>OX326953.1:9404166-10622500 GCA_946800315.1 Misopates orontium | reverse complement strand
CACGCGCGCGCGCACACACATATATATATACCCGAAATAGATCTTAGCATGAAACTGATACTCCACTAAAATCTGCACGGTCACTTTATTATTGTTTAAATTTTAAAAAAATATTTTATTTAAAAAAAAAATCAATATAGTTTTTTGAATTTATAAGATAAATAAAAATAATTATGTATATTATTTTTATAAAAAAAATAACAATTCCATGTATGATTTTTCAAACCACAAGGGGATTTTGTGCAGGTTTTCAAACCACAAGGGGGTTTTAAGCTAAATTCTAAAGGGTAAAATTGACTTTTTAAAGAAAAAAAGTACACAAAAGTCAGGCATATTCTCACATAGAGCGAGTGTACACCACACTCTAACGAAGTGACGTAAAAGGAATTTCGTGCAAAGTTTTTGAAACCACAAAGGATTTCGTGCAAGTTTTTGAAACCACATGGAGGTTTTATGCATTTCTCCATATGTTTTTTATATTTCAAATTTAGACTAGGCCAACTATATTTGACATCTGAAATTCTAACCTAATTGATTAGTAACTTTATAACGAGATATGCTGATCACATGCATGTTCATTTAAGAATGTCGAAGATATATTGACGGCAGATATCCAATAACAGGATTAGTTCTTTTCCCGATACACAAATAATAATTTTAGAAGTTCATTTATAAATTTTGAAAATCAATTGTTATGTATTCCGATTTCGGAGTATTGCTGATCAACATCAAAACTCTAAGACAGATTATATAGTTACCATAGAAATCATTTATGGAAAAACGCATAGGACGACTAGCATCATGACTTTGAAGCTAGTATATATATTAGTCTCTCCATTTTTTTCTACAGGAACACATGTGCTTCCAAAGTTAGTATGTACTTATATCTTTAAGTTTGTTGTTAGGTGTAAATGATTCTCCATTAAGAATATATATTTCATAATCCCTATATATGTTTTTCTAACTTCCTCAATATTGCACTCAAAATCCACACAACAGGTGCCCATAGTAAGACAAGAAAATGTGGTAGGTCTTGAAGATGAAGCAGAAACGATAATCGGATATCTGAAAGAAGAAACAACTCAACTTGACGCAATCTCCATCATTGGTATGCCTGGTCTAGGCAAGACTACACTCGCTGCCAAAATCTTTCGTGATCCAGAAATCGCGTACCTATTCCCGACCCGCGTATGGGTTTATGTATCCCAAGAGTTCACTAGAAAAAAGGTGTTTCTTGCAATTCTAAGCGAGTTCACAGGGCTCACTGATGACATGCATGAGAAAAGTGATGACGAGTTGGCGGAAATTGTCTGTGGTTATCTCCAAACAGGAAATTTCTTAGTTGTGTTAGATGATGTTTGGACAACTGATGATTGGGAAAAACTCAAAATCGCTTTCCCCGCGACCATTAACTGGGGCAAGGTCTTGATCACGAGTCGCAATAAGGAAGTTGGTCTTCATGCTAATCGGGAAAGGCTACCGCACAACTTGCGGTTATTGACTCACGATGAAGGTTGGTTGCTCCTTAGGTACGAGGCTTTTGGTAACCCTGAGTTTCCTCCAGAGGTGGAAAGTCCCGGGAAAATTATTGTAGATCGATGTGGGAGATTGCCTCTTGCTATTGTGGTCATCGGAGGCATTCTTGCCAAAAAAGGAAACAGAGAGGATATTGAAGCAAGGAGAAATGCGTGGATCAAAGTGTCTGAAAATGTAAGTGTACATCTTACTTCTGGAGATCCAGCCAAACATATGGAGGAAATCATAGCTCTCAGTTATGATAAATTGCCTTATCACCTAAGGGCATGCTTTTTGTATTTGGGGATATTCCCTGAAGACTTTTCGATTCCAGCATGGAAATTAACTCGCATGTGGATCGCAGAGGGATTTGTACAGCCACACGATGGTATAAGCTTGGAAGAAACTGCTGAAAGATATTTGGAAGAACTTATTAACAGAGAGTTACTGAGAGTTGATAAGAGGAAGAGAAATGGTAAAGTTAAAACATGTCGCGTCCACGATATACTGCGTGAGTTCTGCAAACATGAAGCTGGAAGAGAAATTGAGAATTTCTTCGAAGAAGTTAAGATGTCGAGCGAAGGAAAGTTTTCTCCTGCTGACATACAAAGGTGTCGTCGTCTTTGTATTCATCCCAATGTCTTGAAGAACTTTTTCTCATCAAAACCTTACGGTCCATGCACCCGCTCGTTTGTTTGTGTCTCCGAGGATGAAGTCGACTTGCCAGCCGAAAACCTCTCTGCCATCCCAGCAGCCTTCAAACTGCTTCGAGTTTTAGAAGTCAAGCCCATCAAATTCCCCAAGCTCCCTAATGACCTATTCCAACTGGTTCATTTGAGGTACATTGTTCTATCAATTAATCATTCAGTTCTTCCTCCAGCATTTTCAAAGCTCTGGAATATACAGACTCTTATAGTCGACACAACTTCACGTACTCTAGATGTGAAAGCTGATATCTGGAAAATGATGCATCTCACACATTTCACGACGAATGCATCTGCTATTCTGCCTAAGCCAGGAAAAAGTAGTAAAGAAGGTGATAAAATCCGGACTCTTGGTACAATATCTCCCGAAAGTTGCAACGATAAGGTTTTTGATCAGGCCCGAAACTTGAAAAAACTAGGCATTCGTGGGCGATTAGCACTGGTTTTTGACACGGAGAATGGATCAGTTGATAGCCTAGGGAAACTGGGTAGTCTTGAAAAGCTAAAGTTGATGAACGATGTGCACCCTAGTCCACCTTCTGAAGGCAAATTGTATGACCTTCCTCCACCATACCAATTCCCTCCGAAATTGAGAAGCCTGACTTTGTCGAAAACATTTCTTGAATGGACTCATATGACTATCCTAGGATTGCTGGAAAACCTTGTGGTGCTCAAGCTGAAGGATAAAGCTTTCACCGGAAATACTTGGGAGGTGGTTGATGGCGGTTTTCGCCGTCTTGAGTTTTTGTACGTTGAACGAACAGATTTGGCATGTTGGACGGCTTCAGGGCATAATTTCCCGAGGCTGAGAAGCCTTGAGTTGAGAAACTGTGAAGAACTACAGGAAATCCCAGTTGGTTTGGCTGATATACCAACTTTCAATAAATTGGACTTGCAATATACTAAATTTGCTGTTCCTTCAGCAACAAAGATTTTGCAGGAAAAACAAAAGATGCAAGATGAGAGAACTACCAATATCAATGGATTCAAGCTATCCATCTTCCCTTCTTATAAACCATAGATCACGCCTCTGACTCTACTTTGGCAGGTAACATATCATTTTACGTATTCTTTACGAAATTTGATTTTGACTTCAATTTGGATGATCGAGTTTTGTGTAACAACAGTTCTGGTTGTCTGAGCTCAATGGCAATGACTCTTATGTCTCTCTTAGTGTTTTATTTTGCGTCCCATTTAACAATCCACGTACCCTCTATCCTATCCACCCACCCCAAATTCAGATCAAGAACACGTGTCATAATCATAAATAGTTGAAAATGAAGTGGAACACAAAATGAGACAAAAGATCATCACCATAGCTTAATATTATTATTCGCGAAGTCATGTTACACAAGATGCATGCATGTAGAGTGTCTGAAGCGATTCATACTTGTGTGTGTGCGCCCTCTTAACAATTTGTTTCGTGGAAGTGTGGAACTAACGACTCGATTAATTATCTATGCAGGCATATCATGCAACGAGCAGAGAAGATGTATGTTACTCTTATTTCGATTTTCAGTTGCTTTGTTTTGTTCATTTTGTGATGTTTTAAAAATAAAGCAGTATGCCGGTGATCACTTATCCAACGGCATATCGCCCTTCATCTTCATGTATTTGTAATCAAATTTGGCTTCTGTGTTTCAGTGACTGTGCTTTTGTGATATCACAATAATTTTTACTCTTTCATAAAAGGTTGAATTATTTATATTTTATGGCTTTTGGTAGTGATTTGTGAAACTTCTGTTGTAATCAGCTTCGCTTCGACATCTCTGAAGAACTGAAGATTAACATATAATCTGAATCATCGTGGAACTTCTTATTAAAAAATTGTCATATATAAATATAATTAATATGAGTATAGAGAAACCAACATGGTGGCGGATAGACTTGCAAATGTGTGCCACGATTCACCCTTTGGACTTCAAATCTTTGAGCACCCCCACCGCATATCGCTCATCATCTCCTTTTTTATCTTGTTGGTGGCACCAGCCACCGTGTAGTTACACTGGACCAGGCTGTGTTTTTCTCGTCTTTGGGGTTAACCCCTTAAAAAAACAACAACAACGTCATATGCTTATTAAATTCTTTCTGCATCTTCATGGTTAATAAGTTTTAATTCTTAACAAACATATAATTTTAATTATGTTATAATCTTAATTTGTTAAGTTTATTAAAAAATCACAACTAATATAGGGCGATCTTTGTAACTTTTATACCGACTTGCTCAGAATATGTGACATGGGGACAGGCATCACTCAAAACTACTTAGTAATTTGGTTCATATTATACAGGCAGAAATGCAAAATTTGTCCACTATGTTTGTCCATTTTCTATTTTTGCCCAGTAGCTTTTCGGGCCGGACTTATGCTCTGTACATTCCACTTTTCGGCCCAAAATATGTCCAATCGGGCCCTAAATAGACTTTTTGCCTACGTGGCATTCCAGCTGTTAAAACGCTATCCACGTGTAAAATCGCGACGCCACCTGTATTTTTCAACCCCAAAACACGATTTTTCTATTCTAATAATAACTGGAAGAAAATAACAAACAAAAAAAGAAAAACAAATTTAATAATATCTAAAAAAGAAAAAAAGAAAAAAGAAAAAAATAAGTCGGGGAAGACGACCCGATTCCCCGTAGCCGCCCCACCCCACCACCAAACCCCTCCTAACCTCCTCCTCCTCCTCCTCATCATCATCTCAATTGTTCAAATTGGTCACAGGTGATGGCTTCAATTGGTGGGATAACTTTACCCGCGACTGCAATGCCGCCTTGAACCCGTACGCGACTCGGAGCTTAGCGTCGTGCATCGGAGCCGGTGATTGATCGGCGATGCTGAGCGGCTTGGGTAGGGTTATTGGTAAGACGATGACCTGGATCGATTTAGTTAGAACAAGAGTTTCAAATCTAAACCAGAAGAAGTATGAGGATGATGACGAGGATGATGAGGAGGAGTGGTGTTTGAGGTCAGGAGGGTGAGGGTTCTGGGGTGGGGCGGTGGCGGTGGCGGTGAATTGGGACTCGTCTTCCCCGACGTTATTTCCTTTTCTTCTTTTTCTTTTGTTTTATTTTTTATTTTCTTTTCTTTTTCAGTTATTATTTAATTTTTGCAATTAAAAAAATTTCTTAAAAACAAACTTAACATTTACTTTATTTCACATTAATTTGAAATAAGAATAAAAAATTATAATGTTAATTAAGTTCATTTAATTGATACAATATTTAACCTAAATGATTTTAATTTTTTTTGGGATTTTATATATTCACATTAAATCACATGTAAATTATTATTAATTAAAAATATGAAGTTTTTCAATTTATTTAAATTTTTTAAGCAAAAATTACAAAAAATGCGCATTAACTTTTGGTAAAAACGTGTTTTGCTGTGAAAAAAATACAAGTGGCATCGCGATTTTACACGTGGGATAGCGTTTTAACAGCTGGAACGCCACGTAAGCAAAAAGCCCATTTAGGGCCCGATTGGGCATATTTTGCGTCAAAAAGTGGAATGTACAGGGCATAAGTCCGGTCAGAAAAGCTACTGGACAAAAATGGAAAATGGGCAAACATAGTGGGCAAATTTTGCATTTTTGCCTATTATGCACTGTAAACCAAAACTAATTCCTTTTCTGCCACAAAAAAGTTTCTGAAACTTAATAGATGTATATATATATAAAATCAATTTTATCTCCTTTGTACACATCAAGGCCTTAAGAAATTGAGTACAGTAAACACAATAAAAGTCAAAATAAAGACTAGTTTAAGACTTCATAGTTACAAATTAAAGTATAGCACGCTGAACAAATTAAAGAAAATAATCAAAATTGACACAAAAAAAATACATACAAAATACAGGGGCCAGTTTTGTAATTTGCGTTTCTTAATCCTTCTTCTCCAATTTAAAAACCAATCACAGAGTGTTCGAATTTAGCAGTTATTGCAACTTGCCCCAATTTTCGTAACATGGGGACTCAAAACGACGCCGTAATTCGGATCCTATGCCGCAAACTCGCGATACTGAAGAAGGAATCGGGGCTCCAATGGCTGATCGGGTCGCCATTTTTGCCTGCTCTGAGCATCGTCTCCACAATCCGATGCATTCACACGCTCCAGTCCGATCCACTTTCTCCTCACATAGACGATGAATCAGGTAAAATTAATTCAGTGCAGTGAGGTACAGCGTTTAATGCGTAAGGTACTCTTTTACAGTGCAAGCACGTTGATGTGTATTTGAATTGTTGTGTTAAGTTTGTTTTTGGAGTAGAGCAACAGAATATGAAACTGATGGTTGAAGTTAAATGCAAGTACACTACTGATTTGGCTACAGTTAACAATCATGTAATTGAGTAAATGATTTGTTCCTGTTGAATTGATTCTGTGATTGGTCTGTGCTTTGTAGCGTTCATAAGGTGTGTTTGAGGTTGTACATGACCAATATGCCTATGACTTGTTAAGAATAGCACCACGGAGATACGTTAGGTTTTGCGCGGAGATATACCTAGAATGATGAGTGTATAATGTTGCATCGTTTGAAGTGGCACCCGGAAATTGTAACTAGACTGATGAATAAGTATTTGATAGAATGAATGTCGGCTGATTTTTGTGGCATGTACATTGACAGATGAAATAAAGAGTTTGATTCCGAGGGGTTTTGAAGTTATTGGGGCTGTGATCGTTCATGATAAAAATGAGTTGAAGGCCGAAAAAGTTGCGGTTAATGCTGTTTCAGCAGTTAGGAATTTGAGGAAGACCCTTTATGGAAATGAAACTGCAGACCAGGTTTTTATTGGGGCTGTGCTTGATTTGAATCATGCCAGTGATGAGCAGGATGTTCAGTTTTTCATATCACGGACCGGGAATTGGAAAAGTGTGGAGAAGGTGAGTACGGTTGTGTTTGAAGATCATCCTGAGAAGTATGTTTGGGGGAAAGGTTGTTTAGTTCGATGTGAGTTTCCACTGAGATTACCTTTGTATTATGCTTCAGACAATCCTAAAGGTAAATATTCCTCTCTCTCTGTCTGGGACCTCTGTTGCCTATGTATTAACTTGTATTTGAATGAAACTGCAAAGGAAACATGATACTTCTTGAGAACCATTTATACCTACTTGATTAGGGGAATAAGGGGAATAGATTAAACGAAAAGATGAAATCTAAACCTGGGACTCATAATAGTAGAAAATATGATATTAAGATGCAAGCTAAAAAAGTCTCTTTCTATATAATTCTCATAATAATTCATTCTCATGCGAGCTTTACTGCCATTTGTTCTTAGGACAAGAAGTATAGCAACGGGGAGCATTTCTGCCTTATAATTGACCTTTGCGTTAGTTCTCTCTACATGAAAATTGCTAATTTATATCCATGACTTGTTTGTTTTGTTTAATAACTCATGCCTTTAGACAAACTAGTGGCATTTGGGTGAGTGATGAATTTTGAAGTAGATTGCGGTCTGAAAAAAGTGTTTCTTCTTTTAGTAGAAAACTTGCAGAATGAAAGTGGAAAAACGAAAAAGGAAAAGAATTTCAGACCCCTACCAGGAGAATTCCTGAGATTTTTAGCAATAAAATGGTAATTGAATGAGACAAGAAACAAACAAGGTTGTCTATTTTTTAGTTAACTCCATGCAAACTAGCAAATGTGGTCAAAGAACTACATATATGATAGAACATATGCTTGTATCTTTTTCTTGTCCCATTACTGATTACATCTTCTGCAGATGTGGAAGGTGCCTACGCACGAGCTGTCGAAGATGTGGAAAGAAAACTTAGAGATCCACAAGCAACATACATTATAGAATCCCAAAATAAACCTTCAGCTGATGGACCTCCTCCTATCATTCTTCATGGAACAGAATTAATTCCGCCAGCTGAGCTTCCAAGAAATGCATTTTCAATTGAAACTGCTGAAGAGTCCCGAACTAAGTCGCTAACATGCTCATACTTCTTCTTGGAAGCTAACAATACTGTGTCCTTTAACTCTGTTGAGGAGGTAATATGCATTTAAAGATCAAAAGTAGTTAAAATTGTATGAGAGGGTGGATGCCACTCTTTATGAGCAGCTATTGATTTTATTGATTTATTGCTTAGAATGCAGATAAGGTTCTGGTCAGTGTCATGTTTAATAGGTCAAGAAGTTCTTCCAAACCTGCTGCACCTATTGCCAATTATTATCCAGGTATAAACATTGAATTTAAAGAACTTTTCTGTGTGTCCTTTAGCATTATAAAGCAGGATGTTTGTTTTCGATTTTGCGCTGTATTAGCTTGATAGCGGTGGATGCTTTAATCTTTGAATCTCCATCTTATTGTATCGAACTATATTTCAGTAAATGGAGAAGCTAAACTTCTGGTTGTAAATCATAAGTTGGAAGTGTTGTGCTATGCGTCGAAGAAGCTGCAGTTGACACATATAGTTTCGAAGTTAATCATCCCTGGATTAGTTGACCAGTTGTACTCATTGAAGCGCAAGATCTTACCTGAACTCTTGAAGAAACATCCAATGGTTAGATGAACTACAATCCTTATTTTTCTTTCATTTTCAGCTCTCAAAAAATCCTCTTATCATAATACTTCTGCTTTTATCTGAATTTCAAAAGTAAAATCATGTTTGGAATGAGATCATGTCCTTATTCATGGTTTCAAAAGTATGCTTTTTCATTTCTCTGGTGTGTGTGGAACCTAATTGAAAGGCTTAAGTCTCGCATGCAATATTTTGTTATAGAGATCAAGTGTATGGTTGAATCCAGAGAGTGTTCATAATCTTTAATGCAACAAATAGAGAAGGCTAGTTGCCAAGTGAAAAAGTCTAAGTTGCCCTTTTCGGTGTTCCTTTTCTTTTTCCCCTTAAAATTTTGCTTCTTCCTTTTGGTCTTTGTGTACTAACAAAATAGTTCTGATTTTTTGCAGCTACGGCCATACCACTTTATTCCTCCAGGCTTTCTACATCCAGTTACAGTTATGTATGAACTTAGCTACGGGGAGACAGAAATGGAGCAAGGTATTCTTAGTTTAAACTTCACTAGATAAACTATGTCTAGAAGAATTCTCTTTCCTCGAGTACAAGTTAGCGCATATGTGGCTTCTTCTTTCCAACTTAAACATAATTCTATTTGAAGATGTATGATCTCAGCTTAGAGACCTTTGTAAAAAGCAAGAACACCGATTGGTTTCACATAGACCTACATAGTCATGATATAATATTCTGGTGGAGCTGAAGTAATTTTATGGTTATTTATAAATTTACGAGTGCATCAATTTGTAATGGTATTAGCTATCCGTTGAACGGGAAGGTAAAGAAGGCAGTGTAGAGCAGGTGCCTGATATGTTTTGGCCAATCAAATATTACAGATTTTCTCAAAAAACTATTAGTTTCACCCATAGTTGTAGCTGGCGGCTTGTGGGAGATAACATGCAGTGTGTGTAAGATCCTCATGACTTTTGCAATGTTGAGGAAAAACTGAAATGCTTTTACTCTATGGCTTGTAGGTATTGATTTTTAAAATAACAAAAAGAATTACATGCCTGCAATTCTTAGTGGGTCTAAACTTCTGTTTATTGCAGACAAAGAATTGATTGAGTTTATCTTTCCTGCTATCCAATATCTAAGATATTGGATAATCATACGGATTTGAAGACCTTGTATTTTGCAGTTGAAGTTCGAAAATCCCTACACTTGAGACTAGGGTTGCCATTTGATCGCCCTCTCATGAGAATTGCTAATGCCATAAACTTATCTTTTACAAAGGACAAATCGAACCCAAAGGGTAACTGATTAAATTATATACACGTACAACTTTTTTAGTTGGTTCTTCTATTTGTTTGAATTGGACTAAATTTATGAAGTTTTACTTATTGTTTATGTTAGGCTCCTCGTTGCTCAAGGATGTTCATCATACTATTCCAAGTAGTGGAGGTAACAATCATGAACATGTTTGTAACTTTTTATTTTCGGTTCTTGTGCATTGACTTGATACTGATTGTAGTATTATCATAATGATTGTGCAGTTTCTGGTGGCCATGTCTCTCTAATTCAAGGTTCTTATGAGTATTATCATTACCTCCAAGATGGATTTGACGATTCGGTAAGCAGCTACCTCTTACAAATTACTGTATTTCACTGAACTTCTTACCTGTTGCAAAACTGATATTGATTGTGGATATGACATGTTAAGATCACATGGAGTAATTATATTCCAGGAGTTCTTTAAGGATTTGTGTGTACTGTTGGTTTGAAGTTTCATCCTTTTCTTCTTAATGAGATGCAGTGGATAAGCTTTGCTCTTATGGAGCAATTGATTTTTAAACTGGAATATTTCAGACAATATTAGAACAGAGAAACATTAGTTTAAGTGGTCTTAGTAAGAGAAGGATGAACAAGCCTTATTGTACCCGAAAAGCCACAAAAGGGGAAAAAAAGAAGAAGGGAACTTATAGAGAATATGAGAATGGATGATCACACTTTATTGCAGCCTTGTTTCTTTATAGATTTATGTTTATTTATCCTTTTTCTATATCATTCATTGATTTGGACCAACTGAAGAATAAAATATGTTCTGTTGCTTTTACTACATTGTTGTTGGAATATTTTACTTCATC
This sequence comes from Misopates orontium, assembly GCA_946800315.1. Classification (NCBI taxonomy): domain Eukaryota; kingdom Viridiplantae; phylum Streptophyta; class Magnoliopsida; order Lamiales; family Plantaginaceae; genus Misopates; species Misopates orontium. Next base: position 10,611,687 of record OX326953.1, on the reverse strand, counting down.
CATTCATAGTATGCAGAGGTGACCTTTTTCCATATAACGCTGACTATGAATTTTGAAGGCCACTTTATGAACTATCTATACTTCCCGTTTGATCTATGTTCTAGTTTTATTGCTATATCTGTTTCTTCACAGTATAGGTTCTGCAGATAACTCCTAAATTATAAATTTGAAAATATTCTTTCTGACTTTTAGATGATTTGTCCATTATATAAAATATTTTTGAACACTCTTAGTCATGTCTAATTACTACTCTAACTGCTTTTTAACAACATTGTACATGCCAGGGTTGGGGTTGTGCTTACCGATCTCTGCAGACTATTGTTTCATGGTTCAAGCAGCAACACTACACCTCCATTGATGTCCCTTCACACAGGTAATTTTTAGTAGAAATCTGTCGGTTACCGAATGATACATTTGGAGTCTAAATGATTTACCCTTCCTGTGGTGAACATGCAGCTCAAGTCCCATTTACCACTGGAAACATATCAATCCAACTTTGTTCGAATTCCTACAGTAATAGCATTGCTTGCACTCTTCCTTCTTTAATATGCATGAAAATTTAACAAATAATTTGCATCTTAATAATGAGAAAAATGTAGCGCATTATTGAATATGGGAAATTTCCCCGTTTTTCTTTATTTTGTCTTCTATATGAAGTAAGAGACTACATACCTATTTTTCAGCAAGGGCAAGTTTTCATTAAAGACTTTTCGAAATTAAAAGCAGAGGGAGATTCTCGTCTGTTCTAAGATGCTCTTGTGCACATTGCAAAACCATGTGATTTATAGTCCAGTTATGAGTAGAATGATTCGAAGCAATCTGTGTGCTGTTCATAGACATGTTTCATCCTTGCCTGATTTTGTGAATAATAATTTGATTTGCTGGTTATACTCCCAAGTTTAGCTTGGTGATTTCACTGAAAAACTGATTTTTGGTTTAGTGGTCTCATATGTCTAATTGTGATGTTTCAGAGAAATTCAGCAATCACTGGTAGAGATTGGCGATAAGGACCCTTCATTTATTGGGTCACGGGAATGGATTGGGGCCATTGAGTTGAGTTTTGTTTTGGACAAGTTACTTGGAGTAAGATTCATTTCTTCAATTTATTTCTTTCAGTTGACATCCTACTAGGAAAAGCATTTGATAAGGATTATTCATCTCAAGTAACAGTTCTTTCTGCATTATCAATTCATTTCCTTTTTGGTGTTGCTTATCTTCCTTTATCCGATGACTTTTGCTATTTTTTGTTTTATTACCCGTTTTGATTTTGCCTTTAAATACATTGAAGTTTGCTAGTCTCAATTCTTTAATTGTAGCAAGTTATATAAATACGAAGCTCTTAGCCAACTAAAATCCTCTCTCCAAAACAGGTCAGTTGCAAAGTCATTAACGTGAGATCTGGAGCTGAGCTTCCAGAGAAATGCCGGGAGCTTGCAATGCATTTTGAGACTCAAGGAACACCAATCATGATAGGTTAGAATTTCACCATATCTTTCTATCCCTTATCTTTGTTTCAGACACGAGCTTTTTGTTAAATTCTGAGACTGGATTCAAAAGTATGATATCCTTTTCTTTTATCAGCTGTAAAACCTTGCGCTGTTGCAATAAATAAATGAAAATTTGGATGTAATCATTTGTCTGTATTACAGGTGGAGGGGTTCTGGCATACACCCTTTTGGGGGTTGATTACAATGATGTAAGCGGAGATTGTGCGTTTCTCATACTCGACCCTCACTACACGGGCAACGAAGATCTTAAGAAAATAGTGAATGGCGGATGGTGTGGGTGGAAAAAAGCTGTTGACAGCAAGGGAAAACATTTCTTCTTGCAGAGTAAATTTTACAATCTTCTGCTTCCTCAGAGGCCTAACATGGTGTAGTTTAGAACCATACAGCGGAAATGACGATGAATGCTGCACACTATTTTGTTTGAAATTAGAAAACAGACCCTTTTTTCCTTCTCTTTTCTAGGTTAAGACTTAAAGAGTTGCTCGGGACCGAGTCTTGTTGGTGAACTGAGGTCTATGAAAAATTCGGACATTAAGACCACATTTTTGTTTTGTAATTTTAAAATTGTAATCAATATAAAATTGACAGTGTGGTCATAATTTATGAGCATTATGTTAGAATTGGTTTATGCGATTTTACTGTTCTATCTATACTACTTTGTAATTCATATGCATAAGCAAAACTATTAACTAGGAGGTAGCTAAGCTGTTCAATAATGTCTAGATTTTGCCATTTGGTTTCATTTCTCGAATAACAGCATCTGCTTATAAAAATTATTTTTGCAACAAGTACTTATAATATCTCATGTGAATAAAAATATTAATTCAGCATATACAAAGAATAGGTTTTGAGTAAAAATAAATGGGCTAATTTAAAATTGATATATTAGCATTTGAGCAAACACATAAACACTCTTACAGATTCTGTGTGAAACTCTAACATGGCAACATCACCCTTAAACCTCCAAAACCCTTTTCCAATTTCTTCTTCATCATCCTCATCTTCTTCTTCTTCTTCATACTCATCACTGTACACTCTCCATTTCAAAACCCTAAAATCCCTCTCACTACCAAAACCCTCCATAAACCCTAATTTCACAATCTCCCGCCACAAAACTCCCCGTCAAATATACTCTACTCTCCATAACCCGGACCCGGTACCCGAACCCGAAAACCCGCTATCGAACGACGATGAGCGCGAAGCAACGGAGGCGGTGAGAGAGTATCTGGTACAAGTTGGAGCTTCGGCTGAAGACGCCGATCGCATTTCATCCAATTGCCCTAACTATTTGAAAATGCTGATTGACGGCGTTAAGGAACTCGACGAGTGGAACTCGTGGGCGGCTAATGAGGACGTCGAGAATGCCGGTGAGTGGAGGAAGAAGGTGTATCGTATGGCGGAGGAGAAAGGGGATAAAGGCGTGCTTCCGTTTTTGGAGAGCATTGGGTTGTCTTTGTCGTCTGCTACGTACTTGGCGCGATATGTTACCTCCTCTTCACGGGCCAATACGCTGCCTGTACTCGTTGGGAAGGTAGTTGGTCGCAGCTTATGTAAAGCGTAATTCTGTTTTGTTCTTAGTTTTTAAGCTGTGTTTCGCTTTGATTGCGTATAAGTTGTTACTACCGCGTTAATTAGAGTCTCAAATTTGTGTTATTTTCTGTTATGGAAATAACGACAGCAGAGTTTTACGTCATATTCTGTGTCGAAAGAATAAGAAAAAACTAAAAGCGGGGTATTAAATGCCAGTCTGCTACTCAGGTTGAAAGAAGGTGTGATCTAAATGCGTTTTTCTGTATTATCGTGATCACTGATTTGACTAGCATCAACGACTCTCTATAGTATATATATGCTAGTGATGAGTTTTTTCTCATTTTTAATTTTGTTCTACTTTATTATTATAGGTTAAGTATGTGAGGGAAATATTCTTTTCTGGCAGTGATGATTCTGGAATAATTGGGAGAAACGCCCGACGCATGATGGCGCACATATCTATTTCGACTGATGAGGATCTGCAGAAGACATTAGCATTTTTTGAGAAGGTTATAATTATTAATCGCAAGTGTATATTTCCAATTTTACCATATCAAATGTCGTTGTTCCTTATTAGATTTCCCTAAGAATGTATTACTGCGTTGACTGTTATGTAGACTCATATTGAAATGCATGATTTCATTTCACTTGTGCAGGTACAAGCAAGGCGTGGAGGTTTGGTAAATTTGGGTTCTGAGCATGCTTCTCTCCGTTATCTCATTGAATCTTTTCCACACCTTTTGACTCTACCTCTAGAGTCTCGTGTAAAACCACTTTTAAAGTTCTTAGACGATATTGGAGTGCCCGAAGGACGTGTAAGAAACATTCTGCTGTTGTTCCCTCCCATCTTAGCCTATGATGTTGATAAGGATATCAGACAAAGGCTAAGATTGTACGAGAAGGTATAATCTGAACCACAGTAATTCTTATCCATTTCTGAAGTTTTGAAATCTTCAATTAGTCATGAATTCTCAGACGGCTAGAGAAATTATAATTCCATGTACCATTTATTGTCGATAACAATCAAATTAGTGTGCGAACTTGGCATCATCTTGTATCTGGGTAATCTTATTGTGTTTAAGGGTCCAAAGGAAGATGACAATTGATATAGGGGAAGAAACTCTATGGTTAGAATCCAAGAAAGAGAAACACCTTCTGCTATTCTAACATAGAGAACATTAGCTAGTAACTGAATGCATTTTTTTTTCTAGCTTATCTATTTGAGGGGATAACTACGATCTGAAATCATTAAATATAAGAAATACTCTAATGATTAGTTTATGCATCACTCGTGATGCTTTTGACTTGGCAGTTGTTAGGCACTGACTAACCTAAGTAATTGTACTTGTATTATGTAACGGTACGAATTTGTTCTCGACCTTTAACATAGTTTTCTTCACCTGATGTACAAAGGCTTGAACCGGATACAGATGTGGCTGCATTTATGTCTCTTTCTACACCCTTCTGTATCTGATGATATCTTTGGGCTGTTTTATATTGTAATTTTTGGCAACTGAACAAGCCTTGTTTGACATTTCGCTTGTAGGTTGGATCACGTGAAACAGATCTTGGCAAGATGTTGGTCAAGTATCCATGGATTCTTTCCTCTAGCACACTAGTGAATTTAGACAAAATCGTTAATTTCTTTGATGAGAAGGTACTGGTCGATTCAAGATGCTCAGTATGTCCAACTTTATCACTGTTCAATCGCATTGGTTTGTTAATACGGAAAGTTTCCATATCTAAATGGCATATTTAATATGTGCATGTTAAACATAGTTTTGCTCTTTAGAACTTGTCAACAGGATGATATAGTGTTGATGTGCTTTTATCCAGGTTCCCAGAATTTGCTCATCTAAAGCGATAAGAAACGGGCCACATCTTTTGGGCTGTTCGGTTGATAAGCTTAGGCTGGTGGTGGAACATTTTGGCGAATTGGGTATTACAAATAAGAAATTAGGCCAGGTTATAGCTAAAAGTCCACAACTTCTGCTTCGCAAGCCTCAGGAATTTATCCAGGTTGGTTAGTAAGTAATAAGATCAAATTTTTAATCATAGCAAAGAAACTTAATTGTCTGCACTTCTGTTAATTGCATTCTTGCCATTGTCATATATTGAATCAGATGACTGTAACGTGAACTGTGAGCAGAGAACATTGCTAGATGTGCAATATATAAGAGTGCATCCAGGAAACAATGTTAACTTTTGCCTCCCTAATAGTTTTGATATACCTTGTATCTCTTTCTTAGCGTATCTTGGAAATTTAGTAGCATTTTTTGTTTGGAAATTTAGTATCATTTGGAGCATGCTAAATGGGTTTTCTTATTTCCTCTTACCAATGGTTTTTGGTTGTTATGTAGCTGCCTGTGTCAGAAACATTCTGAAATGAATTGTTAATCACTGCATAATGTCTTTTCTTTTACCTCTATGTTTCTTATGTGTATCTTGATTTCACTTGTCATACATTTAGATGGTATCTTTCTTCAAAGAATTGGGACTGGATGAGGAAGCCATTACTAGGACTATTGGTCGTTGCCCTGAAATATTTGCTGCAAACATAGACGAAACTCTTGAGAGAAAGCTGGAATTTCTTTCTGGTGTTGGCATTTCCAAAGCTCACCTCCCAAGGGTCATCAGAAAATACCCTGAACTGTTTGTTTGTGATGTCGACAGAGCATTACGTCCCAGGTAAATATGACTCTAATAAAAAGATAATGAATTGTACACAGCGCCTAGACACAAACATATTTTTTTTTCCATATTCAGATAATTTGGGAAAGTGATGAGTTTTAACATTAAACCCTGCTGACCAAATGCATGATTACAAACTTTCTTTCTTGACAGAGTGAGATATCTGAGGAAGATCGGGCTGTCAAAGTACGATATAGGGTCAATGCTATGCAGGTTCTCACCACTACTTGGTTACAGTATCGAAGAAGTTCTGAGACCCAAATTGGAGTTCTTAGTGAACACAATGGGAAAGTCGGTAAGAGACGTGGTGGAGTATCCAAGATACTTCAGCTACTCACTTGAGAAGAAGATAAAGCCCAGGTATTGGGTTCTGAAAAGTAGAAATATAGAATTTAACTTGAAGGAGATGTTGGGTAAGAATGATGATGAATTTGCAACTGAGTATATGGGTGTAGAGGAGATGTTAGTTCCTCCCCCTTAGATTTTTTTTTTTTTTTTTTTTTTTTGTATTTTTGGTTTTGTATAGAAGCTTGTTTTCTTTACGAAAAGAAAATGCATAATATATAAACTCACTTTATTATCGCATCCTACTCCACCCAAATCTATTATAAGCTTTTAGATGTTTATATATATCTTTTGAGAGAAGAGTTTTAAATAATCATCTTAATAATTTATATAATGAACACCTCATTGAGAACATGAGGCAAATATGGCATTTGATTGTTGTATGTGACTAAACGGTAAGTAGGTGCTTTTGTACCTAACTTTTGATACTCTAATTAGCATCATGAAACATAAAAACAGTATTTCAATCACATTTCTCTAAATCTATGATTGTGATGATGTTCATGAAATTCTCAAGGGAAAAAAATTCATTTTTTTTCTGTAATTTGCACCCTCTCTCAAGTTTCTTCTAACCTTTCCAAATGAATCAAATGTCTCCTAGCTTTTGTTGATGAGTGCGACAACCCATTTGGTCAACTTTGGAGTTGAATATTCCGTTGCAGATACTGAATTTTCTAGAATCTTAAGAGGAAAAATGATGGTCCATACGGATTTAACCCTTATTTCAAGTCAGAGTAACCTTTTTCTATGATTGTCATAGCATGTGTTCTAGTCTCATTCAGATTGCTAAGTTTCAAATACTACTTTTTGGGATTGAAGTGAGATTTAGGACCGTATAACAAAATATTGAAGGAAAAAGAGAATTCTTCATTGAAATTAGGATTAAACTAAAGTGACATATCATTTGTGCGCATATTTTTTGGCACAAACAAACAAATATAGCGTAGAGAGAAAATTACATTCACCAAAATTTACATAGAAAGTGAATGATAACGAAAATTGTGTAACAAGCGTTTACTAATTATGACTCATGATGCAATGTATCTTGTCTAATATGCAATCTACTCGTCGAAATACTTTTTAAGATTTTCAACATATATATTATGATATAGAAAGATATTCAACTTTTTCAGTTTGGATATAGGTGCAAATAAACAAATATCATGTTGCCTTTACTTTCCGTGCAAGAATCCGCAAAATGACTACCACATCCTTGAGATAGTTCCTTGGCCCACACTCATTAACTAATCCTTGGTTACCTTACTAACTACATTCATTAATTTAGAACCATGAACTCATTTTTAGTGAGTAGTTCTTTTAGGTAATCATTCAATACATTTGATATATTTACATAAACGGACTAATTCCAATTAAGTTAAAAAAAATCTAAAAACGAATGACAAATCCTAAAATATTCGTGGAGATTTCGTTTTTATTTGACATAAAAAGTCTTAGAAAGTCTTAAAACTGAATAAATTACCCTGAAATCTAGTTAATTGCTAATACGTAAAAGATTATAAATCCAGTTTCCTAAAATCTAGAGAATGTCATGTTTTCGATGAATCAAAATTTTTAAATCGTTTTTAACGAAAATGACGAAATATATCAACTTTCAGTTAAAATGAAAGCCTCATATAATTTTTCCAAGTCTACTGCAATAATAAGATATTCAAAGAAGCTGTTACATGAAAATCGAAATCCCCCTCCATAATTTCCACTAACGTAATTTCATCATACACGGTTGCATAAAATATCTTATTTATTTGAGTGCAGTTCTACATTCTCAAAACCCTAATGTTTACAATGATATAAAACGCTTTAAAACAAACTGGAGAGAACCGCAGCAAACACCAACATACGGAAAAAGCCCGCTTAAATCCACAAGCCACGTGGCGCCTCTCATTTAGGTGATGACGTGTGCACGTAACCGTAGCCTCCCTATATATACCCCCTTCGTTCTCATCCATTCCTCCTCTCACAAAAAACACACACACAGACCTATAGATACAGTGATATACATTACAGTTACAGAAAAACACACACACACACACTGTTCAGTTCAATTGAAAGCAGAAAATAAAAAAAGCACACGCACTCAAGTGTGTGTCTGCGTGTTTCGGAGACCTTCATCTCGATTGCTCCTTCACAAGCGCTCTCCTCTCTTGGCTCGAGATCCGAGCCAAGAACAGAGGAATTCGTCTACACTGAACAGAGGTGTAAATTCGATTTAATTTTAATAATGTGTTTTTTTTGTTTAATTAATCTGTTGAAGTTGATAAATGCAATTGATGAATTAGGTTTTTGTTGATAAGAAGAAGAGAAAATGGCTAGTGGCGAGGGGTTTTTGACTAAGGGGCAGAGAGAGCAAATGCAAATAGTGTGTGAGGGTGCGGTTGGCGATGGGTTAGATTCGTTGTCGTTGAATCAGAGTTCGTCACTGCTGCCGGAGCATCAGCACCACGTGAAGGCGCCGGGAGGAGGTCAGTCTGCGGCGTTGGGAGGCGTGGTCGTCAGGCACGTGAGGCGCACGCACTCTGGGAAATTAGGCCGAGCTAAGAAGGGTAAGGTTTTGGAAAAGAAGTAATAATTGTGATTGTTTTGTGTGTATGATCATATGTTTAAGTGTGTGTTAGTTATTTAATTTCTTGTGGATTACGTTGTCGTTTTGTGATGGAGTTAGTGTGGAATTTACTTATTTGATTTGTTAGATATGGAAAAAAGAGGTGCATAGGGATGTCCGAAACAAACGGTGTAGAAGCGGTTAACTTTACATCTTGTTTTTAGTGGTAAATGATCTATCAGCAACGTGTTTTACACCGAGAATATTAGATCTTGTTTTTAGTGGTAAATGATCTATCAGCAACGTGTTTTACACGTACATTATTTAATGTATCTTCCACATACCTTTTTTAGCTTTGGTGAACATTTACTAGTATGGTAAGTATTTTGTCTGTCTCGGGAATAAAGAGTCATGAACACGAGCTTGCTGCCTTCCGTTCATAACAAAGAGTTTTTTCACGTGATACTTCGTATTTTTTTAAAAGGATTGTTTCTTGCATATGGATGTTTTGTAGAGCTGATAATGTTGAGGCTTCCTGTATACCAACTCTAGGGTTTAGACTTTTAGATCTTATGATGAGTCGGTCATTTGTTAAAGATTTGCTGGATTTGGTAGTTTCTGCTCTAGTGAAATTTGTTTTTAGTTGTTCACGGGATTCTGGTGTGCGTGGCTCATGAGCGGGTTGACTTTGAACAGTATAGAACTACTAGGTTTTTTATATAATTAGGTGCTTCAGTATTTTAAGTTGGCAAAGCCCCATAGGAGTTGCAATTGCAACATGTTATCTTTGGACTAGCAGGAGAAGTACTTCAAATTAGTTTCTGGGGCACTTCTCACCCAGTACTTCAGTTCAATTGCATTAGACTTTCCTATCTATATCTCTGCATGAAATCTGTTGCATGGTATATGCATATAAAGGGGCAGGTACTCATATTCGTGAGCATAAGCATAATGGCATGTAGACGTGGCTTTATATTCATGTATCCTCCCATTCCTGTTGCTGGAAGATTCAGCTTGAGAGTTTTATCCACGTTAATGGTGTAGTCATTGGGCCGTCGTCTCAAATAGCTTTCAGGTGCAAAAGCTTACAAGGGACAAAAAGAAAGCAAAGAATAATGTAGATCCACCTACTCAATTAATGTATATGATTGATAGTCCATTATAATTTGTTGATTTTCATGTTTGTGCATAGGATGAAATAGATATTTGTAATTCATGCATCTCGTAATTGTTGGCAGCTACAAACATCTTTTATGATGATTTTTTTCCCTCTTGTTGGGTTGATGCTTGCTTTTGATTTCTGTGATATCTGACATTTGTACTATGTTTAAACTGACTCTCACTAGATGGTGCTGGTGGTAAAGGCACCTGGGGAAAACTACTTGACACTGATGGTGGTTCTTTCATTGACCGGAATGATCCTAACTATGACAGTGGCGAGGTAATTGTCTATTTAGTTCTCTTCATTTTCTTTTAACCCAAATAATTTTATTTATATCTGGTTGCAGTTAGATTCATGTAATAATGTACTCACCTGTGACCTGAACAGGAGCCTTATGAGCTTGTTGGTGCTACCATTTCTGATCCTTTGGATGACTACAAGAAAGCTGTGGTATCTCTTATAGAAGAATACTTTAGCACTGGTAATGTAGAAGTGGCCGTTTCTGATCTTAGGGAAATGGGATCGAGTGAGTATCATCCATACTTTGTGAAGCGCCTTGTTTCCATGGCCATGGACAGGCATAACAAGGAGAAGGAGATGGCCTCAGTTTTGCTCTCTGCCCTTTATGCTGATGTTATAAATCCAGCCCAGATTAGCCGGGGGTTTTTCATGTTGCTCGAGTCTGCTGATGACCTTGTGGTGGACATATTAGATGCTGTAGATGTTCTTGCTTTGTTCGTTGCTCGAGGTGTGGTTGATGATATTCTGCCCCCGGCTTTCATCACCAGGGCCAGGAAAATGCTTCCAGAAACCTCTAAGGGATTCGAGGTACTGCAAACTGCCGAGAAAAGCTATCTCTCAACACCGCATCATGCAGAGCTTGTAGAGAGGCGGTGGGGCGGCAGTACGCATCTCACTGTCGAGGAGGTGAAGAAAAATATAGTTGATCTTTTACGTGAATATGTCGATAGTGGAGATACTTCTGAAGCCTGTAGATGTATTAGACAATTAGGTGTTTCATTTTTCCATCATGAAGTCGTGAAAAGAGGTTTAACATTGGCAATGGAGATTCGTACTGCCGAACCACTTATCCTGAAGCTGCTTAAGCAAGCAGCGGATGAAGGTCTAATAAGCTCAAGTCAAATGGCAAAAGGCTTTATTCGGTTGGCTGAAAGCCTTGATGATCTTGCCCTCGACATTCCTTCTGCCAATAATATGTTCGAGGCCCTTGTTCCCCAGGCCGTATCAGAAGGATGGCTTGATGCATCTTACCTAAAATTCGCAGGGGAGAATGGGAAGAAAGCAGACAAAATTGATGAGATGTTGAAGAAGTACAAAGAAGAGGTCGTGGCCATGATTCATGAATATTTCCTCTCTGATGATATTCCTGAACTGATCCAAAGTCTGGAGGATTTAAAAATGCCTGAACACAACCCAATTTTTCTCAAGAAGCTTATTACCCTGGCATTGGACAGGAAAAGCAGAGAGAAAGAAATGGCTTCAGTTTTGCTCGCTGCACTTGATATAGAGATCTTCTCGACTGAAGACGTGGTTAATGGTTTTGTTATGCTCTTGGAATCTGCTGAAGACACAGCACTTGACATCTTAGATGCATCAAGTGAGCTTGCCTTTTTCCTGGCAAGGGCTGTTATAGACGATGTCCTCGCCCCACTCAATTTGGAAGAGATTGCATATAGGCTACCGCCCAATTGCAGTGGCAGTGAAACTGTACGAATGGCTCGATCACTTATAGCAGCACGTCATGCTGGGGAGAGGATCCTTCGTTGCTGGGGAGGTGGCACCGGCTGGGCCGTGGAGGATGCAAAAGACAAGATTCAGAAGCTTCTTGAGGAATACGAAAGTGGGGGAGTGGTGAATGAAGCTTGTCAATGCATACGGGATCTGGACATGCCTTTCTTCAATCATGAAGTGGTGAAGAAAGCTCTAGTAATGGCAATGGAGAAGAAAAACGACAGGATGCTGGATCTGCTGCAAGAATGCTTCAGCGAAGGTTTGATTACCATTAATCAGATGACCAAAGGTTTCAACAGGATCAAAGACGGGCTTGATGATCTGGCTCTTGATATTCCAAATGCAAAGGATAAGTTCAAATCCTACGCAGAGTGTGGCAGCGAGCGAGGTTGGTTCTTGCCATCATTTGGTATGTTGGCCATGGAAGCGACACCAAATGTCGATGCGGTGTCTTCTTGAGAAGAGGCGAGCAATTGCGGTTCCTATGTTGTTGTTTTGTTACATTTTCTGCGTAGTGACTTTGTTTCTTCATGTCAGAAGCGTAAAGATTGTTGATGTCCTGTTGCTTCTGATGAGAAATGTTGTTTTCATCCCTTCCTAATTTGGTTCTGCCTTGACTTACTGTCATCATATGGATGTTGTGTTGTATAAACTCTTAGGTCTATGATTTGTTTAAAGTTAGTTTTGGAAATACAAAACAGAGATATTATGCTCAACAGGAAATAGCTGTGAACCCCCCAAATGCCATTACTAGAGCTTCTTGACCCCCCTCCCCCTCCCAAAACATACACAGGGAAGGACACAGGAATTACATTCTGATGAACAATCATGTTTCATATTGTGCATAAATATATGGGGGTGTTGACGAGTAGAGACGGCCAGAGAAGTTATTTGCCTAATCTAGAAGTGGACTTAGATGGATGGTGAGGGTGTAAATTTGGTCGCATACTCGAAATTATTGACAAGATTTAGACCAAGATTAGGGATTATTAGTTTAAACTGATTGGGGCTTAAACTAGATTTTACAAATACAACACCAGAAGCCACGTAACAAAAGAATTGCGTATCCGATCGGAAGGAAAATGAATAGTTGTTCATACACTATCCAATCAACTGAAATTAAAGGTTAAGTTGTATATAGTGCATTTGGAGAACTGTTTAAAATACGACTTAGTTTAATGAGGTGAAATTTGCTTCATCTTCAAAATAAAAATGGACTACAACCATGTCTTAAGAGTAGACTATTAAAACATTTGAATCAAGAAAGATTACAATGTCTCACTGTCCTGCGGCGAGTATCTAGTGCACCATAGCTCAATCACAACATTAACTAACGGCTGGCACAGCACAGAAGCCTCAAGAGTTTATAGACAAGCTTGTGCCAGTCCAGGAGTGCTGTTGTCTGGGGATTGCTTGTGGCCGTATGGCGATGTGCTGATCACCCTGAAACGACGAACACTAAATCTTCAGTTGAATATATAGTTTACCGTAATTTTTACGGCGTAGATCATGCTGATGATGTACAAATTAGCAAGTGGTCATGAAAATGTAAAGATATTGGAACTTTAGCCCAAAACTAGCGCGCGGGAGAAATTTTGTCGACACATCCAACGCCCAAGCAACAAAAATTGTGATAAGCTAATAAACTACACTCCTGGATAAGTAACGTATAGAAGGAAAAACTTAGGAGAGGTTTGTGAAGGGAATCAGTTGAATATATACTAATAAGGGCCACTACATACTCTATCATCATCTGATTATGCTGATGGTAAATATTTAAAGGTTTAGGTCTGATTCTCTTACAACATAAGAGATTGATAGAGAGCAAAGCAACAGGAAATTACCTCTCCTTACGCTTCTCCAGAAAACGAGCCAAGGATTTCTTGCGGAACTGAGGCACAGTGCCTAAACACAATACAGAAAACGTATGTCGATGAGTATGCTATCAAGAAATACAATAAACTGATCAAGCAGCTTTAGAAAATGAATGATCTTAGAACTATGTAGTACCTGTTGAAACAGAATTCACGGGGAAAGATCCAAGAGAATCAACTACTTTCAGAGGCTCTGCATTGTTCTTGAGTGAAACACCTATTGAGGTCATGGGGACGGGACTCAAGTATGATGTTTTACCGTAAGACTGGCTAGAAGTCGTTGGAGTTCCATTTCCAGCCAATAACATGATAGCTTGAGCCTACATCCATCAACAAATCAAACTAAACTTAGAAACATGTAAAAGACAATAAAGAATAAGCAGAGAAATTCAGGAAGGCGTTTGAATGTATACCTTTTCAGGAAGAATGTTGTCAAAGACGCACACTGAACCATTATAGAAGATGGTCAACTGAGCAGGACCCTCTGAGATCTTTGTACGATTCCTGCATAATGAAACAAGTTTGATTAAACTATGTTGCCATCCTTTACATAACAAAGTTTTCATAGTTCATTAAAATACCTTAAGTCAGTAGTTCCCACAACAGAGCTGCTACAAGGCGTAACTGCGATGGGATTTACCTGTGCAACTCTGGGAAGTGGTTGTTGGCTAGCAGAACCGATCGGATTCTGTTTTTTCTGAATACGCAAAAGGGAAACAATAACGATGAAGGCGGCGCAAACATTGGAAACAAGGTATAAATTCAAACAACCACATACTAAAGAACACTATGATACTATTTACCACTTAAAGTACAGTTTACGTGCATTTGCCGTAAAAAAACTTCCTATAACACGTGAAATCAGCTAAACGTTGTAATCATTTGAAGCGCATAAAAGACCCTTAAAGAAACCATAACAAACCTGCATGATACGGTGATCAGGGTCAAAAGTCCGCGTAGTTGTTATTGTCACCAATCCAGTAGACGCGAGGGACTCAAAGCCAGTCTTAGGCTTTTCTCCCTGAGCACCCTGAAACGATAAGCTCTTATGAAGAGCAGAACCATTGTTTGAGAATGACCACTGCATTGCTGAACTTCTCACTGAAGCTATCAAACCGAAATACCAACCGAAAACGAAAAGGACTTTGTCACATCCACCACAAGAGAATCTCAAACAACAACTTCCAATATAATCAAACAAGGAGGAGCCTTTTCTTTTCCTAAGCAGCTTATTTAAAGGCTATCAAACAAAGGAGTAATATTTCTTCTCATAAGCAGCTTATTTAAAAGCTAATAACCCAATGACTAACAATTTGGCACTAATTTGGTAAAAGGGTAGTTTCAACTTTCAAGAACTGCATAAAAATATCACTACTTCCACAATAGAATAGTACCTACAAATCAAGTAAATAACTCTGAGCAAACACTTAAAAACTCAAAGTGGCTCATGGGTGCAGCTGTTAAAGAGTGTGAACACGTTGATAAACTTAAACAAACACACTGCCGAGCATCTCGTGCTTATTATAATAACATAACAATAGTACACATTGATGTAGAAAAGTTAAGAGCATATGAAAATCTATCTGGTCAAACTAATTTAAATATAGCACTAACGACCACTTGGGATTTAAAATATCCTTATCCTATGCAATATTCATTTAATAAATTCATCTTTTGGGTGGTAGCAACAATATATTATATGGTCGTCGGCGTTGATTTCTTGGAAGGCTCAAATTCAAATTAGTACAACTTGCTTCAAAGTTTATAAAACAAGCACCTACCACCCACAAGGAGCACGAAAAGGAATATAAAAAGGGATATAAAAACTTGCAAAATACAAGAAAGCTCATTGTGCAACTTGCATTGTAATAAAAAAGAACACACTATTAATTTATTCATTTGAAACTTCCTTAGGAAACGTGTACAAACCAAACCCACATGAATTTACTTTAAACAATGGACTAACCCCAATTTGACAGCTGGTTGTGAAGCGTTTTAAGTCATAAGGGTTTACATTACAATTTACAAGTCCCCAAGATTCGTAACGCATGACATAATTTTTGCATGAAAAACAACAAAAGAGACACTAATAGATGTTGTTTCATCACGAGTCTCCCGCTTCATTATCATGTGGCAACTGCGCTGCGGGGCCACACGGTAGTCGAAGGCGTTCGAGCTACTCGACCAGACAACTCTTCATGAACCATTCGATCACGATGATCAACCGTGAAACTCGAGTTTAATCATGGTTCTTGACCTTGAGGTGCAATCCTGATGACCGATCACGAATCCTGTGTTCCACACCTGACTCTCGACCTTGATGTTTGATCATGATGATACCAAAAATGTTTGACCATGACTCTAGACTCTAAAGGTCTAAGCTCGCAAATAGATCGTAAGATAAGCCAGCTCAATAGTTCGTTCATGCCATGCGTTTGATTGTTCCTCCACGATCGATCTTACAACTTCCTTCAGGATCGATCTTGACACTTAAAAGGGATAAATTGAATCTAATAAATCAACGGACACATAAATATATTACACCCTCCAAGGTTTAGCAAAGTTAAGTTGTTTTTACCCATCTATTACGGGAGTTCGATCATTTGATTGTAACGACCTTGTCGTCCTTTTTGCTACCCTCAGTAGCAGAGGGTGTCTTATAGCACTACCCACTAGACTCATGATCCGGGCCACATTCTGCAATCCAAGCCCACTCGCAAGACGAACCTACCTACTCGGACGAAAGATTATCAGTTGTGATTTAATTCGTTATGATACGAGCAAGTTAAATTGTTTATATTTTCGTATAATCCTTTAAGCAGAATATATAAACTATTTGTTGAGTAGAATATATATACTTTAAGTAGTTATAGTTATTAGCAAATATTATATATATGTAATGCGCCTATGTTGCAAGAAGGAGAAATATGGTGAAGTTGGAATTTTTTTAAGTTTTGTGATTTCCATCTTTATTCTCTGGAGTTCATTTCCAACTCATAATAGAGCTAACTAACATTATAATCCAGCCCTGCTTTCATTCTTGTTCAATGTCTCCTAAGCCGTTAAATGACACTATCGACTTGGTGCTTTCATTCTTGTTCCACTGCCTCCTAGCCGTTGGTTGCAATGACTATGATCACAATTCGTTTTATTCTTCTTCATTTTCTATAATTTCATTACTTTTATTTTATTGCACAACAATATAACACAACCAGTTTGAGAATTAACATTATAAAAAGGTTATTATAAATGATACAACTACATATAACGGTTTGATCTATCTATACAACTATACCTAACTATACCCCACGAGGTATGGTACAACTACATGACCTTTTATAAAATATGATATATTACAAAGATCTTTTCTGAAAGTACAAATATTACAGATAGATCAAACCGTTGTATATAAACGAGATTTAAGTTAAAGTAAAATTGTTAATTTACTCTCGATCAGTTGTAATCTTGATTTTAACCTAAATTTTTGAGAAAAATACACTTTAATAAAAGTCAACAGTCTTTTCATTATAAAGTTTTAGGGTACAAATATAACGTTATATTTTGTTTACGCAATACCTTTTTGTTTAGGGTAGCAAATCCCTACAGGCCCTTCTGTTGCCTTTGCCATTTCCATCACTACGAATGATAACGAGGGATCCATGCTAGTAATTGATTTTCTTTTTCGTGGTCATTATCTATATTAAATTCATACTTATGTAATATAATACATGAGAAGATTATGTGATCACAAAGTCCATGTAACTAATTTTATAAGAAAAAAATAATCATAATTTGCAATAGTTCATTAAAAATATCCTTTTATATATTAAAAATCATGATTCTGAAGCATTTGCAACACAATTCATGTATACCTTTATTTTATATAGCCCGTTGCATTTTTGACGATGCCTTAAAGTGCTTCGGACTAAGAGGAAAAAACTATTATTTCAGGTGATGTTTCGATATATAATTATAAAGATTTACCTATGTATACTAAATATGCCATTTGACACCCATATAGATTTTCACAATATTTTAAGAAAGTTCAAAGGGAATATATGTTAATTAAACCTAAAAGTTCAATTCAAAAGGACTAGCATTCGTTACGAACTCATGCTATCCAAAAACCCTCAACCATTAGAATATGTAGATACTGTATTATGCTTAATTAATTATACTAAACTTTCATATATTTCAAATACATCATCACTCATCTCTATCTATCTAATCACATGCACAGACCTGAAATATCTGCCGGCCAAAACTATACTATTTATAAAAAAACAAATAATATTAATATACTACACATTGTACATAAGAAATGAATAAATCGAAACGGTCAGATTTTTTTTTTTGAACTCTCAGCTATTAAAATTTAAAACATTAACAAAAATAAAAAAATTAGGCGATAAATTATTAAATTAAATAGTACCCTGTTTGGCTCATGTGAGAGCTGAAATAGCATATTCTTCTTGCTCTAAGCTGCTTCTTTTTTCTATTTTCTTTTTCCCACTCATCATTTTATTATAATTCCAAATTAACCCCTTTTTTTTTTTTTTAAATCTGATTCACTTTGAAAATTACTCGCATTTTCAGTTCCCTTTTTGTGTTCTTCGTTCAAAAAGTATTTTGTGAATTTAGGGTTTCGTATAAAGCGCGGATCTTTATGAAATCTGGCGGAGTTTTCATCATGTTAAATCTCGACAACAGCGTACGTTGTCCTATGTATTGCGAATGTTGTATGTTTTCTATGAATTGAGCCCCAAAATGATATCGAGTTTGTTTAAGTCCCTTTTGTAGTGTGCTTCCATTATTGTGATTTCAGTTTAAGTGACCTAATTCTTGTTTGTTGTTTTTTTATTTGATAATGTGGAAAAATGGTGAATTAAGGTGAATATCGATTTTGGGTTTTTGCCTTTCGTTATAGTACTGAAATAAAGTTTTGTTATGTGGGATTTTTTTTATTTTTAAGTTTGTGAGTTTTGTTTCGAATGGTAGTTCGAAATGTAGTTAAAAGTTTGATTTTGTGATAATGGGTTTTCATGTTTCCAGGTTTAGTTAAGTAGGGTTTCTAGTTCCGGGTTCTTTAGATGGCGGATTCGCGGCCTGTGGATGTTATATTGGAATTCCTGAAAAGGAATAAATTTGCGAAAGCAGAGGCTGCTTTGCGGAGTGAATTGGGGAACATACAGGATTTAAATGGTATTATGCAAAAGCTTACGCTAGATGATAAGTTGTCTAGTGATAGATCAGGCGAAGAAGTAAATGGAGGAAAAGTAGTTGAAGAAGATCGAAAGATGAAGATTCGTTATAGTGGGGAAGGTCTTAAGGAGTCGTCAACATCAAACAGTGCTGAGGCTTCCAAGGAGCTAATTGTGAAAGAAGTCGAGTGCCAAAAGGGGATAAATGGGTCTGGCAGCAAGTGGAAAAGCTGTGGTACTGTGGGGGAGCAGAGTAACGCGAATGAGAGCATTGGGGCGGTTGACAAGAACTTCACCTTCTCTAAGAGTTCAGATGATAGCATGCTTGATTTGTATCCATTGAATTACTGTATAAGCAATGGTCTAGTTCCCACTTATCAGAATGACAGTGGCAGTGTTATTGAAAACAACTTGTCAGGATTCCAGGATTCTGGAAAGGCAAAGTCAATTACAGATGACACTGCCTATTGTGGCAAGGCCAATTCGAGAACTGGCGAAGGCATTAGTTTTCCCGGCGAAAACAGAATATCTTGGTCTGGCACTGTTAGTAATGCTGTTGTGGAATTGAAACATGATAGAAGTGAGCTAACGGAAGCCAATCGACAAAAAATACCAAGTGATCCGAGATCTGAGAAAGACCTCGTCGAAAATCTCCGGTCAAAAACCGATATATTGGCCCATCCATCTTCAGAGTTTCCGAGAGAATGTTCAGTCAAAACTGTTTTCCCTTTCTCCAGCGGAGATGCATCGACCAGTACGTCTAGTGCTATTGCCATTGGTGATAGAAAGGAGGGGACAAGGAAACCAGAATTTAATGACATTAGAGCAGCTATAAAGGAGCAAGTGGATGAGGTGGGAAGAGGTTTGTACTTTGGGAAGACTCCAGAAGTTGAATCTAAAGATTTCGGTGGATTAGAATTACATCTTCCATCAAGGAACCACAAGGAAGAGTTACCAAGGCTACCTCCAGTTAGGCTTAAGTCAGAAGACAAGTCTATTGGTATTCAGTGGGAGGAGAAGTATGAACATGATGGTCAAGGTCCAAAGATCCTGAATGCTGACAATACTTATCTCATGGGGTCGTTCTTGGATGTGCCTTTTGGCCGAGATCTGGATCATTCAGGTTTTCCCTGAAAACTTAATATTTAGCTTATTCTTCTATGTTTTATACTACTGGCAGTACAGTCTATTAATTGTATTGTTTCATCGGTAACTAGTTTTTAACTTTAAGTTCAATAGAAATGGAAATTGGGGCTCTGTTGATCTCTGAATCAATCATGGTTGACTAATTCTGCTATCATGATTAGATTGAAACAAAAAATCATAATTGTCAATGCTCTGAACAGGTGATGTATGTGGTATATCTCATTTCGTTCCTTGCTATACTGAATCAAAAGACTTTTGCGAAAATCTAAAACTGCAACCAAATAGTTAAGCCACAAACTTCAAATATTTCAAATTGTTAAAGGTACTATTCTTAAACTACTGAACACTGTTTGGTTGCTTAAGATTGCGTCCTACATTAGGTCTCCTTTGTCTTATGTGCTGCTTTCTTATGTATGAAGTGGCAGTAGTTGCATTTTCTTTCCTCTCATCTGGCTTCCATAGATAGATATGTTAATGGTATGAAACTTTTATTCGGCCAAAAAGTAATCTTTTCTGTCCAAAGTCCATATTTTATCTAGCCTTTTTACATTGATACTGAAGATCCATTAATAAAGAATTGTTTCACACTTTAAACTTCCTTCATATTCTAATTTTTGTTCCTAACTTTTCTACTTTAGTTTTTGAAAATAAATGTCTTATCCCGTTTCTTTCTTGGGGACCCAGAAAATAGGGTACATTAGATGTTCAGTTCTCAGTTTTTCTGCATTGACCACTGAACTGAAAATGGTTCGATACATATCTTTTGACTTTATATGTTCTATGTTGTTCTTTTACGAAATGATTCTTAATTTTCTGATCTTTCTTTCTAGCTTTTCAATTAATTTCTATATCTCATAATGATGATGCATAGGTAAAAGGCCAGGAGGAGGCAGTTGGCTCTCCATGAGTCAGGGTATTACTGAGGATAATACTGATCTTATTTCTGGTTTTGCAACTATAGGTGATGGATTAAGTGAATCCTTTGACTACCCGAATGATTATTGGGACTCTGATGAATATGAAGATGATGATGATGTTGGCTATATAAGACAACCTATTGAAGATGAGACCTGGTTTTTGGCTCATGAAATTGATTACCCAAGCGACAACGAGAAGGGGACAGGGCATGGGAGCGTTCCAGACCCTCAAGAAAGGGGACAGAACAAAGATGATGGAGATGATCAATCATTTGCCGAGGAGGATTCGTACTTTTGTGGGGAGCAATATTTTCAGCCAACAACTCTTGATACAGTTGTATCTTTAGATAATCCTGTTGGGTTGTCGGGAAATGAAATGTACATTGATCAATACGATGGAAAATTGATGGACGTGGATGAGCTAAATTTGATGCGTGCAGAGCCCGTCTGGCAGGGCTTTGTCACTCAGACAAATGAACTCGTTATGTTAGGTGATGGAGAAGTTATGAACGATTGCGAAAGGCCTCACCTAGATGATAACTGCATGAATGATGATAAACAAAGTTCAGTTAGATCTATTGGGGTCGGAATAAACAGTGACGCTGCTGATTTAGGTAGTGAAGTACGTGGAAGTTTGGTTGGAGGTAGTAGTGAGGGGGACTTGGAGTACTTTTACAACCATGATGGTATCCATGGATCTAGAAATTCACTGCATGACTTGAGAAATGCTGGTGAACAGTCCAAGACTGACAAAAGTAGAACAAAGAGACAGAATTCTGATAAAAACATAATAGGTAATGACAAGGGTGGATATACACAGTCAGGAGAAACAGAGAGGATATTCTCATTTCCTCCTCCTAGAGATGCACAGTTGGTTCAAACAGGCTCAGCTAAACCTTTGAGGTCTTACAAGGCCGAGACTAGCATCAGTGATGACACAGGTGATTGTGATGTGGCTAATGATGACATGCTCTCGAAATGGAAGCACAAGAGCAGCGACTCATCACCAGTTAAGTGCTCAAGGGATGAAAACAAGGCTAATACTGGTGAATCGGAAAATTCTAGTCCTTCGTCTCTTTCAAAGCATGGTTATGTTGAAAGGGAACATGTAAAGAAAGGAGATGATGTAAGAACAGCAGGTATAGAAGAAGATCCTTCGATGTCATTGGAGGATGAAGAAGCTGCAGCCGTGCAAGAGCAAGTGAAGCAAATCAAAGCACAAGAGGAGGAATTTGAAACCTTCGATTTGAAGATTGTCCACAGAAAAAACAGGCATGGAGCTTTCCCTTTGATGGACTTATTATACTGTTGATAGTCTTGTTACATAGTTTCTCATTGTGATGTGCTTTGCTGGTCCTTTGCATGATTGGGTGGTATCTGAACACTGAATAGAAGAGTGATGCCTTCTATTAAATTTGTTAACATATGATGGTTACATCAAATGAGCTGCAAACGTTAACTTAACTCTGTCTTCATTTAGTTTAGTTTGACTATTTTGTTAATTAAGTCAAATCAATCTTTGAGATAGTAGTAGTAGATGTGAAACTAGAACATATTATAAGTCTGAACTGTATTGCGCTTTTTTCTTTGAATTTTATGTTTATAATAGTTATGATGATGATGATATTAACTAAGCTTTTGGACTTAATTTTGCGTTTAGACCTGAGATTTTGTGCATATTCGAATTTCAGAAATTCTAGATCTCTAACCTTTATCATGGAAGTCTTTCGGGTTTGTTAATAGGATTAAGACCTACAAATGCAAACAGAAAACTGTTTCTTGTTGCATATGTAGTTAGAAAGAGCGTGATTATGGTAATAGTACAGCCCATTTCTCCTTCCCCTACTCTGGATCCTTGCTCCAAGAACCCAATTTGAGGTATTCTGCAGGGTGGGAACTTGTAGCAAAATCACCAAATTATCTCCAGTTGATTATGTTTAAGGTTACTAGGACAGGAGATATATGGTTTACGCGAGCTGTAGGAACTTATTTAATTGGTGCCGGATGCTTTCTAGAGCTCATTTTATTCAATTTTTACTTTTGAGTCTTACACCAGAAATTATATTGCTTGTTTTGACTAATTAATTATGTTTACAACTATAGCATCTTAGATCTCGGGTGCTAGTTGTGGAAACTTTCTTTCGAGTTGCCAGCAGCAGTCAATATAATTGAGTCACTAAAGAATTTTAATTCCCCAATGAGTCTGGAGTATTTCACGAGTATTTTTCATTTATCATGATTTTATTTATTTCTCAGAACTGGCTTTGAGGAGGACAAAAACTTCCATGTTGTTCTGAACTCGGTCATCGCCGGCCGCTATCATGTCACCGAGTATCTTGGATCAGCTGCATTCAGCAAAGCGATTCAGGCACATGACCTGCACAGTGGCATGGATGTTTGTGTGAAGATTATAAAGAATAATAAGGATTTTTTTGATCAGAGCCTTGATGAAATAAAGCTTCTCAAGTATGTGAACAAACATGATCCTGGGGACAAGTATCATCTCTTACGGTTGTATGATTATTTTTATTACCGAGTAAGTGAATGTTTCTTCCCTCACTTCCATGCGAGCATCACTAAATTCTGTAGTAACCTTATTATACCCACGACTATTGCTTCTGTTATATTATTCCTCGACTCATGTTGTCAAACATAGGTATGTTGGGCCCACATCACGTTATTTTCATGTAGTATATGGACGAAGCGACCTTCAATTTGTTTATATAATCAATATGCTATATTAACGTAGGTTGATGGACGATAATAGTGAAAACACAGTGGACACAATTTTTTTGCTTCCTACTTGTTTTTTTTTTTCTTTTGATGCAAAATAGTAATCACCTCTTGTATCATAGTCCAAGAAGAAGCTCTATAATTTCAACAAATATATGCATTTAAGAACATGGTGTTAGGGGCTTCTTAACAAAAAAAATCAGCAGGCTAATGTTTGACCTGCATCTGTATACGCAGGAGCATTTATTGATTGTATGTGAATTGCTCAAAGCAAATCTCTACGAGTTCCAGAAATTTAACAGAGAATCTGGAGGAGAAGTCTACTTTACAATGCCAAGGCTGCAGGTTTGTTGAAAGTTCATCCTTTGCTTCCATGTCATTGCAATATTGGTTGCTGACTCAGGATTTTAATGTGCAGTCAATTACTATACAGTGCTTGGAAGCGCTTCAATTCTTACACAGTTTAGGACTCATTCATTGTGATTTGAAGCCCGAGAATATATTAGTGAAAAGTTACAGTAGATGTGAGGTGAAGGTCATTGATCTTGGAAGTAGTTGCTTTGAAACGGACCACCTTTGTTCTTATGTTCAATCTAGGTCATACCGTGCACCGGAGGTTATTTTGGGACTTCCGTATGACAAAAAGATTGATATTTGGTCCCTTGGGTGCATCTTGGCAGAACTTTGCACTGGCAATGTGAGTTACTGCATAGTTTTTCTAGTTCTTCATCTTTGTTAATTTTTAGCTTTCTTGTCACAGTAGTTGTGGAACTCCCTAGCTACCAGACTGGGATTTAGTCTGCTGAAATACAACACTAGAATTAAATTTTCACCTGACACATTGAAATATTCAGTTAAATACTGGTTTTGTCGTTCAGGTTTTAGAGCAGACCCTGGTCTGCTAAGAATTATACTAAGGATTTCGTAGTGGTGTACTGCTTAGTTTGTGACTTTGAACCTTTTGCTATGTTTTTAATTAAAATTGTTTACTTTCATCAAAAAAATAATTAAAATTGTTTGCTTATTATATCGTCGAATGCCAAAATAAAAGCTAACCTAATGTTTTTATAGGTCCTCTTCCAAAATGATTCGCCTGCCACTTTACTTGCTCGAGTAATTGGAATCATAGGCCCATTTGAGCAAGAGATGCTTGCAAAAGGACGAGATACATACAAATATTTCAGCAAAAATCACATGCTTTATGAAAGAAATCAGGTAGCCTCTCTTTTCTGCTTCTGTTCTGTCTTCTCTGTGTATTTCAGTCCAAACTACAAGAACAACAACAACCAAGCCTGTAATCCCAACTAATTGAGGTAGGCTTTATGATCCAGATGAGTATCACGTATTTCAGTTGCATGTTCACATGCAATGTTAATAAGGAGGTGATCATTTCGCATCCCAATTTAGTTCAGTCACTTCTTCCAAGATTTCATTTCTTTTGGAACTTCCTGAGTTTGGTTTAGTTATAAAAACAAACCTTACTGTTAATAACTACACGCACTCCTTGAACTTTAACATCGAGGGATAGGGGTTTAAAAAGTTACAGACACCCTGAAGTTTGAAAAACATTACAAAAGGACCCCTAAGAGTTTTACACCCTAACAGATTTTTGAAGCTTCAGGGGTCATCTGTGATTATTCAAACAATAGGGAAAGTTTCTGTAATTAGACCAAACCTCCGGGGTGTGGATGTAATTATCCCTTCTTTTTTTATGTGTGTTGCTTTGCTGTACTTGGCTATAGTTCACTACATGAAATCAGCCCGTGTTCCAGTGCATTAGTTAATGACAAAGTTAGATGCTTCTGTACCAGGCATAATATTAGATGCGCAAAAACGCGTCAGTAGGACAACCCAATTCTTAGTCATTGAATTTGGGTTTGGATGATGACATTATATCTTTCCACCAAATATAAAAAGCTGCTTTCTCTATCTAATGACCTTATAAGCATCGGAACTTATGTCACCTCTTTTCACCATATGACCATGTAAACTCTTTTACTATTGACAGGAAACTAACAAGCTCGAATGCTTAATACCCAAAACGTCAGCGTTACGACATCGGTTGCCAATGGGAGATGAAGGCTTCATTGAATTTGTTGCTCATTTACTTGAAGCAAATCCAAAGAAGCGGCCTTCTGCTACTGAGGCTCTAAAACATCCATGGTTACAGTATCCTTATGAACCAATATCTTCCTGATGAATTTACTTTCTTGGATCAAATCATTTTGTTGAAAGTCCCTTGTGGATGAGATATGATTCCATCCATGGGATTGGAGGAAATTTATACCCGACATTTTGAAGGCGCGATCGGTTTTGATGATGCTGATCGGGTCTTAATTTACCAAACGCCAAGATGTATTCTGATGTCTCAACGACTGGAATGAAATCGTGCCACGGGGTGTGTATTAATAGGATTTTTTTGTTGTTTTCTTTGATTTTGTTATTGTGGAAAGGAAGTTTCCACCCTTGTTGTACATGTTATGTGATTATTCTTGTAGCTGTTCAGTTATAATAGCTCATGAAATTGCTGCTTTAAGTGCTTATGGGTTCTTTTAGTTGTCCTTACAGTGCGAAGCCTTATTCGTGTAGTTTAGCAGACTGAAATTTAGCCGACTTTCACTCTATAATTTTAACCATTCAAACCATGATTAAAGTTTCGGTATGTATGTTGCTTTTGGTGCTAAATGTCAAAAAAATCTTGCAGTTGTTCGAGTTCTTTTGAAAAATTAATGATATTAGTTGTCACATTAGCGTGAAAATACTTAATACAATTTTATAGAATAAAAAGTGAGGACGTTTCAATCTTTGAAAGAAATGCCTAATAACTTTGATCCATAACTCAAACTTTGTACACCGAATTATGCCAGAAATAGTTACACAAAAGTAAACCACTGTTACATTGCGAGTTGCTTGAAATCAGTAGGTTATGCCATATATCACACTCTACTTCAACAGAACATAAAACTTTTGCTCTCGTGACATTGCAGTTCAAGTACAACTTACTCAACAAAAACGGATACCATCTACTTTATTCACAAAAGATCAGAAAAAAAAACAGGACGATAGAGTGGAAATCTAGCAAACACTGCTAGTTTTCTTGTCTGAAATCCTCCTCCAATAGGAGAATACTTCCTTCTGAGTTTCATTAACGCTCTTTTTCAAAGGCTTTCTCTCAACCTCGCTTCTATTTTTGTCCTCCGGATTAACATGGGCGACTTTGACGGAAGCACGAGGAGGGAGTCGTTCAAACTCCTTCACAACTTTCTCAATATCTGAGACAAGCCTCTCTGCCAGACCATGGCTGAAGTCCTCCCTAATCACGACACGGAGGAGAGCAATGTGCTCGGCATCTGGTGGCATGGTGTATGCAGGAACAATCCATCCAAACCTTCTAAGAGACTCGGCGATTTGGAAAACCGTGTACATGCTGGTGTCCTTGAGGGAGAATGCTACCAAGGGCACCCCAACATCTTTGGAGAGGATATTGAAGCGACCAATCTTGGCTATACCTTCTTTGAGCAACTTCGCGTTTTCCATGCAGTTCTCCATGATGTTTTTGTAACCCTTGAAAAGCCCCAAAAGCATGTGAAGGCATGGATAAAATAAGAACACTAAAGTTCAATGTGTTTTAAAGCATCAGGATGAGCTAAAGTGAATACAAGCATCTAGATTGACAAGCATGCACATCAAACACGAAAAACTGTGAGACTAAGAACAATGTATTCAGAAGTGTATTTTCCATGTTGTCATATCAGATATTCCTTGGGGTTATGACTTGAGAGATACATAACCGATAATGATTTCATTAAATAAGTTAACCATATCAATTGTTTACTGTTTAAATGCCTGCATTGACAAGAAATATAAATAACAGTCGCAAACCCAAGCTCAATAACAATCACAACCCATATACAGATCTTCACATGATACTGTTGTTTTAAAGTTCAAGAACTAGAATAAGCAGGAGTCAAACTTAAGAAACAATCTGGATCAAGTTTAAGTTCCAGTTTAGTTTATCTGAACCCAACAAAGATGCACAAGGAGGCAATCTTAATCCCTTGAGCTATTCTTGTTGTAGATAAGTAAATAATGCAGTTAGAATTATTACCTCAAAGCCAAGTCTTATGAACTGATAATACTGAGCAATGATCTGGTAAGACCCTGAGAAATTAAAAGAAATGCATCAAATACCATTTGTTTTTTGGTCCTCAGAAGATGGCTAGAGAATCACTTGAGCAAGAGTTGCACCACTCCACGAGTGTTCGTACCATTCATCTTCCAAAGCCCGAAGTACACTTTTTTCACATAGTTTTACAGCTAACCAGACATCAATCTAAAATAATCTTCTCATGAAATTCTTTAATCTTTTAAGAACATAGGACAGGAACTTTTTCTTTTTCTACTCATATTTCAGAAATCCAACACATCCAAGAGAATTTTTTTTTATCAGTTTCCAGAGCGTATAAGCAGAGACTAAGAAGTTGTATCACGTAGGCAGACCTCATTGTCATTCTACATCTATCCAAGCAATGGGGAAAGTAAAAATCTCTAGAAATTATCAGAATTCACAACAGACTACCAAGATCAAGTTTTTTGACGTCAATTACAATAGAGTTATCACTTATCAGTATACCGAGAAAGAATCTTGAACCAGCAAATGTGATTAGCTCATTATGGAACCAAAATGGCAGCCAAAATAGCTTGTTGACCATGTAAATAAGAATGCAGCTCGGGGACACATAACTACTATATACACTGCCAAGAAATACAACAAAACCTCCATTTGAACTAAAGAATGAGAATTACCTTTGGAGAAGTTCAGTGTAAACGTGGGTTGATCTGATCCAAGGTAGTTAATGTGGAAGACGAGATCCTCTGGCAAGTCATCCTTGTTCCTCCATACTACCCATCCAACACCTGCATAAACTAGGCCATACTTGTGACCACTGACATTGATACTCTTCACCAGTGGCAAACGAAAATCCCACTCGAGCTCTGGGTAAAGAAATGGAGCAACGAACCCTCCACTGGCAGCATCAACATGGATTGGGGTGTCCCATCCAGTTTTCTCATTCTTTTTTGTCAGAAGTTCATTCAGGAGTTTCACATCCTCAAATTCTCCTGTCAGCGTAGAACCTAAAATGGCTGCAACACAAATAGTGTTCTCATCCACCATTTCCACTGCTTTGGTAGGATCCATCACATAGTAGCCTTCCCTTAGCTTCACCTCTTTCAGTTCTACCTCGAAGTACCTTGCAAATTTCTCCCAGCAAACCTACAGATGGTATACTATATCAGGATTCTAAGGGGCCGTTTGATAGCTAAGCAATGCTCAGATGTAGATCATTATAGCTAGATATTATAGTATTACAGGTTGCTTGGTAAACATAGTTTCTCCTATTATAATATTTTTTGCCTTACCATGTCACTTGGGATTCGGGAACAAATATGAATCTCGAATGCTGTGATTTATTTTCAAGTAGAATACATTATGATCCACCCAAGAGAAGCATTTATATTAGCCATTTCGTACCGGTTTGGGCGGATTTAATCTGGCAAACCCACTACTCCAATTTGCTTATCCAATGCACTAATAGCATGTCAACCCGAATTACATACCTTCTAGAAAGCATGTATTAAGGACTACCAACTCCTGTGAAGCATTGCAATCTTATCATATCAAGATTACAACAAAACTAGCAAATAAGTTCAAGTAAATATAAATAGCGAACAGAACCACTTTAGTTTTCTGGTGGAGAATGGAAATACTGCATACCATAACATGAAGTATCTATCTTTCTTAGAAGATATCAATGGCAAGAGAAACTTTCTTTCTTACCAAATCTACATCTATGAATTGCAGGGTATTTAGAGGCTCATCATGCATGATGACATATTTTTCTAGAGACCAAAGATTAATGATAAACGTTCAATGGACCTGCACGTTAGCCCCAGTGACGATATTAGGCTTATCATGAGGTTTGCCCTGTGCCTTTCTCTTTGCTTGCCACTTCCTTTTAAAAGCAAGACCTGCAAGCATTATCCCTTCTGATGACCCAACAGTACCAACGCCGACTGCTGTCTCACTATCCCCAACAGGAGCATGGAAAAGATGTGCGATCATATTCACACACCGATTCTGCAGAAATGAAAATTATATCACAGTATAATAGGCAAAAATAGTTTCATGGGGTTCAGAATTCCTAAAGGAGAAGGCAAAATGACATTGATTCTGAGCAGAAAAACCAAGTATAATTTGACTATACTGGCAAAGGTTCAAACAATTCTGCCTGTAAAAACCTCTTAACCCCTCCACACGTACAGTTTCCTCAGGAGCCAGTAAAGACCAAAATAGGCCTATATCCAATACTACGCTAAACAAAAGAAAGAAGTATAATCTCAATTATTTTGCAGGCTTCACAGAATCGGTTCAAAATGTAGCGCGTTTTTGCAAATAAGATGAATATATTTTCTCTTATTATTTTCAGCTAGCTTTTCTGAGTAGCAAAATACTGTTAAAACTAATAGTGAACTCACCA
Organism: Misopates orontium; assembly: GCA_946800315.1. Taxonomy (NCBI): domain Eukaryota; kingdom Viridiplantae; phylum Streptophyta; class Magnoliopsida; order Lamiales; family Plantaginaceae; genus Misopates; species Misopates orontium. The sequence continues at coordinate 10,581,729 of OX326953.1, read as the reverse complement.
ATACACACACATGCAATCAATTGAAAACAAAAAGGATAAAAAAGAACACATTACATCTCTTAAACAACAACAAGTCACGTCGCATAGGGATATTGATCAATAATCAACGAAACAGAGTAGTGTACACACAAAAAACAGGCAGATAGACCTGTAGTTCAGTGGTGACAGGGTACTCATCCATGTCAACATAGTTCTTGTTAATAGAAGCCATTATGAGTTTATCGCACTCGTCCTCCATCCACGTCGTAACGAACGACGCCAGGTTAAGCCGCGGGTTACCGTCGAGCATCAACTCGTCGTTCACCACCTGATACGCCGCCTCCTTCGGCATCGGCTCCGACGGAATCCTGAACCTGCAAATCAATATCCAACAAAAAAAAGATCATAAAAACACACACACATACGTACGGGTGTCTGTGTGTATTTTTTTTTATATATATTTTATGATGAGTATGTATGTATGTATGTAGGGTGTACCTGGGGAGAGAAGTGCGGGCGTATCTTGAAGCAAAAGTGGAGTTGAGCTGCTCGTTGTGGTTTGGTGTTGTTTCACTCACCACCATTTTTTGTAACTTCTGTTAGTTCAAGAGAGAATCGGTGAAGATGATGATGATGATGATGATGGAGAAGTTTGAGTTTTAATATTATATATATATATATATATATTGTAGTGATTTGATAGCACAGATTATCATGCATGCATAGAATACATGTGTCAGTTATACGATGCGATGTGTTAAGTTTATGTAACAGTGTTGGCCGATTCTTTTCATGCTTCGGTGTCAATGTCTCCAAGTCCTATTTTCATTTCTTACTTCAGTATCAATTTCCATTTCAACTAGTAAAACCTCGTCCCATAATTATTTTATGCATCCGTGGTACGACGATGTAATGTTCTAAATGATTGAGATTTAAAATATTTTTTAAATTATAGAGTACTAACTTCTCTTTAATTCATTCGATTAAATTTATACCAACTATTTGGATTTTCATGTATTTATACTATATAAATGAATGCCACGTTTCAATCTTATCAAAATAGAGAAATGCCAAAATCAATTTCTCTACCTTAACCTCAGGAGAAAACTCCCTAGGCCCACGGTTCATGTATGCTAAACCTAGCATAAAAGACTCGTCGTTTACGCCACAAACTAGTGAATTTATGCCTAAGAAAAAGTATTTTACAATGCGTTTTGTTTATTACCTGTTCATTTCTTTTTATTTTGCTAAAAAGATATAAAATTTCGATAACTACCAAGTATATTCTTATTTGATAGTTTATCATCAATATTTGTAGCTTCATGTTCTTTTATTATTTATTTTGTTGCGATTTTAATATTTATTGTTAAATATTTTTTTTAAACAAATGTAAATACCAAAAATTGTGGGTATACACCCGCGTGGCTTATACACCGTCTAAGTTCGCGAACTGTCTAACGCCCAACAACCCTCTGACAACACTGATTTCAGTTACAAAGTTCAATTTTCATAGAATCACTGAACTGCACAATTAACTATAATATCTCGAGCCAAAGCAATTTCATTTAAATGCATGTATGTATAACATATAAGAGGGAGTCCTCTGAAGACCAAAAACTAGTGTTTCTTTACAGACAGGGACTCTAATGAATGGTATATGCTATATTGATAAACAAAATTATCACAACATTGTTTTCATGATGAATTGATCAGAATACAGAATCTGGTGCACTACTTCTCTTCAACAAAACATCCTTAGCTTCATTGATCTTTGAAGCGAGGTAATGGCTGCCACCCGCATCAGGGTGGTTCGCCACCATTACTCTCCGATGGGCTTCCCTGATTTTCTCGATAACAGCACGTTCCCTTGTGAAAAAGAAAAGTCGATATTAGATACAAATATACATAAAGATACCATTTTGACAGAGATATATAGATGAAGAAAACAATAGAGCGAGTGTGAGAATAGGATGTATGGGAGCAGATAAAGAATAGATCCGGTATTTGATTAGGTCAAAAATTTAAAAAGTAATTACCTCACGCCAAGAATCAGTGCTGCCTCTCGCCGTGTCATGACCTGTTCAAACCCCCCTGGATAAAATCGACGAGCATGGGGAACAATAGGACGAGCTTTAAATGCTTGCCAGGCACTTATCAAGTATCGAGCACCCAAAGCAGCAGTTCCAACCGTAGCGCCAAGTATTATAGGTGATGCCTATAACAAAGGAGATCAACTTAAAAAATCACATTCGTAAATATTGAATCACACTTGCACAACAGAGCTACAGAAGCTTGGTGTATGCTTTAGTATATTGACCATCAAAAGAACAACCAAAATTTTAGTGTATGTTGTTTTTTCTAGGCTCCTAAGATGCATTCAGGGCACGTCCATGAACTTGAACAATTGAACATTGTTAACAAACCATTCACCAGGAAAAAAGTTAACAAGCTAATGTTAACTATAAGACGCTTTTAAATATGTTCTAGGGACTGAAAGAACATTTTATGCCTAGAGTGTCAGTAATGCCAAGTGTAAGATGTTTTTAACTTATCAAACTAATCAAGCGTGTCAGTATAACTCTTTTACGAACAAAATGTAGTGGAAAATCCCTTTTTCAGCTACTATCCTCGAGCTAAAGAGCTAATAATGAAAGATTGAACTCATTCACACTCAAAAAGAAAGAGAAAAGGATAAACAAGAAGTAGGACAAACATTATCTGCCCATGTACAGTTTCTCTTATTCATAGCTCAATGACAATACGATCATTCACAAACCACAATGATGCGTGCAAAGATGAAACTCATGTGCGATGCATCACACTTAAACTCAACAAAGCATTACCCCACAGTATTGCCCTTAATGCAAAAATCTCTCAGGGAGAACTGTACATATGGTTATGCAGTTTTCCAAGTTCGAATCTTCAAAAGATATCTCATCTTCCTTAACAGACACCCAAACATAATCTATCCCACCAAATTTCAATCGAAAGGATAACCTTTCAGAATTCACAATAATCCAAAGAAGTATCTAACGATCCGAGATAAGTGTAAACAACTAACTAAGATCACCCGCCTAATGCATTTTCCTAGGTCAACTAAAACCCCATTTTTTGTTCTGTTTCCTTCTCATTTTTTTTTCCTGGCGGTAAAGAAAAACACCTACTTCATTCTTCTTGTGGACAACCATACTTATCCAAGTACCATATTCCACTTGTATATTGCTCTCATCGACCACCGTCACAATAGTAAAAGCTTAACACGGGTAATATAATCCGTGTCTCTTGGGTGAATTATAACTTAGTAAGGCAAAATTACAATAGGAAATAAACTACGTTACCACACGACTATGTAATCACGTACACTATAATCTCTAGCTGCTAATCCAAAAACTAATCCTTGAATCTTTCTTGGCTGTTAAACAGCCCCTTCGAAAATCTACTAAAATTTGCACCTTACAGGCTAAATATTGCCTTTTCCTCACATCTCCTAATGTTCACGAATTCGAGTACATGCTACAATAAACTGGTAACAAAAAACACAGAAACCCAATCCATAATAACCATACAAACAGGGGAAAAGAACAAAGCTTAACCTAGCACATTAATCAGCAAGAAAACAATAGATTCTCTTTTTCTCTGTTTATAACAATCAAACTAAAAAGATATGATCTTTATTCCTTAATGACCACAGCATCAAAAACCCAATTGACAGATACTCCAATACACAATTCTCCGCATAACAGGTACATAGTTAGCAATCAAACATACAGTACAATAATCCAAAGAACTAAAACAATTTCACAAAGGGGTGAATATATTTAAAACAGACCCATAACGGATAAATTAAGCCTTAAGAAAATTACCATTGTGAATTCTGCAACAGCTTCAAAATCAAGCACTTTGTAGAGAAAGAGAAAGTTTTAGCTTTTATTTTATTTTATTATTTGCCTTGTTCCTCTGTTTCCCCTGTTTTTATAGTTTGTCATAAGGCCCTTCATGTCTTGTAGGACAAGGAAATAACTGAGAACCGAGAAGCTTCTTCTACAAGGAAATATCTATTACATTAATTAAAGAGATTAAAATTGCAAAAAACAATTTACTTTTAATTGATAAAATAAATACACTCTTCATAACTTATTTGTTTACAATTGAAATATAATCAAAAATAGAATATTTAGCAATCTAATTGGATATGAAAATATTGTTAAATAAGAATTTAATATATTAAAGTCGTAAGTCGATAAAGTCAATGAAAATATAAAGAATTATGGTGTTATGTGTTAAAGTTTAAAAGGAATATATAGTAATGATACTCTATGATAATTAGAAATTAAATAACATAAGCGTGATTACTTTAATTAAAATAGTTTGATTGCCACTTACTTATAATGAATATTTGTGTAATTGGTCCTCTAATATGGAAAATTAAACAATGACTATCAATCCATCGGACCTGAGTTTTCAATAAATCAAAAATTAGAGATTACTTTGACCGAGGACACTTAAATTTACATTTTAGATGACCAAGTTGAAAAAAAAAAATATGCACACACACAAACCATTTTAAGGGACCAAAGCTAAACAAATAACTTAGAAACTAAAATGAAAGAATAAGAAAATACTCTCTTGATTTTACTTGATAAGTATAATATGATACTCAGTTTTAATATTACACTGTAGTGGTGCATTAATTGCCGCGAGTAGAATTTGCAAGTTAGAAAGAAAAAAAACGTAACAATTGGTTGATAGTTATGCTTCGATAATGTATTGATTTATCTTCATATGGTGATTTAGGCCATTTTCCCAAAAATCATTGAATTCAGATGAACAACAATTTTGTCCTGGGCATTGTACAAAAGACATTATAATTTTTTTTTTTTTTTTTGTTTTACAATTCAATTTTGTCCTGGGCAACAATAACACATGATTTAGAGCTTGAGGAACTTATCATGACCCCACATTAGTTAGGAATAAGTCCTTGACCTTCTTTCATATTAATAATCATTTTTACACGTTGAATTGAGTCTCCGGTGTAAAGAAATTGCGTTTCCAATTATATATTTAATATTATTATTCTTTACTAATATGATAAAGATGTAGGGGTGGGGTGAATGATGAATTTGGATATTTTGAGTAATATGTTAGTAAATATTAAACGGGTTGCTAAAACGTAATGGGTTTACTCAAACTCATAAAACGATTGAAACATTAATAAACAATTCGTTACAAGTAATTAAAGGGGGATTTTTCAAAAAAGGTCCTCTAAGTTGGCACATCTTCAATTTTGGTCCTACAACTTTTTTATCTACAATTTTAGTCCTATAAGTTACTACATGTCTCAATTTTGGTCCTCCGACCAAAATTCCGTCAATTTTGGCCGGAATCTCCCTTTTTCTTTTCGTTTAATATATTAAAATACGAATTAATTTTAAAAGTAAACAAAGAGGGCTGAATTGAAAAAACTAAAAACGTAAAGGATCAAATCTAATTAACCCTATCATCTAAATCAAACCCCTCTCTCTCCCCCCCTAAAAACTCTCACTTCTCCTCTCTCTTCCCCCAATTCAATTCCAAGAACCCTAATCCTAAAGCACAAAATTAAACCCTAGCATTATCCAATATTTTAAGTGTACAAACAGCTTACTATGATTGCAAAATTCGAACAGAAAATACAACAAATTCGAACAGAAAACTCGAGCAGTAAATTGAACAGAAAATTCGACCAAATTCGTACAGAAAATTCGAGCAGCAAATTGAATTAGACATATAATTGAAGAATTTGGTGGTTTAATTTTGTGATTTAGGGTTAGGGTTCTTGGAATTGGGGGAAGAGATAGGAGAAGTGAGAGTTTTTACGGAGAGAGAGAGAGAGGGGTTTGATTTAGATGATAGGGTTAATTTAGATTTGATCCTTTACGTTTTTAGTTATTTCAATTCAGCCCTCTTTGTTTACTTTTAAAATTAATTCGTATTTTAATATATTAAACGAAAAAAAAAAGGTGATTCTGGCCAAAATTGACGGAATTTTGGTCGGAGGATCGAAATTGAGACATGTAGTAACTTATATAACTAAAATTGTAGATAAAAAAGTTGTAGGACTAAAATTGCAGATGTGCCAACTTAGAGGATCTTTTTTGCAAAATTCCCTAATTAAAGTGTTCATGGACAAGTAACTTTTTATCATGACTTGCTCATTGTTAATCTGAACCGATTGAGCCCCATGAAATATTTAAAAAAGAATGAAAATATTAATCATGAATAAAAATTGAAAAAGGCAATGGCAAGGGAAAGAAGAACAAAAAAGTAAAAGGAAGAAGATAACAAGAAAGAAATCGAAAGAACTAGACTGCAGTAGACTATGTAACAACATTACAATGTGCCGATAAGTCGATAAGAAAGTAATTCACATAGTTTAGATTATTTCTCATACTTGAATTATAAAAAAATGTTTTAATAACTCTTATAATCCATAACCCGTGTGTTTAAATTAAGATAATTGATTAGGAGAATCGATTTGTGAAAGTTGCTTGTGCGAGGGTAAGTATGTGCTCAAACAGTTATAGAGGAAAAACTACAATATCCACATGAAAAAATATAGAAGTGTTTAAAAAAATTGGATTTCTATCGTTCTCCAAAACGAATTGTTGGAATCAGAATTCATCCTTAGATATATGTAACCAAACACTATTTTGAAAATAAAAGAAAAGGTCTGCTAATAACGATACTAAGAACATATACAACATATGTTATAATAAAGGGATAATTACAGCTACACCCCCTGAGGTTTGGTGTAATTACACATACCTCCCCTGTGGTTTGAAAAATTACACATACCTCCCCTGAGGTTTGAAACCTTACACATACCTCCCCTCTTCAATTTAAGGGTTGTTTGTGTGTAAGTTATGATAAAATTATGCTTATTATACTTACACCCCTAAAGTTTGGTATATTTATAAAAGTAATCCTTGATGTTAGAAAAATTAAAATTAAATACTCCAAAAGGTTTTATAAACTATTATATTATTACCTACAAATATAAAAAGTATTTAATTTAAACTTAAAAATAAGTTAATCTAATCCAAAATATATTTTTGAATCAAAACACGTAACTTTTACTTTTTTTCTTTAAAACAATTTCCGTAAATCTCAGTCAAAACTTAACTAACTACTCATCTTTGTGTCTTTGTTCTTGTTACAATTTTAAACTAACAATTATTTTAGCAATAGAAGAAGATAAAACACCGAAAATTGGTTTCACTAAATATAGTGCATTTAGGTTGTTTATTTTGTCAAAAAGTTCAACAAAACTTGCTACCTAAAACCAGTGACCATGTCTGATCCAAGGATGATAATTCTATTGTCACAGATGCTGGTAATTTCGTCATCATTCTTCAATTTTTAAAATGGGTTATGAAAATCTTGATTATTTATGTTATTTTTGTTAATTTTCGTTGAAAATGAGAGTTTTTACAATTGAATTTTCTATTTATTGTCTTCTTTTTTTTTTTCGGAGATTGCATAGATATTTATTATTTTACCAAATGCTTCTTTTTTGTTGTGATAAATTGAAATTTTCGTGGCACGCGTAATAGTATTTAATATGGAACTATAATGAAATTTATGAGATTATTAAAAGTAAAACAAAAATGAAGAAATAAAAAATCAAACAAAAACAAGAAATTAAATACTTTTACAAAATAATAAAATAATTAAGATTAGATTAAATTTTAAAAATAATTTAAATACTTTTTATATTTTTGATTAGTCATATAGTACTTTCTATAATTATTTCGAGTATTTAATTTTATTTTTTCTAACATCAAGGATTACTTTTACAAATATACAAAACTTTAGGGGTGTAAGCATAATAAGCATAATTTTATCATAACTTACACCCCAAACAACCCTTAAGTTGTAGAGGGGAGGTATGTGTAAGGTTTCAAACCTCAGGGGAGGTATGTGTAATTTCTCAAACCACAGAGGAGGTATGTGTAATTACACCAAACCTCAGGGGGTGTAGCTGTAATTATCCCTATAATAAACCATACACTTTACTCACATAGATACTGGAAATATTATAAGATATATTTATTGCCTTTCCAATAATATAAAAAGGTATTAGTTAGTCAATCAACTTGATTTAAATATTTGGCTTTAACTCAAGTTGTGGTATGTTATTTGCATATAATGCTGAAATTAATTGGTTATAGTCAAACTATTACTTAATATCATAATATGGGTCAAGCAATTATAAATAACAATAGGGTCAAACAATAATAAAATGGAGAATCCGCGCACAAAGATTAAGGTAGACAATGAATGCTGAATAAAATAGGAAGTCCTGTCATGCAACAATCTCACAGCAAATTAATCTAATTATAAAAAATCTATAAATTTCAAATAATTTAACTCCTAATCATTGAAAGTACAGACCAATATACTTTTTTTTTTTTTTGTAATTTACAGACCAATATACTTGAAAGAGTTAACACACACAAATTAAATGAGTAAAGCTTTTTTTATAAATACTTTATATATATGTTCATATTTTTCTAAACCTATAAATTATACTTTTTAACCATATGTGTTATCCCATTCCTTGCTAAAAATATGATATTAAGACTTGAAAGTATAGGGTGCAGTTTACCCAATAATTGTAGACTTTGTCTAACTTGACTTTCAAAGTACATTTGGTCAAATTTTAGAAAGATGTATAATTTGGAATTATCATACTAAATTAACAAGTGGCACGAGCAAAAATTTCATCGTGCAATTACAAGCCATAAAAATACCCATGTATGTTCTTTATCCAATTCGATCGTATACATTAATTGTCTGAGGATAACAGCTCTAATTAATAAGTGAAGCTAAAATATTCAATCATTATACCTGCAATATTATAGGCCGGCCCACCCGGACTGCTTTTGTGGCAGTAGTTTTTCAGAAATAAACGACACACAAGATACTTAATTTGTTAAAGAAAAAATATATACATATATATATATATATATATATAATTAATAAATATCAATTATTCTGTATAAATATGAGCTTTTAGATGAGATATCAATTCAATATGATATTAAAGCTAGGCTAATAAGAAGGTCTTGAATTCAAATACTGCCATCATGCTTATGAGAAAATATCATGTATCAAGTAACAAAAATACTTAGAAACTACGAACTAACGTGTTGGACAATATAATAAATTAAATAAATATCAACATGCAATTCAATACATTTTTCTCATGCTCTATATATTCTAATTATAGGGAAACGGAGTAGTACTGACCATATTTCGTTATATATTTTCATTTTTGTATTTTAATAAATTAGACTTTGTGGGAAATGTATCCCGTTGATACTTTGTGACTAAAATATAGCACAATTCAATACTTTGTGACTAATGATGGTGTTTCTTTTCTTAATATATGATTTCAAAAGTCTCACAACTCTTTCTACGTGTGTTCGATTTTGCCACTTGAAAGGCACGAGATTGTTTGTTGAAAAGAGTATAAACTCGACTTTTTTTTTTTTTTTTTTTTTTTTTTTTTTTTTTTTATATAACTTGAGTATAAACTCGATTATAAGAAGCCAGTAGTAATATTTCAATAATAATTGCCATTAATGAAACAAAAAAATTATAATTATTAATTAAAATGAAATTAATAAGAATCTGTTATCAATAAATGCTTAAGATTAAAATCGGAGCTAGATTTTATACATTATCTTTTTTTCTAAGTATAACTTTGTCAAAATTGGTAAAACAATAAATTTCTATTTTCTATAACTCTTAACTCTTAAATGAGATGTTTATTTAATAAATACACTTAAACAAAAAAAAAAAAACGAGAAAAGAAAAAAAGAAAGACCAAGACTTTGGGGGAATTTTTCAACTTTGGTCCTTTATTGTGTACCCTGTACAACATTGGTCCTTTAATGTGCACTTTCAATTTTTTGGTCCTCTAATGTGCATAAATTACTAAACTCGTCCTTTTTAGCCGGTGAATAGTGTTTTCCGGTCAAAAAGGATGAGTTTAGTAATTTATGCACATTAGAGGACCAAAAAATTGGAAGTGCACATTAAAGGACCAATGTTGTACAGGGTACACAATAAAGGACCAAAGTTGAAAAATTCCCAAGAATTTGGTATCTTAATACCAACAGTCATAAATGAAAACATAGGATAGGACACAACGCCAAATCTGAACTTTCCGTGTCCCTGCCAGCAACAACAACATTCACAACACAAGAATTAAACAATCACACACACACGCACACACCCGCACGGGTCTGTGTGTGTTTTTTGTTGTCCTTTTATCTTCTCTTCTCTATCTATCCACTCTGTTCTGTTCTAATCATATCTCTCTTTTACAAGTCAGCGCCTTTTCAGTCTTCTCTTTTTGCAATTATTATTTTATGATTCTTCACACACCTACCTTTCTCAGTTCTGAATAAATACTTCACTAGTTAATCGAGTTTTCAACTATATTTTTTCCTATTCTGACTCTGTTTCTTGGCCTTTTGTTCATTCTTTTGATTCTTGAGTATTAAAGATTGGATTTTTGAATGGTTTTTGGTGGTGTCTGAATTCTCATTCTCCATTGTACTCGAGTTACGCAGGTTTGGTTCATGGGTTCTTGTTCTTTTTTGTTATTTATATGATGATCATAAGAATCAAGAACAAGCTGTTTGTTTTGTATGATATGTTTTGGTTTTGTGGGAATTGAGGTTGTTGTTGATTCTTTTGCGCGGTTCTTCTTGTTGGTTTTTGTGTATTCACTTGCGAGTGATTAGTTGTCTGTGTTTATCTGCTTTAGTCAAGATATGAAGATGCAAGAAGATGTGTCTCTGTGTGTGTGTGCGAGTGTACATGTGTTCTGTTCTTGTTGAAAGTATTAGAATGAGATCATTTTACAAGTTTCTTTGGAGTAATAAGTAATGAAGTGAATATTCTTTAAAGGATGAAATGTTAAATTCCAAGGAGAAATAAAGATTCTTGTGAAGAGTGTGATAAAAACCAGAAATAAAGATTAGTATTTCATAAGGTTTAGTGAATGGAAAGAAACTCTTCTTGTCCACAGAATGAACTTTGTAGCAGAGCATTAATCTAATTTATGGAGAATTTCATTATGACAAGTTTAATCCTTAGCTTAACATAAAGTTCTTGATCACAGGTACATTTGAGGAATGGATCCTTCTGAGAAAGATGAAATACCTATGCTATCAGCCGCATATTTTCGCTCAGATGATCGCAGTGACTCCACAAGTAAGGAGTTTTCAGTACGGACGAGGAGTGCATCGATGTCCATTCCTTCAAATTCCATGGACTCTTCAGACTACGAGAAGAATCTTGTGGGCTTCACCGGCCCTTTGAGAAATGAAAAGCGAAATTCATCTGTACAAATGAGTGGTCCTTTATTTGTAAACCGTAACCGCGAGGTCATCTTCCAGCCTCCTCAAGGTGCATTACCGCAAAACCCTACTGAATCTAACATAGAAAGATATCCTTCTTCCATTGATGGTGTGGATAACAATGATTGGCAATATGATAACTATGCGGGAAAAAACGAAAATCTTTTGAAGTCTGGACAATTGGGAATGTGCAGTGATCCATACTGCACGACATGTCCGACTTATTACCATGTTAAGGGGCAAAGGAGGCATTCAAGAACATCAGAGATTTTGGATGCTAAGGTATTATTCTTATAACCAGCTTTGCTCTTCACCAGAAATTCCTGGAACATCAGATGTTATTTCTTTGTTTGGTTGAGAAGGGTTCTGTACTTTGACAATACCGTTTAATGTGTTAATTGGCTTCTAATTTTAAGCAGCATGACGCATAAAGCGTCATTAAAGTTTCTTGTCATATTGCTGTATAATATGTCTAAGCCCGAATATGTGTGGAGTCCCAAAACAGTTTGTTTTATGCAATCTAGTATTAAGAGTTACTTTTTGTTGAGGAGCCCTAGTGTTCCGCAACTTGTCAACACATGATTTTGCAGTCCAATCTCCCTACTTATTCATTGGAGTCATAATACCTCGCTTCTTTCAGTTTATCACCTTTAACTGTCCACATCTTAGTTGTTTGTTTATAGGATGAAATCATTTTATACATGCTGATTCTTGTGTAGTAAATGGGTTCAGTGGCATGAATTATTTAACTGGATACTGATACGAATAGCAACTTATTGACAAGAGATGTCAATACCACACGTTTACTAATAGAAAGAAAATTATTTTAACGGTTTCGCCGATTATCAAATTCCAACCTATAAGAAATTCTCTAATACATCCGCTGAGTGGTCAGATATTTAGGCTTAAAACAAGATATGCTGCAGTCAAACCTGGAGCTTCAGAATTTGATGGAGAAAATGTGATGCTTGTCCTCTCTGGTTCTTTAATACAATGCGTTATAAGATGTCAAATCCCTAAGTGTGACACTGTAATGTAGCATCAATAAGAAGTTCTTTTCTCCAAAAATGTTACATACTAGTAGTTCACTTTACGAGAACCTTAAAGATCCAACTTTTATATCTTGTCAATGTAAGGTTCTATGGCTTACAACTTCATCACATCTCAGGTTTGCTAGTGTTTAAACCGTAGTGCTTCACTTGCAAGATTGTTTGCTTCCTACTATTTCTAGTTACGCTAATGCTATTTGAATTTCATGGAATCTTTTTTGCAGTTTCATAATATGCTTTATGGAGAGGCAAAAGGCTGGGCAAAGAGAAAGTGTTCGTTTTTGCTTCCTTATATTCCAGGAGTCATGAATCCTCACACAAAAGTTGTTCAGCAGTGGAACAAGTTCTTTGTAATTTCTTGCTTGTTTGCCGTGTTTCTAGACCCTTTATTCTTCTTTCTTCTGTTTGTGGAGCAGGTATTCTTCTATTGAGTTGATGTATTAATCTTCAAATTGATTTACTCTATATTGTAATATCATAAGTCCGTCCATTTGTAGGCTATAATTATATGTAAACATTTAATAATATTTCCACAACAAGAGGTATATCTGCTTTTCTCTATCCTTTAAACCTTGAGGTGTTTCACCCATCTTTGAACTTCAGTTCATGAATATGTTAGCATAACCTTTTGCAAATAACTAGAAAAATCGATTAAAGTTTTAAATACAATATCTTGTAATTGGCAGGAGAACAAGTGTATAGTGTTGAATTGGCCCATGACAACAACGATTGTGGTCCTGAGGAGCATGAGTGACTTGATTTATTTGCTGCATATTCTCCTTCAGGTGATTATTCTCTCAGTACCTTTACAAGCTTGTTATTTTGCAACTCATTCGATCTTCTATATCCTAATCTCTTACTTGGCATTTGATCATATAAGTCCTGTAACGAATTGGTCTCCTTAAATGTTTTCACACACCAGACTTGTTTACCACTATCACGTTCGAGCTCGTAAATGTTTCCTCTTACTCCTCAATCATAATGTCAAGTTTTGTTTATTTAACCCAAGATATTTGACGGGGCACAAGAAAATCAGAAGAGTCTTTTTCTCATCTTAAAGATTGACAAAACATTTATGGGATACTTAGAACTCATTTCTTCGTCAGATTGACAAATTCCTGTGGAGCATTATCAAATGATTTCTGCCTCTTCAGTTTTTCTTTTTTTTCCTTCTATATGTTATACAAATCTTTTCCCGGCAAAAGTTTATAAATTTTCTGTGCAGTTGACACAGTTTTCCTTTTTGAAACCTTTTGCAAAGAATTCTTGAACTGTTCTTGGAGACAACTGATTACAAATTGAGTGCTCTGTACATTATATGCTTGTGCCAAAATAAAACTAACACTGAGTGGTTAATATTGTTTATTTTACATATGAATGATGATCCAATTGTGGCATTCCAGTTATAGCTGGGGATTTTTTCATACAATTATGGGTCCTATGCTAATCTGGATGCATGTAACACTGTTGAAATATATCACTTCTAAAACCATAAATAATAAAGAGTAGTTGATTTTTCCTTATGTAGTATTTACATTTCGCAGTTCAGGCTGGCTTATGTTGCTCCTGAATCTAGAGTTGTGGGATCTGGAGATTTAGTTGATGACCCTAAAAAGATTGCAAGGAATTATCTCTTCGGATACTTCATCATTGATTTCTTTGTCGTACTTCCCCTTCCACAAGTAAGTATCATTCCCATTTCCGCATTGCTGTGTGATATTCGCGTATTACTTTTTTTTTTCATGACAGAACTCTCAACTAAATAAATCTCAAGATTGAGTATTTGATACTTGAGCACCACTCTTATCTGCCACAGACATGCTACGTCTTATAGTGTAAAGAATGTTGGACTTATTGCACTTATCTCAGCAGTATTAAGATCGTCTTATTCTTATTTTTCTTGCATTCCCACAATTTATATTTTGCTGCCAAATGTTCCAAACTAGCATAAAAGCAACTGACTAGGTATGCTTTCTCTGCAGGTTATCATATTATTTATCTTACCGGTCTCCTTAGGAGCAAGTGGTGCCAATTATGCTAAAAATTTACTACGGGCAGCCATTCTTGTTCAGTATATTCCCAGGTTGTTAAGGTTCTTACCTTTGCTAGCCGGACAAACTTCTACTGGCTTCATATTTGAGTCAGCATGGGCGAATTTTGTTATAAATCTTCTTACATATGTCTTGGCTAGCCACGTGGTCGGCTCGTGCTGGTATCTCTTTGGGCTTCAGGTTGGATTATTGTTGCTATGAAAGAATTGCTTAAATTGATTCCTCGAATAGGAAATTGCTATCTTTTATTACACTTATTAGGCACGTTCTCACAAGAAAAAAGTAGCAAATAAACTCATTTTAATCCTGGAAAAGTAGCTCGCTATCTACCTCTTTACTCTTTTCATGTTTTTGGTCCGTAAAAGGAAACTACCCTATACAAATTTAAATCATATGCGGACTGAGAAGGGGTTATTTGCTATCTAAGGCATAACACAACATGGTATTTGCTAGCTGCGAGTTCGGTGCACAAACATAAAAAACGATATTCTTTTTTGATGAGGTCTTCATATTGTCTAGGCTCTACAAATTGTTTAGTATATCCATACATATTCATGTTTTGTAACCTATGACAACTACGAGGCTCTTTAAATGCGTTATTTCTTTCTTGAATAATCTCTTTTTGCTCTCAGTATTAGTCTTATGTTGATAGTTTCATTTTCACTTCTGTACAGAGGGTGAATCAATGCCTTCGAGTTGCCTGTCATAACTCCGAAATTCCAAACTGTACACCATTCATTGATTGTGGACATGGAAACTCTTTTAATAGTTTTGAGAGGGAGTCGTCCTCACGGGAGCAGTGGAAGAACAACGAGAATGCAACTGCTTGTTTCGGAAAAGGTTCTTTTAATTTTGGAATTTATCAGAACGCCGTTTTGCTAACCACACACCAGAGTTTGGTGACGAGATATGTGTACTCTTTATTTTGGGGGTTCCAGGTATCATTTGCAAATTATATCTTTTCATTTGCAAATTATATCTTTTCCTTTTATATATTTCTTATGGGACTATGTTCTTGTGGGATGCTGACGGAAAAGTATAAAAACAACTGAAAGTTCTTTTGGGAATGTTCGTACCAAATTCTGAAGAAACTACAAAAAACACCATCATTGTGATATCTTATTATTGAGATAATGATTTATCAAGAATGTTTTGAATATTAAACTAGATATAAGATTCATTCTATCAAAATTGCATGATAAGCTAATAATGTTCATGTGTGATCTTTTAAAAAGGCTGTATTATGAATTTGACATAATTGCATCTTCTCATGTCGTACAAAGCAAATTAGTACGCTGGCAGGGAATCAAGTACCAAGTTATTTTGTGTGGGAAGTTCTTTTCACTATGGCCATCATAGGGGTGGGCCTCCTGCTTTTTGCTCTCCTTATTGGAAATATGCAGAATTTTCTCCAGGCTCTTGGGCGCAGGTACTAATTTAATAAAATTTGAGGTATACTATTTATTTAACCTCTCAAAATGTTACAGATTTTACCTAATAACATGTTTATATACTACCTTTTATATTCTTTGTTGAAAACGATTAGCTCTTGTTAACAGAAATTTTATTTTTGCCTCAGGAGGTTAGAACTTTCTTTGAGGCGCCGTGATGTTGAGCAGTGGATGAAACATCGTCGTTTGCCAGAAGAACTACGAAGGTGCCAGTTTTACTGATCGTGTTTCATATTAACTTTATCATTTATCTCGAGCCATTCCATTTAAAGATTTTTCCTGTACACGCCTACATGCAGGCAAGTCCTACAAGCGGAACGTTTCAATTGGGCAGCCACTCGAGGAGTAAATGAAGAAATGTTGTTGGAGAATTTACCTGAAGATCTTCAGAGAGACATACGTCGTCATCTTTTTAAATTTGTTAAAAAGGTTAGTTTTATAAAGAATCGATAGTACAAATGAGTTCTGCATTGACAAGCAAAAAATCATGTGCCTCTAACATCTAATGAAATCAGAGAAAGACGTCGCAATAGTTGACGTATCTAGAAGGAAAGGATGGAATTAAGTTTCAATATTGTTCTCTCATATTGGTTTTATTTTACAATTTATATCCATTACAGGTCCGAATTTTTCAACTGTTGGATGATCCTATATTAGATTCGATATGTGAAAGACTAAGAACAAAAACATTTATCAAAGGAAGCAAATTACTGTATCGCGGTAGTCTTGTTGATAAAATGGTATTTATCATTCGGGGAAAGCTGGAGAGCATTGGGGAGGATCAGAACGTGGTTCCCTTGTCCGAAGGGGACGTTTGTGGAGAAGAACTCCTCACATGGTGCCTCGAGCATTCTTCTATAAATAAAGGTAAACAAACAACTGGTAATTTTTCTATTTGCTTTACTTTTGAAGTGAAGAAACTAAAGCTTGCTACAGTTTATGGCGTCTCATTTATTTGCTGTTTCAAACCTTCTATCATTTTTATGTGCTACCATTTGAAATTCACGTGCAATAGTGTATCTCTACCATATTCTCGTTACAAGTGGCAGAAACTTATGGTGGCATTGAAAATGCTACATTGTTTGATGATGAAGATTTGACTGCTCATTTGTGATCACGAACTCTTGGAAAATCCAAAAGGAAAGAGGAAATAAAACTGTTCTTTTCTTCATCTTTTTGAATAAAATTTCCAGATGGAAAAAGAATCAGGATACCAGGGCACAGATTGTTGAGCAACAGACTGGTCAGATGCTTAACAAATGTAGAAGCATTTGTATTGCGAGCTGCGGATCTTGAAGAAGTTACAAGTCTTTTTGCAAGGTTTTTGAGAAGCCCTCGTGTTCAGGGGGCTATAAGGTAATTCTCGTTTATACCAAAATTCCAAATTCTGTTGAATATGATATACCAGCCTGAAGATGCAAGTCATACTTTCTTATCTTATTTTTTTCTCCACACATACAACTCTGCAAATAAAATCATCCCCTGGATGCATGAGCAAGTCTTAAATATTGCAATTTGAGGGTATATTTTATCTCTAAAATCATGTTATGGTATAACGATTTGATCAAGAATTACGATGCCACATTATCGTCATATCTCGACCCTTTTCTGAAATTGCATAATAGTGCAAAAGGCCGAGATACATACTGTTACAAAACCGTCGCTAATAACATTAGCAAGAAATGCATTAGGAAGTGAAATCAACGGGATATTCTCGTATGGTTATATCCTCATCCTGCAGTAAACTAATTTCATGTGTTGAAACAATGGCATCTGGATCCATTCATCCATTGGTTTTTCTAGTCCCTCTTATCTGCCACAGTTAGATTTGTGCCACATTAGATGAATGTGAGCTAATTATCTCCTTAACCATATTAATGAATTTCTGCCATACATACTATACACACCTCATAAATAAACGGTGTCATATAAAGTGGCTCATACTCACCCTTACAATGATGGTTACAGGTACGAATCACCATATTGGCGAGGGTTGGCGGCTAGACGGATTCAAGTTGCATGGCGATACCGGAAAAAGCGACTAAGTCGAGGCGATTCCTCTGAACCGGTGACCCCTCTTCGCAATTCTTGATCTGGAACCTAAAATACAGATTTACTCAAGTATTTTTTGTATGTAATGGCAGCATTACAGTTTTTAGCTCTTGACCACATTGAAAGACCAAATCATGTATACTTTGCAAGCAGATAAGCTGTATATATAGAGAGAGAACATTTTTTGATACTATCAGTTCTTCATTATATTGGAAGAGACAAGTTTGATGATCACTAAATTTCTGTAAGAAAAAATTACAACAATTGTACTTTGTTGTTGTTAAAAAAAAAAAAAATTATACTATGGCAAAGTCCTAGCTAGTTAATATGCCAAACATGGGATCGAATTAATAAAGTTGTATTGTTATAGTTGAACTTGTGTTATAGAGTAATAAGAGAAACTCATGGTACTCAAGTTTCATATATAGTTTATATAGTATTAATGGTTTCCAAGCCCAATAGAAGTTGGACTGGGAACGGCCCATGATGCATTGTTCCTCTGTCTGGGGTTCGCACTGTGATTACTGCCCAAATGAAGCATTAAGTTAAACAATCACCAGGAATCCAAACAAGTACTATAACTCGGTTTTCTTTTTTTGCTCAGATCAATTCATGATAAAATTCATATCCAGAATAATATACACCAATCCTTTTTGTACTTACTATCACGATTTCAAACAATGTCAAAAAATTGTGACACAAGGTTTATGAGTTATTCATAATCTGGATCTACGGAAAAGTAATCCGGCCCGATCTTATGTTAAAGCTTTCTACGAGCATTTCACTTATATCGAGATAATAAAGCTTACAACACTTGCATACCGCTTTATGAGGCTTATATTAGCTACCCCTAATATTAGAACTACATTTCTTCACATGTGTGTAGGCTCCACACACGTGGAAGTCACACACATGTGTCTAGTGTGGTTCTATCCTTATGAGTGGCCAAAATGCCCCCTGATTTCTGATGTTGCATAACTATTTAGTAAACATATAGTTGATTTTTAGACAAAGCTTTTCTTATAGAAAAATATATTTATATTTATAAATAGTAGTTGATTGATATGCCATGCGTACGTGAACTAATAGAAATTAAATTAAAAAAATGATATTTGGTTTCTAAATCAATTTAAAGTATTCTATTAACGTGTAGGACAATCATTTATATGTTATGTAGAGGTTGTTCTACTCTCTTTGTAACTTCCCGTGGTTATTCAAATTAAAAATAAAATATCAATACTCTATTCTCAATAATTCGATTAACTGGGGTGGCTAGAACAAAACAAAAATTACGTCGAACGGAATATACTATATTATTTATATGCGAATCAACTTTCTTAATTCATTTTAGTTAAGTAAGGATTCATTGTTAAGTCATCTGATGAATATCGTATTCTTACCGTCATTACATTTTCCACCAATTATTCTCATGTTCAAACAAAATGAGAGTTTCGATGCGTTATATTAAATATATAAACAGGTTTACATGCACAGATGCACTTTACATGATCAAGGTCAACCATTGTATATAAAACGATTTTTACGAGCTATATATTAAATATAAGATACAATTTTTATATGTTCCAGTGTTGATTATGTGGCTACAATATTAAATACTGGGATAAAATATGTGGAAAGGTGCAACATACAGGAATGATTTTGCCTTCTCATATTCTACTTGTAATAGTTTGGTGAAAGAAGACGAAGAGTTGCTGTTCAAAAAATAGATTTGACTATTGAACACAATCATTTAAATGTCATTTTAACGCGTACTTATACAAAAAATATTTATGTATCTTCGAGTTTCAATGTAGATCCTTTTAGGGTAACGGACCTATAAAATTATTATTTATTTAAAACTTTCAGGTCCAAAACACACTGATTTCATTTCATATATTGTTTATTGTTTTAATTTCTTTTACATCGATCCAAAAGTACAATATGCACTAATCGGGAGATGCACGTTCGAGCTAGCTAGCTAGCTGCGTATTTAAAATAGCATAATCTCCTATAAAAAAAAATAGCATATTCACAGTTTTGCTATGAAATATCTGATATATATGTGTGTATACAATTTTTTGACATTTTCTTCTGGAATATGCTGTAACTGATTGATAAAATTATGTCGGACATTGTATGGTGCAATTGGTTTTATTAGGTTTATGAGAAGTTCAATAATTTTACAATTCACGTACTGTAACTGATTTGAGTATGATTAACGGGTAATATATTGGTTTATATATGCTCTATAACACAGAAATACTTTCAATTTACAATAAATTAGAGGGCATCAATGCAAATTGATTAACTCGGTATATAACTTGAACAATTGACTAGTAAACTAACCCCTGCATTTTGAGGATGATAATTACGTAATACATAGGCATCTTGAAGATACATTAGTGCAGGCCGGCCATATGTTTTCACTTTTCCCTATCGTGATCCTCACAATTCTTACACCAACCCATACGAGTGTTTAAGAGATTATCAGTAATTGATATAACTTGAGTACTATATATTGCAGATAAAAATAAAAATTGAACAACATGTTTTTCATGTTTTTAATTGCATAAGATAAGACAATCCTTGTGTACATTGTCAATTAGACGTCCATGTTTTATTATTACAATTTTATCAAATACCTCAAAAATATGATTAATATATATGGTTGAAAGATTTAAATAAATGGACATTTTATGAGTATTTATGAATTAATGTTTGATAAATGTTCGTACTGAATTGTGGCATCACACGATGGAATTATAGCCTATGGTATAAATGGTTATTATGAGTAAATCTTAGTAAATAAATATGCTGGGAAAATGGACAAAACTGATCATTTGATGATTACATAGTCTTGAGCTCATTATGAGTGCATATATGCCTTCAATTTCTTTAACATCAATCATGATAATTAATTTCCACACATTCATTTAGTTTACAATTATTCACCAAAGTATTATGATCAATTTATTAAGATTAATAGGCTATACACTCGACTAATACGATCCATCAAACATGAACTTTATGATGTCTCGCATTTATTACACAAACTTTCGCAAATTATTCTTCACCTCCTAAATACTTGTTGTGTAGTAATGAAATTTCAATAAATTACTCTAGTACATTGTTTATATATTCCACACCGATACTTTTTATTTTGTTGCTAAAAACTAAGACTTAAAATTCTTAATCCTGAGAGAACTATAGCAAGCTAAGTTCTACCAAATAGGTACAACCTTTGACTAGACATAAATTGCCTTTTTTCTCTTTCTTTTCTTGGAGATAAATCTATTCAAATAAATACACGATGAAATCAATTAAAAAAATTACTTACATAGTTACATCATTTGCGTAAGAACAAGATAAATATGTATAATTTACGGTCGCAATTTATTAGATGTTGTCATGTCGAAATATAAAAAAGATACTACTAAGATGGGAATTCCAAAAAAAAATAGGATCGAAATAAGAAAGGATATATTTGTCAATACACTTTTGGCCGGGTTACCGGTAAACTTAACCCGGCGGGAAGCAGTTCCCAGCATTAAATATTTCCCGGCAAGTTTAACATCTTATAATTAAAAGCTCAAAACTTTACACCAAGCCATGAGCTAATACTGCAGTGTCATTACTACAAGCTCTTGTACTTTAAACTTTTCTTTTTCTTTCAATTATTCAACAAGAAATAAATGCTTTAGAAGGTAATTAAAAGACAACAAATAGGGAAGAGAGTGTCGCAAAATTGATTTTAAATACTAATACCTATATTTAATTTGTACAATGATCATATAACTTTAAAAGGTATTACATATCATACCGCACATTACAGTTTTGTCTAAGCAACTATATAAATTATTTATCAGTTTGTAGTAACTATCTAACCTCACTCCCCTACTCCATCCTACCCCTTAAAAAGTTAATAAAGAAAGAAGCATAGTACAACAAAATCACCTAAATAAATTTTCAATACACCCAAAACATCTAAAGAAACATATTGTACTTAGATTACTTAAAATTACACCCTTTATTCCTAAATCACCTAAAAGAAATACCAAATTTAATCACCTAAACAACATTTACGTCACTAAAAGTGCACACTATACCTAAAATACATATTACACCTAATCTCGTAGTGTGTGTTTTGTATATGTTAAGTACTTTAGCATAGTGTATGTTTTAGGTGCATTATATGTTTTGCATGTGTTTTGGGTGTATTGTATTTTTAGGTTATTTATGTGTCATGTTTGCTTTTTAGGTGTATGAAATGCAGGGGTGGAGCCAAGGATTTTGGATTAGAGGGAGCGAAACAAGGTCGAAAACTTTTTTCGATCATTGACGTGTATAATTCCTTTCACTAATTTTTTTTATTGAAAAAATTATAGTATCACCGTAAAAACATAATTACTTTAGAAAAACAAAACCCAAACCATAGTTTTAGGGATAAAGAAGATGACAAAATAAACCTCTCCCCTTCTCTTTTTTCCGGATAAAAGAGGTTTTTTGCTTATTTTTATTTCATGAATTATGTTTACTTATGACATGTAAAATAGGGAGTGTTCGATTATTTTTTTACAAGAGTTTCTTTTCTAATACTTTCACACGGGAGTTTATGGCCAATTCTTTTTACTTAGACATTTTTAATCTAGTAGCAAGCTTCGTAATAATATTAATTTTTATGTATCACTAATGTAATATACAAGAAATTATATTTAATTTTATTTAACAAGTTTGCTACAACTATTTTTTCTTAGACAGATATGCTTGAATATTATAAATTTTTTAAATATATAAATAAATTATCATATTATGATAACGTATTCTAATGGGCATCATATGTTTTATTTATTTATCTCATGTAAGCATACAAGAGAATTGAGATAATATAAAAACTTATATGACAAATTAAATAATTTGTAAAATTAAATATTGAAAGTGAACAAATAAAAAAGTAAACACAAAATTTTAAGTTAAAATAAATTGACTTCATATATGTTATACAAAAAATATAGCTAAAATATGTAATTATATACGTAACTGTGTAAAATATATAATATGTGTAACTTATATCTATAAAGTGTATTTTATATATCTTATATATACCTAAGCTACACATATATCCTATATATAATTAAGGATATAACTATATATTATATATGTATAAAGAAAGGGAGGGGTTGGAGTTGGGGGGGGGGGGGGGGGAGCCTCAGCCCCTGATGAAATGTTTTTTAAGGTCCTTTAGGTGTTCGTTTGTATTTTAAGTCTAATATGTATTTTTTTATGAGTTTTAGGTGTACTATTTATTTTGTTAGGAGATATAGATGTCGTGTGTGTGCTTAAAGGTGCAATAATTTTTTGTGGATAGTTATATATATGTAGTGTTTGTTTGTGTAGGTCTGTCTTAGGTGTAGAGTGTGTGTTTCATGTGTAGTGTATATTTTTCACGTGACTTAGGTGTGATACGTGTTTTTATGTGATTTATATGAATATATGCTTTTTAAGTAATTTACGTGTTCTGGGTTTTTCCGTAATTCAAGTGTCTGTGTTTTTTAGGTGATTTAGGTATAGTGCGTGATTTTAGGTGATTTAGGTACATTGTGTGCTTTTTAGGTAATTCATGTGTAGTGCGTGCGTTTTAGGTAATTTAAGTGTGACGCGTATTTGTTAGGTGATTTACGTATAATGTGTATTGTTTTATTTTTGGAAATACTTAATGGTTTCCGCATTACCTACTTAAAATTTGGGTTGTTTATAGATTATCTGTTTAGCCCATTTATTAATTAGGTCAACGCCCCATTTATTGTTAGTAGGTTGTGCGTATTGACGATATTAGGATTGTAATTACACGGATTAACGATAAGCTCTCGATTCATTAGCTTGTATATTTTATTAATTATTAAAAACTTAATAAAAATCGTAAGATTATAAGACGATTTCCTCGAATTCGACATTGATGGATTTCATGAGTTTGTAAAACTTATCTCAACATAAAAAAATTGAAAACAAGTATTTCACGTAAACCATAAATTCGTAAGTTTTGGAGGATTCGAGTTTCATGGACCGTTGAGAAATTTTTTTGGCCTTGAGAGTGGTTATTTATAAATTAATTCCCAACACATACTCACTATTTAATTTAAATGCAAGATAAAATTATAAATTGTTAACCACAAATAGTGACATAATTCTATCCCAAAAATTTGCTATACACCTGGTCTAATCAAAAATTCCGGTTAATCACAATAAGACGTGTATGAAGAAAGTTTTAAACGTTTTCTCGAAATATGTTTTCATTTTTCACTATGTGAAACGAGACACACAAGTATTTTTAAGTCTATATAATAATAATTTTTTACGAATTTTTTCAAACTTAATCAAAAAATCTCAATATTATTAAAAATTTCTACTATTTAGCAACCTAAACATAATCGAAATTTTGATCTATAGCCGTTAATATTAAAAAAGAATAAGGGAAATAAATTAGTAAGTTCGTTTAAAAAAGAATTGGCTTAAGTCGAACAATATTTGATAATTTGGTTCCATAGTTGAGGTATATAACAACTAGAAATTCAAAAGTCTACCCTCCCCCCACCCTCTCTCTTTATTACTCCCTTGTTTTTCTCTCACCGTGTGTTCAGAAAATCATAAATACGTCGGTTACAACTTAACCACACACACACACACACTACACACACATAGAGACTTGTATGTATGTATATATATCAATATATCATCAAATATCAAAAATTTGTAGTTGTAGAGTTAGCTAGTGAGCAGTGTGTGTTGTGCGTGTAAGTATATATTATTTATTATCATTTAATATAATAATGCGTTGGCTTTTTGCCTTTTCTCTTATATATATATATATATTCTCTTTCTCTTTGGCCTTCTTAATTATTAATTACTCCACACCTTCCTCCCCAAAAAAAACATACATACACAACATATACATACAATATATTGTGTGTATATATATACATGAGCATATATTGTGGAGGCGTTACACTCTGTAACATGTACACCGCCAAAAATGAAGACATGGCTAGTGCCTTAACCAACGCTCATCAGTCACCACTTTAAATAAAAATCTACTCCCATTTTTCATTATTTTCATACTCTGCCATAAATTTTACCTGTTATTAATCATTTTTCTTCTTTTATAGTAACCGCAGTTATTACTTTACAGTTGTAATATGGGAATCCGCTTGTAATCCTTCAATACTATTACTCACTCACTCTGTTATTTATATTTACCTATAATAATTATTATTATTATTGTTGTTGTTGTAGTTAGTATCATATCATAAAAACAGAGCACCTCTGTTTTTTTTTCTCTTGCAATAGTAGAGAGCTTTTTTACAGTCATGGAGTTTGGCGGAGGTGGCGCTTCGGATTCTCAGAGGAAGAGTAAGCGTTACCATCGTCACACAGCACACCAAATTCAGAGGCTTGAAGGGTATGTTTCAGTTTCTTTTGTTTTTTTGTTTGAAAAACAGAGCACCTCTGTTTTTTTTATACTCTGTTTCTGTTAAGTGATTGAATCCATGCAGATGTAACGTTTTACTTGAAATGAAGGGATTTAAGGATATGGGTTCTTTTCTTTTTTGTTTGTTTTGGTTGGAAGAAAGGGAATTTGATACTGATGTTTGTGTGTGTGTTTGTAGAATGTTCAAAGAGTGTCCCCACCCTGATGAGAAAACAAGAAATCAGCTGAGCAGAGAGTTAGGTTTGCATACAAGGCAGATCAAATTTTGGTTCCAGAACAGGAGGACCCAGATGAAGGTTTTTGTTTTTTTAAATCTCTTCTATTTTTTATGATTTTTTCCTTAATAAAATAGTGATTTTTTTTTTTAAAAAAAAATATTCTTTTGAATTTGGTTTTTCTGTTTTAGGCACAACATGAAAGAGCAGATAACTGTGGACTGAGGGCAGAGAATGACAGGATTAGATGTGAAAACATTGCAATTAGAGAGGCCCTCAAGAACATCATCTGCCCCTCTTGTGGAGGCCCTCCGGTTACCGAAGATTCTTACTTCGACGAGCAAAAGTTGCGAATTGAAAATGCCCAGTTGAAAGAAGAGGTCTTGTTGATTAAATTTGAGTGAAATTCAACTTAGACCATTTTTGTAACATTATTAATTGTATTGCCTTTTTGTAATGTATCTGTAGCTGGACAGGATTTCTAGCGTTGCAGCGAGGTACATTGGGAGGCCTATTTCGCAACTCCCACCAGTGCAGCCAATTCATGTTTCTTCGTTGGATTTATCGATGGGAAGTTTTGTGGGCCATGGCGGTATTCCTGGCCCTTCACTTGATCTTGATCTTATTCCGCAAAGTTCGCCTAGTTTAATTCCAAGTTTAGCTTTTCCTCCGATAAGCATTTCTGATATGGATAAGTCCCTCATGGCTGATATAGCGGCCAATGCCATGGACGAGTTGATTAGGCTCTTGCAAACCGAGGAGCCGCTATGGATGAAGTCCAATGCCGATGGCAGGGCCATTCTCAATCTAGAGAGCTACGAGACGATTTTTCCGAGGCATAGTAGCCACTTGAAAAATCCCAATGTTCGCATTGAAGCGTCAAAGGATTCTGGGGTCGTGATAATGAATGGTTTGGCGTTGGTTGACATGTTCATGGATGCGGTGAGTTTCCTTTTGACTTTCTGTGGCTGCACATTATGGTCCTTATCAAATTCTTGTTACAAACTACTGAATTTGTGTAGTATTGACTGTGGAATTCTTTTGGTACTTAATTGCCAGAATAAGTGGGTGGAATTGTTTCCTACTATTGTCTCAAGGGCAAGGACTATTGAAGTTATATCATCTGGAATGCTTGGGAGCCTAAGTGGCACATTGCAATTGGTAACGATAATTCAGATGCCAATTCATCATCTCCGAATTAATGTATTGCATATTTTAGCGTAGTTGTGTTTGCTTATGTTCAAGCTCGATTACTATTTGTTACAGATGTATGAAGAACTACAGGTACTTTCAGCTTTGGTACCAATCAGGCAGTTCTATTTCCTCCGTTTCTGTCAGCAGATTGAACAAGGATCGTGGGCGATTGTGGATGTTTCTTATGAAATTCCTCATCACGAGGGGCAATTTTCTTCTTCGTGTAAATCTTTCAGGCTCCCTTCCGGATGCTTGATACAAGACATGCCTAATGGCTACTCAAAGGTTCTAAAGAGTGTTTAATACTTCCATTCGACACTTAGCTCTCGTATTTTGGTGTATACCATAGTTGTAATAATCCTTGTTACTGGTGTTAGGTTACTTGGGTAGAACACTGGGAAGTACAAGATAAAGTGCCAATCCATCGGCTTTATAGAGATCTTATCCACAGTGGATTGGCCTTTGGAGCCGAAAGATGGCTTTCTACTCTTCAAAGAATATGTGAACGATTTGCTTGTTTGATGGTTACTGGAAATACAACTCCCGACCTTGGAAGCGGTAAATTCTAATAAAATAATTCATCTACATTTCTATGTTTTTGAAGTTGCATGTGCTTTTTATCTTTAATGCGACAATGGTGTCCCGTTTTTGCAGTGATTCCATCACCTGAAGGCAAAAGAAGCATGATGAAACTTGCCCAGAGAATGGTCAGCAACTTCTGTTCAAGCATTAATCCTTCTAATGGACAACAATGGACCACACTTCCTGGCATGAACGAACTTGAAGTCAGAGCAACACTTCACAAGAGCACCGATCCTGGTCAGCCTAATGGCCTGATACTCAGTGCAGCGGCTACAATCTGGCTCCCAATTTCTCCCCAAAAGGTCTTCAACTTTTTCAGGGACGAGAGAACTCGTCCTCAGGTAAACATAATCGAGATCTTGTTCTAATATTTACACGGTCAATCTTTAGTTACATTAACTAAATCATTAAAAAATGGCTCACTTAGTTTACTGATTCTAGTTTATTTTTAAATTAATTTGCTTGTTTCTCAACTTCTTTGTTAAAATTGTAGTGGGATGTTCTCTCCAATCAAAATCCTGTCCAAGAGGTTGCTCACATTGCTAATGGCTCACATCCTGGGAATTGCATATCTGTCCTACGGGTATATTTTCGCCCATTATCGTATCACAAGATGGTTTCTTTTTCTTGATTAAAGCATGCAAACTAGTATTGATTACACTTCAATTTTTTATATCAGGCCTTCAATACTAGCCAAAACAACATGCTGATACTACAAGAAAGCTGCATCGACTCATCGGGATCACTTGTCGTGTACTGCCCCGTAGAACTACCTGCAATCAACTTAGCAATGAACGGTGAGGACCCATCCTACATTCCCTTGCTTCCTTCCGGCTTCGCAATTTCCTCCGATGGCATGGCTGATGACGGGGCCTCGACCAGTTTGAGCTCTAGCATCGAGGGTCGGCCCTCCGGTTCGCTAATCACGGTCGTGTTTCAGATCCTAGTGAACAACTTACCTACAGCCAGATTGACCTCCGAATCAGTAAATACCGTTAACAACCTCATTGGCAACACTGTCCATCAAATTAAAGCTGCCTTGAATTGCATGAACTCTTGAGTACAGATGAGAACATGCAAGATTTCAGAAAGGCAGTGAAGTTTCATGTTGATGGTATTCAGTGATCATTGAAAGCGTGAACGATCAACGATGCATCGATCTTTTTGGTTAGTTGGGAAAGTTTGAATGCTGAATAGTTTCTATCATCAATAGCTGAAGTTGGTTTTATGCCAAAGACTCATTTACAGTTCACAACAACTTTTATCCTATGCCATTTTCTTATTTTTTTTGAACAACCCTTTAATTGTTTTGATGGAAGAGGAGTCAAGAACGCACCGTACATGTCTTTTTCCTGCTGTTCCATTCTTTTTTCCTTTTAGAGTGGTTTTTTGACAGTTCATTATCACAAATGTGTATCTGTTATAAGGCTGTCTGAAACAGAGGAAGAAATAAGTGTATGGTTCGGGTATTGACTTCTGTTCATCAACTTATTGAACCTTTTTATGTAAGGATTCGGCTACTATTTGGGAACTTCATCTATCTCTTTAAATATCACATTTATTTCTATTGTCATTCATTTGTGGTCCGTCCAGTGTGGGAATATTAAAGATTGCAATTTAAAAGTGATGATGATATTGTTGCAGTGGTGCAATTATATTGACAGACTGGAATAGACTGCCAATGCCATCAACATACATTAACTAACTTTTGGGTACCATAAGAACGCTTATGGCAAAGTT
Source organism: Misopates orontium (assembly GCA_946800315.1). NCBI lineage: Eukaryota > Viridiplantae > Streptophyta > Magnoliopsida > Lamiales > Plantaginaceae > Misopates > Misopates orontium. Next base: position 10,552,519 of record OX326953.1, on the reverse strand, counting down.
CAGACACCTGGAAATATATTTCGAATGAAACTCTATTCTTAAGTTGGTTTTATTTCACATGAAACTCTATTTTTGGTTGGGTACTATTATCGTGGGAGGGAGGAGAAGCCTTCGAGGACCCAAGAGGATGTATGCATGTATCTTGGTAGGGGCTAACCGACCTAAAACCGTGGTTTGGGAACTTACACGAAACTCTCGTGTGATTTGTTAATTGTCTATGATGTATAGATTATGTTTGTGCTTTTAGATATGTTGCCCACATTTTCATTAGTATATTTTAAGCAGTATCATTGATTTTTTGTTGATTGACTAAATTGCTCATATTTTACTATTTTATAATAAAGTACATATATCTAAATATTATTTTCTGAATTTTGTAAACACGTCAGTTTTTGACACGTAAGAGAGTACTATACAAATAATCCCATATATATATATATATATATATATATATAAGATGGGGTTTATACATGACATGTATCGTATTCGAGAATATAATATAAATAACAAACATTCGATTCGTATTGACCACATCGGGAAAACGTATTAGATATTGAAGAAGTTTTAATTTTCATATGTCAAAATAGATATTCCAAAACTTAAAACTTATTTTAGATATTAAAAAAGCAAAACAAAAGCGAAAGAAAAATGAATAGTGAAAAAGTTCAAAAGTTTCTTCCCCTTTTTTACTTTCTTTCAAGAATGACGATTCAATCTTCAAACCATCTACACTCGATTGCTTAAAATCTCTTTACAATTCATATTGTTCTTGTTCTTTCATCATTTTGACTCAAACTTCCTTTCATGTTCATAGTTTTAGAGATTAATTTGTCAATCTAAATTTTGTTTTAGAAAGTATGAAAGTTAGAAATTGATTAGAAGGATAAAGAAACAACCTTTTGTTACTGGGTCAAAATCTTAATTTGTTTGGATGTTTGCTTTAAATATGGTTAAGAGAATCTTAATGGTTGTCTAAGTTATTTGTTTGAAAATATGTTAGCATAATCTCTTGATATAAAATTGTGTTATTGTATGTTATAAGTTCAGTCTTTGTATTTGTATTAATTATAAATATGAATACAAATACAACTAGCCAAATCATCGGGGGACTCGTAGACCGTAAACCTATATTTGAAAAATAATTGTGCCTCTGTACTCGTACCATTCCGTACCCCTATCCGTATATGTACATCATAGCCGATGAGTTATATACATACACACGCATGTGTATATATATATATATATATATATATATATATATATATATATATATATATATATATATATATATATATATATATATATATCAGCCTTTAAATTTTAATTCAGAATTTTTATACTAGCAAATATATTCTTATCTTAATATTTAGCTAGTAATTATGTTCTTCATCAGTGATTTTAGTCTTACATTTGCCGAAATATCTAAAATCTGTCAATATGCTTAATGTGCATGAATGAAGTGATATACTTCTGAACATTTTTGCCGTAAAAGCCTCAGTTAACCAAGACAAATTACAAATCCGATTAGTAGAAAAACAATTTTAGGAACGAGTTGAATAATCTAAACAATACAAAAAAAATACAGAAAAAAAAAACAATACAAAATAGGAGCCAAAATCTTAGGAACGAGGCATCATGATATACATCTTCTATGTACGAAATTAATGTTGAGCATATATAGTCCTCTCAAATTTCTCCAGAAAATGGAAAGTACCGCCACGTCGAATTGCATTTAACTGATTATCTTTTCTTGTTTGGTGAAAAGCTTTTTCAATGGAAATTAACATCAAAAGGAACGCTTTAGTTTTGCCAAATCAGCTAAATTATTCAATCAATTGCCTCTTGTCATTTTCCATTTAATGGTTTTTGGTGTTTTCAATGCCGACTTATAGCAACTTTTTGTGATTGGTGTATTTGTTTCATGACAATGCCATGTGACATAATTATTAATATGAACTTGGCTTGCTCTCTGTAAGATTAGTTCATGCATTTCAGCTCGGACATTGTCAATATATAGCAAGTTGTACTTTAACCTATTAATTACAGGTAGCATGTAATTATTTCTAGCTCCATACATATTACATTATATTATACTACTGTAATTATATAATAATTGATTCATATTCATAGAACTTAAAGTATAGAAATATAAAAGACCAACTTCAGGAAGGAAAGAAAATATCTATAGATCTCCCTGTCTATAAGTATTTATATATAACTTATGTTCTAAAACTCTAAGTTAGTATTAATCTGTTTGCTAAAAGGATATAAGCGAGTAAGATCACATTTACAAACTTATAAAGAATAACATGCCATCAGTACTTCTTAGTTGGAAGGATCAAGTTGGTCCCTCTGGGTATTTATATATCAAATATGTTTCGAAGTAATTAACATTGATTTAATTCATGAACAGAGAATTGAATATATAAATGAGTGGTGAAGAAATTTGCATGAAAGGACATGTAATTAATAGGTGCTACCCAATATACAACGACTAATTTTGCCCCAAAAAGTACTCCAGGCACAGTATAAACATTGTCTGAGTTAAAGCCCATTTAACTTAAATATTCAAAATTCATATTTTAATAAACATTTGTTGGAATGAAAAAATAAAGAATCATGCAGTTATATTTCAAATATAGATATTTTAAATTAAGTTTTGAATATTTATTTAAAGTAAAGTTTTAGTTTTCTTTTACTTTTTTATTCATATTTTCTTATTTTTTAAGTTTTTTTAATATTTTTTAAAAGTAAAAACCAATTTTCCCTTACTAATTTTCTCTACTATTTTCTTTGGAATTTTATAATAAACTTAATATTCTTAAATATAAAAAATAGAAATACATACACAAACAAAATTTAGTTGACTAGGGGTAAACTGGCTAATCTTTATAGAGAAAAAAATAATAAAAGTTCAAACATAATTTTTCAAAGTTATTCTTAGCTAGTACTGTAAAATATTGTTATATGTTGGTATTGTCGAAGTTGTTCATTTATTTCAAAAGATATACCACTAATAGTTAACACAATGTTTCAATTACACCCCTCTCATAATTTGGAGAGCAAAAATGTATGTTTAGTTTTAAACAAGTTGGTCAAAGTTGACAAAGGGTAAAAAAAATGATGAACATAGTTTATATGTTACTCCAATCTAACGTACGTCAAACTGCACGGGGGTAAGAGTGGTACTATCCCTAATCTAATAAAGTTTTGTAAGTTATAAATTGGGGGTGATGATTCTCATCTAAAATCTTATAAAATAACTATATATGATAAACCATTTGCAAGAAAAACTTGATTTTGCTACTCAACATAGGCAATATCTCTTTCTTATTACAACATAAAATTTATGCTTGTCGATGCTAAAATAGTGCGATAATGCAAAATCAAAATTCATACTAGAAAATATATATTATTTTGCAAAATCAAATTAAATCATCAAATGCTAATTAGTCACGTTACAATTACGACCTGGACCATCGATCTGAGATATCTTGCGCTTTAAACCCTTAGCTCACGAGGAAAAGCCTTGGGGCCAGTGCAATTATACCAATAATTTATCAAACAGCTTGTGGACAACATGACCAAAAAGATGTGTAACAAACAGTATAGTTTATGATTGGAGAGATTTAAAGGGCTTGCAATAAACGTTTCTAAGAATCTGAAAAAGCGAAAAAAATAAAGCAAAAAATGACTCAAAGACAAGGGACTTTGAATTCTTTTATATATTAATTTGTATCATCACACACTCGCTTATATAGTGTCCAATTTGCTAACAAAGTGGCGGAGGAGCGGGTGGTGCGCTGCGGCGGTGGTGGTGGATGTGAGATAAAAGAAGGTTAGAAGTTAATTAATTAATTAATTATGGGTCCAGTGGGATTACCTCCAGGTTTCAGGTTCCATCCCACTGATGAAGAGTTGGTTAATTATTATCTTAAGAGGAAAATCCAAGGTCAAGAAATTGAACTCGATATTATCCCAGAGGTTGATCTTTACAAATGCGAGCCGTGGGATTTAGCAGGTTAGTAGTGCATATATACAAACACACATAATATACTATTCATTACTTATTTATGTGTATATATATATATATATATGCATCAACGTATATCTACTACAAAGGGTACACCATTCTTTTATGATCGTTTTAATTAATTTTTAAGCTCCAAATAGCATAGATATATCATATATACACTCACGTACACACTAACGAAGGTTGCAGTGACAATGATGTAGAACAAGAGGTCCTATAGTTTGAAGAAGAATTCTTTATAGAAAGAGTGTAACACGAAGACGTTTATAACTTTTAACTTTGTAATCCAATTGAAACCTAAAATATAACATCGTCAAGCGTTTTTGAGCCCTAAAATATGTAGTTTAAGACATTTTCCGCGCAAAATAGTTTAATAGTGCATGTTACAAGAATTTTTTAGATTGTAGTATCATTGGAATTTGTTTTGAACTCGGACTCCCATTTTCTAATTAATTTGGTTATTTGCGGAACTATATGAAGCTCATTATTATTATTATTATTTTCTTTGACCAGTAGTTTTATATTGTATTAATTAAATTGAAATATATTCTGATCATTGTGGATTCAGTTTTCACGTTAATTTTGATAACATTTATCTAGCTAGACCAAACTTATGGTAGATGATTTTGTATATATATTAATCGTGAAGAAAAGTTAATTTATTCACTTCACTGGCCTAATTCTCAAGAATTGACGTGTATGAATTATTTTGTTTAAATTGTAGAGAAATCTTTCTTGCCTAGTAGGGATCCGGAGTGGTATTTTTTCGGGCCTAGGGACCGGAAGTATCCGAACGGGTTCAGAACCAACCGGGCGACCCGGGCCGGGTACTGGAAATCAACCGGTAAAGACAGGAGGGTGATGAGTCAGAATCGGGCTGTCGGAATGAAGAAAACACTGGTTTATTACAGGGGTCGGGCGCCACAAGGAATAAGGACCGATTGGGTTATGCATGAATATCGGCTCGATGATAAAGAGTCATGTGATGATACTTCTGGGATCCAGGTACGCTGTTTATATAGTTGGACTAATAACTATTTAATTTACAAAATTTATTAAGTAGTCTCATTCATATGATATGATAAAAAATATTAATTGAGAAGAGGAAATAAATTAAGATTAGTGCATAAATCTTCACATAAACTTTAAATAGAATTTCAGGTTATAAGTCTTTTGTTACGCGCGATATGTGGCATTGTTTTTTTGTTGATTAGTGTGACTTATTCTTTGGTCTAAGCTCCGCCAATACCATAAATGTTGAACCGTCGTCTCTTTAGTAGCTTAAACTTGCAAATAGGATTGATATATTTAATTTATTTATAATCTTTCAGCAAATTCTTAAACAAATATTTATTTTGAAAGAAATTTAATTTATGTATGACATGACATATGAAGGTGGTCAAAATTAAGTCCAGAGTTGTCATTCTATCTTCTCCTCTTTATCTTTTTATTTTTTTTCTCTCTCTGTTTTCCAAAGATGATTCAACACTTTTGAAATTGGTTCATTCTTTAGTCGGTCATGTCGCCGTTTAACTCCAAAAGCACGGATTTTTAGCCCCTTAATTTGCTGGAAAAAGCATTTATATGACCGTTTTTCATCTCCCCTTTCCCCAATCTTTGTTAAAGGATACGGATAAAAAGCAAGAAAAATAAGTTATAGCGTACCTCATGTTAACTTACTGTTAATTAAGGAAAATCCCATCTCTTTCTTTTTTTTTTCTTCCAAATATTTGAAGCTGATTGGAGAGATAGAAAGAGAAAAGAACGTGAACTGCATGGCTTGCATGGATGTAAAGTCTCAACTTTCCCAATACTTAATTCAGCTTTATCTATTTTTCTCATGTAATAAAATATATTAAGTAATTAATATGGTTCCATGATTAGCATATTATAATAATATAAAGCTAATATTAAAAAATTGGTGACATTTTTTTATTCTTTTCTTGCGCAGATCTAACATAGATCTCTTGAGTAGACAGTTTAGCTTCACTTTCTCTTTCAATAATGAGACAAAAGTACAATCCTTCCATTCCATATGACTGAACTCTCCATCCCATCACCCAATCATCATCAACTATTTGTCCCTGTCTCTTTTCTTTTTTCCTCTTTTTTGTCATTATTGTTTTGGAACCCTTGCAAATATTATTCATTTTGGTATATAGTAACTAAAAGTAGCATTAGCATCCTTTCACTTTCATAATGTGAGAAGGTGTCGGCCACTTTTCATTTTATTCTTTCACATGCCTAATTAGGCCAACACCGTAGGGACCCCTGCTAAATAAGGGAAAATTCTTTAGGGCGAGGTTTAGTCATTATCGTACTATGTTAATAGATGTCATACTTACGATTTATTTATTAAATAACTAGATTAATTTTAAATAAAAGATCACAATTCTCAACTACTATCGACGAATTTCAAATATATGACGTGTATCAAATAAAAATATTTTTGTTATTTAGGGTGGGGGTACTCGAGCAATTCAACATGCGATTAGGATAAAATGGACGAGAGATAACAACAATTGCTTGTACAAGTTTCTACTGCTTCTTTTCCCTCTTTATCACTTTTAATTTTCAGAACAGCATCGAACTATAATAAAAGTAATGATATTAATTTGATAATGATATAATGTCATTATAAAGAACACGTACGTTGCAATTACGGATGTCTAAGTAAAATAAATGATAGAAGCTTTTTAGAGGTATCTAATATCTTAATTTCTCTTATACGTATTATTTGTACTTATTTTAGTAGTTTTTTTATTCTTATACGACTTTAGGCTATAATTTTTTGGCTTAGAGTTACTTTTAGTATTTTTATCATATTTTATATCTGTTTTAAGGTACGTGATTGATGTTTTCAAAATGGACTATTATTTTTATAATGAATTAAAATTTCAAATTAATCTTAAAAACTTTTCATGCACATAACTAAAAATAGGGATACTTACAGTGACACCCCCGGATGTTTGGTGTAATTATAGAGACCACCTTTGTGGTTTGAGAAATTATATGCGATATCCGTAATTTCTCAAACCACATGGGTCGTCTCTGTAATTGTACTAATTACCTCTGTAATTGTACTAAACATCGGAGGGTGTCACTGAGATTATCCCATAAAAATAATATTTTAACGTTGTTTTCTCTCCCAAATCATATTTTTGGCTCTGTCCCTCTCCAAGTTTATCTAATATCATCTTATCTCAGGACTCCTACGCATTATGTCGCGTTTTCAAGAAAAACGGGTTATGCTCCGAAGTTGATGAACACGCACAATCTAGTAACCTATCAATGTCGCCGGATATCCCTTTTGCATCATCTTCCACCATATTCATGGAAGAAGAAGAAGAAGACGACAAAGATGATTCATGGATGCAATTCATTACAGATGATGTATGGTCTTCATCAAGCACAGTGGCTTTCATAAACTAGAAAATAAGGCCGGTTGATTCTGCATTACTCTGATAATCCTTAATTGTACTTAGATGAATTTTTATTTACTACTTTGTGTATTTATGTACAGCCAGGTTATGTTATGGCTATACAGATTTGGTTTTTGACCTCTTTTATGAGGTTTATAATTTACTGGGGTTTATATATGTGTACTTGTGAGATCAACTCAAGGGCCGGAGGTAGAAATATGCATGGTTTAGGAGGATGTTGGAATTCTTTTTATCTTGATCTATAAGCACGAATATTTTTGTACTTAATTGTCGCTTACTCGTTAAAAATATAATAATTAATTGCATATTCATAAAACCATGCATACCTCAAAGACCATATATTTAATATAACAAAAATTATAAAATATCTATATACAGCTAGATTTTATAAGAGATAAAAATAAAACTATATACGTAAATACAAATAATATATCACAAACATAGATATAGTTTCATGTATGCTCCTAGGAATTTTATTCTTTATTTTCACCTAGACATCTATATAATTGTGTCGCATGTTTGTAAATAAACTATTATCAATTAAGTAAATTATTTCTTACGGTGTATTAATAATATGATACATAAGAAATAACTATCTTTTCTTAAGTGAAGTTTTGTTTTCATTAATCTACTTGTCCGAAAACACATGATATTTGAAGAAAAAAAAATTAGACCATTCATTTATATATATATGCATCGGGGGAGGGCGTATCTCCCCCGCCCCAGTCCATCCGCCAAGTACATATCTTCAATATACTTTGTGATCTTTCTTTAACTTTGTTCATTTATTTGTGGCTAATTATATTGTACCACTTTTCTCCCTTTTAGTTTCTTTTAAGTTGTTAATTTGAAATGGGAAAAAAAAAAGGATAATCCCTAGTGCGCGCTAGAATATGCGATTTATATTTTGTTTTCATACATATAAATATTTGATTTTTGTATCTTCTTGATGCAACCTCAATATTTATGCGCATTTAAAGAAATAAGAACTTGTAAATGTATGGAGAACTATGGAAGATGATTTTGTAGGAGCACTTGGGAAATATATAGCAGAATTATGATGATTTTCTGAACTTCGACATGTTGTGTTAAAAATTGCAATAACAAATTATCTATAAATTTTGTTCACAACGTCTTTAGATGATCATATGTATTAATTCAGTCTCAGCATGATTAATTCACAACGAATTGTTTCTCTTTTGAGAGCAAAATAAATTTTGTTGACCAAACTTATTCCTCCATTGAGTCATACAAGAATTAAACATCAACTTTACTACATACGTGAAGGGTAGGGGTCCTCGTTTCATGTACAAGAAAGATGATGACGAGGCCATTTTTTGTTAATCATATTGTAGTGAGAGTTTAAGCCAGTAACATTGAATCATATTATTACCGAAAGTTTATTAAATCATATTTAATTAAAATCTATAGGGACTAATTAAGAACCTATTGGGCCTAGGAAATTAAGAAGTTCCTAGCTAGGGATGACTGAAAGTCGTGGCTTGCTTAGAGTCAGGTATCTGATGGTTATGATCCACTTTAAAACGGCTTTAATAAATGCAATTGATATTTTCTTTGAACTTTTTATTTGAACATTTTATTTTCGTCAAAGCTAAAGTATATTCCAAATTAAAGAACCAAGTATATATATGTAGGACATGAGCCTTAAAGAGATCTGGTTTTCATAGGTTTCTGTGCTAATTTATTTCTTCAGTACTTAGACAGAAAGTGCATCAGAGAGTATACCCTTAATGAAATCCCCAGACAGTATTTTTTTTTTCTTTCTATTTTCAGCTATCATCTATGACTGTTGGTAGAAGAGCAACATTAATTTCGTTATTGTACGTAAGACCATATCAGATAAATGTAGTATATGCCCCCACTCATCTAGATCTTTTGGTCAATGTTAAACGCTAGAGAGGGCTACGGCTACATATATAGAGTAATTAACTTCAATTTAACTTGCCTAATCTTTCATGAAAAACTTTATGAGTCTGATTTTGAGAGATTTAAATTGCAAAGGGCACTAGCTATAAACTAAATAACACGTGTGTAGATACAAATAAATAAAAAAATTTGACGAAATATGGACCATACCGTGAATACATATTGTCCGTCCTTGATTTCACCAAGGGCATGCATATCCAAGACTAAGGCGGGGCTGGTATATTGACATCAAAATTAAAGATGAGCTTTATAATGCATAAGTTAATAAATTAATAACAAATTGAGTTGTTTATAGAAAAATAAATAGTTGGATAAAGTTATAATTTTTTTTTCATTTAACAGATAATTGTATAAGCTAGATCATTTAGCATTTTATCTTAAGTTTATAACGAAAAATTATAAACTATAATGAAAAATTGTGCCAAAAAGCTTAAGAGGTTCATTAAAAACATGTACTCTGCATATTTTCTTTTATTGGTACATTAATATCATAGACTATAAGGAGTTAGGAGAAAGTTTGGGGTTTTTTTCACGTAGATACGCCATTGATTGCTATCGCTTAAAATATTTTATTGCACAACGTCGTTAATGCAGCTATCGCTTAAAAAATTTCTTAATAACTTGTGATACAGAGGGGTTTCTTTCGTATATTTTCAAGTTTTTCGAACGCTGATAAATAATTATGATCATTCACGTCATTGTTCGGAGAAAAACTCCCATGTGGTTTCAAAACCTACGCAAAACCCTTTAGTATTTAATAATTGTCTAAAATTCCTTTGTGATCTCATAAACTCTGCATAATGGTCTAAAACTCTTTTGTAGTTTCACAAACCTTGTGAAAAGTTTATGAAACTACAAAAGAGTTTTAGACAATTAACAAACCATGTGAAAATTTCATTTACATTTTCGAAATCACATGCGGTTTTTAAGTTGATTCCCTCATTGTTGTTACCTTCTCTTTTATTCTAGCAGATTGGCTTTTAAATTTTAATTGAGTACTCTGGCCTGCTTGTTTAATTTCTTATTCAATCAATATTTATGCAACAGTACCATGACAATTTAAATTTAAAACTTATATAAGTTTATTTAATCAATATTACGAATCAGCTCCTCAGAACTATCTGTTGAATTATTTTTACTTAGACAGTTATTTATTTTTCTTGTATGTTTTTTGAATAATTTGAAATATGATTAAACCAATATGAAACTCTGAACAATAATTTTGCAACGTAATTTAACTTATTTTAAGAGTTTAAGTCTAAATTTGAAATGTAATTTGAGTCTAGATCTCAGGCTAGCTAGTATAAATTTTCTCATGGAAGACTATGTAGGTGAAACTCAAGCTAACTATTTATGTTAATACTCTATCTACTCGTAGCCCCCTCTATTTTCTAACATTGACCAAAAGATCTGGATTGCCGGGGGGGCTGGGGGGTTGGACTTGATTTTTATTTCTTTTCAATTTTAATCATAAATGCGAATAATGTTTATATTAAATTATCTTTACGTCATTGCAAATGAACTTAACCATTAGACGCTTAACATAAAAAGAAGCTAAAAAATAACACGTACAATTATATCTAATTTTTAATCATAATTGTACGTAATCCAACATGATTGCGATAATACTGTATATTTTTTAATACTAAAACTTAGGAGGAAAATAACTCACTCTATCCTCTAACATACATAAGATTAATGTTGAAAGATTCTACTGTAAAGTCTAGCATGAGTTACTTTTAATTATAATTTGTCTTTTACAACTTATAGGTAACTACTGAAATTAAATTGTATTATTGCTGGACCATGAGTCCATGAACATTTAAATTATACGGCCACCGGCCCAATCACGCTGTGGGTCTCTTAGTTTTGGGAGGGTCTGGAAACTGGTCCACACTTTTTAAGACCTGAATGAATCTTCTGTTATGTAAAATTTAGCCTTCTTTTTTATCAAGCATGATTGCAAGAGTTTGTAAAATGACTTCTTTATTTTTATATAAAAGTCAATAGTGTTTGTATATATTTACTGAAAAATAATTTTAATTTTTTTGTAAAATATTATATTTGTAAAAACAGTTTGAGAAGCATTCTACATTAGTAAAATATTAAGGTTGAAGTGACGTACATCGAAAAGGCTAAAACCTCAAATAAAGTGCTCGGGACATACAAAATTAATTCTGATTATCACATAAACATATAGGTTAATGACTAGTTCTGTCCAGCCTAAAAGTTGGGAACACTTTTTGTCTTATTCAGATTTACATACAAAAGTTGCATAAAATAATTTTTGTGTAAAAGACCCTCAATTCAAGTAATTTATACGTTTCGAGGTCTTCTTCCCCTTTTTGTGTCAAAGTATTTGAAAGAATGGTGAACGAATTATACCCATGCTTGTCTAAAGAGAATGGAAAGGAAAGCAAATAGAGAAAAACGAACCGAAACTAAGGCGTTGTTTGGATCAACTTTCACACAATGGTTTCAAAGTTTCATGAAATAAAATTAGTTTGGATCTCATTTGAAAATTTCAATTTTGAGATTTATTTGGCTCAATTAATGAAAAGGGTCAAATCCTACCTAACATGATTTGATGCCTATTACCTATTTTTCTTAATTATTAAATCTCTATTTCACTCATCATTACACATCAACTAATGAGTACAGATTATTATATTATTATATTATTTGATGCCTATATACCTATTTTGCTTCCTAAAACTCTAACATTCAGATTACATTCAAATTTTATTTCAATTTTTTTATATACACTAAACTATTTTGAAATTTCATCCAAACTATATTTCAAATGTTTTACACATTTTTCAAGATAATCTTCAAAACATTCAAATAAAAATTAAGAAAACGGGATAGGTAAATACATCTTAAAGGGCCTATATATACTGGTGTAGGTAAAATTGTTTGGGCTTTTTGTCTTCACCGAGTTTTTATATGACAGGCTGACAGCTTTGAATATTTATAGACCAAATCTATACAAGCCCATAGATTTTATATCATAGAAGTAAAAAAATAAGAAATTGTGACACTGATGGACAAGACATTCAATTAACCCATAGCCCATTTCCACATCATTTCATTCAACATCAATATTCCCGATAAAAAATCATTGTACTTTGCGAATCTAAACCCAAAGATTCCACTCTAAAGTGCCACACACGATGCATACATATTTGTTGTTACATCTATGGCCAGACATAGCTGGCCCCAATTGTACTACACTATCGATCTGTATATAGCGGAATGCTTATTTCATAGTTCAACAAAAAAAAGAAAATGCTTATTTCATATATATATATATATATATATATATATATATATATATATATATCCAAAATTTAGTGGCTACGCGTATAGCAATAATTATTGATTCTCTATTTTGAATCCTGATAAGGTCAAACTTTTTTATATTGATAAAAAGAGGTAAAACAAAGCTAATGTTTCAACCTATGAGGTAGTTGCATTGGGTTACTAACATTTGAAATGATGCGAAATCCCAAACTTATTGAAAAGTATATGAACTCCGTACCTTTTGAGTTATTGATTGGGTTTTAAACACGCTTTTGTATTGTTGTCCTTGAGATTTTGCATTAGGAGACAATTAAGGTGGTGTTTGCAAACTCTTCTCGATAAGCATACGTTCATAATTTAAGCTAAAGTTTAAAAAATCACTTCAAGTCATAAGCTGAAGGCGTTTGGGAAACAATCTAAAAGTTGGTTTTTTTGTGATAGAGTGTTTGCAAGAAGAAAAGTGATTCTACTCATTTTCTTGTAATTTGACTATAATACTCATAACTTATACATTATTAACATCTAAATGTATTAAGGAAAGAAAATACTACAAATTTAAAATGTTGAAGTAGTTGCAAAGGTATAAAAAAATTTATAAATATAATAAGAAGAACTATTTACACTTCACATCCGTATTGTTATTTATTTCGGTAGATTCTTATATTTTTTGCACTAGTGATAATTAAATTACGTTAGAACAATTTTCTTAAAAAAATTGTTAGAATAATTAATTTTTAAAGATATCTATCCAAAACCCGAATTTGATGAATCATTATATAATTACACTCGTCAAAATGGTATGAAAAAATTTAATCATTAATAAAAACTCATTAAAACCATTTCTAGAGTGGTAATATTTTTTTGTATTAAAGTTTGAGTTTATTAGATATGTTTTGTTATTCGATAATCAAGGATAAGGGTATAACTGGATAAGTAAATTATAATTTATTTTAAAATTGCTACCATAAGCTAGAAGCACCCCTTTACCAACTTCAAGATTGTGAGGGGTTTTAGTTTAAAAAAAGTTTTCAAACCATATAAGCTAGATTCGCAAACACCCCAAACTACTTAATTTAAGCCAAAGGCTGATTTTAACCTTTTTTAAAAGCTTGCAAACACCACCTAAATCAATTTAGGAGATTTTTCACCTATGGCCTTGTTTGGATCAACTTTCACCCAATGGTTTCAAAGTTTCGTGAAATAAAATTAGTTTGGATCTCATTTGAAAATTTCAGTTTTGAATTTTATTTTGGCTCAATTAATGAAAAGGGTCAAATCTTACCTAAAATTGATTTGATGTCTATTTACCTATTTTTCTTAATTAATAAATCTCTATTTCTTTCATTATTAAACATCAAGTCATCAACTAATAATTACAGATTATTATATTATTTCTACACACCTCTCTCTAAATTGATTAGATACCTATATACCTATTTTACACATTCTCTTCCTAAATTGATTTGATGTATATATACTCATATAGGTTTTTAAATGTTGGAAGCGTAAGTTGGGGGTTACAGCATTTATCCCTAATAAAATAATATAAAAATCAATTATCCAGTTCAAACTCATCTAGCGACTTGTATCTCTTTGCCATAATATGGTACCATAAGCTGGGCTTGGCTGAAGCAGAATCAAGAAAGTTCTAGGAAAAAAAGAGCGTACAATGAAAAAAGGATCATTAATAAAAGTTGCAAATTATTAGAAAATAATATTAGTGGGTTTTAAAAGTTCGAGCATTTACACACTGATGAAAATTGAAATTAGTATCAGTAGAACAATTTAATTCTCACGGCAACTGTAAATTTTATGTTTTATATATATATATATATAATTTGTAGGCCTTAACCTTAGGCCCAAACCACCCCGTGGGCCAAAGACAACAGTTCCTCCTCTTGCGAGCAAAATATACTTTTTATAATTCAAGGGAACGGCCATAGGAGAAAGAAACTTGGGTGAGCTGATGAAAGAGTGAGCTAATTTAATCTGCAATGAATATACATTAATATTTTAAGAATCTTAAATAAAAACATATGAAAAACAAGTATTGAGGAGCATGACTAATGAGCTAGTCTTTTAGATGATCATAGGAAGATATTTCAGAGTTTTTCTTTAACAAAAATATAATTTAGAAGTTTGATATAAAATAAAAGGGCGTTAATCATTAATTATTACTAATGTTTTGGTTAGTTGAATGATATGCCGTACTCGTGCCACCATTTTCTATGAAGGGTAAAATCACGAGCCTGTTGGCTCTATTGTCTAAAAAAATGAATATCAGTATAACATGATAAAAAAGTATAAAATGTTCAACGATTAGATGTGTTTTTAAAGAGTTTTTCAAATTTAGGATAAATGATAGTGACCTCGGCCTTAGTAACCAAAATAGAAACGTAATGTAGAAATTCACGAGCTCTTTTAAAAAGAAAGGAGTTCACATCTTAAATTAGGTGTCAAAAAAATTTAACTTATCTATAAATTTAGAGTATTTGAGAAATCACCTAGTAGCATATTATTTTATTTTTTACAAGCAGATACATGACAACTTTAAGAATGCAATGATAAGAAATATAAAATAAAAGCTCGCTTTACAAGCCAAAATAAGCCAAGAGTACGAATTCAAACAAAAAGTAGACTTCGGATTTTAAATTATAAATAATTGCACTTTTATAAAAGTGTAAGATTTATGTTAATTTTATGCATATTAATTATTCATTTATTTATGTTAAACAGATTAGAAACCACCTTTTAGTTATTAATTATTGATGATAATAAAACATTCTCCTTAATTTTCAATAATGCATCTACATTTAAATCATTTATTGACAATTTGTATTTCCAATGTCCAATCATAATTGTCAATTAATTTGAAGATGCCAACATTATGTGTGCATTGATCAGTTTAAGGATTAAAGAGTTTCAGAGGTTTTAGGAATGATTTTGAAATCCGAGTAAAAAAGTTATGACGGTTCATGTTCCGGTCCGTTCCGGGTTGGTTCGCAGCGGTTGCACCTGCTTTTACAGATTTCCGGTTTTGTAGCACTTTCAGAACCGGACAAAGTGCCGGTTAATGGTTAATCTGATCGTCCCGTCCGGTTTTAATAACATTGAGAAGTAGTATTTCCTATAAATTTTCTTCTTATTCTTTTAAAGTTTTAAATTTTTAATAAAGTAAAAGAAAATGAGGAAATACAAAAACATTCTACAAATGAATTCCAGTTGAAATGTTATAACTTAATAATTTTTTGCATTATGTAAGATTCTATGATATAATTGTTGTAACTATTGTATTTTACATTTACAAACACGTGTTGAATTATATCGGCAAAAAAATTTAATTTTACTTTACTTAATATACTAAGTTCTCATATCTTACCATTATAGCATTCACCAAACCATTTTAGCAATTGATACCTCAAAATTCCCCAAGTCCACGTCACACCATAATAAAAATAGTGAGCATAATTTTTTGAGCATCACCTTTTGAGGATGTGATTTTTTCTTCTTCTTAAGAAGTCGTAGTAACTGCAAAAGCCAAATTATTGGAAACTTGTTTTCATATAATAATCAAATACAACTACATTTGTTTGGAGGTTATTGATTTGGTTGAGTTGCAATTTCTATATAATAATTTGAGAATTATATATATATATATAGCTTTAAAAGTTGTTTTTAAAAAAAGGCCGACTTACTAATACTCAAAAGTATTTGTTCCAAAAAAAGAAAACATATTTTAGATTTCTAAAAGTTCGCCAACACCACCTTAACATGAAAGAAATAAATTCATAGAACACACGATGGATACTCATCATGAATTTCAAGACAATTGTAATGACGGATATCTACGCGTAAATAGTAACTATTTATTGACCCGAGATACTAATCGATTATAGAAAAATTATAAGAAATCGTATTAGACTATTTCGGCAAAAAGATTTAATTATAATTTGCTAAATGTGATTGAGTTGTTATATCTCACCATTATAAAACCCACCAAATCATTGTAGCAATTGCCATCTCAAACTTCCCCAACTCCCTCTTGCACCATCACCAAAATAGTGAGCATAATTCTCTGAGCATCACCTTTGAAGGTATGAATTACTCTTAAGAATTCTATAGCACTTACAAACTCTAAAGCATTTGAAACCTATTTTTAGATTTTTCTTAATACAATTCATTTATTTAACCAATATTTTCTCGAGTCGCTTGACGATATTCCTAAAGGTCACCATTTTATCGTTTATTCAAAAATTCACGTCAAGCAATCAATTCATACAATCGTGAATTACGATATATAGCACGATACGGTCGATACGATTAGGTTTTTACTATGTACAATAAAATTGCGTTATAAGGCATCATTTTTTCTTAATTGGCTGACACAGTTGCAACGTCAGATGACGTAGTGTAGACGTGACCGTCAAGACTACTCTACTTTTTACTATACAACAAAATAATATTAAATTATAAATCACAAAATATCTCCAATTCTTTTTAATAAATTAATAATTTTAAATCTTATAAAACTTATTTTAGTAAAGACAACTAGGCCAAATAATTTTGCCACAATTACCACATTTTTCTTTAAACATCAATGCGCACTCACTCCACACTGTCTATTTATTTGGACTCTCTTCTCTCATTTTCTCTCTCTCTCTTCACTTTCTCTCTCTGTTCTAATACAGAAAATTAAGCTCTCTCGACTGTTCGTGTGTCGATTCCTGTGACTCTTCAGACTCTTAAAGCGGTTCTAAGGTGAAAATTCGATGAAATTATTTCGATTTTTGTTGTTAAAATTGAGTTTTTTTTGTGTGTTTTTGCATATGTTTAGAGTTCATATATGTTGTTTTAGCGGTTTAATTTGATTTTGATCCGTGTGTTCTGTATATTATATGGAAAAAAAAGCTACTTGCATTTGTTGTGAAGTTTTGTGTTTGTGTATTTTTGATCATGTATTGGTTTTGTTTAAATATTAGAGGTGTTTTTGTGGTAAACTCCTAATTCTGTGTGTGAGGTGTAATGTTGGTTTGGTGTTGGTGTGTTTTGTGAAGTTTCTCTGTTAAAAAAGTTTAATTTGGTGACAGAATTTGGTTCATGATAGTTTTCTGCTGCCTAAGCAAGTGCTTTTAGAAAATGTAAACAGTGTGTGTGTGTGTTTTCGTTGAGGCGTAGTGAATTGATAGAAATGTTGCTGATCTTGAAAATGTGTTTTTTTTGAGACATATTGTATGTGCACTAAGTTAACTCTTAAAGATGGATTAGAATTGTATTCACGGTGTTATTGATGGCCTCATGGATGTATTCTGAGGTTTCCTTACAGTGTGAACCTGCTTGAAAATCTAATTTTTAAAAGGACGGTTTTACAATGTCATTCAGCAGCGTGAATACATTTTTGAATTGGATTTGAACTTCGTTTCTATCGAAATGGGTAGTTAGGTGGCGGATATTTCAATGTAATGGTTGTTGATGGTTTTGTTGCTTTTGATTAATTTCCGGAATTAGGTACCTAATTTTTTCGTTTATCATTCTTTGCATGTAACGGCATTGACTTTCTTACCGTGGTTTGCGGGTGGGACCTGATAAAGGAGCGTGTATAGTTTAGTAGGTTGGGGCATCCGTTGTTTGAACCTGTGAGTGGTGCGTTCATGTAATGCTGGATGTAATTATAATACTTGCTGTATCATTTTATCATTTTTGCTTTTTGCTGAATTGTAGTTAGTTGTGCTTGAAGTGTTTAATTAATTTCTCTTAAATTTGTTGGAATTGTTGCTGATCTTGAAAATGTTTTTTGAGAAATATTGTATGTGCCCTACATTACCTCTTAAAGCTAGACTAGAGTTTTATTCACGGTGTTATTGATGGCCCCATGTGTGCATTTTGAAGTTTCCTTATAGTGTTGACCTGCTTGAAGATATATTTTTAAAAGACGGTTTTACCGAGTCAGCATTTTGAATACGTTTTTTGAACTGGATTTAAACTTCGTTTCTATCGAAAGGGGTAGGTGGGGAACTTTAAGGTAATGGTTGTTGATGATTTTGTCGCTGTTGTTTAATTTCCAGGATTAGGTACCTAATTTTGTCGTTTATCATTCTGTGCATGTAACTGCATTTGACTTTTTAGCCGTAGTTTCCGGGTGGGACCTTATAAAGAAACGTGAATAATTTTGTAGGTTGCTGCATTTGTTGTTTGAACCTGTGAGTGGTGCGTTCATGTAATGCTGGATTTAATTATTTTACTTGCAGCAATCTTTTGTTGTTTTTGCTTTTTGCTGAAATGCAGTTAGCTAAACTTAAAGTGATTTGTTAATTTCTGTTGAATTTTTGGTATAGTTTCTGCTACCATGGTGCGAAAGAGGCGAACTGAACTTCCTGGCGCTGGTGAGAGCTCTGAGTCACAAGGTGGGCAGCGTCCACCAGCACAATCACCACAGCAACCACAGCAACAAGGAGGATACCAAGGAGGTGGAAGAGGACGTGGAGCACAGCGTGGAGGTTCTGCTGGACGGGGTGCTGGAGGTGGCAGAGTCCCTCCACAGCCGTATTACGGTGGGCCTCCTGATTATCAGCAGAGTCGTGGTGGTCAGCAATATGTGCGAGGAGGTCCACCGCCTCAGCAACAAGGCGGATTTGTAGGTGGCCATGGTGCACCTTCTGGCGGACCATCTAGGCCACCACCGCAGGATCTGCACCCAACTACCCAGTCTCCATATCAAGCAGCAGTGTCACCTCTGCCAAATCCATATGGCGGACATGCGGAGACGCATCCAGTGCCTACCTCCTCTTCCCAACCACCTGAACAGACACTATCGGAAGTGTCCGAAAAAATTCAACAACTTTCTGTACAAGCAGAAGGGGCTTCAGGTCAGGAAACACAACCTGCTTCTAGCAAGTCAGTGAGATTTCCCTTGAGACCAGGCAAGGGTAGCTCTGGCATAAAGTGCATCGTGAAGGCAAACCACTTCTTTGCTGAGCTGCCTGATAAGGATTTGCACCAATACGATGTGAGTTAGTGTTGGCTTTATTCGGGGATTTACATCATGTAATAGTTTATAAACAATGTGGACTTGTTCCTTTACTTTTGGTAATAGGTGTCAATTACCCCTGAAGTCACATCTCGGGGAGTTAATCGTGCTGTGATGGAGCAGCTAGTTAAGCTCTATAAGGAATCTCATCTTGGGACGCGGCTTCCTGCGTATGATGGAAGGAAAAGTCTCTACACTGCAGGGGCTTTACCTTTCGTGTCGAAGGAGTTTAAAATCACGCTTGTTGACGAAGAAGATGGGACAGGCGGTGCAAGGTTTTATTTCCGTACACTTCTCAAGAAGTTTTTGTTTGATCCTTATCTTAATGTGATGCTTCTTTCTGCAAAAAGTAGTTCCCCCCTGAATTCTTGATTCTAACACTGCATAGGCGGGAGAGAGATTTCAAAGTGGCGATCAAATTTGCTGCGCGTGCTGATCTTCATCACTTAGGCATGTTTTTACAGGGAAGGCAAGCAGATGCACCCCAAGAGGCGCTGCAAGTTCTAGACATTGTGTTGCGTGAACTACCTACCTCTAGGTATGTGTAATGACCTTTTAGTATTTTGCACTGCTTATCTTTTCTTGTCACTGATTCTTCTAGTACCAGCAGATTTTGTCCGGTTGGTCGCTCTTTCTATTCCCCTTATTTAGGTAGAAGGCAGCCTCTGGGCGAAGGTCTAGAAAGTTGGCGTGGTTTTTACCAAAGTATTCGCCCCACCCAAATGGGATTGTCACTGAATATTGGTGAGCAAGACTCTACTTTGGAATTATGTGTTTACTTGATACGTACTCTTAAAGGGTTCTATTGCATCAGGAGACCTATGCATTCTGATCTATTCTTATACATTTTAACAAGAACGATTTCTTTTCTCACATCCTTGTTTTGATGGAGCAGATATGTCATCCACTGCTTTCATTGAGCCACTACCAGTGATCGAATTTGTTGCTCTCCTTCTTAATAGGGATGTATCTCCTAGACCATTTTCCGATGCTGACCGTGTGAAGGTGAGGACTTGGTCCTATATATTACCTTGATTGGCTGTACCTGTGTATGTCAGCTGGTTAGCAATTGTTTGCCACGGTTGTCCTTCACTGATGTTATTCTCTTGCATTCATTAACTTCATTAATTAGAAACCTGAAATTTCAGTGGCATGTCATGTACTTTATCTGCAGTTCTTGATTTTTCCTGCTAGTGAATTTTATTGATTTGGTTTGGATACTATATTATACTATGTTTATTTCATTTCATGCACAAATTTCTGGTTAACACGTCTCATGTTTTTTTTAAGTCAAGTCATAAGGCTTCTCTATCAAATTTCATGCAAACATGACGAGGTCCTTTATGCACATCATTTGATTTGTGACAGATCAAGAAAGCGCTGAGAGGAGTAAAAGTGGAGGTTACTCATCGAGGAAACATGCGAAGGAAGTACCGTATCTCTGGTTTGACATCACAAACAACGCGAGAACTAACGTAATGATTTAATGCACTTTGATTTTTGGTTATTGATTTGCTTTGATAAAGACAAATGTTTGAAGTTTATTACTGACTTTCTTTAAGGGATCCATAGCATGTATAATCTTCATCCTATTGTTAGGCCTACAACTCCAGTTATCTTAATTAGTTCACCTCATTGAGTATTTGAACTCACTTCCTAGCACAATTTGTATCTGAAAGATGATAATAAATCTGGTTGACTATATTTTCTCTCATGATGTGCAATATAAGAATTGATTCTTGGTTTGAATTACTTTTGTATAGTCTTTGAACTAAGGCCACTTTTGCTAGATTTCCGGTTGATGAAAAGGGTACATTGAAATCGGTAGTCGAATACTTTAAAGAAACATATGGAATTGTCATTCAACACACTCAGTGGCCTTGTCTACAAGTTGGGAATCCTCAGAGGCCAAACTTCTTACCAATGGAGGTCGGTTTACTTTCTTTTTAAATTAGTTGCTTATAAAAAAAAAAAAATGTTAATTCAGGTTATTGGTCACTTAGGTCTGCAAAATAGTTGAGGGTCAGAGGTACTCAAAGAGGTTAAATGAGAGACAGATCACTGCACTCCTCAAAGTCACATGCCAACGTCCGCAAGAGAGAGAGCTTGACATACTTCAGGTCTGTTTTTATCATGAACTTGCATGTTCTACTTATGTTGTTATTTGTTTCATGATACTCCTAGTTACTGTTGCAAATGCCATCAAAGTGTTTGGTGCATGATGTATGGTCAATTTTCTAATTTCTTGAAATTCCTGTTTTGAGTGGGAAACATTGGCACTGCATTTTTAGCTCCAATCTTCTGAAAGCAATGGAAACCTTAATTTGTTCTTTTACTTTTTTGTCAAGACTGTACGCCATAATGCATATGCCCAAGACCCTTACGCGAAGGAGTTCGGGATTAAAATTAGTGATAAGCTGGCTCAGGTCGAAGCTCGTGTTCTACCGGCTCCTTGGGTAATTAAAGCTCTAATTTTTTGATAAATCCCAATCAATTTTTTCTCGATCTTAGTTCTATATTATGTGGCTTGCAGCTCAAATATCATGATTCAGGCCGGGAGAAGGATTGTTTGCCTCAAGTTGGGCAATGGAACATGATGAACAAGGTAGGTTGATTCTATTTAGCTGCTGTCTTGAGAATATATGCTATGTATGCTGGAATGGTTGTTGCCTATGCATTCCTAATTCTGTTTTGTAGAAAAGAGATTGTAATCAACATCACATGTTTTAACATACAAATCTTCCCGATAGACTAGGCATTCATGAGTAACCTGCCAATCCTTTTGTCTCTCAGTGCTTGATGAAAACCTTTAACTGTGCCTTGTTTCTCCCTCTTTTCATTCATGAGTAATCCGTTTATCCTTTGTCTCTCAAAGGTTGATGATAACTGTCAACCTTTGCCTTGTTTTTCCCTCTTTTCTTTTGCTGCTTCTTTTTTTTTTTTTGGCTTTGTCTTGAATTTTCCTGTTGAACTATTGGTAATTAATTGGCATCATGCAGAGAATGGTGAATGGCGGGTCTGTAAATAGCTGGATCTGTATTAACTTTGCCCGCAATATACAAGACAGTATGGCTCGTACTTTCTGTTATGAGCTTGCTCAAATGTGCACCACATCTGGCATGGTAAAGAGACAGCTTGTTACATTTCTAATTATGAATATATTCCCAAACAGTCTTGATTATCATCTTCGCAGCTACTATATATTCCCCTCAATTATAATATTTTTCTCTTGTAGGCTTTTAACCCTGAGCCTGTGATGCCAGTCTCGAGTGGTCGCCCAGATCAGGTTGAGCGAGTTCTGAAAACTCGGTTTCACGATGTCATAACAAAACTGCAACCCAACAGAAAGGATCTTGACTTGTTAATCGTTATATTACCAGATAATAATGGCTCTCTGTACGGTAAGAGACTATGTATTGTAAATTTGTGCCTATTACATTTTGGGATTATGAAGAGTGTTCATGAAACCTGTGGTTTTATTGGTATATATATTTGATTTTCAGGTGACCTAAAGCGGATATGTGAAACCGAGCTTGGTGTCGTGTCTCAATGCTGTCTGCAGAAGCACGTATACAAGATGAGCAAGCAATATCTTGCAAATGTGGCTCTGAAGATCAATGTCAAAGTGGGAGGCAGGAATACCGTACTGGCTGACGCATTAAATAGGCGTATGCCCCATGTCAGTGATATTCCGACTATCATTTTTGGGGCTGATGTTACACATCCCCACCCGGGTGAGGATTCTAGCCCATCGATTGCCGCGGTAGGACTCCCTCTGATTACTTGATATTATTATACATGACTCCTCTCTTTGGATGCTTTGCTCTATTTGAACCTACTTATGATGGCTTTAATATCATTTCAGGTTGTCGCGTCCATGGATTGGCCCCAAATCACGAATTATGCTGGCTTGGTTTGTGCACAAGCCCATAGACAAGAGCTCATCCAAGATTTATATAGGACTTGGCAGGATCCTGTTAAGGGGACTGTGCACGGTGGAATGATCAGGTATGACTTCTATCAGTTGTCGTTGCGCACTCTTAAAAACAAAAATCATTTGTATCATTCTTAGTTTTCTTTTCATGTATCTGCTTACCACCTTTTTCATTAATAACACTTAACTCTTTTATACCAACTTCTTGTCCACTTATATGCTTGTGTTGTTCAGAGAACTGCTTATATCATTCCATAGAGCGACTAACCAGAAACCGAAGAGGATTATATTCTACAGGTAATGATGTCCAAAAGTTGATTCTATTATTCAATCTCTCTTGCTTCCTCCTGTTTCATACCTTAGTCTACTTCGTGAGCATGCAGGGATGGTGTTAGTGAAGGGCAGTTCTATCAAGTTCTGCTTCATGAACTTGATGCAATACGCAAGGTAAAGTTTCAATTTTCTGGAGTTTGGATATATATATATATATATATATATATATATATATATATATATATATATACACACACACACATATATATATATATATAGATAAATAGATGGATATTCTGGTGTTCTGATTCAGTAAGTTTTTTCCGGTTCCTTGTATGTTTTCTTAGGCATGCGCATCATTGGAGCCAGACTATCAACCACCTGTCACTTTTGTTGTCGTTCAGAAACGACACCACACAAGGTTGTTCGCCAACAACCACAACGACAGACGTACAGTTGACAGAAGTGGGAATATTCTGCCTGGTAGCAAATTTAACTTGCTCGACTTTTTAGATCTTTCACATCAGATTATTACTCACGATGTCATATTTCTTTTATATTGTATGAAAACATACAGGTACTGTTGTTGATTCTAAGATCTGCCACCCGACCGAGTTTGACTTCTATCTATGCAGTCATGCTGGGATACAGGTATCTTCAGAGACTTACTCAAATCTCAGAATATTTACATACTTGATATATCATTCATACATGCTTATACAATCCAACCAGGGTACCAGCCGTCCAGCGCATTATCATGTACTCTGGGATGAGAACAAATTCACAGCTGATGCTATGCAGAGCCTAACGAATAATCTATGCTATACGTAAGTTCTGTACCCACCCCCACCCCCACCCCACCCACTTGGAGAGTTCTTCTGATAAACAGGATCGTTTTTCTTTACAGCTATGCCAGATGTACGCGCTCCGTCTCCGTTGGTACGTATCATCAACTTGCTTCATTAATTTTGCATCACATTCGATGGGGAACCTTGCCTGACACCATATAATTCTTATGTCTTTTGTCAGTTCCTCCTGCTTATTACGCCCACCTGGCTGCTTTCCGTGCTCGCTTCTATTTGGAGCCGGAAACATTAGACGGTGGCTCAACAAGTAGCGGTGCAGTTGCAGGTCGTGGTGCAGGTTCAAGGAGTACGAGGGTCCCTGGAGCCAATGCTGCTGTGAGGCCCCTGCCCCAGCTCAGAGAGAATGTCAAGAGGGTGATGTTCTACTGTTGAACCGTGACAACAGACGATCGGCGGACAGTGGTCGGTTGCATTTTGTGTTTTTCTTTTCTTGGTGGGTACACTCATGTTTGAGTGTTTGAACAATGTTTTTGCTGTTTATTTATGATTAAGCCTTATATGGCTCAAGTTATGTAAGCTTTTTGTTTGGCTGAATGGACGAAGAAACGTGATTAAGGCCTTCTAGTTTTGTCTTTTCCAGACAAAATATGTTTCGATGGTTAATTATTTACTTTTTTACTTAAGGATAAGTGGTACGCATGTTGTGATTGGTTGCATCCTATTTTGTGAAATAATGCAATCTCAATTGTTTTATCCTCAGTCTGGTCTTCCCTCCCATGCAGGTTGATTATTAGCGTGTAAGTAAACTTTTTTGCGATGTTCAATAAAGAGGAACATTAGGCTCGGTTCCGAGGACAATAATGAGATTGCTAGGTAGAGTTGCATTTTAAAAAATAAAAGAGTATTTTTCTGTTATGTTTGGAATCATCTGAAAAATATATATAGTTAACTATATATACACATATAAATATATATAGTTATTATGGTTACCCCTGAAGAACAAATGTCATTTATCTCATTAGAAAAATTGAAAAAAAAAATATGTATACTCTTTTATTCCATCAAGTATATAAATATAAAATTTATTACATACTTTCAAAAAAAAATATAAAACAAGAAAATATATAAGAAAATAAAGATTGAATAATAACCAGTGGCCACGGAAATTACATAGCTTACGAGTAGAAGCTGTGGAAAATTTTAATTCATTTTAAAAAATTAATATTATTCTTAACTTTTAAGCATCTTATTTAGACCGGAATATGCTTGTTTCTATGGAGAAGAAAAATCATCAAAATCATCTTTTTCATATAAACAAAAAAGTTGTATAGTTTTGGGAGGTTATTTTTTTGTATGTTTTTCAGGAAATCCTAACTAACATAACCGACCGTTGAGAAATTTAATTCTTCCTTGTTCGTTTTTTGGCTCTATTTCCCTTAAAACGAAACTGAGCCTTAACTTTATTATCAAAAAGAAAAGAAAGAGAAAAACTAAGCCTTGGTGAATAATAAAAATATATGCGAACGTAAAAACACTTGGTGAAGATTTGGGTTTTTTCTAATCATGTGACAAGCAGATCTGTAAATTGATGACTCCAATTGACAATCTATATTTTGATATTTTCTTTTTTATAGTTTGTTTATTAACTCTTACATATATAAAGAACAAAATGGTGTTCATCAGTAATATTTTTTGGTCAATTCCTAATAACTATAGAAGCCCAAATCAGATATGATTGTCTGTGGTCATCAATTTAAATAGTGCCATTTAGTTCAAATAGGCGCACGGTACTCGGCAGCCATGCGTATCACTTTTCTGTAGCCGAGAAAAGAAAAACTACTCGGCACTTTGAATATTACTTTTAAAAACAAAATTTAAAGAAAAAGGTAAAAGGAAAATATGCATTGAAATTTTTTGACAATGAAGATATAGCGCTCACGCCTAGAAATTTCAAAAAGTTCACACTGGTTGTAATACCAACCTGTAGAACCTGCTGGCATGCACAGATTTTCTTTTTTTTTTTCCTAAATGAAAAAAATTCACAAGAAAACAAAATCGAAATGTTCTATTTTCGGCCTGGTTGAAACAAAACTCAGAGTATAAATTCAGTTCAAGAACTATTTCCAATATTTGACTGACATAAACATGCATTAGAACCGAAATTTCATTCCACGGACCAATTTATAATTCAAATATGAATACAATCATATCACGATACAATATAATATAGAAAACATAACAGAATTACTCGTGTATTTTCACATTGGTTTGCAGAATCAAGCAAAATTAGTACGGCAGTCGATCACTATTAAACATGTGAATCTAAATTAGAACATCCCTTTCAGTGCTCATACATGGCACACACTCCAATTTTGCATACCATTTTTAAGTCAAATTATTAATTTTGCTCAGAGCCGAATAATGCCATGCGACATCAATAAAATTCCACATTTTCACATTTCAAGCAAATCAGTAACACTTAGCTTAGAAGCCAAAAGATGATCCCTGCATCACTAGCATACTTATTAGCCAAAAACCATACAGGTAGGCATTCACATAACTTTTGTGGACAAAAAAGATAAAATTTAAAATATCTGTGCGTAGAAGTCACAATAGATCGATCACTACCGTTGCTTCATTAACAAATGTGGAAACCACTGATTCACAGATAGTCACCTCTTTGCTACTCATATAATGACTTGTACAGTAGACGTTTACTTCATTAAAAATGGACAGTGTTTGTCATAATTCACTAAATATAGTTTAATACCAGACTTTCCCTAAAAGTACATGGAATTCTAAGGGTACTAAAACTATGGACACGCGAAGAAACACTGCTTTGACTACAAAGGGATACCTCTTCTGCCAGTTGAGAGCCTCTCACTGAGCCTATCAGATTGTTTCTCCTTACAGTAAGAAAGATGATTGCACGACCTCACAACTGCAATCAACAAATTTAGTGTGCCTAAGGAAGAAGAACTTGTCGAGTATCCAATCCAGTTTTAAGCACAAGCAGGCCAACCCGTAGTGGAGGCTTAACACCTCACGGCCAAAGTAAAGTAGACGATTGCCCTTCATTTCTGCAACATGCTCAAAATCATAATAGGTCCTCCAATTCATCTGGCACATGCAACTTCTCAATAGCAGCCTGTTCAAAATATGACAAAGTGAACAACCTTGGAAACTTAACAATGAAAAGACCAATATACAAGAAGACAGAAAGGCTAAAATGATTCCCTATGAGTTGTTGGGCTCCAGGAGAATATAAAGGGTTTTCCAACTGTGTGCTAGGCTTGTCACTGCTACACATTGTCCACAACGGGACTCAGTTATACAAAAGAAATTTGTTTCAAATTTAATATTTGTATATATTTCTTTCTATTTAATTTTCAAATATTTTGTTTTAATTTTGGAGCTTCAATTTTTTTTTGTCTTATTTGTATGTTCTTTCCTTAAAAACTTTCAAGTTTACTTCAAAAATTCATCTTGTTAGATTGACATTTTATTTTATTTTATTTTAAAATTAAATTGAGGCAACAACGACCCATGGATTCAGGTCTATATTCAAACCCTGTCAGTGGCCTTGCGTCTGGTTTCAGGTCCACAGTAAAACACGGCAGCTCTCCCTTAGTCGATAAGATATGACTAGTTACACAGAAAAGGGAGAAGGAAACGTAATTTTCTACCTTAATCGTAGCAACATCAGTTGCAGATGGTTTCAAATCCAATGCTTGTCCAAAATGAAGCATGGCTTTGTTGTATATATTTTGCCGCTTGTAAATCCTACCCATTAACGCGTAAACGCTACTCTCGCGTGGAGCATACTCTTTAAGCTCCTCAAGAACTGCTAAAGCCTCATCAAGATTTTCCATGCTCACAAGAATATTTGCCTTTTGATACAAAGGCAAAGGGTTTTTCTTGTCAGCTAAAATAGCTCTATCCATCATCTTGAGAGCTTCTCTGTGTTTCTGAAGAAATTCAAAAGATGGAGTAATTCATACTGATTAGAAAAAAGTTCCAAGCTTTGGGTAACTTTTAACTACCATAGTTTAATCTGACCTTCACTGCATGCAAAGCAGTCCCAAGATATGACATTATAACAGACGAATATGGATTTATTTTGAAAGCCATCCTGAAGTGATGCTCTGAGAACTCAAGCTTTTCTTGTCGGAGATAGATCATTCCAAGTCCATACCAGGCATTATAGTGCCTTGAGTCTATCCGAAGGGCACTCTGGTAACTCTTAATACCATTTTCAAAATCCTCCAGAGCCACGTATCTGTGAATAAAGAAAGATTGAGGCAGAGTATATAAAATATTTTTATTTTGTTTTTGTGTGCGTGCACGCACGCGTGTGTGTGTGTGTTAGAATAGTAGCTTGTGTGTGCATACTCGTGACCGCATAGGGTGTGAGCATATGCAAATCTTGAATTTAATTGCACGGATCGCTGGAAATTCTTGAGAGCTGTTTCATGGTCTTTCTGTAAGCTATAGCAATTCCCCATAGCACACCTGTCAAAGAATTCCAAATATCACAAGACAACTGGCAGAATCAGTATTACAACATATAAATTACATTTAGCAGCCTAATCATTACATAATTATTACAGTTAGAGATGCATTCTTCTTGAAGCAAATAAACTAAAACACTTCATCAAGAGAACCAACACTTTCCATGTAGTAACATAAATAACCTACATAATTAAGTTCTTGAAGTTTAAGCATGGGTACCATGATTGAGGGGCTAAACGGTCAGTGGATACCAGCTCCTGAGCCAGGTAACTCAACTTCATATCTTCTTTCAAATGCTGAATGTGGAAGAAAATTTTGACTAAATCAGGAGTAAAAAAACGAATTGAGCTTAAAAAAGAAAAAAGATCGACAAAATACCAACGGGAATAGCAATATTTAATGCCTCGATAGGCATATATATTTTAATATAAGTAAAATCCAAAACCAATCTCCTTGATGCCCCCAGAACAGGATAAAACTCTTGCAAAGACGAGTCAAGATCAATCACAATAGTACCACTTGAATATTTCTCAATCAAGCTGGGACTGGGACAATCTAAAAGGAATATGTACCTCTTAACCAGAAATCTAATATTAAGACAATTGAAAGTAAGGCACCAATTCAAAGTTGGAACAAGTTAGCCTGAAGCACAGACTACTGCAACACAGAACTCAGTAAAGAATCATATAAAAGACATGTTCAAGAGTTTTACCTAAAAATAGATAAAATAGCATAGATGACAATACAACTTAGAGAGCCCATATCTTGTATCTTTGATACTAATGATAATTAAAGCCAATGAATGCGATCTCCAACATTTGCTTAAAGAAACTCACATATAAAACTGTAGAATATATATCCATTCCCTCCAAACTGTATGGTGAAACAATACGAGCATGACTGAAGGCACGATCAGCTTCAAAATAATCGACCATTTCAAAATAAGCTTTCCCAACCTGTCTTTGCGTGAGACCATATGTTTTGCCATGTCAGATAAAAATGCAAATGTCTGGAACTTGATAGTACATTCCAAGCATAGAATGACAACCAAATATAATTTGTTAAGATGAAGCAGAGAATGACTTATGCAAAAACATCTATTGCACTAAATGTTTGAAAAGATCAGCTGTGGCTGCATTTTATCCGAAAAGTTGATAAGAGAAATATTTCATCAATCTGAGGCATGAACAATCAAAATGATAATAAGGAAGTACAGTGTGATGGAATATCATCTTCACAACCTCCAGCTTAACAAGTATAGTACTTCTTGATTGGATTGTACAGAAAACAGATGAAGTGTGGAGGATTATAACTGTAGTGTTTGCTCTTTTTACATTCTTTTGCTTCCTCCAGATATAACAGCTGCACCTTTTAATGCAACTACCATGCGTGATTTTTTACTGATATTTTAAGTTGCGAACTTTTCTAAATTGCTTGTGTTGCCCTTTTCTTTTCCCTGTTTGCGTGCTGTGCATTCATGCTTGCAACAAATAATGTGCAAGCTTGTTCAACCACTCACTAAGTCATGGATAAAAATACAGTGGAAGTTTTCATCATCCATGTTATGTCAGAGTAACCACAGCTAGTTTGGTTTGTCTCTATTTTCTTTTTGTGGGGTGCTTCACATCGGTTTCATCAACTTCTGTGTTTCAGGAAGCCGAAGGAATTTTCAATCTATAGAGAATGTAAAGGCATTTCAGAAGAGCAAAGGAAAGAGAAAATGTGATGTTGCAGACCACTTTTGACCAAGCACTAATATATGAACCAAAATGCCCCACATCCTTCTGATTCACCGACGACTAATAATAAGTTAAGTAAATAAACTTTATTTTGATCTTTCAGAGATTATAGAAAGAGAAAGAGATGCTAGATGATTCGGTAGCCCAGAATAAAATATATGGTACTTGATTGTGGACTTTATGTATGGTTATGCCTCATCAGGAAAGTCTATGTGAATAAAGATTGGCGATGTAAGAACTACTTATTATACAGGATTATGAACCTATTTTCTCGTCCTTTTCAGTTAAAAAGCATATAATTATGTAGGAGGATGTACTATCCTTTAAATGTTGCAAGTAAAAAGTGAAAAGAACAGTATACCTGAGAAAGCACCCATCCAGTATTATAATGCTTTTGTGGAAGTTTCATATAAGTATCTAGAGCATCCTGCCTCAGCATAAGCATACTTACAGGGTTAGAGATCCATGCTAGATCATTTCACTTAAAAAACGTGGATTACTTAATACCTGGCATCTGCAGATGCAGGAAAGTCTGAAGCCTTCTCCAAGAAGCCTAAAAAGACCCAACAATTCAGAAGCACCATCTGTGATTCTTGAATTATTCAAAACAGTTGAACCAGAAGACCTGGCTGCTCCTTCTAGCTCAAGAGGCCTACTATCACCATAAGGGGATGAACTGGAAGTTGTAATATTTACTCTAGAATCATCATGTCCATCATGATGAGTCCCTAAGAAACCAATAAGGTTGTCTGTCAGTTATAAAAATAAATTAAAAGAAGAAAGAGCAAACACCGAGAACCCCATAATTCATCCTTCTTTCCTTTCATGATCTTACTCTGATTAACTAATTATTTGATAGTTGGATTGGTTAACATGTTTTGACCAACGTCATTTAAACTTCTAGCATGTCACGCATGAAAATGCACGTGTAACATAGAAACTAAATAACTTGAATCGCATAAAGTTCCCATTACAACTCTGAGTTACAACATATTGTACATATACCAGTACCCCACTATTATGTTCTATTACCCTCTCAACCAACAATTACTAAGAGCCATCACCACTGCTAGCATTAACATTGGGTGTTCTTATAAGAAAAGTGCAAATATTCGTCAAACATAAGCAATGATTATCTGAAACATGCT
Source organism: Misopates orontium (assembly GCA_946800315.1). Lineage (NCBI taxonomy): Eukaryota > Viridiplantae > Streptophyta > Magnoliopsida > Lamiales > Plantaginaceae > Misopates > Misopates orontium. Next base: position 10,520,357 of record OX326953.1, on the reverse strand, counting down.
CATGGGCCATGACTAACTCAACCTCTTTATAAACAACTGATAAAACAAAAGGATAGAGGTTGAGGTTACTGCATTAGTAACTAGCATGTATAAGAAAGTTGGCTGCCTAACTTTTTTCATGCAGTTGTTAGAAAGTAACCTAGTCGCTTAACGTTAAAGGCTTAATGCTACATTTCATCACACAGACAACTTATAAGGTACTCCATGTGTTTAAAGAGTAATATAAATAACTGGATCAGAAATGTTCAACAAGTTTGATCACCTTCATCAGCATTCTCACTTGCACTTAACTGTCCCTTTCGAATTGTCAAAGAACGTGATGCAACAGAGCTTGACTTAGAAGCCGTAAGATATTTAGAAGAGTGGCTTGTTCCATTACCAGAAACTATAGACAAATTAGAACTTGTGGTGGAGACAGATTCTCCTGCTAATCTCATGCTTCGTCGTTGCCCAGAATCGGAAAAAAGTCTCTCAGATACCTACATGCATATGAAGATAACTGAGTAAAGAGAAGAACGATAAAATTGATAAAAAGAAATCAATAATAATGAAAATGAAACATCGCCAATTGGGCAAGGTTGAAACTGAAGCCACATTCACACAAAAACATGAGGAATGTAAGGGCTGCTAATAACAAATAGATTAACTTCCAATTATGTATTAGAGGCAACATAAATATTCCTATAAAACATCTGCACGCCCGTTTAGAAAAGGAAGAACGAGAAAGAAGAATATGAAATAAGAAAAATTTAGTGGCTCGAAGGTGAATACTCAACACAACATATCATGGTGAAAGGAAGTAACAAAATATAACCTGGAAGAGCCATTTGCAGAAGCTACATTTAGAAAGTTCTTATGAAGCTTTTCAAATTTGACGGTTAAGCAATAATGGGCAAACGCAAAAGCCATTCAAGACAATATAGTAAAGAAAAGCTGTGTTAACTAATAACTTATAATGACAAATGATGATCATCAGTTCAGATTTAAAGCTACAAACTTTGTAATCCTTGAATAATAGTAGTGTAATTGCATTTCACCCTCCACTCCCCAGTAAACAATTTTAACACTTTTCCCCCTTGAAATTATTTAAAAAAATTACTATGCACCAGGTGAATTTTGGCCAATTTTCTCACAAATCTCAAGGGCACAAATTTTTCATGGTCGACATGCTACATTACAAACTTTTTAGTCAAAGTGCATCTTTTGACAAAAATATATACGGCAATTGAACATATGATTATTGACAGAAGAGAAATACACAAAAGAGATTTTAAATATATAAACCTTTCTTAGTTTTCCCTCATCAACAAACTTTCTTCTAGGGCCTGGGATGGTAGAGTTCAACGCTTGTCGCGGGGAGCTATCAATTCCATATGCTCTCATGCTTGGGCCATTTGGTTGCACATTTCTACATACAGGAGGTGGAGCAACACCCGACAGCTACAAAGCATGCGAGAGTGTCAGGACAAACATAACATAATGGAGTACAAAAGAGTACAACTTCTATTCACATCAGGGCAGGCTGAATTGCATATGTTTTGTTCAACAAGAGCAGAATCAATTTCAATGACGTCAAAATGAAACAGAAAAACAGGATTGCTAAGTTCAGACGAATACAGTCACAGTTGTCTCATAAGAAGAAAAAATTGCATAATGTCAAAGGGAAGAAGACCACCTAGGGTTGAACATAAAAACTAATTGAGACGAGCAACACCCAAAAGGTTTAGTTGATGCAGTATAAAACTGTCCTTACACGAGGAATTCAGATCTATTGACAGTTTGAAGATAATTAAACCCGCTGCAGACTTACTTGCCCACTATGTATGTAAATTTTGAAAATCAATTCAGTCTATTTAATGAACATTTGAATATGTAAATAGGTGCTTTTACCACTAAACCTGCTTCCTTCTCAAACTAATCATCACTTCCTCTTCCAAAGCCGTTCCTCCATTGTTTTCAAAAGACTAGACTCACGAATTGAAAGGAGCGACCACATAAAATTTAGGCGAAGTGTATTCCAAGAGTGATAGACACAAATAAATTTACACGGAAATCAGTTTAGTGCATGAAGTTGAATGATAATAACTCTTTTTATTGAAAGAAAAATTGCAGAAAAGCAAATGATGAAGGTAAAAACCTTCACCCACTGTCTAAGCTGTCAAAAGCTTTACGGCTAGTTTATTTCTTCTTGCACATCTTCTTCTTCCTAACTACTATTTTATTTATAAGAGATCCTTGTGTTGCTAAATAAAATGCATCTTTATAATTATATTGGTCTAATCAAGCTATCCCTAGATTAAGCCCAATACCTCTCTGTTCCTTATTAATCATTGATTACTTTTTCTTTAGTGTGTGTGATTTGAGGCTTTAGTTAACCCTTAATTTCAGCGGTGACAATATCTTCCTCTTTCCAAAGAGCCTTGACCTCAATGCTGAATTAAAATAATAATACAGTAGAAAAGTATCTGCACCAAAAACAAAAGACTGATAAATGATAATAGCCAGGAAATTAAAATAATTTGCACCCATAAACCAATGTTCAGCTAAAACCAAGTAAGGTACGAAGAGGTGCAATTGTCAATTACCTAGCACAAAGAAAAGAAACAATTACATTCACTGGATAATTTTACCTGTGCCTGTGTAGCCATCGGAGATGGAGTGTCATAAAATGGTAAAGTAGTAGGACCACCATTTAACTGCTGGCTGGAAGCTGTTATGTGATAGTGTCCAGATATATCCCGTAGGCTATTACCATGCATGTGCTTCGATTGCCTCGGACTAACATCTTCAGAACCTAACATTTTGTTGGAAGCGGCATGATGATCCTCACTTGTCTGCAAACTCTGGCCAACTGACCCAACATGAACGTATTGCTTTTGGATGCATATGGAAGCTCCTTCATCAAAAACTGCAGTCGCTTCTTCTGCGGCACCTGAAATATGTGAATTATCAGCATAACCAAATATGAAAGGACATTCAAGATTTTCACAACATACTAGTGGAAATGGAAGAGGCATTGATCAATAAAAGATAAATGACGAAGAAGTATGAAATAAGCACTAAAATGCAGTACTGAGAACCTACCAGTCCTACAAACTCAAGTACCATACCAAACAACAGCGACACAAATTGACATATACCAACCAGGGATCTGCTCCAACATAACAGACCAAAAGAGGGTGCATGTGGTTTTTTGCCTCAAGAAGGCACAATACTCAGAAACACAACTGACAACAAAATTGGAAAATAGTCTCAATAATCTATGACACGTTGGCTTTGGTTTTTCCAACAGCAAATAAGACAGCACTTGATGGGGGATTACCTTTCAAAAGAAATAGTCACTTCATGAATGGGACAATGTTATATGCATTCCAAGAAGAAATATGGGCATTGTATTTGACATAAAAGGTATAACACATGAATTATATAAGTGCATTCATAAACACTTACCTATATATGTATAAATATAATATATAAATACAGCAATTATGTATATCAGTATATGCTACTATTATTCCATATATAAATAAAATATATGGATATCTATACTCATCAATTATTGGATTTAACTGAATCAAACACAAGATGGGGAAAACCTTCCTATTCTAACTGCAGACTAGTAGGGTAAAAATGAGAAAAGCATTTCCATTCCCTTCTGCTGGGTAAAGCCTTTCGGTGGAAAGGACATTCTCCACCAAACCGAGGGGGCGGGGCTCACAGGTTAATGCAATCAAGATCTACTTCAAGAACTTTACGTAATACATACCTAACGTACAAAGTTCTTCATACGCAGCCCATAATAATGGATCCAGTGATAAAGCCTGATTGAAGTGATGAATAGCACTCTGTGTTCTATCTGTGTACCTGATACACTTATTCACATCAAACAATTAGAAAATTAAAAAAAAAAAAAAAAAATTTGAAAAACAAATTGGTAGTCTTAAAATAATTGCTCATCCTCAATGCACAAATTCGCTATCTATTCATTTTTACAACAAAACTAGGCTAAAAGAAGGATAATATATTAAGTTACACAACTCAATGCCTAAACAACACACACGAAACATGCTTTTATTACTTCTGGCTTCCAGTTGATTCTGGTTTCAACATTTGTACATCCTCACCCAAAGCTAGGATTGACTTTTTAACTGCCTTAACACAGCTGAACTTAATTTATAGAAGCTGTCTTATAATACCAAGAATGAAAGCATATGACTTTTAACTTTTACCGATAAATTTAAGGATAATGACACAAACTACTCCTGAAGTATTGGCTATCTAAAAAAGCACCCTCATGATTGGAAGTAATACAAATCCCCTCTATATCATACTTAGTATTACATAATTAATTATTTCTTACTATTACACCAACATATAGAAATTAGTAACACCCTTGTACTCTAAAGTCAGTAACTATTACACACCTGCATGAAACCCAATATAAAATTTTCCCCCTACATATTTTAACATATAAGAATATTATCTTTGCATTTCAAAAATAATCAAATCTGGAAACTATGTGCTAAACAGTTAAAAAATTATCTATAAATAGTTCCAAAACTTTCTCAATGCAAGAAATAATATTTGTAATTACAAGAAACAAAAACTAAGTACCGAAGTCACTTGAGTTATCGATACAATTTTTATATAGACATAGTAATTTAATTTATTTTAAATATAATTATGTTCCAAAATATCTTTTAATTTTTTATTACACCTAATAGCAAAGATAATAACCATTAAAATAACACCGAACTTGGCAAATAAATGCTTCTTATTTTCCATTGCCATATATAATATTTTATTTTCAATAACAGGAAAATGCTAAGACAAAATCATGAACATGGTTTAAATGCTTTAACAAAAAGAAACTGCAACCCCTCCGGAGAAGGTTTACGGAAATCAAAAAAAAAGTTGCAACAGACTCGTGACACTCATGAAAAATAATGCACTGAAGACAGGAACATAAAATGTCAAGAACCTGTATATCAGTCCAAGAAGGTAATGCCCTGAAGCTCCATTTGGTACCTGCAACATAAAAGTAAAATAACCATAACCATCCACCTCAATGATCTTGACAATAAATAACTGCGAAAAGAGGCCAGTAAAGTGGCGATATCTTAAAATTCTCATTTAGCCAAACTAATGGATGTGCGACGTGTTACAATATTCTGAATCACATTATACAAACATACCTCCGCAGAGGACTCATTAGGGGACAATGCTGTTTCTGCTTCGTTCATAAGATCCATCTGAAAGCATGATAGTGCAAACAAATAGCGGCTTTGAGCCATATGTGTTCCTTCAAAACAAAAACAACAAAAGTATTGAATAAACACTTTCCACAAAATGAGAACTAATACAACAATGTAAGTCCAACAAAAGATATAAGGAGACTAGCTCATATTCTTCACTACAATAAGGTCAGATTCAGTTAAAACAATAACAATAAAAAAATTACTCCAAACCTTTTAAAAGATGGTAAGCGCAGTGTGCCTGATTGTTTTGCAAGTAACAGTTAGCAAGCAGCTGCAAGTTTTTCTGCATTCAACCAATAACCATCAAAGGAAAAATAAAAATCTATTGCAACCAATTTCACCGGAAATTAGCTATCAATGGATGAGTTTATGCATAAAATGTATGCACAATATCATAACAAAATTGGCACTGAATGCAATCTCAATTGTAAATCTGAATAAGCCTCACCACTTAATGTTATGTGGAGAGAACACTCTTAAAGAATAATTAATGTTTTCTCGTACCAGGAAATACTATGAGTCAAACACCAAATCCTCTATACACGCCAAAGCTAATTGAAACCCCGTAGCCTCAATCAAGCTCAAACACGAGATATTTGCATATGTTTTGACAAAAAATAGGACTAAGATAACAAATATATAGCCTATCCACTTATCTGATGGTCATTCTGTACCAGACTTTACAATACAACAAAAGATTTCCCAATCATATCGCATTAGAAATGTTGATCGATAGTCACAATTACTGAGCCCATTCACATTAAATAGCCTAACGGGGATATCAAAAATTAGATTAACCATCATACAACTCTCCGTTTAGTTCTTACCAACAGACATAATTTAGTACCACGCGGAGCACAAAGCTAACTCGACTAGTAAGCAAACAGTATTAAATGCAATTCTCAATTATTCAACTCAAAACCTGAATCAAGTACCGAACTTCAAACGGAGAAAAGCTACACACGATGCACCAAAAAAACAACTTATACACAGGCGAGACGAACAAAAAACAGAATGCAGCTCAAAATTGACAATATTCTCAAACAATTAGCTTCTAAATCGAACCTCAGAAGGAAACTCGGCGCAGAGGCGCTCGCACATGAAGATCGCATTCCGGTACATTAGGTTCCCTAGGCTGCTCCGCACACAATCCGTCAGTATCGCCTCCATTCGCCGAACCTACACTATGAAGCGATTGTTTAAATCAGCAGATTCACAAACCGACTGCAATTTTGTCAATCATCGGAGATCAAATGCGTTCCGCAAAAGTGATGAGATAATAAATTTAACTATCAGAATCAATTACCGCAAATTGATACCGTTTGCAAATGCGCAGCTCTTGTTCACTTTACGAATCACAATAGTGCAAAATTCGGAGTATAAATTTGGAACTTCACTGATCGAAGTAGGTTAATTGAGTTTGTGTGAATGAGAATCGCGTGAGAGAGAGAGAGAGTGAAACTAGGGTTTTGGATTTTGAAAATACAAAGTTTCAGCTTGAATTGGAGGGATGATTTTCTCAGATGAAAATTTTGGGCAAACTACAAAAGGAGGGGCTTTACCGTCATTTGACTAAATATGTGAGGGCATTAATGTAAAATGAATGACCTACACGGTACTTACTGTGCGTATCAAAACGACAACTTTTTAGATTTTCACCCAAAATTTAAAATTGAGTTGGTTTTGTGCATCTATATTTACACCCAAGAATGATTGATTTGATTGGTTATGATAACACAAAAAAGAAAAAGAATTAGTTAAAAGTGAATTTAAGTATGTCGTTGATAATTTTAAGTTTGAACAGTTTCTTAAGATTGTGTTACCTAACATATTTTGACGTTTATTTGATTAATCTATCAACATGAAGTTCGATAACTTTTGTGATATAAAAGACCTTAGAGCCCCATATAAATATTTAATATTCATTTTTCAAAATATAAAGAAGACAAATAGGTGGTTTGCTTCCACTCGTTGAAGGTAACACTTACATTCATAAATCATAATACTTTCTTGTGTTGTCCGAGACTTGAAATACTTTCTTTTATCCAAAGTTGTGCACAAAATATCCTTTAACAAAAACCCTTTAATATACAGTAAATGGTATATCAAATGTCACATTTAACAAAAGGCTTATTCTTAAAATCGCTAAGGCATTATTTTCGTAAAGCATCATAGTTATGAAGTTGTGTTACCATTTACACAGATAGTCTTTCATTGAACAACAATACACTTGCACCTTTGTCTAGCACAATGAATTAATCTTAATTCTCAAGTCTCAACTTTCATCTGATAGCTGATCAAATGAACTAACCGATATACTTAGAAAAAGAAACTAGATATACGGAACATAATAACATCATATGATATTCACACTTTTGAACCAGAACAAATCCAAAAATAAAGGCACGACAAGAAGATATAACCCTGCTGATCAACTCCAAAACCTCTCAACTACAAGCTCAGATAAAAAATAAATAAGATAAAAAGAAGTGTTAATGCATCTATGGACTTTACAGAATGCTCGAGAGTGGTATATGGATGACGGACAATGCAGCCGGTGTATATTTGGTCTGGAGTATCAAGGTCTGAAGTCTGTTGCGGTAAACAGAATACCTGTATCATAATTGATAAACATGTTACATTTAATCCAGACATGCTTCGGTTGACAGAAAAAAGAAAAGTCCAGGATAGGTTTCTACAGATGTGCTTGTAATATTCACATCACATCAAGCACCTATTAAACGTCTCCTAGATTGAAATCCTCTGGATATCTATGTCAACTAACAACATACGAACTAATGTAAATGTTGTTCTTAAGTTTCGACTCAATACAGTAGAAAGAATGTTGGGTTTTAGAGCAAAAAGATTCATGTAACTTTTACTTTGTCCCCTGAAATTATTCAGACTGCAGAACCATTTTCTAGGTGTGTCGGTCCAAAAGGAATATATCAACAAAACCATGAACCGTCATAAGAAATCTAAGGGATTAGAATAGTCTTTCATGTGAAAAAGAGAAGAAGCACAAATTATTTTTGTAGAACATGTTCCTCGTAATCTTCAAGGTGCGTGAGCTATTCAATAATCCATATACCTCAACGCACCTTTTCTGCGACATCCACCTTTGCAGTATTCACCAAATGGGCCTCAAAAAGATCCTGAAACAAAATTTATGCCAATATAAACACAGGGAGTTCTATAAATATTCTTAAGTGTACGATTGAATATCTATTATGAAGCTGCAAAAGTATTGTAATTATGATTATTACGAATCTTAAGTGCCTCCAGCTCTTGTAAATTTTAGAAGTATGGATTATTATTCTTTCTTTCTTCTAGACTAAATAATTGAGAGATTTTACAATCGCTATCTGTAAAACTTACGATCATATAGGTTTTTAAACTGGTCTGTAATGTTCATGAAACTAGCGGGTATTCAGAAATATGTCGATGAAAGTATTCTTACATTCAAATGTAGCCCAGCGTGATGGAGGTACAACTGTACGATCTTGTTTAGATTCAGGGACATAGAGCAGACTGAAGAGATCTGGAGCAGCATCCACACTTTTACCAGATGTACGTTTTTCGGCAGTGATCCCCATTGGCGGAGCTGAAAATATGTCGGCTTTCAAATCTAATGAACTCTGTTCCAATGGAAGAAAAGTTGACATTAAGTTCTCTGGTGCTATTAGCAAACAGCATTATTAGCCCAAAAGAGATATAGAACCACGGTCATGGATTGAGCTAATCACAGTTACAACTCCACTCTATGCCTTCTCTAAGTTCAGACTAAGCCCCACATACGTATTGTATTCCCCATGATTTCATCAGCAATATCTCATTTAGCTGTCATGCTTCTAATGAGTATCGTCTTGACAGATTAGTTCTCCTCATTTATGCTCATTCCCAAAGTTGTCTTTTACTTTATGTGGAATTTTAATACATGCAATATGACTTTATATCTTTTCTTCCAACTTAGACTACTTGGAAGCTCATACAGTTTAACTTGTTCTACTGAATATGAGATTTACAATAGAACTGGTTAGGACCAAAATCATTAGTATATGGTGGACAAAGGAAAATACCATAATTCATAATATTGCATATACCAAAAAACTTTGACGATTTGATCAGATTTCTACTCCACAATATGCATGAAAGTTACACAGTCGACTCTAGCCTACACTTCATTAGTTCAACAGATGTCCAGAATAACTTTAACAGATACTTGTAAGCTTCAAGAATAGATGACTACCCCACGAGCCCGTGTTGGAGGAGCAACTTCTGACATGTGTTTCGCGAAATATTCTTCTTCCAAGGAATACTTTCTTGCTTTCCTCGGAACTCCTTTAAGAGAGCTGACACTACTTTGACTGACTATTTGAGTTGGTGGTGTGGATGTCTTAGAAGCCCATTTTTTGTCCACATACCTGGAAACAACAGTGAATAGGGCAACACGTCAAAATAAATCTATCATTTTCTATTAATTGCATTTCCGCAAAGGGTTCAAGAAGAATTTACTTGGCTTGAATAAATCTTTCAGTTGGATGTCTGTCAAAATTTGGTGGTAGTTCTGCTTCCCAGTAAGCGTTGGACTTTACATTGCCCATCACTGCATAGCATAAGATATATTCCCAATTAGAGGTACAACTTAGTATTTTGATCACAACAAACACCATATCTTCTAGTTCTAACTTCTGCCATTTACCCAAACATGTCAACGGTGACATTGCTGCTACGGACACGTAGTATTTCATGAACAGAAGCAGTGAAGTTATCGTGTTTACTTGGCGTAATGCTACTATTTTCCTTTAAAAAAGTAGAGAATGCTAACTTATTTTCTGAACCTCAAGTAAACAAAGAGAACGCGACCTCCGAGACCAATCATTAAACAAAGTGAATAAGATTTGGAGTTAATTTATTTTTCAAGTACAAACCACAAAAAAGTGCACAAAGAAATAGGACTTACTTTGCATAAAAGCAACCTGCTCGGGAAGCCACGTGTCCAAAGTCGTTGACCTTACCTATTGCCGAAACATAGAAGTCAGGAAATGATATGAAGGGATCATACAAGAAACTTATAAGGTGATAAAATTACAAATAAATACGCCTTGCTTACGTGTATAACCATATTACGGGTCAAAGAAATAGATTACTACATACATCATATGTAACATATTTTAAAAAATCTGCAAACCAAGTGTCGTAGATTAAAATAAATACGGTGCCACAAAGGCAGGACACTTCCTCAGAAACTATAAGGTGATGCGGTTTTTTGGAGACAGTTTTGAGCCAAAAGTTTCATCCTCAGATACCGTTAGATAAATCCCTGTTTGTTTGAGTGCGTATAACTTACTCTTTAATTGTCAATCTCAACAAAGAACAGTAACTGTTACAAACTTTTAACTAAGTTCACAACCGCACTTGAACAAAATTCCCAGATCATTATACTTGCTGCCTTTGTATGATGACGTATGTTACTTCCAAAAACAAGATGTGATTCAAAGGGAGATGATAGGTGCCGATGTTCAAACCTTTGAGATGTGTACTCCTAGACTGCGGTGTATCCCAGAGCACTGCATGCATATAAATATTCCAAGATTGATACTTGCCCATCGTGGAGCCCTGAAATAATCTTTCAGTTATTTAAAAATGCACTTATATCAACACAAATCCAGACCCTTTAGTAATAACAAGATGATAGTCATAAAGATTTTAGACGAAACTAGTCATGAATGCCAATGTATGATTTATATTGAAGCGCATGTTTATAAACGGGAGGAGGAAGCATACTTGCTCTTACAATCTGCACATTCCTTATTCTCGGGCAGCTTAAAAAGACCCTCCAAGATCTACAAAAAACATTTGTGAAATAGATGTAAATCTCCTTGAGAAATAAAAGAAAAAATGGGAAAACAATCCTCGACACAAAAAACAGAAAACTCTTACTAAGAGTGTCACATCTCACCGACATTTAACTGTGGCTGATAGAAACAAATGACAATATATGGCATTAACATTATCGTGTATGTGTAATTGAAAATGTATCACAAACAAGAAGTTGATAGTGTAAAGCCTCGGTATCAAGTAGTCGATGATAGAAGATTGAAGCAAAATCTACATTAGGCACAATCGTAGAAATTCATTGCACATTTTTAGGTCCATGCTTAGTTTAGTTCATTAAGGGTTTAAATCACTTATATCTGACAAACATCAAAACGGAAAAACCTCTATTGGGGTTAACCATTCTTCGATCCTCTCCGCCACACATGGTCAACGCATACGCAAGCACAATCTTGCCACTTCATATCCAACAATACTTAACAAAGTCATCCTCATCACTTCAGGTATTGCGTTCTGCCTAAAGGAAATATGATAAACATTCTTATGTTGGGACTCTCAGAAAATCTAATTGCAGCTGCTGAAATCGTCCACTTAAACGCAACATGAAGCAAAAATGATGAGATTAATGAATCAAAACCTCAAACCAGATATGCCTTAGTTTAGTTCATTAAGGGTTTAAATCATTTTTATCTGATAATTAAGCATCGTAACGGTAAAATCTCTGTTGGGGTTAACCATTCTTGGACACCGCCTCCCTCCCCCCTCATGGTCAATGCATACTCAAACTCATGAACTTGCCACTTTATATTCAACAATACGTAACAAATTCGTCCTCACCACTTCGGGTGTTACATTTTGCCTAGAGGGAAATTTGATAAACATTCTTAGAAACTCTAATTGTATATAGCAGCAGATTGTATCCACTGAAACGCAACATGGAGCAAAATAATGAGATTAACCTCAAAACTGAATGAGACCCAAAAAGCGCATAACCCAATAAAATGTAAAATATATTTGAATTACGAAAAGAACCCACAAATGATCACAGAATAACAAACAGAAATCAAGAAAAATAAGAGCCAAAAAAGGTGTCACCTTTGCATGCTTGGCGTTAAGCTCCTTGGAGACAGATGCCTTTTCATTCATGGCTCTCTCTTTCTACAACAAATGAATTAAATTCACATGTACACAAAAAGAAGAGGAGAGAGAAAGAGAGAGATTAAGAGAGAGAGTTCCTCTGTTTTCTTTTTTATCCTGTGTAGGTTTTTGAAAACGATGATGATCTGAGTGGCTTAACATATTCCAAGGATGATTACGTATGTTGTCCGGTTTATAACTTCCTTAATCTTCGGGAATTGAATCTTGGCGCCAAATTGGATGATGATGGCTTGTTAGATTTGGTTGGAAGTTGGTGTGCAATTTATGAAAAGGTTGAGATTCGCCATTGAGAATATATTCATTGCGTTTGAGGAAATAAATTATTCATTTTTTTTTTCAAATTTGGTAATTTGTAGTATGCGCCCTCGATGTTGGTGTGATCTCAATTTTCTACCCCAAAATTGTGATTTGAACTTGAAAGAACACGACCTCAAAAGCTAGCGATTAAGGTAGAAGAGCCTAAAGTCGTATATATTCCACACTAATATCCCATAATACAAATGCGGGATACAAGTAGCTTACATTAGGATCACAACAATCCACCATGCTCCGCAGCCCAGGCGCTCCACGTGGGCTGGCTTTTCGATGCCACCACCCTAAGCGGGTGTTTTGCACTAGCTAGCCCCAGGCAAAATCTGCATTCTTTTACGTACTACCACGCTGCACGATTTACGACTAAGAGGTGTAGTGGATGACTTTGATACCAATAATATGACCTTAGGATGAGTCAACATCAAAAGCTAGCGGTTAAGGTGAAAAAAACCAAAACTATATAAACCTCACACCAATGTCTCATAATACCGATGCGGGATCCAAGTACATTGCATTAGGATCATATCTAATTGTTTTTGCAATTTATACTCCAAAATAAGTTGGATGCATAACAACCAACTTCTTAACGAAATTATTTTCTACGTCTATTTAATTAAGCCAAACTCAATTTTTAATTATTTAACTACCTTGAGATTTTACATTTATACATTTTCAGCTTCGAAGCCTAACTATATGTTCTAGGTCAATTTGTCCGCCCTAATGATTTAAAAAGACGAAAACGTTGATCTACATCCCATTTCGCAACACAAGCCTATTTAAAAATGTGAAAAGTGTCTTAAGTCAATTTGTTGGAAAGTTCGTCTTCACTATATTTTGTAACACAAGCATGGAAATCACCCCGATTTAACCCAATTTTAAATAAAATATCATCTTTTATAATTTTTGATAACTGTTATTTAACCTCTAATTTTTAGAATTGAGATGAGAATCAAGGAAAAATACGACATTTAAATCGTAGTTTAATTTGATTCATGAGTTAAATAGAGACAAACCCATGTTTGTGCTTCAAACTTCGACCAAGAATAACTATTTAATGAACGTAAAGCATTGGCAAGAAGCACTTTGCCCTATTAGATAATGTAGGCCAATTACATGCTATAATTTTTAGATTAGATGTTAAATTGCAAATCATGTTATACATTGGGCACTTTAATACTTTTATGTGTGTGCATTTAATATTTCGATGACCCTATTAGTGGGGTTAAGTATTTTTCTTGTAATATATGATGTAATTTAATTTTAACCAAAACGTAAGAATCTGACATTATAGTCCAAACACGCTCTCTTTCTCCAACGTTGTTCCTTTAATTCTCCGCACTCCAATTTCCCCCAATTCTCGAGGCGAAACCCTAATTTCAGAATTCAATCACAACATTCTCAACTTTATTCAGATCAGATCATACAGTCAAAAAATAACAATGGCCGAGAAATTGGCTCCTGAGAAAACCCACAGCTTCATCCACAATGGTACTATCTCTCTCTCACACACACACACACACACACACAGAGATAGGGATAAAGATTGAATTTTTATTTATTCAAAACATTGGTGGTGTATTGTATTGTATTGTATCAGGTGAGAAGGTGTTTGATTGGGACCAAACGCTGGAAGAAGTGAACATGTACATAACACTTCCGCCTAATGTTCCAAAGAAGCTTTTCCATTGCAAAATTGAGTCCAAACATATTCAAGTTGGGATTAAAGGGAATCCTCCATACCTTAATGTCAGATTACTTCTTTTGCACACATATATGTGTTTGGAGTAATTTGTTGTCTGTATATTTAACATTTATTGACTTATTATCTCTTTGCTGGATAACTTACAGCATGATCTCACCTGCCCCGTCAAGACCGACTGCTCGTACTGGACTCTTGGTAATTTGTTATGTCTAATATAATTTGTTTTCTTCCGAGTATCTTTATTGTTGTTATTAGTACTAGTACAGACAAATACTAAACCACTCGGATTGAAGCATGCTAATTTCTTTCTGAGAAGTGCTCGTTTCAATATTAAATCTTCCGGAGATTGTGTAAACATATGGTGAATTTTGCTAAGCGGCGAATTCCACTCTTAGTTGCATGTTCAAATGCATCTTTTTATAAGTTCTATTTTTTTGGAAGTTAACTTGTAAGTTGCTGTTTTTGTCTGTGTTTTTGTTATAGAAGTCAAGATCCAAAAAGCATTAATCTCAATGAATATTGTGCATGTTGTCACATACTTGGATCTGGAGAAATTATGGGAGTTTGTCTACAGATACTGCCCTTTGAATTCTAGAGGGTGCACAAACATGGATGGCAGGCGTTTACTTGACTCTTTGGGCCGTAGAACTAGAATTATAATATTTTTAACGGGCGATTAGTGGTTTGTAGTGTGTCATTTATCATTTTATGCTAATTTAACATTTTTCTTGTTGCAGAAGATGATGTAATGCACATAACATTGCAGAAGAGGGACAAAGGTCAGACATGGTCCTCCCCAATAGTGGGGCAAGGTCAGTTGGACCCCTACACCACAGATCTTGAACAAAGACGCCTCATGCTTCAAAGGTTTCAAGAGGAGGTATGTCATTTTAATCTTATTTGCAAGGCGCTCATTAATCTTCTATCAGGTTACCTATGTTGCTACTTCTGTTTTTTCTCTTTCTCAGCATGGTTACTTTGGGGGCGTGCATATGTATCATTCTCAAAATTGATGTTTGTCATCTTTGTTCGTTCTAACTGTTGTCTTAAAGCTGTCTCTGGTTAAGTTTCTCAAAGAATTTCAGCGTCTTTCAAGTTATTATCATAATGCCTTTTTGAGGTGACTGGCATATACCGCTGGCTTATGTAGATTTGACTGATGATGCTGTTTTTTTATCTGGAAAGACGAAAGGCATTGTGATAGTGTCTTAATAGAACGACATTTGTTTGGATATGCATCATAATATTAATTGCATGGAAACTTAAGATATTCTTTTTAAATTATCTTAAACATACATTAGAAACAACTTAATACTTGTTTCCAAAGCTTATAGTTACAAGAGGACTTGCTTCATGAATAGTTATAAGCATAAACTAGTCTGGTATTTGCATGAAAACTAATATAGCTTATATGTACATTTGAAGTATCACCACAAGTATACACACGAGGCATCCATATGTTTGTAGAACTGTAGTTATGATTTCCCCGAAGTGCAGACTGCAGTCATAGGTTAAAGTGTGCCTTTGCTTCGATCTAGACCTAGTAGGGTTTTCATTACTTATTTTGTTCATTGTCTCCATAGTTTGCTGATAGCCTTCACTTCTTGGCCCAAAATGACCTTCTTGCAATATAATGGCCTTTCTTTGAGCTGCAATTGCATTTAAATTTCTCTATTAATCACCATTACCAGAATGTAAAAAAAATAAAAAATAAATCAGAGATTGCAAATAGGAATATTAGCTTTCGGACTGAACCATGGATTTGTAGCTAGAGGTTGGTAGACCACGACACCATCTCCTAGTATTTTGCTACTCAGTTTCCTTGTTTTACATATTAAGATTAATTTGCACCCCTCTTTATACTTGGGTCCTGATGGGTAATGATAAAACATTTCTTATGAAGTAAGATACTTTGTGAAAATGTGCACCATGGCACCCCACCCTAGCAACTTTTCTGTTATTTTAGAGTCAGTTGAGTGCTATATACTGAACCCAGAGACCACCAGGTGCTTTTATGACAGTCATGTGTCTCAAGTCCAACACTAAATCAAATAATTATAAGTAGATGAGACACGATTCAACATTAATAATGTTTGAGAACATTTTGGTGTTTCAAACTCAACCTACCTTAATAAATTTGGCGAGTTTAGGGTGTGGGGGGAGCATATACTGTGAACAGTTGAGATTTAAGCAGTTGTGTTGTTCCATTTTGCACTATGTCTAGATAATTTTTGTTGCTTGTATATATTTTCTCTACTCTTAGATCCTACGCTTCTATCTTAGATCAGAATTGTCTTTTCACTTTTAATCCTTTGTTTCTATTAAATGTTAAATGTCATTGTTGTCATATCAATCTGGTTTTTCATACATTTAGCTGGGAATGCTAACATAAATTTTTTGGTTGAGGTGGAAATTGTAGCTTTCAAACTGCTCTTGGTCTTGTACTTGACGGTTTCTTGCAACATATTATTATTTGAATGATTGTTTATGATGCTAATCTTTAATCCATTATAAAATGTCTCCGGCCTCTGCTGCCTCTCACAGGCACACACATTGGAGCGTATTTTTAGCTTAACATTACAATTTACCTTATGCTTTCACATCTATATTTCGTTATAATCAATACTTTTGCTAGAGCATTCAGGTAAAAAGCACTGTATTCCACATTTCACCTGAAAATGTGTTTAACTTGAACATTTCGAGACTTTTCTCTTAAATGCAATGGAACCTTATTGAGAAATTGTGTTGCTCCGAAGGTGCAGAAAAGGAATAATTATGATAACGGCCTTATTTCTCTTTTTATGTGTTTGAACTCTGGACCATCTCTTCTTTCTGTGATGTTATTCATGGTTAATTGAAATGGCAACTTCCAGATTATCAACAACCTAAATTGTGGCACTAATTGCACCACTCTTTGGCCATGACAAAAACTTCTACGCGGTCATCTGATCTTCTCATTCCTGTTGCAAATTCTCAATTTCTTTCAAAAATTCCCTTTTTCATTTTCTTGATAATATCATTATTTCTAAGTTGTAATGGTTTACTGCCTTTTTTTTTGGTCATTCATGAACTGAAAATTATGTTGCTATCTTTTGTGTTTTTTGTTTAATTTGATGTTTAAAGTTGAAGCATGATGCAAAACTTAGATTTGAGAAATTTATTCTTCTATAGTTTTAGGGGTTGACTGAGCTTTTCCAACAAATGTGGAGACTTATGAGTTACCCTGTTGATATTTTGTGTAATTAGTTATGAGATGTCTTTGTGTTCACCCTTCACATGCTACATGATGAAATCGATTCTCCGTAAAAGTCTTGTCACATAAATATGCAAGTCTCAGGAAGACTACATTGTGTTTGCTGTGCAAGCTTTGCAATGATACGACAGATTCTTGTTAACATGAGAATTTTCAAACTTGATCTAATTTTTCCATTTGCAATTTGAATTTTTATCTGCAGAACCCAGGCTTTGACTTCTCGCAAGCTCAGTTCTCCGGGAACTGCCCTGATCCAAAGACGTTCATGGGTGGGATTCGTTCTGGTTGATGGTAATTTAGTGCCCGAAAACTAGGTGTAGTATGAACCATCTATGCACTTTGGTGCTCTTCCCAGTGGTTGTGTTGTGTATTACACTGAATGTGTAAAGTTCGATTGTTGTCAGACTGTGGAGAATTCTTTCCGTGAAAATGATATTCTTCACATCCGGTGAAGGTGTATAATTTAAATATCAATAATTAAGCTTTTGTGTAAATTGCAAACTAGGTTATACGTTGGGCATTTTGATACTTATACGTGTACATTTAATGTTTTCGATGACCTGTAAATGGGATTAAGTATTTTTCTTACAATTGATTACTGCTGCTGATATGTGCAGATTATTAACGTACAACTTAAAAGGGTAGAGGAGAAATGTAATTTAATCAAACACAAGAATCTGGCTTATTATCATGCATAAAGTTAGGTTAACTCAAAGAGAAACACTTCCAACAAGTTGAATATTCCGAGAGCTAGTTTCGAAACAATCTAACCAGATTGAAGGAACTCAATCTTTAAACTGGAGCTACTTTTATTTTTGAAACAAACATGGCTAACCTATGGTCAGGAGAAGAATATATTGATTTATCGCGTTCATCAGTGAGTAAATAAGCTGTTTTAAACAGGCAGCAGAATCATGGATCAAAGTTTCGGTGTTCCGGTTTCGATGTGTGTTTCGGTCTCCTAAATATTAGAAACATTTTGTAGTTTTTCGGAAGCTTGTCGACGTGTTTCGAAAATTTCGTAAAAGTTATAGTTGTAATGAAATTGGAAACTACTTATAGGTTTTGTTTCGGTTAAGTGAAAAAATGAAACGTTTCGGTGGTTTTTGAGGAAACGTATGGAAATTTTGATCCATTAGCAGAATGTATAAACTGCTTTCACAAGCTTTAAATTTTCTATCAGGATTTTGTTGGAAGCCTAACCAAAGAGAGGCTAAAAAGAAACCCTAAAGAAAAATGAAAAACTTTATGTACAGTGATGAAGAATACAAAAGAAAAGCTAAGCACAAAAACTCATAGCAAACCACCTGTGACTTACATGACAAATGCAAAGGAAATTCCAAACTAATCTCTCATGGATACATTCAACAGATTTGCAAGACACGGTAATAGCATTATTCGAGTTTCAGGTACTTGACTAGAAATCCTTATCGACAAGGCAAAATTTGATTCTTCCGGGATCACCAGAAAATGCAACTGCCTCTAAGAAAGAACCGGGAAAATACTGAATCAGCCTACAAACTTTTAGTTTGAACAGGAGTGGCCACACAAATAAACAACAAATGATCATCTTTTGAGTTTGATATGTGCTGGACACTCTAGTCTATGCGTCGGAGAAGCTTGACGCAAAATCCTCGAGTCAGTTAACTATCTGATCCAATTATCAACAAACGAGTCTGATCTGCTTTAATCTCCAGGATAATTCAATGGGCGTTGCAGTCCACACCACTCCTGATATCAAATCACACGAGCAACAACAGTACAGTGAACAAAAATCTGTTGGCCCAGGTGAAGAAGAATCACCTTGTAGCTGTAATTATTGTCAATGTGTAATTTGAGTACTAAACCACGAAGAAATTACCCATTGCAGCTAAATATACCTACCATTCATCTTCCTAGTTAACATTAACTCTCATGCAATCCAATATATGAATGGTCTGGTTCAGAATGCATATTTTCAGCCTACTGATCGGTAGTTTACACCTCAATTCATGACAATAGAGATACTGTAAGCAAACACCCACACAAACCGATTTATGCACATGAACATGATCATTTCTTTGGAAGAAAAAAAAAAAGTCTTACAAGTATTATCACACCATATCAAACATCAAATAATCCCAAATTTCCATTTACCTCTTAACAAACACTTAATGATTCAGCAAATATAATCCATGCAGCCAAACATCGAGATAATGAAGAGGGTTCTGAATATTCCTACATTTTTGGTTGCCTCTTCTTCATATGAGACTATTATCCAAGTGTTTGGCACATGATATATGAACCAAAAAGAAAACGTAGTATGTAGCACTTTAGGAGATGTGATAACAACTCAGACAGTGTATCACATCGTAATTAGTAATGGCTTAAGGTCTTAAGTTGGATGCACGGTGCCTATAACAATCAATTTGTAGAACTCAGGACATGCAAATTCAACCAAATATGGTAGTGAGATCAGCTGTCAACACCTTCGACGGTTAAAAAGAAAATAAAAATGTAATAGGTTATCATCAATTTCAACCGATTCACTACACATCATTTCTTCTGAATGATACATAAAAGGAGTAAAGCACCCGCGCAACCACTGTTTAACGTAGCTTATCACATCAAACCCATCCAATATTTTGTGGTTGTTATCTTTGTTAGACATAGACATGAATCCAAGGTATGTCATTTATTAGACAGGAAAACAAGTAAACCTAAAAAAATTTCAAGACATTATTTTTTACGAAAAGCAATCGGGAAGTATATACGAACCCTATCCGCACTATCAACAAAATCAGGCTTAACAGGATGTTTTAGAAGAAAGACACTTGAAAAATTCACGTCATGTAACCCAAATATCAACAAAGAAATACCAAAACTTTTCAGACTCTTGATTGCCTATTCTTCCATGTAAATTATATTACCGGCCCATTTAATGAATAACCCATTTAAGGGATTAGGGTCCATAGATTAAGTGTCCTAACTAGTGAGAGTTTCTAATATGTCTATATAAACGAGGGAGTTGGTCCTCTCTCCACACATCTTCCGTAGACGTAAAATCTCTCATATTTCTCGTCACTAATAGAAAATAATCTCGAAACGTGTGTAAGAGAGAGAGCTCCAGTAACGTCATCATTGTGCCTAATCCAGTGATTCCGTTGCTAAGGAGCCAAGTATCTCTAGACCATTTAATATAAGCAATTACAACACAATTTAGATATGAATTGCTATTCGGTATCATATTTAATCATGTTATAACTGCTTAAATTAAATGGTGTACTCCATAGTAAAGACTGTAGAATCACTGGATCATTCACATTGATGGAATTACTTGAGCTCTCTCTCTTACACACGTTTCTAGATTACATTCTATTAGTGACGAGAAATATGAGAGATTTTACGTCAAGATGTGTTGAGAGAGGAGCATCTTCCTCGTTTATATAGACACGTTAGAAACCCTAACCCTCATTAGATAGAACTCTTAGTCTATGACCCCTACCCCTTAATGGCTTTATTCATAAAAATATAATTTACGTTCCATCCCTAGCATATGGCGCAAAGTACATGAACCAAGGTGAAAAGAGAACTCAATCATGTATCCCATCTAAATATGTAAGAGTTGCTACGCAAGCTGTTATTTGCCTACCGCAGCACTCCTAATTTACACCTATATCACTCGAATCTCGGAGTTCAGGACATGATAATTCCACATAATACAACAGATATGTCAAATTATAACCTTTCAACTAAAGCATTTCCAATTCCAATTCAAAAAAGGCACAAAACTCACCAACAAAAGGAACAAACAATTTCAGTCAAAATCCACCATAAATATCAAATCAATCGCATATCCTCCAAAGAGTAAAATCACAAGTTACACACCAACAATTACTCTTTATCCGTACTGCTATTAACAATGCCAGCTTCTTTAGGCGTCTTCGCGGTGATGGAGAGAGCGTGCAAACCGGACTGGAGCTCATCGGAGAGGAGATCGTACACCATACGGTGTCGTTTCACGAGGTTTTGCCCCTCGAATTTGTCCGATACGATTCTCACGTTGAAGTGCGTCTCGTTTGCGCCGCCGTCCATTTCTCGTACGGCGGCGTGACCGGCGTGCTGGTAGGACACGTCATCAACCTCCAAAACGGCGGCTTGCAGCGCCGTTTCGAGCTTCGTTTTGATTCTGCTAGCCCTAGTGATCAACGCTCGCGATGCCATTGGGAATTTATGCTAACCGTATTATTAATTAGGGCAAAATTGTTAGTTCAAAAAATCTAGGGCAAAATTTTGAGTAATTGTTGAAGACAATATGGAGCTGGACTGATATGATAGAATCTGTTTTACTGCATTTTTTTGCCTTCAATAACGAATATAGTAGATTTTGCTCCACCGAAAATTAGGAAATAGGAAAAAGTAATTATTTAATAAAACATAAACATGATTAAAAATAATTTTTATGTTATATTCTGTTGTAATTCGTAACTTTTATTAACCTTGTAAAACTAACGAATACTGTAAAACTTTAATTCAGAAATTTTGATTAAAGTTATAAAAATTGTATTTATATTAACATGATAATGTTGAAACTTTGTAGATATTTTTATTTTGTGCATGTATTTTGTTTGCTCACTCCTCGTTTTGATGTTGTGCAATAGTGTGTCTTATCGTGAAGAGCTGAAGTATAATGCTTATCAATAAGCCTCTCTTAGTTTGTTGCATTGTATAAAGAGTCGTAAAAAGGTAATGGCGAAAATAGAAACCAACTTTTGTATCATGTCCAATGATTTATTTTCATGTCTATGACCAGTGTTGTGACGAAAGCTGCAATTGTCGTTGGTTTGAAAGGTACTAGATTTTGTTTCTTACGTGTCAAGGGATCGCTTTTAAATTTGTTTGCCTCTCAAGCGTGACAATTTAACTGTGCTTCAATTTGTTTCTGTTTCTCATGTTCTCTTAATTTGGTTTCAAGTCGATGATCCATTAGAATTTATTTTTACTTTGGCCCTTTTAACGTGCTATTTGGAGTAATAGATTTTCTTAGTATTAATGCATAATTTTAATTCTCAAAAAAGAAATTACAGCCATAACTTATAATCCAAATCTTAAACCGTGAAGAACTTTGCAATACTTCATTGCTTTTAAGGTAAGAATTCATTTTGCCCAAAAAGTTCACGCCCAAAAATTAATCTACCAATCCCCTTACCCTGCAGATTTATAACCCATTTGCGACCCTTCGACATTTCAACGAGCACACTTCAAACATTTTGCTGAAACCAACATCATAATCCCATAACTTCCTCAACATGTGCACGTTTGCACAATACACCACACTAAGTCCTATTATTCACCAATTATATAGAAGCAGCTGCACCAAAAATCCAGACAATGAAAACACTTATAGCAGAAGATCTGTACCACCATGCTAATCCATCAAAACTGAGAATCAACTTTAAAGAAAACTTATAATCGTAGTAAAAGCTCATAACCACGCAACGAGCAAGACTGTCAACAACCATTTGGCAAAAGTTGAACTGATTGTTACAGGAGAGAGTTGAAAACTTAAAAGTACACCAAAACTTCTATTATTTGAGCTCAAAAATCCATGAAATAAAACTTTTAAGATTTCCAGATGCATTCAAGCTATACTCCAAACACTTATGAATATATATTAAATCAATTCGGCTCGAAGATCCAATAGTTAAGCTAGCCTCAGATTGGTTCAGCCACTTCATGGGCCAACAAAGCCGCCTCCTCTCCTGTCCATCATTCCTGCAGCCCTCTCCTCTTTCAGCTTTTGCACGGTTCTTAGCGTACTGGGATCATAGAAACGATCGCGAACAAACTTTCTTTCTTCAGCCTGGATCTCCTTGATAGCGCTTGAATACGGGTTTGGAGGTGGTCTCTTTCCCTGGAGTTTTACATTTTTCTTCAGCTGAGCATATGCTTGCTTTTTGCCTCTTCTTTCAGCTCGATATTCCATCTAGCATGAAAATATCTATAAATTCAGGGCAAACTAGCTGGGAGACTTTATGCGTTAAGTTATTAATTGGCCAAATTAGGTGAGATATGCTACTGTCTTTAATAGATAATAGTTATTAAAGGAGGAGAGATAGTAGACATACATCAGCAACGGCCATAGCTTGTTCCTCACTAACCCCTTGCTCCTTTAACTCAAGCACTCGCCAAGCAAATACACGGGCTGCAGGCGGATCAAAACCAGAAATCCTGTTAAAACATAACAAACATCAGTACACATACTATTTCAGAATGTGGATCGTAAGACTTGCTCAATCATTCTAAGCTCTTATTAGCTAAATTTACACGGTAGGAGTTTTTTTTTTTTTAAGGTCACAAGCATTAAAAAAAGGTCATTTATTTTTTATGGCCCTTTCCTTTTTGACTTTCGAAGTCATATATCAGACATTCTGCATATCACATTGGCAGGAAAGCAAGTTCAAACGGATGAAAGCCCCAATAATGATTTCGTAAGATATTACATAGTTAAACCCGTTCTAAGAAGTTAAGGAGCAGATACATTCAAATTGTTCTTTTTTTAACTTATCACTGCTACCATTAACATAGATTAAGTATAAGACACAATCTGAATTTGGACAACCAATTCACGTACTTATCTAGCCGACTGAAGATAATTTATGTTCTACACTCTCCATAACAGGTATAAACTATGACCTCAGAGACGCACAATTATAACAGGAGAGGATATGCCTAATAGTTGCAAGACTACCAATGCTCGCAAACAGACAGAGACGGGCCTCCAACAACCTAACGCTAACAAATTACTTAACGCTGCACAGAAATCTCTTCTCTTACTAACAACATACGCACGAGTATTTTAAAAAAATCAAACTTGACCCCGAACATTGCAGCGAAAAACAACAGACGAGAAAACGGATTAACCGAAATTACCTGATAGCATCTTCATACTTAGAATCCGGGTGCCTCAGGAAAAACTTATTAACATAAGTATCTTCAGGAAAAACAATCTGCTTAAGCTTATTCTGAGCACGTGGAAAAGTAGCAGGAGGTGCCCTAATTTTCAAATTCACAAATCATAAAAAATAAGATAAAAACCACAATTGTTCAAAAAAATCACACAATGTCACAATCAACCAAATAACAGAATTAAAAAAGAACCAAACTTTTCCATGGCTTTAAGCCACACGGGCTCAGCTTTAGCAAACCCTTTAACGAGTCTCCGAGTTTTAGCCAGCAAATCTCCTTTCATATACGACATCGTTTTAACAATAGCTTCAAAACTGAGATGTAACGAACAATTCAAAATCTTGAACGGATATTTGTGAGTTGAGAGAGAAATATTAAAGAGTATACAATAGATAATCAAAATTACCGCCAAAAAAGAAAACCCTAAATTGCGGCGGTTGAGCGGCGGAAGATAGATCCGGCGCAGTGTAGTGCAGAATCTGAAGAAGAAAGCGAGGATAAACCTGTAATTCTATTGGTTTTTGACCAACTACATTTATAAATGATGACAGTAATACACTTGAAAGGACTAAAATTGCGAGTCTATTAAATTTAATGGACTAAAATTGTGAGTTATCAAAGAAAAGGCCTGAAATTGCAAATATCTCGTCTTAGAGATTTTGTAATTCAATTTAGGGGTATTTTAGTCTTTTAAAATTTGTCAGATATAAAAGTATGAATGAGCCAAGTATATGTATATAAAACAAGCTATAACAATATGGTATTCGCTAATAAAACTAATTTACGAATTTGTTTGTTAATTAAACTTATTACCAAAGTAGTTCTTGTAATTAACTCTAGTCATTGTCTTTTCACCATGTGACGAAGTTGATTCCACTCGAGGGTTACCTGTAGAAAATAATGTTGCATCTCTTTTGAAAATTAGGAGGTAGAGATGGTGAACTCAATGAGCAAGAGAGAGGTGCATCTAATGTTACCTAATCTTGTATGTAGAGGATGGCTCTATCTCCATGGTGGTCGGAGAAGGCCGTCGTCACAGTGAGTACAAAATCGATAGTAGTGCCGATGAACATCTCCATCGGAGGAAAGCCACAACAAGTTATGACCATGAACTCTACATAACTTCCCAGGATTGACAAATCTTACTTCTGGGCCACAATCTACCGTCTTTGAGAATTTATAACTCATAATGCCACGAACAACAAAAGGAAGTGTCCAACAAAGTTTAATATTTGATGTGGGGTATTTTCGTCTGGATACGTGTCCACTCTCCAACACTCCACGTCAGACTGCTTCAGTTCCTGCTGGATGCTCAAGCAGCTTTTGAGTTCAGAACCTGCACTCAACACCAAACGTGAACTAAGCCGGTGCCTTCTCCGGCGAAGGCACTCCGACGCTCAAGTCAGACGGATCGGAATATGAGATCTTGTTGAACAAGGCAATAAGTCGAATGAACTGGCTAAAATAGGTCGAATAAACTATAGCTCGTCGAATTTGTCCTCTGAAAAATAAGTCGAATGAGCTTCTAGCGCGAAAAATTTGTTCTCTAAAAAAAATAGGTCGAATGAACTATAGCTCGAATGAGCTATAGCTCGAGGTGGGGGTATACTGGTAATTTTACCGCCGATCGCTTCTATAAATACCCACCGCACCGAGTCATCGCATCATCATAATTTCGCGAAAACAACTCGAGTTCTTGAAATAACTCGAACAGAAATAGCTCGAATACACTGAGAAGTTCAAAATAACTCGAAAATACCACAAATAACTCGATTCCACAAAGGTATAGCTCGAATTAGGCCGATAACTCGATTACATTGAATAATAACTCGATAAGTCATAAATAACTTGTAAGATATATGAAATACCTCGATAACTCTGCGATAAGTCGAATAACGCTCGGCAAGATTTACTTTCGACTTATTTTCTATGTCGAAAAGTGTTTGTAATCGAGCTATAATAGATAACTCGATAGGTCGAAGCATCGTTTGAAATTTTTGACAAGTGAAATAACTCGATAACTCCACGATAAGTCGAATTACGCTCGTCAAGATTTACTTTCGACTTATTTTCCATGTCAAAAATGTTTGTAATCGAGCTATAATAGAGATAACTCGATAAGTCGACGCATCGTTTGAAATTTTTGACAAGTGAAATAACTCGATAACTCCACGATAAGTCGAATAACGCTCGTCAAGATTTACTTTCGACTTATTTTCCATGTCAAAAATGTTTGTAATCGAGCTATAATAGAGATAACTCGATAAGTCGAAAACATCCGCTATTTTGTTTATCTTCGACTTATAGCTGTAGGCGCATTTTCGACTTATTTCCCTAAATTGATTACCTTGTATTCGAGCTATTTAGACTTGATAATTTTTCTGAAAATTTTCAAACTTTTGCAAACTAAGTCGTTGAATGAACTTTCATGCAGATTTTTTACGACGGCTCGTTCAAACCAACATCGCTCTCGCCGCGAACCACCTTCATCCTTCGAACGCCATTCACAATCCACACGTGCCACTGCCGATCGTGAGCGTTTCCCAACTCACAGGACCAGCCCATCACGTTCATCCCGACCTTCGCGTCCTGCTAGAATCCCCGTTCCTGGTGCCCCCAGAATATTTGTTCCAGCAGAAAGGTCCTACGAGAGGCGTGATCCTGAATTTGAAAGAGTCATTGACTTAAACCCTAGAATCGGTAATTACTAACTTATTCCTACTTAGCATTATAATGACTTCTGAGTCAGATATGGAAACCAATAGCTCTTTAGGTGTCCCTGATGTTGTCGAGTCATCAGGCTCTGGGTCTGGGTCGTCATCGGGTAGTGGGGAGTCTGATAGTGATACTTCTTCTTCCAATGCCCAAGGTTCTGATAAAGAAGTAAATATTGTAGATAATTCTGATGATGAGTTTCTGACTAACATTTCTGAACCGACCACTGTAGACGTTATACCAAACGTTCCTGTTCCCATAGAGGTGAATAGTAGTATTGTAGATGAGACTATGCAGGAATTAGCTGAGGAAGGTATAAACATTGATGCTCCTTCTCCTATGTATAACCTTTTAAACTTTGCGGGTATTCGTCCCATGAACACCCATGGAGCCTCATACTATAGGTCTATGTTTGATGTACCTGATACGTATGATATCATCTTTCCTGGCCCTGAAGATCGATTAGATGCTCCGCCTCCTGGTTGTTTGACCATTTTTCACAATTTCCTGTCTTGTGGGCTTAGATTTCCGCTCCATGACGTAGTTCGACAAATTCTGCTTCGTTTGCCTTCTTGTCCATCCCATTTCACTCCCAATACCTATTGTATTATCCATGCATTTATCATTTTGATGAGGGTATACAAGTTGTCTTGTACCGCTGATTCTTTCTTCCAAATGTTCCTTAGCAAATTTCGAACGACTGGTGAAGATGCGGGTTTTTATTTCCTGACTGCTAGGAAAAACAATAGTTTCCTTACTGGTCTTCAGTCTAGTTTCGGAAAAGAATGGAAGAATCAGTGGTTTTATATTAAGGAGTCCACGCCTGGAGAGTTCAACTTTAGGCGAGACTGGACGGATGGAGCTCGAGCTCCCCGGTGTCCTCCTGCCTCTTTGTCTTCTGATGACATACTCATGTTGAGGAGTCATAAGTTTGATGCATCGTCCTTGACAAAGAACTCCATTCTTCGTGCTGGGGGGGTACTCCGTCGTTCCGTATAATGGAACAGTTGATTTTGGTATATTTGTTTTTAATATTATACTTATCTTTGTTATTTGCTTCTTGCAGAAAAGATGGTTATCAGCAAATCCAAGCGTAAGCTTGCTGCCATGCGGGAGGTTTTTGAGGATCTGGCATCCGGTAGTGATCCTGCCGATACTGGAGTTCCAGAGCCTACTCCTGCTGTTGCCCCGACTGGCCCTGATACTACTACTGTTCCTGCGGGTTCCTCGTTACCTAGTGCTCCTGCATCTGTGGTTCCTCCTAGGAGTTCTAGAAGTAATACCACTGGTGGCTCCTCACAGCAGGCTTCTACACCTTTGACTACTCCGAACGGTCGGGAACGCAACCCTGCAGTTGTTAGAGCGGTGCGTGAGGGCAATCTCGCTGGTCCTGATCCAAACGCACGCAAACGCCCTGCGCCTTCGGATGATCGTCGCCGTGAAAAGCGCCCTGCTCACGATAACTCTAACCGATATACTGCTGATGATTTAGATATCAATGTTGAAGAGATACCTCGCGCTACTATGGATGTTGGCTCCTATACGCTGACTGATACTGCCGCCATGCGTGCTTGCGAGGGCTTCCTTTCTTCTTTTGATAGGCAGAAGTATTTCGAAGAGGTTGGTCCAGAAGGCTTGTGTAGCCGCACAGCTCTTGCTTTCTCCACGGTAAGTGATTTTGGTATTTTTTTCTTTACTAACTTCCTGTATTCTTTTGAAATATGTATTTTGACTTTTTCTTTTGATTTTTTAGGCGATGATAAACATGCAGACCATGCGGGAGAATTTTGAAATCTTTAACGATGCTCGAGCTGAGTACAACTCCCGTCTGGAACATTACAAGTCAACCGCAGCTCAGGCTCAGATTTTGGAAGAGCAGGCCAAAAAGAAGACTCGTGAGGTGGAGACTACTATGAAGTGTGTCGTAGAGGAGCTTCGATTGGCAAAGGCAGAATTGAAGAAATCCAAGGAGGCTCATGCTGCGAGTGAGGCCAAGCTGAAGGCATTGTCCAAGGATTTCGACAAGCTTCAGCGTGCCAAGGATGACTTGGGGATGAAAGAAATCCGCACCAAGGGAGAGCTCACTGCTGTTACCGCTCGTTTGAAGGCTGTGGAAAAGGAGCGCGATGCGGCACTGACGCGAGCATCTACCTCGGAGCAGATTGGTTATGATCGGGCTAAGTCTGAGGTTCTCTTTCGCTTATGTCCTTTTAATCATGAATTTTAGTGCGTATTTGTCTTATTCAGGTTTTCTTGCTCTTTGTCGTGTCGCAGGGTTTATCAGCAGATGACAAAGTTGCCGCGGTTGCTGAATTCTTCCGCTCTGCTGCCTGGGGAACCATTTGCACTGTACGAGGTGGGTTCGATCTTTCAAAAGGATACGACTATGCCTTGGATGATGTAGAGCGCAAAGGTGGCTTCGCTCCTGATCGCAAGAAGGAAGACTTTGATATCCTTGATCGACTGGCCGAGGGAGTGCAAGACTCGGACGACGAGGATGGTTCAGAGACTGAGAGTGTTGATGCCTCAGAGACATTCCAGCGCGTCTTGCGAATGAGATCTGTCTGGCTCCGCGATCACCTACGAGCGCAGGCGAGAGCTAGAGCTAAGAAGGATGCTGCTTCCCGTGGTGCTACTGTCGCCTCTTCTTCCGAAGTTCCTCGTTTGCAGGTTGCTTCGAGTGAGGTTCGCGAGGAGGGAGAGCTTCCGGCTCCTGCGGGTCCTGTTGACGTTCCCTTGGGGGTTCCTCTTGCTCCAGCTGGCCTTGTGACGGTCTCTGTGCCATCTCCGGATCCTGGCACCGATCCTAGTACTGCTGCTGCCTCCGAGCCTGCCACTGCTCCGGTCCGGGTGCGTCCTGAAGATGATACATCCCCACTGAATGAGTCCTTGGAGGATATTGCCCGGCAGAGTCGAGACGCATTGAAGTCGGTTGGCCTCCGTCTGAAGAAGTAGTTTAGTAGTCGTTCCGTTTTTTGGCCTGCGTGCCACTATCTTTTTCCTGTTGATTCTAACATTTTATGCTTGTGAATTTGATATTTGTTTAGTAAATTCCTGTTGATATTGCGCCATTGCTTATGCTTACTCTTTGCTTAAATAGATGTTTTAACTTTTTAGTAATGTCTTTGTGTTTCTTTGTTTCTTATGCCGAGTTTGGTTGCATTTTTCGTACTTAAACTTTGGTTTTAACATTGTGTTTTTGTGATGATTTTGTTCGTACAATCTTCTCAAGTGATCATTCTTTTGAGGAGACTGTGAGACACAATGCTCGTCTTACTTTTGATTCCGCGGGACATACTGCTTGATTCATGAGTGGTCTGCGAGACACAGTGCTCGACTTACGGACTGTCTGAGAGGCATAATGCTCGACTTACGGACAAATTGCGAGGTGTAACGCTCGTCTTATGAAATATGTTGCAAGGCACAATGCTCGTCTTACGGATAGGCAGTGAGGCACCATGCTCAACCTACTGAACGTCTGCGAGGCACAATGCTCGTCTTATGAATTGTCTGCGAGGCACAGTGCTCGACTTACGGACTGTCTGCGAGGCATAGCGCTCGGCTTACGGACAAATTGCGAGGCATAACGCTCGTCTTATGAAATATGTCGCGAGGCACAATGCTCGTCTTACGGATAGGCAGTGAGGCACCATGCTCAACCTACTGAACGTCTGCGAGGCACAATGCTCGTCTTATGAATTGTCTGCGAGGCACAGTGCTCGACTTACGGACTGTCTGCGAGGCAATAGCGCTCGGCTTACGGACAAATTGCGAGGCATAACGCTCGTCTTATGAAATATGTTGCAAGGCACAATGCTCGTCTTACGGATAGGCAGTGAGGCACCATGCTCAACCTACTGAACGTCTGCGAGGCACAATGCTCGTCTTATTAATTGTCTGCGAGGCACAGTGCTCGACTTACGGACTGTGTGTTAACACTTGTGTTGATAAGAATGTTAATATAGCGTAGACAAACAACCAATACTTAAATAAAATATGAAATTTTATAAGTTTTGGGACTGAGCTCGACGAACTTCCGAGTTGCCTACGTATCCCGCCATGTATAGGTGGCTAGGAATCAAGTCCCCGCAGTTCAGTGCTAAGTATTACAATTGGAGTTCTTGCATTGAGACTCGTAATTTGTAGAAGAATAAGTAAATAAAGCATTGAAACTACGGTCCTATTTTGCCCTTCAGCCTGTTGATCTAATAACTCTTCTAACTGTAAAACCTTCTCAAATTCTTGACGTTCCAAGGACGTGACAATGTCCTTCCTCCCAATTCTTGTAAATAATAGTATCCTTTTGCACTTGCTTTTTCCACCCTGTATGGTCCTTCCCAATTTGGCTTTAATTTCCCCACATGCTTGGTGGCTTCTACTTTCCTTAAGACCAAGTCCCCCACTTGAAAGTTTCTAAAACGAACTTTGTTGTCGTATGCTTTTGCCATCATGGACTTGTAAGCTTGAGTGCGTTGGTAGGCTTCCTCTCTTGTTGCTCCTATTAGCTCGAGGTCCATTTGTCTAGCTCTTAATGCTTGTTCCTCATTATATGTGACGATTCGATAAGTTGGCATTCCGATTTCCGCGGGTATCACTGCTTCTGAACCATATGTTAACAAATACGGAGTTTCGCCCGTGGAAGTGCGTGGTGTTGTGCGATATGCCCATAATATTCCTGGCAACTCGTCTGCCCAATTTCCTCCTATACCTTGCAATCTTTTCTCCAAACTTTTTACGAGTGTGTTGTTTGTAGCCTCAACTTGCCCATTAGCCTCTGGGTGCGTGACAGATGTGAATCTCTGCTCAATCTTCATATCCTTGCACCAATCTTGAATCTTGAATCCCTGGAATTGTCTTCCATTATCAGATATTAGTACCCTAGGGATTCCGAACCTGCACACAATGTTCTTCCAGATGAACTTCTTCACATTGGTTTCTGTTATTGTCACAAGTGCTTCAGACTCAACCCATTTGGTGTAGTATTCAACTGCTACCAACAGCCATTTTCGTCCGCCTGACGCCACTGGCATTGGTCCTACAATATCTATCCCCCATTGATCAAAGGGACATCCATAGCTTACAGGTGTCATTGGTTGTGCAGGTGTATGAATGATTTTTGCATGTAGTTGACAACTTCTACACCTCCTAGTATAATCCATCGAATCTCTCATAATTGTTGGCCAAAAGTATCCTTGTCGTAGTATCTTCTGTGCTAAGGATCGCCCTCCAGAATGATTTCCACAACTTCCTTCATGAATTTCCCTCAAGACTTGCTTCGCCTGGGTAGGTGACAAACATCTCAAGAGTGGTCCCTCAAAAGATCTTTTGTAAAGTTCTCCATTAAACATGGCGAATCTTGCTGATTTATATTTGAGTCTTCTCACGGCTTGTAAATCAGTTGGTAGTTTCCCGTTTTGTAAGTAGTCTATTATTTCATCCTTCCAACACGCCTCTACTTCTACTGGCAAAACGTAATCTAAGGCTTGTGTTGCTGTTGACTCCAGGCCTTTGCTGATTAAGGGTTGATCTGCAGCTAACAATGTGACTCGTCTCTCCACAAAGACTTCTGCAGTGCTTGCAAATCTTGATAGTGAGTCGGCCCGTTCATTCTCCAATCGCGGAATCTGTGATATAGTGAATATTTCAAAGCTAGATGTTGCCTCCTTCAGTTTTTCAAGGTACTTTACTATTGCCGCCTCCTTAGCTTCGTATCTTCCCTCAAACTGATTTGCAATTAATTGTGAGTCTGTGAATGCCATAAGTTTAGTTATCCCAAGCGATTTTGCCATTTGTATACCAGCTAGCATGGCTTCATACTCTGCTTGATTATTTGTGACTTGAAAATTCAATCTAATGGCATAATCGAATTCTCTTCCATCTGCCGACCTTATGTAGATTCCTGCACCTCCTGCATCAACTGTAGAGGATCCGTCCACGTGTAGAGTCCATATTTCTTTTGCTGCCCCAATTTCATCCTTTTGACTCCCTTCCGTTACTGTAGCCACATCAATTGATGGATCTGCTTCGGAGATAGTTTCTGCGACGAAATCCGCCAGTCTTTGTGCTTTGATTGCAGTTTTTGGTAAGTACTCCAAACCATATTCTCCTAGCTCAATTGCCCACTTGACCAACCTGCATGATGTTTCTGGCTTTGCCATCACCTGCTTCAATGGTTGATTTGTGAGTACTATGATTGGGTGTGACTGAAAGTATGGTCTTAGTTTCCTTGCAGTTATCACCAATGCGTATGCCAACTTCTCAATCTCCAAATAATTGAGTTCTGCTCCATTCAAAACTTTGCTCACATAATAAATTGGTAGATGTTTCTTATCCTCTTCTCGGACCAAGACCGTGCTGAGTGAATTTCTTGTTACAGCTAAATAGAGATATAATGTTTCGTTATTCTTGGGTTTTGACAATAGTGGTGGCGTTGTCAGATAAATCTTCAGTTGCCGAAATGCCTCCTCACAATCTTCCGTCCAAGTAAACTTCGGCGTTTTTCTTAATTTTTTGAAGAAAGGCAAACTTTTCTCCGCGGAATGTGATATAAAGCGACTGAGTGCCGTTATTCTTCCCACCAACCGTTGGACTTCGCGAACTGACTTGGGAGACGGCAGATCCATTATAGCTTTGATCTTATCCGGGTTTGCTTCAATGCCCCTTTCATTTACCATGTAGCCTAGAAATTTTCCCGCTTTGACTCCGAATGTACACTTTTTTGGATTTAACTTCATTCCGTACTGCCTCATGATTCCAAAAGCTTCTTCAAGATGCTTAACATGGTCTTCCGCCCTTAAACTTTTAATAAGCATGTCATCTATGTAGACCTCCATTGTCTTACCTATCTGATGGTAAAACATCTTCGCAACCAGCCTCTGAAATGTTGCTCCCGCATTCTTTAACCCAAATGGCATCACTCTGTAACAGAATATCCCCCTGTCTGTTATGAATGCGGTTTTGTGTTGATCTTTGACTGCCATTAAGATTTGATGAAATCCACTCTGTGCATCACAAAGACTAAGTAGTGCACATCCTGCCGTTGAATCAACTACAAGATCAATTCTGGGCAATGGGAAAGGATCTCGTGGACAATGTTTGTTTAAATCCGTGTAGTCCACACACATACGCCATATAGTTGGTTTCTTTGGTACCAGCAAGAGATTGCTCAACCATTCTGAATATTGGACTTCGAATATGTGTCCTGCTGCTAACTTTGTTTGTACTTCCAATTCTGCCGCTTTATTCTTCTCATCACTGAAGTGTCTCTTCTTTTGCCGAACTGGTCTTGCATTTGGATTGACATTCAAATGGTGTACTGCAACCCGTGGATCTATGCCTTTTAAATCCGAATCAGTCCATGCAAATACATCAAAATTTCTCTGCAAACATGCAATCAATGCTTTCTCCATCTCCATTGGCAATTCACTTCCGATTTTAATGATTTTGTCCGGCTCATTCTGCATTAAAGTAACATCCTTGAATTCTCCAGAAGGCTTCAAGCGTTCGATCTCCAATTGTTTCATGTAACGCAAAGTGGTTTTGTCCTCTCTTTCTACTTTTGCTAGTTTCAGTTTATCTTCCTGCATAGGAACATCAAAATCCTCCAGGATTTCTTGCTGATCTTCTTGCGTTGCTAGCACCATCTCAATGTCTTTACTCCTTGTTGTTTGTGGAGTCTCCGCGTCTTGAGCTTCAATCAAAGCTATATCAGGTGCATTCTTTGCCTTGATAGGTTTTGTTGATGTAACATAACAGCTCCACGAATCACGATAGTTTGTTGTCAGTTCTGTGATTCCCCCAGGAGTTGGAAATTTTATCTTCTGATGAACTGTTGAAATAATCATAGCAAATGCAGTTATTCCTGGCCTTCCTATTAATACATTGTATGCGAACGGCATGTCTACAATGAGATATTCCACATTCAACGTTCTCCTTTTTGGATTGACACCAAAGGATGTTGGTAGCATTATTCTTCCAACAGGCTTGACTTCACTCCCGCCAAATCCTAATAGAGGTGAATTCACCTCGGAGATTTCGTATAGCCCGAGCTTCATTTGTTGTAAGGCATCCAGGAAAATAATGTTAGATGAGCATCCATTATCTATCATTATTCTTTTTACCGCGTGATTTGCAATTACTGCAGTAACCACCATTGGGCAATTTAAGTATTGAGCCTCCTTTGCTTGTGCCGACAAGCTATCGAAGTCGCTATCATCGAATGTAATCTTTGTATCCATCTTGTCTACTGCAAAGACTAAGTCTATCTCTGGACGTTTCAAACGCTCATATTGTATATCACGTGAAATCCGTTTCCTACTTTTGGTCGAATCCGCACCTGTAGGTCCTCCGGCAATCACATTTACTCCGTTTTCGATATCATCGTTCCCGTTTCCCCTCCTTCTTCTTGGTTCATCCTTCTTCTCTTTTGGGGAACGACTTCGCTTTCGTCCAACCGCTAATTTCTCATCCCTCGGTTGTCTATTCTCTAGTACATATTCAATAAGTTTGCCTTCGAGAATGAGTCGTTCGATCTCCATTCTCAAAGCCCTGCAATCGTTAGTGGTATGCCCATTTTGTCGATGAAACTTACAATATTTTTTGGATTGCTTCATCTCTTCAGTCAGAGTCATAGGTCTTGGAGATCTGAACCTTTCCTTATCTCCAACTATCGCATAAATTTCACCAATTGGTTTCTTCAAAGGAGTCCAATTATCAAACCTCTTGAAAGATTGTCGGTTGTGCTCCCGATCTTTCCCCCTAGGATCTCTCCTCCAGTCTTTATTCTCCTTTCCTCTAGGATTTTCTGGCTGGTCGGTTAATCCTTGATTTATAGTGATCTCCTCCACTTCAACCACTTTATTGGCGAGATCCATTACTTGCTCTATTGAATCAGGAGCGTCCCAAGTTAGTACTTCAATCAGCTTGGCGCTCTGGCAACGGTTTTGCAACACCGAGATTACTAAGTCCACGGTGGGAGCATTCACTTTCCCAATCTCCAAATTTAGACGCTCTATATACTTTCCCAACGTTTCTCCTGGCTTCCTGTAGATATTGAACAGAGTACTTGGAGACTTCTTCTTTAAGCGATAAATGGCGAACTTCTTAACGAACATGCTTCTGAATTGTTCAGCTGATTCAATTGAATAAGACTTCAAGTTCTTGAACCATTCTTTAGCAGTTCCCCTTAAGCTTAATGAAATTAGCTTTGCCCTTAAATTCTCATGGTACCCCCAAAATCTGCAACTCGAGATCCAAGTCATCATAATGTGTAGCAGGGTCAGTCGTTCCATCATATTTCTTCATATCGGGAAGTCTGACTCCCTCCTTGAGTGTCAACTTGCCAATTGCTTCAGAAAATGGAGTTGGTGGTTCGGTTGATGGAATATTTTCAGCGATTACTGGTTCCGGCATTGGTTTCATTTTTTCATGATGGTCTCTACTCCTGGACGTCGTGTGACTAGCTGCAGGTTGATCTTCAGAATCTCTCCGCTTAGAATTGACTTCTCCTCCCTTGTCATTTGCCCGGCTTGGAGCCTTGTTCCCCACAGCCTTTACTGAACGCGGGTTTCTGCGTTCTTGGGAAGGTGATTGATCCCTTCGTGTCGGTCTCATCATCCTTGATTGTTGTTGTCCTGAATCAGCTTGACGCTGTGTATGATGAGACCTTTCTTGCTGTGTTGGTGTCCGTCGTGCTTCTTGTGCTGGAACGTTTTGCTGCAATCCAGAATTAGCCACTTGTTGCATAATTATTGGTACCACGGTCTGTTGCAAAGCTGTCATAATCTGCGCCAGTTGTGCGGGATTCAACAATGGTTGTTCAACTGGAGGCACTACTGGTTGATCTGTCATTGTGCGAGTTTGATCCAGAGGGGCATTGGGAGCAGCTACCGAGGTGTGTTCAGATGTGTCAGCCACTCGATTCTCATCCTCCCTCTGTGATCTTGTTCTTCCAGCCATTCCGTTCTTCTCTGTGGCTTTGCGGTGAGCCATCGAATTAATAATGGTGTTTGCTCCTAAGTGCGTTTGATGGTTCCCACAGACGGCGCCACTGATGTGGGGTATTTTCGTCTGGATACGTGTCCACTCTCCAACACTCCACGTCAGACTGCTTCAGTTCCTGCTGGATGCTCAAGCAGCTTTTGAGTTCAGAACCTGCACTCAACACCAAACGTGAACTAAGCCGGTGCCTTCTCCGGCGAAGGCACTCCGACGCTCAAGTCAGACGGATCGGAATATGAGATCTAGCTGAACAAGGACTCTTATGGTTATATAAAGGGATCCCATTCCTCATTCTAAGGTACGTTTGACATTATTCGAAGCTTTAAGTTCGAGTTATATAAGTCGAGTTCGATCTATTCCTCAAGCTCATTCGAGTTGTTCATCAATAGCTCGAGTTCGACCTATTTTGGCTTGTATTCGAGTTGTTTTGTTCTGTGTTATTCGACTTGTTTGACACAGTTCATTCGACTTGTTTGGCCTTTCATATTCGACTTATTGCTTTCTGTTTATTCGACCTATTTTAGCCAGTTCATTCGACTTATTGCCTTGTTCAACAAGATCTCATATTCCGATCCGTCTGACTTGAGCGTCGGAGTGCCTTCGCCGGAGAAGGCACCGGCTTAGTTCACGTTTAGTGTTGAGTGCAGGTTCTGAACTCAAAAGCTGCTTGAGCATCCAGCAGGAACTGAAGCAGTCTGACGTGGAGTGTTGGAGAGTGGACACGTATCCAGACGAAAATACCCCACATCAATATTTTTGATGAAATAAAAGATTGAAATCACAAAAAAAAAGACCCAAATTGCAAGCTCATAAAGATGATTGACCAAAGTCGTAAACTCGCTAGAAATAAATAACTAAAATTGTGAGTACGTTGAAGTTAATAAATCGGAATTGTGAGTTAAAAAAAAACGATTAAAATTGAGTGTAATTTAAGTTAATGACGAAAACTACATGTTGCCCAACAAAGTTTCGTAATTCAATTCACGGGTATTCTTTTCTCAAAAAAAAAAAAATCACGAGTATTCTAGTTTTTGAAAGTTGGTCAGTAGTAAGAGTGAGCCAACTGCAACCAAAACAAATATAACAACGAGTCATTTGCGAATACGAATAACTCACTGATTTGTCTGTTAATTAAACACAATACAGTAGTAAGTTTTGCAATTAACTCAAAATTAACATTGTGATTGATTATTTTCTGACCTAAGTATATTAAGAGGAATCTCAGCATCCCACTCAAAGTAACAAAACGTATTAATCAACTTTACACTGTTGACAATATTCCGATTAAATTCATGTATTCAATTATCACTTGATTTGTCTCCAGGATTGAATAATGATTTCTTCAATTAAATATACTTTGTTATACTTTTAAGCTTGAACAGTTTACAATTGTCAACATTGATCAATCACAAAAATGTAAAACTTCATTTAATTTACACATGTAAAATTCTATTTAATAAGATTTATATTGTGAAAAATATTAATCCATTTTGAAAATATTTAGTTCTTTTATTTAAATAACAAATTCCATTTATATGTACTACAAAGTGTGTTGATGATAAAATTGTACTCTATTTAATTTTTTTTACAATTTCAATTATTTTGTACCTCCAAGAAGGTAGGTGGGTGAGGTGGTCACATAGTCTACAAAATCAAAATTTACTAAAATACATTTTCCCTTAATTCTAATGTTTATCATTTCACAATACAAATTCAACATTCTCTCTCTCTATACATACACATACACATACACACACCTATAGATACACACACACAC
The DNA here is from genome assembly GCA_946800315.1 of Misopates orontium. Taxonomy (NCBI): domain Eukaryota; kingdom Viridiplantae; phylum Streptophyta; class Magnoliopsida; order Lamiales; family Plantaginaceae; genus Misopates; species Misopates orontium. The sequence continues at coordinate 10,481,397 of OX326953.1, read as the reverse complement.
ACACACACCGAACCCTCTCCATGTCTTCTTCGCCGGATATTGCTCCTCCGCTGCAGTACTTCTGCTACCAATGCGAGGACACCGTCGAGATCTCGCCGTCGCCTCCGCCTCAATCGTCGGAGCTCGTTTGCCCTAATTGCAACGGCGGATTCCTCGAATTGTCCGATTCAGCTCCACCTACAAACCCTAGCAGCCCTATGCCCGATTTCTTGTACTACGACAACAATAACCCTAGATTCCACGGCGGTGGTGGATTCCCCTTCGTATTCCCTTCCGCCGCCGCTCACGGCGGCGCCGGCGGTGCTGGATTCGACGATCTCGCCGCGATTTTGGGCGGAGGCGGAGGCCGTGATTCCGGCGGTAACGAATTCAATCCTTTCGCCTTTCTCAATAACTATATAACTAATCTTCAGGCGAGGGGTGCGAATATCGAGCTGATTTTTGAATCGCGAAGGGGAGAGGATGATGGAGGATTAGGAGGGGCTGATTTTAGGCTTCCAGCGAATTTGGGGGATTATTTCGTTGGGCCTGGATTGGAGCAGTTGATTCAGCAGTTGGCGGAGAACGATCCGAATCGGTACGGGACGCCACCCGCGGCAAAGTCCGCAGTGAGCGGGTTGCCGGATATTAAGATATCGGAGGAAATGTTGGGATCGGATTCATCGCAGTGCGCGGTTTGTAAGGATAGTTTTGAGTTGAATGAGGATGCGAAGCAGATGCCGTGTCACCATATCTATCATAAGGATTGTATTTTGCCATGGCTCGAGTTGCATAACTCGTGTCCGGTTTGTAGGTACGAGTTGCCAACTGATGATCAGGATTACGAGAACCAGAGGAAGGGGCAGATGAATGAGAATATTGCTGGGAATAGCCGTAATAGTAGTAGTGTTGGTTTGGGAGCTGCGGTTGGAGGTCAGGGGAGTGGGGATCATAGTAGTAACATTAGTGGTCAGCAGACACCGACTCTGGTGGAAAGGCAGTTTAGTATATCGCTCCCATTGCTTTTGAGAGGGCTTGGTTCATCAGGGGAGACGAGCGGTAGCGGGGGAGAAGGAGCTCGGAGTAATGATGGAAGTAATAACGACAACCGTGGTAACAGTGGAGCAAGCAACCGTGGTTCGGGCGGAGAAGGAGGACAGGATAGATAAGAGGACCTCGGCTGTGAAGTATGTTGGTTCTGTACTATGCTTTTTATATTAAGGTGAAACGCTGTTTTTCTTACTTTATCCTGTATATTTTACATCAATGCTTGAATGTATGAAGGAAGTGAGGAGAAATTTTAATTTCTATACTACAAGGTTGTTTACTTGTTTTGCTTGAAGTAAAGTCTACGGTGACATGGTTTTATCTTATGATATTCTCGATAGATTGAAAAGCAGAAGGGATTATTTTTATGGCCTTCAAATGGCAACCATTTGACCTTTTTATGGTACATGGGAAAAAGTTATAATTTCTCTTATTTTGGTTTCTGATTTTGAAACATTTTAAGGTAAACAAATTCATGCATTTAGTTGCATTTCCATTTGTGCTGATGAGTAACGTGAATTGAGGAACGTATGACGACACGGCGTGATTCATTGCTGAATGCATCTGAAAATTGTGGTTGCTATGTAACAGTGGTGGAGTGTGAATGATTCTTTCACCGATACCTTTTCTTAGGGACTATGCTCTCTTCTATATTCATATTTTACCAACCATTTGGATTTATAGCTGTTTGTGCTTTACTCGGTAAACATGCTGGGCATCCTTTTTACTGGTTGAGTGGGTTAGGATCTCATCAATCTGATCAAGGCTTCATTGTCATTTTAGGATGTGTGCTTACTGCTTACCAGTTAAGAATGGTGTTTATACAAGGTGACCAAAATCTTTCCTTACATTTCACAATTCTTTCTAATACCGGTGCTGAGAAATATTACCTGGAATTCTGTATCCTCGAATATTATAGTGGTTCTTCCAATAATATCAATGGATCTCCTTTGTTTTAAACGAATACCCCGGATGTGTTTCCCATCGCTGCTTTATTCTGAGTATTAACGTGTATAAGCCAACTTTCGAAGCTTTCTTTCTTGTCATGTTTATATCAGTTCTGATCCCACCGGCAGGCTCTCAACACCTTTCTAGTTGACTAGTTACTGTTTGTTGTGAAGGAAGGTTAACGTGTAGTGCATTGAAGGAACTTTTTAGTATTAAAGCCATCAAAACCTTTCGGCATAGGTAATCGTTTTGCCGTCCAGTACTTTACTCTTGGAACAATTTGTCCACCATTAATTTACTCTCTTTAACTTCCAGCATGGAAGAGTATCCACTTAGTATTTCATCGAGGGTGCATCCAGAAATTACACTATCACTGACACTGCAGAACATCTTCCTTTACTCATTTAGCCCCTGCTGCATACTATTTTTTCCCCCTATTTTCTTTCGCGTTTGTTGATGATTTGGAGTTGCCAAAAGTGAGCATGTACATCTCCTTTGCTTCTAGAGAAATACGTTCTCATGAAATATTCCGCAACTATTCTTGTGTATCACAAGGACACAACGAAACACTTCAACCTAAAAGAATAGTCATGTTTTGACATCTTAGGTTTTCATTATGTCAAGTTTATCGACCAAATTTGATATTGCCTTTATGTTGAGGTATTCCCTAATATCAGCAAGCAATTCACCTGATCTATTAGATGGTGAATTTCCTTGGATCTTGAGTACCTTTATAGAAGCTCCATGCACCAAATTCTTGCCATTTCATGTTCAAAATATCAGGACTGGCATCTTTGATGGCTAACTGTTGTCTGCTGCTATTTGTTGCACAACGGTGATCAGGGCTCGTTGTGTGTCGAGGCTCTTGACGCGAAGCTTGCTGCGCACTTGGCGAACTGTATAGGGTGACAGCAGATTATTCTGGAAGGTGATTACTCTACAGTGCTCAAGGATCTTATGCAGCGCTCAACTTGTTTTGCCTTGTTTGTGCAATCTTGGTGAGGATATCCGTGGAACAGCACTGCTCGGCCATGTGAAGTTTAGCTTGGAGAAGGGAAGGCCAATGTGGCGCACACTCACTTGCAAGAGGAGTGATGGAGGATTGCGACTGGGTGTGGCTGTCTTTTTCGTGATTTGTTGTTTGTTCCGAGAGGTGCTTGATTATGTGCTTGCTTTGGTAGTCTTGGTTCATTTGCTGGTGTACTTGTAACTGTCTTTGCTTGCCGTTAGATGGTCTAGACAATTCCTATTGTTTCTTTTGAAAAAGGAAAAAGCTTATACTCCTAAAAAAAGAGGGGAACAATTAAAATTTCAAAATAAAATATGCATTTTTCGAGTATTGAGGATTCATTTTTGGATGTCACGAGTTAACAATTGATAAGCCTATTTATACCTTTAGGGGCACTTGGATTTTATTCATCAAATTCCTTTCATCTGTGTTTGGATTTGGAGGCTCAATATGCCGAAAACCTCGAGGAATAGAGCGGGTTAGGGTCATCTCGATGCTCTACAAAATTCAAATTCGATTTGAATAGATTCAAGGTTGGTAAATTCTGACAATTAGTGTTCATCTAAAAACTGATCTAATTCACTTGTCAACGTTTATAGGCAAAGTTATGGTATTTGTAGACCTTGACTCCTCTGCATCAATGAATGAGGAAGTTTCTTTAATTTTGTGATTTGTATACAATAAGTTTTGTTGGTTAACTTGGGAGAAAAGTGCCAAATTGAACGGATTGTAATCAAGATACTTACATATGGTCGTTCTCGGCGAAAAAGATGTTTTATAGCCCGACCAAACACGAATTATTAATGTAGATTTGTAATAACCAAATTTTATTAATTAAAGCAATATTTTAAAACGCGTTGGGCATAACAAATGGCGCTGCATAGTGGGCGTAAGCCTTGAGGGGTAAATTGTAAGCTCCACAATTATGAATATTTGAATATAAATTTAAGATTAAAATAAAATAGCAAGTTAAGAAATTCATAAAATAAATTATAAAATAAAATATTCACGTAAAATTTTATAAAAAGCCCGAGAAAGTTATACAAGTATTTTAATATACATTTTAAAATTAGCTGCACGAAGATAATTCATTTTACACTCAAATGTATTCCACATATCACAAAGTTAATGGATAATTATAGAAGTGAAGCATAAAACACAAAGTAAACAACAATGAAACTCATTAAAACTAATGATTGCCAGAGGCAAATATGTCAAAGGTAGAAACTTCCTCAATATGACTACTCCTAGCACTAACTTATCCTGGATTGCCAGAGACATTTTCAAATGCAGGGAAACTATTTGTATGGGAGCTAGATTCAAGATTGGCATTCAATCTGAAGTTGAGACTTGGTCTGATCCTTGGATACTGAACCTCAGGGCTCCAACACCTCAGCATATAGACAGGATGGTGGATACTACCCTGATTTGCCCCAAAGTTGGGGATCTCATGACCTATGGAGAAGCAAATTGGAACCTAAGTTTGCTTTCCTTTTTATTCCTACCAGAATCAGTTAAGGAGATCTCTAGGATTCCCATTACTGATTCTCAGGAACCAAAGAGACTTTTCTGGTTCCCTGAAAAGTCTGGCATGTTTACTGTCAAAAGTGCTTATCTTACTTTGATCCAGAATAAGTTGTTTACTTCCCCTCCTCCTATTTGGACTACTATTTGGAAAGCCAATATCCACAATAGACATAAGTTACTTTGGTGGAAAAGCATCTCAAATGCTCTTCCTACCAAAAGTAAACTTAACTCTATTTTCAGGATTGATGATACCTGTTGTCCTATTTGCAATCAAGATAATGAATCAGTGGACCATCTCTTTATGAGATGCCAACTTGTGAAACATGTCTGGTTTGCCTCCAAATGGACAATTAGGCTTGATCAGTTTGTTGATAATTCACTTACTGTGTACATTATTTTCTGTGCAGATAGTAAGAATCAATTGAAGCTTTCTAAAGAGGAAAAAATTGAGCTACCTATCTTTGCTGCTTGCCTGATGACCAGTATCTGGAAATTCAAGAATGATATCATCCACAATGCCCCAGCAATCAAGATAGATACTCTTATCAAGCAGATTGAGGAACAAACTCAGGAACATCTTAAAGCTCAAATGATAAAAGTCAATGAAGGAAGTATGATTTGTAATAGAAGCAGTTGGACACCTCCTTCTGGAAAGTATCTCAAGATTAATACTGATGTTGCTTTCATACCTGGACTGAATGCTGCTGTTGCTGCTATTTGGAGAAATAAAGATGGATCTATTTTGCTGGCTCACACTGAGATCTCTACTTGTTTTGATGCTGAAGATGGTGAAGCCTTGGCACTACTTATAGCTGCTGAAATGGCAGCTAAGTTTAAGACGAAGAACATTATCTTTGAGTCAGATAATTTGAATGTGATCATGCAGATTTCCTCACATCAGCCGAAGCTTCACTGGAGTTCCAAGAAGAATGTGCTAAAGATCAAGATGTTGTGGGAAATTTGGCCTAGATGGAAATTTAGATTTGCTCCTAGACATTGTAATTTTGCTGCACACTTTTTGGCAGAATGGAGTAGGGAGAAGTACTTCTCAGGCTTTGTTCCTTTTGATAGCCTCCCTACTTCTATTTTTTGTGACGGTGGTTACCCCATTGTAGTTCCATTATTCTAATATAATCTTAGCTCTTTTAACAAAAAAAAAAAAAAAAAGAAAAACTAATGATTACAATCTATTGAAAAAGAGGATGCACTTCTAATTTACCAATGCATATATCAATAATTCAATATACTTGTTATTTACACAAAATAAAAATATCTTATAAGGCAAAATGAGGATTTTTTGTTTTTTGTTTTTTTTTAAATAACATACACCAGCTGCAAATTAGAAGCATATAGGCCAAAATTTGAAAAAAAATCTACCCCCAAATTCACTGAATCAAAACTGAGCTTCGCGCCTTCACAGTAGAGACGGAAAAAAAATGGCTCGCGGCGGGAAAAAACCAGTCGCCGCCGCCGCAATCGCCGCCGATCCGGAGGCGGAGGAGCGAACTCGGCTAAAAGAATTCGCATTCGCCAAAAACATCTTATCTCAAAAACCTCCCAAAATCGCCTCATCAACCGCACTAGCTCCGTCGAAAACGGCGATCAAACACCACGGCAGAGACATACAGCGAAAATCGCAGAGGAAGAATCGGTACCTGTTCTCGTTCCCCGGCCTTCTCGGCCCGATTACCGGCGGTAAAATTGGGGAGCTCAAGGATCTGGGGACCAAAAACCCTATTTTATACCTAGATTTTCCGCAGGTTTTATTGCTGATTCTTTTGTTTTAAGTACTGTTGCTGGATTGAGTTATTGAGTTTTGAATTTGAGAATTGCGTAAGTGAATTGGTGATGAGTATGTTGATTTGCATTTCGATGTTGTCGTCCTCTTAGGTTGAGTTTTGTTTAGAAATTTGGCTGTTGCGGATGTGTGTTTTAAGTTATTGATGTTATTGAAATGATGTATGTATGTATGTATATAGCTTCATGAGGATGATATTTTGTTGAAGCTGGTGAATAGTTGGGAGATGAGAGGGGATGTGGATTGGAGTAACAATTTTACTTGAATACTTATTGAAGCGTTCAATGAAAGGAGATTCGTGCTACGTATTATTATTTTTTGCATGCATTTGGTGAAACATAATGAAGGTAGTAGGTGAATTTTAGCTCACGTTGTTCAATATTTTGAATTTTGTAGGGTCAAATGAAGCTGTTTGGGACAATTGTTTATCCGAAGAACAGATATTTGACGCTTCAATTCTCTAAAGGCGGGAAGAACGTGACATGTGATGACTACTTTGACAATATGGTTAGTGTGTTTTCATGATAATGATCTTTTAGTTTCTTTCTCACTTTTGAATCATATGCCTAACATGGAGACTTACATGCTACAGTGCCTCTCAGGAATTCTTGGCTTATTTAGTTTGATTTTTGTGCTTCTTCCTAGAATGTTAAATTCGCATGTTTCTTTTTTGCTTTTGAGGCTTAAATTCGTGTATGCTGCCTTCTTACTTACCAGATAGTATTTTCGGATGCTTGGTGGATTGGAACAAAAGATGAGAATCCTGAAGAATACCGCTTGCAGTTTCCCAAGGAGTTGAGTTCGGTTAGTTTTGAAATTATTTTTACTTGCCACTGATTAGAAAAAGAAGTTCCAATTCAGTTTCGGCTTCAACCAAATATACTTCAAGATAGCGCTGACAAATTGTTATGCCTAGGCCCAGGAAAAACAGGTGCAGTATGATTTCAAGGGTGGGGTAGGTGCTACATCTGATAGTAAACAAGGTTCTGGAACATATCCTAAGCAGTGTACGGAAATGGAGTCCCCAGAACTTGATCTTGAGGGTAATTTAACTGATAGTCCAAATGACTTCAAAGAGTTGGTGGAAGTGACTCCAACCCGCCATTCGGCTAGGACTGCCGGGAAAAAATTCAAGTATTTCCTCCTGTTTTATTATATGATTTATTCTGCTCTTTTTACAATAATTGTGGTAATTTTAGACGCCACATTTTCAATCGATCCAAAACGGGCTTTGTAGTTTGCCTATGAACTAAATGTAGCAAGAAACTTGTGAGTTTGAAGTGCTTAATTTTGATAGCCCCTTTTTCTATAACACACGATGAATGCTCATTTACTCACAGTATAGTTTGATCCGTGACACGTCAAATGCCACACATCTTGTGTTTATACGTCTCAATCGGAAAAATGTGAAGTTGTTTACTTTATGGCAATTGAGGGCCATTCTTATGGTATAGCTTAAAAGTAGTCAGAAAACTCTAGTGCAGTTATGGATCTTTCAATATTCTCCCTGTTGCATTTTGTCCTTTGATCTCTCTCTCTCTCTCTCTCTCTATATATATATATATATATATATATATATATATATATATATTTGCTTCATTGCTGATGTCTTTTCTATTTATAAATAGTTCATCCTTTTTTTTTCTTTTCTTTTTTACGGGCAAAGCAAATGAATATGTCTGTCGCATTTTCTAGAAGAAATGTAGCAAGATATCTTAGACAGTGCTTGTGGCTTCTATCGATCTGGTGTGAAATTCCTAAATAGTGCGGGCATTTAAAGCAACTGTTACTGCTTTCACCCATTCTTACTGTGTAGGGTACACTGAGCAATTTTTACTTTTTTTCTTTTCAATGACATTTAGGATGCCTTGGAGTAGCTTATTTATGATATATGTAATATCAGAGGAGGCAAGGGTTTAATTCTTTTGTTCTTTTGCTCCTAATTTGTGTCACTTCCATGATGTCTCATCAACACTTGTCTCGTTCAATCTTTCTCAGAATGTCCTTTGGGTCTTAATCTTTTCTAGTGACAATTTATGTGTTTGTGCTCAGTTTTGCAGAACCATCATCTGAAGAGGGCTTTGTTGGAAATGGAGTTGAATCACCTGAAGAAGAGGATGAAAAAGTTGATATTAAAACAACAAGAAATGATACATGTACAGATATCCTTGTTATTTTTATTTTGCCTTTTATAGTTAAGTTAGGAATTACTTATCTGCTTACGGATCATATGGCTCTCTTACTTCTCTTTTAAAAGGGGATTATCATACCAGACCTTGTCATCTTTCGAAAGCTTATTTCCTTAAAAGACATACAGACTGAAAGTTTGTCTCCTGTAGTATTTGAGGTTGATGACCAGGATGCTGCAAAAGAAAATCCAGCTTCTGGGAAAAATAAGCGTGCCAAAATTAAGGACTTCTTTGATGCCACTCCGACGCCTTTGGTTCAAACAACATTATCAACATTGTTTAAGAAGGCGGAGGAGAAGGTATATCTTGTAACTTTTGCAGTTGGGCACTTAGGTTGATACTGAGGCTTAACTTTTTGAGTTTATGAATGGTCAAAGTTTAACACATCGTTCTGAAAATTTATATGTTACATAGATTGTCTAGCCCATTCGTAGTATAGGGGTCATATTAGTATTGATACTAATGGATCCAATATTGGTTATGTTGCTATATTGACATCTTGCTGGCATTAAGAAGGCACAAAAGGATGTGAAAGAGAAGATCAGCAGTTCTGAAGTAAGATTTTTTATACTTTTTCTTGCATGCTTAATCAGTGTGGTTCTTATTTTCGTTTTCTCCTTAGAGTTCATTAGTTATTTCTATTTTACAACAATAGCTGTTTGTACTGTAGGCTTCCAAGTTTCTGAAAGTGGGCAAAATAACTGGGGAACAAGAGACCGGTGAGTCTTCTCCCGTTTCTCTGTACCATCTAGTCTTATATGATTTTTCTGTTGACATTTCAGTTAATGATCATGTAATTCTTGGAATTTTATCTGTTCATGATAATCTGTTGAAACTTCCTTACCTCTCTAACTGTCGATCTTGTGAATTCCTTTAATGTTTTCTTGTCTACAACTTTTGACAATATCAGTTATCCTTTAACACATTACCTTTTATAATACATGTTACAGCAAAGGATAGACTTCTTTAGTTCATTGGACACAGAAGAAGCCAGGTAAAAGAGCACGCCTTTAGCAATTGGAATAGCTCGGTCTAGTACTTTTGATCTGTAACTGATCAGTCAGTGTTTTCTGGATTTATTTTCTGATCAAATATATCTCCTTAGGCTTTATTATGTTGATACCTAGGCACTGTAGCACGATATTGTTGATGGGATCCGACTTGAATTAATCTTCTCTTTAACTGATTTAACTTATGGCCTCTTAAGTAACACATGATTTTAGGACTTTTCTGTATCTTGTACATACTTCATGTAAACGAACAGATTGAGATTTTTCTGTGCATTGAGTTCCTGCAATGAGACTATAAGCAATCTATGTCAAGAAGCATAGACAAACCAAATATTCCATACCTAATAGGTGTATGTGGAAGACCAATATGAGGACCAATAGAATGTCTCAAAGGGCTAGCAGTTCTATTCATTTTGTTGACGGATTATTTCTCACTTGTTCTGTAATATAAATACATATTTTCCTGAAATAGCTCTTTTGCTTGCTTTTGTATATATATGTAGGAGTTGCATCGAAGGGGCGGAAGAAGCAACTTAAGGTACTGTTTTCTGTATGTGTATTCTCTCTAACCTTTTATTTGCCTCGTATCTTCCTTTTGTCCTCTCTTTTATCTTTTCACTATCTTAACTGAATTAGAACTGCACTTATCATACTTATCCATTTCAGAAGATAAAAATCAAAAGATATTTTATCTTCCCTGATCATTAAATTTACCTTATCATTTTGTTTTTACTGAATGTCAAGGGTTAAAAAGCTATTTCACATTGTTTTGATTTCTGAAATTGTTGAACATATTATTCTGGAGGTGCATCTGACATGTTCTCAAGCTGCCTTGTGTACTTTTACATCCTCACCTGCTATGAGGGACGAAGTTAGGGATTCCAGAAAGACCTTCATACCTTTTAATTTTTTAGAGTTCTCTATTTGTCTTAAAATTTACTTGGAAAATGAACCATATGTTATGGGCAAGTCCTACAAGTGGAACAATATCGCTACATGTTGAGACTAGAAGTACTGATTTCTCCTAACATAAGCGAATAGAAGCAAGTCATATATAGAAATATTCTTGTTCATACCGGTACCAAGATAGAATTAGGCTCGAAACAGAGAATGTAGTTTTTGCTTTTACCTTTGTGAACCTGCTCGACCCGTCCCTTTCCTTTGGCTTACTTCATTCATGTTGTTGGACCAAGAGATTCATCATTGAGTCATGATGAGCATCACACGTCTTGAATGACATTTATGCATGCCCTAGACACATTCATAAGGGAAACTTGTTCCTGATTAGGTTTATAATTAACATCTCTTTTCAGAAGACAGAGGTTGCTGATTCTGTTAGTGCTCATAAAGGGAAGTCAACAAGCAAAACCGCAGGTGCATCATCTTCAAAGAAAGGACTAGCTAACCTGGTTTCAGCTTCACAGTCGTCTGATCCAATTGATTCCTCTCAGGTAAAGGACTCGAGTTCATCGACAGGTTGTCAGTTTTTAGGTTGACCATTATATGATGGCTGGAAACCAAAACATATTATGCAGCTTGTCTGTAAAAATAATATAAGTTGCAACTGGACTCTTTAGGGGCCTTGCATAAATCCCTGCTGATTCCGCACATCTAACTCAAAATCTTTTTGACGAGGCAATTTTTGGTCTAGAATAAATATCTCGATACCACGACATTTCAGTGACTTGTGAAATAATTTAAACAATGACTTGCTGGGTCATTCCTAACAAAATAATGTATTTTCTTTTGTTATCACAAGGGTTGTTTCTTTTGATCCATTGATTGAACCATGTCACGTGAAATGTGTAGTCTTGAGAACGACAGCACGTTATTTCACTATCACTGACATATTATGTTGTATTGATCCATGGCTTCCTAGATTTTAGTTTCTTTATTAGACATAATTCTGGACTCGTAGTTTTTGTCAATACTAAATAGTAATCTATGGAATATCATAGCATCTTCTCTACATTGCACCTTCAACGTTTTTGTGATGAACCATGCAGGCTGCAGACGACGACATAGAAGAGTTCTCCAGCTCATCACAGGTCTGAATTTTTTCTCGGATGCTATAGATTTAACGGCACCTAGTCTTGAGATTCTCACTTATCAACACTACACAGAATCTTGCCATACATTTTAGTTCTTTGTAGAGCGCTACGATGAATGTATGGTAATCTTATATGTCTGCTTGCTTTTGACAAATTGTTTGCAGGATGTAGATGTGAGTGATGAAGACTGGACTGCTTGACATTGTAGCTTTGCAAGAGCAACCCTGTAACCCCAATTAGTTGGGATATGATATGAAACAAACGAGAATCACATCGAGTTGAACCACATGAATTTTTCTTTGTCGTTCTGGTTGAGTAGAACGTCTCAAGTCACTTGAGACGTCGAAATTTCACGTCGCTTATGTAAAATTATCAACCCGCTTCCCTTAAATTTAAGGTTATACCAAGTCACTTAACCTTTTAGTAGTTAAAGTTTTGCGTGATCACACTAAAACTCCAATTATAATAGACAAAGAAAATCAAAGTACCATCTCTCTCTCTCTGTATACATTTAGTTATCCTAGGAAGATACTTGGAAATACATTTTCAATTTTAATGCTAAATATAAATTAATATTTGGGAACAGTCGGGCTAAATATGCAAAACTAAGTCTTTTTAACTCTATAGTTTCCACAAAAGTAACTCATACTTTAAAAAAATAAAATAAGTAGTCTTTCATCAATATAGTTTTTAAAAAAGATAATATTTACTTTTTTAATAATTTTAAAATATGGCCTTTTTTCTTTGTGTAGTTACTAGTTAGCAAATAAGTCCCTTTTTCTACGATTTTGTCCCTACTTATAAATTACATATATATCTGCTATCTTCACTTGCTAGCAAATATTGTTTTCTTCTTTTAATTTCAGTCCTGAAATTAAATAAGTCATTAAAAGCAGTCTATATATATATATATATATATATATATATATATATAGGTGGTGAATTGATTTTCTATTTTAAAAATTATTTATGAGACAATTCTAAACTTGAGGACAAATATTGCATACTGCAATTCTATCAAACATTATGGAAAACAAGTGTAGAATCATTTTGAATCCCGATAATTAACATCTATACTTTGAATTCAATACACCTATTAATAAAGAAGAGTACACAAGAAGTAGCAAGATTTTGTATTCTCGAAGCTACCAATAATCTTTACATGAGCAAGAGCCATCTTTAAAACAATGAAATCTGTTCCGATCACGAACAACTATTTCTCTGTTAACAATCTCAGACACCAACTTGAAAGAAGCATGACAATCTTCACACACTCTAAGATTCTTAAAGATTCTAATCGTTTCTCCATGCCGAGCATTTATAAGAGCGAAAGACAGAGCTAGTTTCTCACTGTGCCTAGACAAAAACTTCTCTTTTTCCTTCTCCTCCATGTCGAGTAGAATAACCGAAGTATTCGGTACATAACCCTTCAATCTCAAATCAACAAGCAACTTGTCCCACATCTCGAAAATCTCCCTCGACTGCGAATGACTATCATCCCCAGCCACAAACTCATGCGCAACCCCTTCAACAGTAACCGAACTCCATCCCCGTGTTTTCTTCAACCCTTTATTTCTCATCAACTTTCTCAACCGTGCAGCATCTTCCCATTGCCTTGCTTCTGAGTATATATTCGCCATAACCACGTAATAGCCATCGTTCAGTGGATCCAATTCTTGCAAGTGCTCCATTGCTACTTCAGCCATTTCAACATTCTTGTGGGCTTTGCATCCCCCGAGGAGGGCACCCCACACTGCTGCATTAGGATCTATAGGCATGTTTTTGATGAAGTCGTGGGCCTCTTTCAGACGCCCAGACCGGCTTAATAGATCAACCATGCAACCGTAGTGTTCGATACATGGAGTGATTTTGTAATCTTTAGTCATGCTAGTGAAAAATGCCCGTCCCTCATCTATCAATCCCATGTGACTACAAGCGTTTAATAGTCCGATGAAAGTAATCCCATTAGGCTTCATCCCTGTCTGGATCATTTTATTGAAGAGTTCCAAAGCTTCCTCGGCTTGTCCATGAATTGCTAGCCCTTGGATCATGGATGACCACGAGAACACTGTTTTTTCCTTCATAACCTCAAAAACATCACGAGCTGCCTTTAGACATCCACATTTAATATACATATCAATCAGAGTGTTGCAAATATGGGTATTCCTGTTAAATCCACAATGATTTGAATATTCGTGAATCCTACTCCCGAGATCAATTGCACCTAGATCAGCACATGCTGCTAAAACAGATACCACAGTCACCTCATTAGGCTTCACACATGCTTCTTCCATCCTACTGAAAACTTCAATAGCCTCTTTGGGCTTTCCACATTGCACAAAACCTGAAATCATAGCAGTCCAAGACCTCACATTTCTCTCAGGCATTTGCAAAAACATCTCGTATGCTGAATCAACGTCACCCCTCTTCACTAGTTGAGTGATCATTGTATTCCAAGTGACAATATCTCGGAGCCGCATATTATGAAACAACAACAAAGCATCACTTATCTCCCCACAAGATGCATATAAATGCAATACTGCATTCTGCAAAACCAAGTTTGATTGAAGCCCAAGTTTTTCAATGAGCGCATGAACAATTCTCCCATGGAAAAGGTCCCCTAGCAGCACACACGCCTTGAGAACAAATGAGCAAGTAAAACTATCTGGGAGTACATTGTGTCTTTGCAATTGATAAAACAGCAAAATGGCATCAAAGGCAGAATCACTCTCCACAAGATCTTTTAAGCAACAATTCCAAATGAAAGTTTCTGGCTGATTAACTCGCGCAAAGATTTTTTGAGCATAGGTGAAACTAGGAGTAAGAGCACAAACCGAGGCTACACGGGTAAGTGGGAGAGCCAAGAGAGGAGTGCTAGTTTTGACGAAAAGGGCGTGCACTTGTTTGAGCTCAAAAGGGGAGTTGAACTTATGAACTAGTTGAGTACTTAGAGTTTCCGACACGGGGTTTGACGATATTTCAAAATCATAGCTTTGTTCGACACTCAGAGAAGCACGGACACACGTTGTCGATACAGAAACGAGTACCCCCGCCATTCCAATTCTCAAATTTATAACTAAACTATGATACAAAGACAATGCTTTTACACATCAAAGACCTCTGATTTCTGATTCCAGTTCCTCAATATTAGCTGTAAAAGCAGAGGGCTTAAACAATCTTCACCTTGCACTTGGAAATAGGTATCCACAAAAACTGAAAGAAGATATTATATACATGTGAATTTACTGTTTTATGCTGAACAAATCAAATTTGTGAATACAAATAAGCTACATCCCCAAAAAGATCAACATACAACTATTGTCAGATAACAAAAAAGACTAATATCTAGCAACATGAATGTCAATCAAAACAACAACAGAACACACAGGAAAATTCTCCACATTTTATCCTAAATAAACTAAAAAACATTGATGAAACAAGTGCAAATACAGGAGAAAAAAACACCATAAATCAGATACATACTCCAGATAAAATGAGGCAGAGGAAAATTCAAGCTAAACCCACAATCTGAGTTGAAAAAAGCACCAATCTTTGCTCGAAAGTAGCCATGGATAAGCAGGGACTTAGAACAAATTATGGAAAAACCGTTCGGTTTGAGCTCTACTGTTTGTATTTGTATTTTTTAACATAGTAAAGGAGTAAATTGCAAAAAACCATCCCCGTGTTGTTTTTATTTGCCTGTCAAAATTAGTCAAATAGCAAATATTCTCTATTACTTTTAGCGAAACCTGTAGATACAATTAGACTTTTTCATAGTACTTGTTCGATGTATAAGAATTAACATTGTCTAAATTGAAGTTAACGACATACGTTTTAATTAAAAAAAAAACATTAATGTGTATATTTGAATTGTCGTTGGATTTACTATTAAAGACAAAGAAATTATATTGCTAGACATAGATCTATTGATTAAATCCGTAAATAAGTCAATACGGTAGATGACTAGTTGGGATGAAATTAATAATCATGTTTTGGAGTATAAATGTAACTTTAGACAATAATTAGCAATAAAAATAAAATGTAAAATGTTGATAAAAAGAGTGAAGCTATTTAGTGTTGGTGCACTAATTTTGGATAGGATCTTGATTAAATTTTGAATTGAACATCACCGACTTCGTGAATATATTATATATAAGTAGACCGAAGAATTTGCAAAAAAAATATTATACGCAATTATATATAAGTAGACCGAAGAATTTGCAAAAAAATATTATACGCATTACATTGTAGTGACGGTGGATCTATATCAAACCTGTAACTAGTAAGTCTATCTATTCAAAGTTCGGTTTAGTTTTTAAAAACACAGGATATGCATCGTCTTCCAAGTTTACAATCGTGTTTATTTTCATTATTGACAATAATATACTCCGATGATTGGTGTAGGGGTGAATGATTTTTGTATTCAAATCTATGGATATCATTTTGGTTGACTATAGGTAAGATTCTTTTAACTATTTAGTGGTGTACAATAGGTCGACTTTTATTTAGTATAGAGCTAATGGCATTTTACGCCACGTGCTATGTGAAATATGTTAGGTATTTGAACCCGACAAATACCCGCCCCCAGAATTTTTCTCTTTGTGGAAAACTGGAAAACGAAAGGATAAAAACGAGAAAAGTAACGACATAGGGATTTAACGTGGAAATTCCAAATCCGGAGAAAAACCACGGGAACCGAGCGATAATGCACTATATAGAAAATTGTTACAACTACATAGCTTTTCATCCCCTCATCCCTAACGACACCCACCGAGCATTTACATTAGCACACTTTCTAATTACATCTTATACAAGTATTAACCATACTACAAATGAATTAAACTTTGAGCTAATCACTCTTGGTGGTGTATTTTCTTCTTCTTTGCACATGGCTATATATAGCCAATATCTTTGCACATAACCGTGCAAATCATCAATCCTTGTCCAAGATCTAAAGGCATTCCACATTGGCATGCCAATCTTGGTCAAAGATACAACCATGCATTAATGCATCATAATGCATGCACATGCATTATGTATTATCTTTTAACATGGCCCCTCAAAGGCCATTATTTTAACAAAATAGGCGTATAATTCCGAAAAGGACGCTAGGAAGAAACTCCAGTGATACTTAGATGCCAGATTAATGAATTTATACAACTGCATTGCAGATTAAAATGGCATGAAATAATTTCAGTCATCGTTGTTGTCGTTGTCGTTTTCGTTTCTTGTGATATACTACGGGTGCACCGCTCAGCAAATGCTATTGATTTGAACAATTTGAACGGATCAATTCGTACAACAGAGAAGAACTTGATGGATATTATTGAATCGAGAATTGAATGATTGTGATGAATGTTACATGAATTGAAAGATTGAGAGAGAATTCTCATCAGATGTGAAAACTAAAATTACAGAAGTAATTAAAAACAACTAAGCTAGTTCTGTTTATACTAATCTGAAACGAAACGGAAATTACTAAAATAAGTAAGCCGCGCACTAACGGCTATTTGAAAAGTTGCTATTTTTGGTAAAATGCGATTTCAGAATCGCATTGTATGCATTAGTTAAAGAAAAGCCGAAAACTCTCATTCCCAATTTCCTGTTGTTCCTTAAGTATTTTCTTTGCTGAAGCGATGGTTGAACTGCTGCAGCTATCCAACTCAATCATTTGAAGACTTTGTATGTCTCCAATTCCACAAGGGATCTCCTTTAAATTGACCAAATTCTCAAGAACAAGACGCTCGAGGCATGGAAAATGAGTCTCGTCTGCTCTCCAGTACCTCAGCTTAACACCGCAAATCTTTAAATATTTCAGGCGAAGGAATTTTCCATCCACCGAGTTCCACTCATGTCCTGCATGACAATATATCAATTTTAGCTTTTCAAGATTAGGTAATGATCCAACCTTTGTCGCCATATCTTCCCAGTTGAAGTCATTGTTCCATAAAGTCAGTTTCTTGAGTGATAATGGGAACTCGAGTTCTCTCATCATCGATGTATCTGGAGGGAACCAAACAATCTTGAACCCACACGTCAGCGATTGAAGTTTATCCAGGCGGGAAAACTTTTCGAGGCAAGTACTGGATGACAATGTAGTGTCCCCATACTTCATCTTCAGTTTCCTGATATTGGGAATTTTCGCAAGGATATCTTGAGTCCACGTTAAGTCCATTACTTCAGAGAGTGTTTGCAGGTTTTCCAACACACAATCCTTTTGGCTAGGAAGAGGATCAGGGAGCTTGATGGAAATCATTAGATGCCTAAGTTGTGTCATCTCCCAGATTTCAGGTGGTGCAGTCATACTCGCATCTTCGTGTTCAACAACTAATGTTTGTAGATTCCAGAGCAGGCATATTGAAGAAGGGATCTTGCCAAAATTACAATTTGGAAAATAAGCACAAACGTATCGTGAGTTAACTAGCTGAAAAACATCTTTGATAGGATAATCATCAACCACATCCAAGATCCTTAACAATCTGAAACTGAGTCGCGGGCGAAAATCCACTTTGTTTCGAGCTTGATGCATCAGATTCAAAGGAAAGTTGCATGTCAGTGAACGGGCCGAGGATGCCGACTGCAAAGCACGAGAAACTTGAGCGGAGTATTCGTTCTTTGAGAATTGGTGATGGAGAACAACCCGTCGTTGGCTGTTCAAATCTTGTGAAACTTCAGGATTTTGCACCACATCGACACAAAGAAATCTTTTCTTTTGAGATTCCCTCAAGCAAAAATCTCTCAAAAGATCATGAATTTTGCAGTATTTCATGTGGCCTGTGGATCCCCACTCACTGACAAATATAAGATTTCTGTCAATAAGGTCTTTTAAACAATTTTCTGCAATCTCTTCCAAGCTTTCTAATTTAGGTGGTCTGAGAAAGCCCTCAGCCACCCATAACTTGATAAGCTTGGAGACACGAATCTCCTTATCTTCTCGAAAAATTCCTAAATGAAGGAAACATGGTTTTAAATAAACTGGTAAGTGATTATAGCTCATTGATAATATCTTCGAGCAGCGCGCATCATCTTCTAAATTTACGGTTGTGCTTATATCACTTGCGACGTACTCCCAATACTCTTGTGTCATCTTGGAGTTTGCAAGTAGCCCCCCAATCACAGATATTGATAGAGGGAGGCCTTGGCAGTTTTTCGCAATCTGTTTCCCGATTTCCTCCAATTCAAGAGGACAGCTTTCCTGGACAAACACCTTTCTACAAAATAGGTTCCAACTTTTAGTCCCATCTAGAAGATTCATCTTATAAGTATCAGAAGAGCCAAAATAATCAGCCAAATTCGATAGTCTGGTGGTGACTATGATTCGACTTTCATTACTGTTATCTGGAAGAAATTTTCTTAATTCATCCCAGGGCTTGATGCTCCACATGTCATCCATTATGATCAAATACCTCCTACCTGATAGATATTTATGTAAGTTTGTACCTAGTTCATGATACTCAAGACTCTCTAGTTCTTTTCTGTCCGTGCAAGATCCTATTTCTTGCAAAAGGCCTAATAGTATTTCTCGCAAGTTATATTCTTGAGATATTGTGATCCAACCACAAATATCAAAATGCTGGACAATAAGCGGATTGACATAAACACTTTTAGCAAGAGTAGTCTTACCTATACCTCCCATACCAGTAATCGAAAGGATCAGAAGTTTAGATTCGTCTCTCGTGAGCTTATCCATGATTTGATTCAAATCATCCTCAAATACCAACACAGCTTCCTTCACAGTGGCAGAACGTCTTAACGATCCAACATGCGCTTGATGCTTCTTGACTTTGTAGTTCTTCTTCTTCTCTCGAACCTTTCTTATCTCTTCTTTGATAAAATCCATGTCCTGTGTGATTTTTTGGAGGCCTTGACAAAAGTGATCAGTATTCTTTTCCCCATGACTTGTGACATCTTTAAGTCCTCTGCTCTTTTCTCTAATCTTCACTGCCTCTTTCTTGACAGAATCTTTCATTTTCCGTAGCCCTTGAAATGCACGATCAATCGAACTCTTTCTTTTAGATTGAATATCATCAACTATATGGGACTCAATGATATCTTCTGCCGCATAAGCCGCATCCGCAATTCGACTTTCCAAATCTTCTGTTTCAATGCCATCTCCATAAGATAAACTTTCAAGAAAATCTTGCAAGAAAATAACATTTTTGTGGAGAGATTCAAGGTGTCTCTGTTGTTCGTCGACAAAAATAGGTCGGCGAGCCTGGTAGAGCTGAATCTGCTCCATGAGATGCACAACGGAAACTACAGCGGCATAGGCCGTCGCCATTTTTCACCTTGCAGCAATCCTACTTCGTTTTTTTTTTCCTTTCTTGATTAACTCTTACTTCAAAAGAGTGCAAAGGCTGGTGAAAGAAAATGTTAGTGTAAGATTCAATAGTTAAAACATTGAAAGTGTTGAAAATGTATGTGTAGTGGTGAAACTGATGGGGAGCTAGCTTCACTCTTGATCATGATGTTTATTTGTTTATGCTTATGGTACATGTAATATGTAATGAACTTATGTATGTTCTGTTCTGCATACGAGGTGCATGGAATTTGCCTGGTTAAAGTATGGTTGATTGGTCAAATGAAGTAAACTGATGGTGGGTGATGGATTTGGCTGAACAAGTTTGACTAGTTCTATTTGCAAATATGGGTTTAGTCCTAGTTATGCAAAATAACTTTTTCTCTCGACAAAGATAGGTGCATTATTTCACCATTTCTCTCTTCCGAAAACAAAGATCAAAAACTTATCTAAGCATGGTTCAATCACTAGTGTTTAAATGAGTGTTTTTGTGAGAGTAAAACTAGAGAGTTTACTTAGATTTTACTACGGTAAAAATTTGAGAGTTGTAATTCATATTTTACCTCATAGTAAAGTTCTTCTACTATGCTCATGATTTTTTTTATCTCAAAGTAATTTGAGGTTTTTCACGTAAATCTGTGTGTCGTTTGTATTCTTGTTTTAAATTATTAGCCGTGTTTTCACTCTAATTTCGAGATTTATTTTATAACGTTAAGTATTAATATAAGAATTTTCATTTATTCAAAATACGCCTATAAATAATACGTTCATTAACGTGTAACAAGTAACAAGTAACAACAGCAGTTGTACTTGTAAGTTGTGAGGGAATTAATAATGGTCGAATCCTATTAATATTGCATTACAAAAGATCAACTTTCGTAACAACATTTGTTTTCGGACTAAAGGACTTCTTGTCATATCTGTCCACAGCATAACGAGTGATTAAAGTAATAATTCATGTGTATATAATTAAGTAACAATTAATGTGTATATATTGGCAAATTAGTCCCGCAGAAAGTTGAACACAAAGGATTTAAGTGATAAGTCCACCCATGTCACAACAAAGTATAGTAACTGCTTGAGTAAATTAAGCTGGAAAAAAGGTGGACGAATCATAATACTTTATACTCGAAGCTTTTTTATCTTCTCGATGTTTTTCAATTTTTAACTATTCATACATTTTTGCTTATTTTTTGAGTTAAATTCACATAATTACGATGACTTGCATCTAGACATACATAATGTTCAGACTGTCCAAAATGAATGTAATGTACATCTCCGAGTATAAAAACATAATAGGAATCTTTTGTTCTTTTTTGGGTCCAAAACACAAACAAGCGGCAATGACTGTTAGGACGAGTCAATTGCAAAAAACCACCCGCAACTTCTTTAATTGGTAAAAAAGCCCGTGTGTTATTTTTATTAGCAAAAAAACCTTTGTGTTATGATTTTATTTGTACATTGCACCCAGCTCATTTTATAGCTTTGACCTGGACAATCTTTTCATGGTTGAAAAAAAATTCAAAAATCTGAAGAACAGTCATTTTTACATAATTTTAAAATTTTATTGTAGTGTTCTTAAAAGTACAATATCTTTCTTATTTATATAGATTTTGTTTTTTAAATTAAAAGTTGCACATTATAACTTTTTTGTAAGAACTGAAAATAGGAAAAAGGAAAAAGTTAATCTGAAGCTTTAAATGTGGTAAACATGTTTTATAACTTTTAATTACATTTAAGGTCCAATAAGATAATTTGTAATAGCTAGAAATTTGGGGGGGGGGGGGGGGTGGTGTATTTCATTAAATGAATAATTTTCTAATAAAAATATTGCACGGGTATTCTACCAATTAGAAATAACACGTGCAGGGGTGATTTTTGCATTCTAACTCCTGTTTCGACTTCGAAACTTTACTAGACATGTCCATTACACAAGTCACAATGTCTTGGTCATTAATTACTTACGAATAGTATTTTAAGCAACCAATTTATAACATTCAGTCTTATAAAAAATAAGCTGCCTTTTTGCTTCAATTTTCTTCTAATCCCCAAATCTCCATTCAACTTTTCATAGATAGATATTTCAAGAGGGAGGGGATCATCACGAAAAATTATTTAAATACAACCACAACATTGATGAAGTCCACGTAATCATAGGCAAATTAATTCTCAACGATGACTTGATGATTTTCAAGTGTAAATTCTGAAGTTTTATGGAACTTGCAATAATTTGTTTAATCTCACACTTAAGAAAGCCGTCTTGGTACAATTAACTTATAGGAGGAAAGTTTCTACCTGGAAAAAACCACGTTGATTTTAGCTATGAATTAATTATTATGAGGAAGTTTCTGCTGGAGAATTAATATAATATATCTATCTATCTATATATATATATATATATTTATATATATTTATCCGATACTTAGGTATTATCACTATCAAACCGACAGATAAATTGGAACAAGAGACACGGGGTGATATCCGCGTCGAAAAGAACAGGAATACGCGTCATGTTCTCTTTTTGTTTGTTTGTTTGTTTTTGTTTTGTGAAACGAGTAATTAAAAACTCTATAAACATCTAGCCTTTTTCCTTAATTTTAAAAACAAAGTGCAACTGTTCACAAATGTGAGATTTAACGTACAATTTATGAAGATTTATGTTTCAACCATTAAATCATTTAGACTATATAGACTACACTCGGAAAAATAGTATTGCGTAGAGTGCGAATTACCCAATTAAATCAAATCTTAGGAAAGCAGTAATTATTCTTATTTAATATTTATAGTTACGTCCTAAATGCAGAGTGTAGAACAAAGATAACCGTTTTGTATATTTTGTCATTATTTCATATGAGGGTATGGTCCCCCTAGTGAGTCCTACCACAAGCTAGCCTATTTTGACTTTTGTAATTTTCTGAGACATTTCCAGTCCATACAATGTCTTGGTCTCCAATATTTTAAGCAACAAAATAACCATTCGAATATTTGAAAAACCAAGCTGGCATTTTGTCTGAATCTTCCAATTAATCCCAAAACCCTAATTAACCAACTAATTGGTAATTAGATAACCTTAAAAATTGTTGTGCGTGGGGCCGCCGACCACAACAGCGCAACGGACATTGAAACGACCATCCGTGAGTTATTTTCAGGGAAAACTACACAAACGCCCCTTAGGTATGAACTAATTACAAGAACACCCCTCATGATAATTACACAAATACCCCTTAGTATGTATGTCATTGCACAAATATCCTTAATAAAGTATATTCAACTACACACTTCTTGTGCTCTCTTTGTGACCCCATCCCTAGCTTTTCCACACGTTGTACTTGTGCTTCTACAAATCTTCGTTGAACATGACAATACTATCGTGAATCATTTTCTCGCTGATAGGTGCCATGTCTAATATTTTCCAAATGTCTTCATTTCTAACCTTATCTCTTCCCATGTTACCACACATCCAATGTAACATAGGCATTAAAGCTACACTCATTCAACGCATAATTTTCGATAAACCCTTTATTTATTTATTTTTTGATTTTCTTCAACACAATAAATTAAACTAGTTTTCTATTTTTAAGCAAACTTGTCTTATTTTTCACTTATTATAAAAAAAAAAAAAAAAGAAACGAGGACCACGAATATACATTCGGCAAAAAATGACAAATTTATATAAAATTTAACCATAAAGGGTGTTTGTATAATTTTCCAAACATGAGTCGGTGTCCATGTAAGTACTCCATACCTCAGGGGCTATTTGTGTATATTTCTCCCTTGTATTTATTTCAATTGTAAACGCCAACACATTTCCTTGTACTTTCTTTCATCTTCCTCCTCAAATTCTCAACACTTATTTTGTCAAACTTTCAACTACTCCACACAAGAGAAAAAAAAAGAATTAGTGAATAGTTTTGTAGTAGAATTAAATGGAGAAAATGAAGGATAATCATCAGTTTGAAGATCATTTTCCGACAAGCCCTGTAATGACCACGACAACCTCGGAGAGATCATCTTCAGTGTCCGAACCACTCAGCTCCACCCAGAGTCCAACCTACTCAGATCACTCTCATGCCTTCACAGGTATGTTATATGTATATCATCAATATCCTACATACAAATAAAAAGAATATTTTATATGGAAAAAATTTTGATTTAAGGACACAATTTTTTGACACGTTGTTGATAAAGAGGGGTATTTAATTAATTATAAGTTATAACTTTTTCCAAAATTTAATTTTCAAGAAGTTATTAAAAGTGACAAAAAATATGACTAATAGGGACTTTATTTGTTTTGGAAATTAATTGAGAATGTAATAAGAAAAAAAAAAAAAAAAAGATTTGTTTGTACATAAAGTGGAGCTTTGATATGTTTCTATAAATATTTAAACTTTTAGAGGCTTTGTCTACAAAGTTTTAAATAGTTAAATAGTGATATATCCCAAACATTAGAGATAGTTTTTGCACTACAATCAGAACTCAACTTATTAAGATGCAATTTATCATTGAAGAAACTTATGAGGACATTAATTAAGCAAGATAATTTCAATTTTATGTGTGATATGTTTGTTGAATGTATGTGGCATGTCATAAGAAGATGTGATTTAAAATTTAATTTGAAAAATTGCAGACAGTACGGAGCCAACTCAGAGGAACCACAAGAAGAAGCTTCATAGGACTAATTTTGCATACAGAATTCGTGAGCATGGTAAATTTGTTAAGTAATTAATATATGCCATATTCACCATTTGCATTTTGAATTTTACATCATTTTTGTTTCCCTCTGATATTGAGCTTAATAATACTTTGACAATGCAGTGAAAATGGGGCCTAAATTTTCTGAAACATTGAAGGGAAAACTGAGTGTTGGTGCCAAAATAATCAAGAAAGGAGGCAGAGAAAATATATTTAAGGATATATTTGGTATGATTGATGGTGAGAAATTGCTGAAGGCATCTCAATGCTACTTATCGACAACTTCGGGTCCAATTGCTGGCATTTTGTTCATTTCCACTGAGAAAGTTGCTTTCTGCAGTGAAAGATCGATAACCGTAAACTCCTCTTCAGGGGACCTTATCAGGGTTCCATACAAGGTACCTTAGAGAATTTAAAGTTTAGATTTTTTTATCGGAAATTCGTCTCATTAGGCATAATTTTAGACAGCAAAGCTTCAAAGGTTTATGTTACAGATAATATGAATGTGTCTGAAATGTGCAAGTTTGTTTATTTGTTTACTTCAAAGATACTGTAACTTGCACATGAGGCAGTGTATTGCAACTACTTCACATGTTGTGCTTAGTATGCACATTATTCCCTTGTAGGAAAGAAGTATATAATGATTAATGTGACTGTCGATTGAGCGTGCGTACCTCTCTTGATTTTGTCATATACTTTGGTTTGTAAAAAGAAAAATTTCACAATAAATTATGAAGCTTTGGTTAACTTGGAAGGAATTACATGCTACTTTATAGGCATAACTTATGAGATAATTTGCTTTTATTTCTGTAAAACAATAGTGTATAATAGTTCCTTCACCTCACACAAAGTATGTCAAAGTTTCAAGTAACGACAAGTAGAATGTGCTTGCATATGAAGAGTATTCTACAACAAATAAAAGTACACCAAGGCGAATTATTATCCTTCTTTTCACGAGGGGTTTACTATTTGTTTCCCTTCTAGCATAGTTACGTTTAAGCCTTTAAAAGCATGTAGATTAGATAATTACTCAACAACTTGCGTATATGATTAACAAGCATTTCCTGTTCTTTCGCAGCTCTCCATTCCTGTGAAGAAGATAAAAGAGGCGAACGAGAGTGAGAATGTAAACAATCCATCGCAGAAGTACATAGAGATAGTCACGGAGGATAATTTCGAGTTTTGGTTTATGGGTTTTGTGAGATATGAGAAGGCATTCATGAATCTTCAAAGAGCGGTTTCCTTATGCAGATAGAGTATGGAATATACTTTTGAAGGTTTATATGTTTTCCCCTTCTATTTCTTTTACTTGGTTTTAGGAATTCGTGAGCTAAAAAATTGTGAAATTGTTTTATAGAAGGTTGTAATATATGTTAGAAATGAGCTTGAGGTGCTAGTTAGTGTCTGCGTTTACACTTTGTGTTATGTTCAAAGATCAGATGAACATTTGTAAAGTTGATGTTGATCTCATGTATGAAGTCATCTGTTAATTAATATTGAAGATCTTTTTAAATTATTTATTATTATTATTTATTTTTTTATGGCATGAGAACCAACTATTACTACTTTTGTGGTGCGGATTGCGTTAACCTTTAAATTATGCAATAGTCTGCAAACAATTTCAACCTCGCAAATCTGGCGGGACAGATACAAAACTAGAAAACATTGAATCTATCTGTCATCAAATGAAAGAACAAAACTTTTTCTTCTATAATTGAAAATTTTCTATATATTAGTGCGTTCAACTTCAAATGTAAGAGAAGTTCCTTTTGTCCCTTTTATCTCGCATCTATCTGCCATATAAAAGAAGGTTGGTTTCGAAGTATTGTTTCAGCATCTACATTTTACGCGCCAAGTATGAAACTATTAAGTATCATATTTCATCTGTGGTGAAAACCATGCCGAGTATTTAAATATTAGACGTATAAATGATCTAAATCGGATAAATACATTAAGTAGTTAAAAAATGAGACAATACACGATCTAATTCAACAATAACACATGGTATAACACAACATTGTTTCTAATTCGTGATAGAAGGGTGCAACTATAACGTGATTGAAGTATAATAGGCTTTTGTCTCCTAGTAGGGAGAAGTATGATATAGACATTTCAAAAATGTGCGATGTGCCTATGGCTTCTCTTAATCACCGCGACAAACCCTCTAATCAACTTTTCAAAGCAAAGATAATGTCTCCCTATAATAATAAGAGCAAAAATGGTACTTTACCTTGATTCAAATCCAATTTGAGTTATAATTCATCTTTTAAGTAAGTTAGTCTTTACCTTGGGCAATCTTACTTGCAATAATACCAAGTATAAATCCCGTTAAACTCCCAACAAACACCTTCTTTTGCAATCTAACGTATTTTTTGTTTACAACTAATGATCTAAACTATTAAAAGATGGCGAATTGTCCCCATAAGCCAAATCTAACGGGCAAAAATGGAGAAACGTGGCCAAATTCAACGATTGAATTTTGGGACTGTCGTCACAGTTCACACATTTTCAATAAATTGTGGTGTTAGTTGTAAATAAAAAACCGTTAGATTATAACTTGTAAAATAGGTATAAGTTGGGAATATTTGATGCATTTTATCCTAAATACTAAATTAGAGCCAAATTATAAACAATTCTTAATTATAGCAGCAGTGCTATAAACTAAAAAATAGAGAAAACAGCTTATCCACTTCCAAGTGCACAGGGACTAAAATTGGAGCAATAATTTGGCTGAAGAAAAGCATTCGAAGCTCTGAATTGAGCTCTGTTTGTGAGTTCTCAAATCCTCCTTAGAGTATATTTTTGCCCTAATTTTGGACTATTAAACAAGTTTAAAGATATGGAAGCATCATCTCTACTCAATTCTGTCACCAATTTTCACTTGCCATCCACAAAACCAATCACCACCTCTAAATTCATCACTAACCCTAGATTTGATTTGGGTTCCCATTTTCGAAAGCAGCGTTGCTTAAATTATGGGAGAATTTATAGCGCCAAAAATGAAAACTTTTTAGCTGTTGAAAATGTTGAGTACATTGATGATGATGATGATGATGATGATGAGGAGGGTAGTAAAAAAATTGAAAAAGGGTTTAGTTCATCTCCTGGTACGTCGAATTGGGAGGCACAGTTTCTTGGGGAGATTAAGCCAGTTGAAAATTTGCCCCCTAATAAGAAGAAGAGTCAGCCCGAATCGAGGTTATTACGAGATTCTAGTGAAATGGATTGGTGTGTGAGGGCTAGGAAGGTTGCTCTGAAATCAATCGAGGCGCGAGGTTTGAGTGCGAGGATGGAGATGCTAGTTACTGGTGAGAAGAAGAAGAAGAAGAAAAAGAAGAAGAAACAGCCCAAGATTGATAAAGTCAAGTCCACTGATTCGGATGATGAGGATTTGGATTTGGATTTGGATATTGATGTAGATGAGGAGGATTTTGATGTGATGGATAGTTTGGATAAGAATAGTGATATCATGAAAAACGTGAGTATGATTGCGGATGGGATGTTTGAGGAAAGAAAGGAGAAAAATAGGGAAATGTTTGTTCAGAGGCTTTCGCAGTTTTCGGGGCCTTCTGACCGTAGGAAAGAAGTTAACTTGAATAAATCAATTGTGGAAGCACAGACCGCAGAGGAAGTTTTGGAGGTTACGGGTGATATCATTATGGCTGTCATGAAAGGGCTTACCCCTTCACCTCTCTCGCCTTTGAATATTGCCACGGCGTTACATAGAATTGCCAAGAATATGGAGAAAGTGTCGATGGTGAAGTCGCGGAGATTGGCGTTTGCTCGGCAAAGAGAGATGGCTATGCTTGTGGGAATGGCGATGGCTGCCTTGCCCGAATGCTCGGCTCAGGGAGTTTCGAACATTGCATGGGCCTTGTCGAAGATTGGTGGCGAGCTTCTTTATTTATCAGAAATGGACAGGGTGGCTGAGGTTGCCTTGACAAAAGTAGCTGAATTCAATTCACAAAATGTTGCTAACATAGCCGGAGCTTTTGCTTCTATGCAGCACTCTGCTCCTGAACTATTTTCAGAATTATCAAATAGGGCCGCGAGTATAATTCACACATTTCGGCCACAAGAAATTGCCCAAGTATTGTGGGCTTTTGCTTCTTTATACGAGTGTGCAGATTCGTTACTGGAATCTCTAGACAATGTGTTTAATGAAGCAAACCAAATTAAGTGCTGCTCAACTGACAAAGCATCTAAATTTGATGAAGAAAGTGTCCGAAATGACTTATCTACTGAACTTTCAGGCCCTCGGACTCTCACATTTTTCAGAGATCAACTAGGTAATATATCTTGGTCATACGCGGTGCTTGGGCGATTGGATCATGTTTTCTTTTCCCATGTCTGGAAAACTTTGAGCTATTTTGAGGAGCAACAAATTTCTGAACAATACAGAGAAGATATAATGTTTGCTTCTCAGGTTGACTTAGTGAACCAGTGCCTGAAACTAGAGTACCCTCATCTTCAATTATCACTATCAGTTGAGCTGGAGAGCAAAATTTCTCGTGCTGGGAAAACTAAAAGGTTTAATCAGAAAGTGACCTCTTCGTTTCAGAAGGAGGTGGGACGTCTACTTGTTAGTACAGGACTAGATTGGGTGAAAGAATATACTGTAGAGGGCTACACTCTGGATGCAGTTTTGGTTGATCAGAAAGTGGCTCTGGAAATTGATGGCCCAACTCATTTTTCAAGAAATTCTGGTGTGTGTTACAATTTCTATTGCTAAAAACCAGTTGGATTTTTTTAAGTATTAGCTTCATTCTATTTTAATCCATTGTTGTATTATTTGATGGCAGGAGTTCCGCTTGGGCATACAATGCTCAAACGCCGTTTTATTGCTGCAGCTGGGTGGAAGCTTGTCTCACTGTCACATCAAGAAGTAAGTTAATGTTGTTCTTTTAATCTTTGTATGAAATCTTACGCCTAAGAACTTATCTTTCGGTTTTCCTAGATTAGTTTGATTCGGCAATCAGACTGTGTTAGGTATATGATATTTTGGGTTCATAATAGTGAGATTTTTGTCTGTTGCATATTGAGATTTTTCTACAGCTTAATGCGTCAAAGTTGAAATTACCACGTGATGAAGAGTTATTCCTAAAAACACATAAAAAAGCCAAACCTTTCTAAAAATTATTTTTGGAAATCAAGAATACAAATGTGCACTTTCGTCTAAAAATCTAGGCTTGTGATTTTTCTTACTAATCTGCATGAAGCAGGTATAACATGATAGTATCTTATCGTTTCTGCTTATCCTGATGTCTGAGGACATCTTGTTCTCTATCTTTGTATATATTAATGTTTTATTAAGTGAAATCATCTGTTTAGTATCTGTAGCAGCAGTAGAACTTCTTGTGACATCTTTGCAATGGACAACTTGAACAGAATACTACCCTTAAATTTATATATTGAAGAAAGGACTCCCAGCATCAGATTATCATTTTAGATTGTCATTTATTTCACATCTGATTTATAACTGGTAAAAAGTGTGATCTCTGAATTTTCCAATTCCATTTCTGGTGACATTTTTGGAAGTCTTTTTAAAATTTGTAAGATATCTCCCGAGTAAAATGCAATTGATCTGGTGGGCAAAAGCCGATAGTACTTCTTAATCAAAGGTTCTAGTTTATTACAAGTGCTGATACGCAGTGTTTCTTTGTTGTGCCCTTGCAGTGGGAAGAAATTCAAGGTGAATTTGAGCAGCTAGAGTATCTTCGGAGGATACTAAAAGATCACATAGGTAACAGAAACACCAACATTGTAGAATTATTCGAAAACAATTTGTAAGTTTGGTGGAAAACTCAGAATTATGAGGGTTCGATGAGAGTAATATATACAGTTCCATGTTGCAATGAGTTCATGTTTCTTGTTTTCTGCTTGACATACAATTTTGTTACAAAATTTGCAGCAAATTGTATATTGCTTAAGTTTGATCTGAACTTCGTAGCTGGAAGGAGGGAAACTTTGTTTCCTTGTTTGACTTACCATTATAAATGTGTAACTATTCTGTGGTAGACATTATTATAAATGCGTAACTTCCACTCAGTATAACATTTTAACTACAAATATGGCATAAATGGAGTTTATTTGTAATTTTTTTCAAATTTAAATATTCAAATATCATAGGGTCTCTTGTTCTAGGGAGTGTCTGTTTTTATTTGACTTTTAAGAGAAGTTTATGTATTAAGACCGAACTTCAGCAGTGTTCATGTAATTATTCCCGAGACCTATATTACTCATCTCGAAATAATTTCTGAAAACAGTAGAACTTAGCCGCATGCAAAATCTTACTGCCGGTGGCTAGGCAAAATAATCTCTTGAAACGTTATTCATGAGTTAGTACGTACTGGAGAAAATGGCAAACTCAGACAAACTGGGATTTGGAAAATCAGACAGCTGAACTAAAAAAAGGGCATGTCAATAACGTACATAAATTCAAATGTCAGCAAAGTGCAAACATAAATCTTTTTGTGTAACATTTTATTTTGGTACAATGTTGCCCAAGGAAGGCAAATATCCACAAAGAATACCACCGGGGGGAAATAAGCAGAAGGACATATGCTGCTGTACCCTCAATATTTGTTTCTCAATCAAACTCAAGCAACAAGAACTCAATACTTGGTTAAAGAGTAAAAGTATTCAGGGAGAATTAATTCGTCCGGTTGCAAATTACTACTTTTCCATGTGAATTACACAACGCAAGCATTTCCCTTCTTTCATCAGATCAAATGCTTTGTTTATATCTTCAAATTTCAGATCATGTGTAATATAATCATCAATCTGAATTTCCTGCAATAATGTGTCATTTAACCCAATGTGAGAAGGACAATTTCAAGATGAAGATTCATAATTCAATGTAAAAGGGAAAAGAATAGTTTGAGGTACACATTCTTTTTACCTTCTTTAGGTACATTTCGACTAACGAAGGAATGTCTGACTTTGGTTTCCACCCACCAAAAAGTGATCCTGTTAGTGTTCTTCCACTGAGAAGAAGTCCATAGTGAGCTGCTATCTCCGGCTTCTCTTTAGGCACGCCAAGGGTGACCGTCATACCCCATCCCTAATATGTGCAACACAGATTCATAAATTTACACACAAATTGAAAGCAAACACAGAACTAAAATTTAATCATTGATGTCTGGACCTTACACTGCAACAAGACTGTAAAGCAGTTGTAACACTCCCGGTATCTCCTACACATTCAAATGCATAGTCTGCCCCACCATCAGTAATTCGGTTTACAACCTTGAAAAAAGTTTCAGCACGTACAATTTTGATAGTCAGTTTTAAAGAACAATCTGTAATTTTTCACAAAAGGATGCCTACTTTTTCTGTCATTTTTCAGTCCCGGAACTTATCTTTGTTGATTGAAAAACTCATGCTTAGTCAAAAGATGAGAACAAACCTGTTGAATTGGTAGATCATGATCATTTGGGTTCAGAAAGTCTGTTACTCCAAAAGCCTTTGCTGTGTGATCAAGAGAAGAAAAAAAGTCGTAACATCCTAATACATGTCTAATGGCATATTATACCATTAAATTTGGCCAAAGAGGTGGTATATGCAATACCTCTTTCGCTTTTATCTGAATTTGTGTCAATGCCAATTATTCGAGAAGCTCCCCTCATTTTAGCACCTTGTGCAACCTATTTGAGTTGGGGAAGTAAAACGGTCAGATCCTTGAAGATAAAAAAAAAGAAAAGAGAAGGGATCTTGATAAAAGTAATGAATGTCAAAGTAGTTTGGAGTTATAAATACTCCACATACTCACAGAAAGGCCTACAGTTCCAAGACCAAAAATGACTACTGTTGATCCTTCCGAGATATTTGCAACCTTCCAAGCTGCACCTAAACCTAAGTATCCCGCACATTCAGGTAATCATTTCAAAACAAGTAACAAATAAATGTATCCTAAGCTCTAACCTCCTGAAAAATGCACATTTGTGAAAATTTTGTTTCCTTGAAACAGAGATATATCATGAAAGTTTGATTTGAAGTAAAGACAACTACCTGCTGCAACCCCACAACTGAGAAGGCATATTTTCTCCAAAGGTGCAATTGAACTGATTTTAACAGCACATCCGGAGTGAACTACCGTGTATTCACTGAAACTTGAAACAGCGCAATAATGGAATACAGGCTTTCCATTGATAGAGAAGCGTGTTTTCTTGTCACTGTGCATTACCCCTTGACGTTCCAAGCCCAGTACCTGGCAAATATTGCTTTTACCTGAAGCACAATGTCTACATTTCATGCATTCTCCAGTAAACAAAGTAAGAACATGGTCTCCCACTTCAAATTCTGTCACTCCTTCACCCACACTTTCGACAATTCTGCAAAAATTACATTAATCAGATTATTATTTTTTTAACTGAAGAATTGTACTAAGCATTTAGTAAGTAATCTTATACTCACCCTGTAGAAGCGTCGTCATAGTTTTAGCAATTACGTAGTCACATATAGTTTCAATGAACATGTTTAAGAGAAATGATTATATTAGAGAGAGGATATTTGGTTTATGGACATCCAGAAGGAAAAGGAGCCTTCTGAAAATTTTATAGTGCAACTACACGTAAAAGTATCCAAAATTTATGTATCTGAGTTATTATTTTTCATGTATTTTATGATAAAGATTAGGGTAATATAAAATGTGTTAGCAGATAGGAAGTATAATGTAATTAATTAAAACTGAGGAAGGCAATGACTGCAGTTTACTTATAAAATATCACAAGCTTCACTAGTGGTCGCAGAGAAGTAATCATGGGATAGGGAGCCTTAAAGCTTATTAAATGGCCACTAACGCAAGAAGAGAAGGAGATATAAGTTACCCTGATGCTTCGTGGCCAAATATTCGAGGAAATATTTGAGGCTGTGCCTGGAAAAGCAATAAAGATGCTGAAATCAGACTTCCACTGCATAGAGAGTATGGCATATACGAGGTTTTGCCAAAGAATTAACTCCAAATATAAATTTGAAAGGTATCCAAATTCAAAATATAGAACGAGTAGAGGGAAGCAAGGGGAGAGAACAGGAGGAAGGAAACACGAATGAACTATGAATTATGAATATATATATAAAAAAAAAAAAACAGTACAACTCTCCCCCCATCAAAAAATAGAGCAAACAGGGATACACGTCTACTTGCCTATGAGGAATGAAGAACATGTATTAGCTGATAAAATGTTGCAATAACATTTATGTTTTTGTTTATTTGATTCTAAAGAGTAGAATTAACTGGTTTCTGCTTCTATTCGATTGATCTCGAAGAGTCTTTCAAATGTAAAATAGATCCTTCTCAACGCGGCCTCGGTAACAAACTAAATACTAGTATAGAAAACGAAAATCAATACTTGACACTTGATGAGCATTGCAACTAAACACAGAGATATCAGCATACTCAACAAAAGTATCTCATTTACGAAAAGAACACACAGTTCACAACGATCTATTGCATTCTACACCTATAGAGATAATATATCAATTAAAATCATCAAACAGAAAATCTTAAAAATTGGACCTGAGAGAGCCAAGCGTTGAGGTCGCTTCGGCAAAGTGAAGTGCAGACGACTCTGACGCGAATCTCCATTGATTCAGGCGGACTCAGCTCAACTTCCTCGATCACTAACGCTTCTCCACTGCCCCAAGCCACCGCCGCTTTGCACTTGATCACTTTCCCCATTGAATCGCTGCTCAATTTCGACGACATTGTTTGATTTGCAATTAGGGCTCAAAAATGTATCTATATGCGCAACACAATTTACAGTTACAGTTACAACTACCACACTCCATATTCTGAAATTGAAGCTGCTCGTGGTAGGTACAACAGGGGTAGTAGGTGAGTTTGGTGATAGCAGAAAAAACAAAGAATTTTTTTAAATATAACAAATTTCAATTTTAGGTGTAATTACAGATAGACCCCTGAGATTAGTTGTAATTGCAGAAATTACCCTGAGGTTTTGAAAATTGTAGAGACAATTCTCTAAAACTAAACAGGCTTGATAGCAAAAATAAGTATTGCACCCAATAACAATTAAATTCCTGAGGTCTAGTGTAATTACATCCTGAGGGTTGAAAACCTGAGAGATACCTTTGATTTGGTCTAATTTACCTTATTTTTATTATATTATACATTCATCTTTAATTTCCAAGGATAAGGTAACTAATCTAATTCACACTGTTAAAGTAATCATCTTTCAGAAAGAAAAAAAATGAATGATTATAAAAGCATGTCCTAGAGCTTCAAGAGACGTGATAAATACAAGATAAAGTTGTGATACTTATTTAAATGTCTAAAAAATATTCAACAGAAACTTATTCGTGGCATCCTTTTTAAGACTTCATTTATAAGTATTCAAACATCAACGGAAATTCTTGTAATTAGATGAAACTTTGGTGAGGGTAAATGAACCCGTCACTCATTCAAGTATAAGTAGAAGCAGATTTTCAGAAACCACGGATTTTATCAATTAATTTTTGCGCACCAGTATTGAAAAGTACATTGTTGGTCGAGTTACACTCTTTCGACATTAATTCAACAAATGTAGACATAATCACACATTCTTCTTATACACGATAATGCATGCATCATATCTCCAAGTCAAGCATCGTGTTCATGTACACGTATCCACATCCATGCTTATAAAACCCCACACATAAAAAACGCAAAGCTTTAGCCTGCAAACTGAGTACTGACCACCTTAATTTTCGTTTTCAACCTTACATGAACCAACACAAAACAGGACAATTACAATTTCAGCAACAAGGATAATGCATCTAAAGCTGGTGCAAACATAAACCTTAACTAGTTCGCTAGAGTCAGTCTTAAAGTTAGAACCTTCACATGAATAACAAGAGGTGCAGACTGCAGATCATATCATAGATCCAAAAGAGTCTGAGCTCATAGCAATATACAAAGCTATACAGTACATAAATAGAACACTCACGACCCCTCTACGGTGGCCATATCCTCTACAATGGCCGTACCCTCTGTGGTGGCAATATCCTCTGTGGTGGTTGTACCCTCTGTGGTGGCAATATCCTCTATGGTGGCCGTATCCTCTGCAATGGCTGTACCCTCTGTGGTGGCAATATCCTCTACGGTTGCCATATCCTCCACGGTCGTTGTACCCTCCGCTGTGACCGCATCCCCTACAGTGGCCATATCCTCTGCAGTGGATGTACTCTCCGCAATGACCATATCCTCTACGGTTGCCATATCCTCCGCGGTCATCGTACCCTCCGTTGTGACCGCATCCCCTACGGTGGCCGTATCCTCTGCAGTGGATGTACTCTCCGCAATGACCATGTCCTCCACGGTGACCATGTCATCTATGGTTGTTGTATCCTCTACGGTGGCAGTATCCTCTATGGTGACCATGCCATCTACTGTGGCCGTATCCTCTGTGGTGACCATACCATCTACTGTGGTTGTCTCCTCTGCGGTGACCAAACCACCTACTGTGGCTGTATCCTCTGCAGAGACCATACCATCGACTGTGGCCATACTCTCTGCGTTTCCCGTAA
The DNA here is from genome assembly GCA_946800315.1 of Misopates orontium. NCBI lineage: Eukaryota > Viridiplantae > Streptophyta > Magnoliopsida > Lamiales > Plantaginaceae > Misopates > Misopates orontium. The sequence goes on along the minus strand of OX326953.1, from coordinate 10,445,325 downwards.
CCTCACTGGTGACCATAACCTCTACAATGGCCATATCCTCTATGGTGGCTGCACCCTCTATGGTGGTTGTACCCTCGGCAGGGGCAGTGCCGTCTGCTGTGGTTGTACCTTCTATGGTGAGCACACCCTCCGCGGTGGTCGTGCCCTCTATGGTGAGCATATCCTCTGCGGTGGTTGTACCCTCTATGGTCAGCACAGCCTCTGCAGTGGCTGTACCTCCTTTGGTGGCCTTACACGAAGCCTTATTATGCCCCAGTTCCTTGCACCTGGAACAAGTGACTGTCCTCTTATCTGGATCCTCTGTCTTGACCAGTTCCTTCTTCGGAGACCGTGGGGTAGGAGGAAGAACCTCGATTTCACCTGAATCCACTTCTTCTTTCACAAATGGCACACCAAGGTCGGGAATAAGATTTATCGACTCAGAATATGTGATACGGTAATTCTCGACAGTGAATTGTTTAGAGCAGTAATCATAAATACTCTTGCCCACCGAATTTAAAGCAGCAACTGCATGACGGCATGGTAAGCCACTTTGTTTCCACTCCAGGCAAGTGCATTCCCATTTCTCAATATTGACAACATGAGTAGAATCATCATGAACCTCAAATAGAACATCGGATGAGATAAATACTCGGAGACCTTGTGCTTTAAAAGCTTCTTCTTGTAGCCTTTTCACTTTGGATGGAGTCAATTTGGTTTTCCATTTACTCAACTCTTCTTGGCGAGTTTTTATAAGTTTACAAGTCATGTTCATTAGCGCATCTATCTTCTGCATTATAGTTGATTCTCGGATATCATCTAATAGCTTGCTGTATGGTTCTCCAACATTTTGGATAATATAGTTATATGGCTCGCCCTTAAAGAACAAACTGGCCCAGTGCTCTGGCTCAATTTTCACCACCCAGTCATAGGCATTTGATGAAATTTGTCTAATTTGCTCAGTGAACTTTTTGAAACCACCAAGTCGAACTGAATGTGCGGCAGCCAAGAATATTGCAGGTAAAACACCTCTTCCTTCTGCCTGGAACGGCCCCCTCAAGCTACTCTTGAAACTTTCCAGAAGGTGATATATGGAATAACCATGGTATGCATTCTCAAATATTTCAGAAACGGACTTTTTGAGTCCCTTTTCCCAATCTGAGACAAAAGTTAAGGGGACGGAAGTTGATATTGCAGATTTTAGTTGCTCCAGAAACCAACGCCAGCTGTCTTCGTTCTCATCATCAACTATGCAAAAGGCAACTGGAAAAAATCCATCATCTGCATCAACCGCAGTAGCTGTCAACAAGCTTTCTTGGTACTTGGTTTTCAGCGACGTGGCATTGAGAAAAAGAATTGGACGACAACCATTTAAGAAGCTTTGTATACGGGAATGGAATGAGACAAAAAGAAATTGGAGTCTTTTCTCATCATTAGTCGTCATCTTGGCCAAACTCCCAGGATTTGTCTCCACCAACTTATTGCAGAACCAAGGCAAGCGATTGTATGATTCTTTATATGAACCCTGAAGTTGCTCTCTCGCATCCTGCATCCCGCGCCGTACTTGTGTATACTTTAATTGAATCCCAAAGTCCTCAGAAATGCTTTTAGCAATTTCCTTAGGTTTGTGATGTGGGGACTCCCGTAACTTGTTCTTTATAACACTTACCAACAAATTCTTCGCTGGATGGGCATTCTTCCAAGATTCCCCTCCACATGTATGTGAATCATTATGCTTTCTAATCCTAAACGTCTGAGAAGCGGGAACCCAAGATGCATGGATACTCCAAGAACATCCTTCCTCAACACATATGCCACTCGCACGATTGGTGTCGTTCTTCTTTAGTTTATAACCAAAGCGGTGAGCAACAGCATATCTTTGAAGTGCCGCTCGAAACTCCTTCACACTTTTGAAATCCTGTCCCACGCCGGTAATGCAATCTTTCCACGAGGCAATCAACTTTTCAGGCAAATCATCATCACAGAAAGCAACATCTAATGGACTTCCAAGATCATCTGTTTCCAGAGTATCGTCCATTTGATCTTCCGAGCTGTCACTGGCATCTACACTCCTGCGCCTCCGAGTGGGTTTTTTCCTTCGTCCCCGTCGTCTATCATTATTGCTAACTGAACCAACGGTTGAACTATGGTCACCAATCATCCAAGCAGAAGTACGCCTCCGCTTCTTAACGGTATCTGCTGGGCTGGCATCCATATCAAGAGCAGCAGCTTTAACAGGGCGGACTGAACGTGGCCTATAGTCACGATCATCGTCAGAATCATGTTCTGAAGACAGGGGTGAGGAAGTAGATGTGTGACTGGGACTTGAGCTGTAAGCAGTCTTATCACCGGCTGCTGTAGAACCATCAGGAACATTAACAGGAGGGTGAGCATCAACAGGTGCTTCAACAGGTGCAGCATTCCTTTTGGATTTCCGGGTCCTAACCTTCGCAGCAGTTGAATTGGCAGATTTCTGGTTGACTGTCTCCGCCAATTTTACACCACTATCCCTGCAGGTATCATACATGTTAATACTTGCAAGCACGTCTGAAAATACTTTTTCCAGCATGGTGCCAACTAATAACCAAATAGGATAGAGTATTGCCAAATTTCTTTTCTTTTTTATTTTTTAAATAAAGAAAAGTGAGGAAGAATAAAGAGGCCTTCCAACGTTGCTTTTACAAAGTGAACTTAGAAATGGATGTCATGAGCATAAAACTGGCATTATGACAAAATGTTCATAAAGCTTATATTCAAGTATATACCAAACAATACCACAATCACTTACCTGCTAGCTTGTACTTTAACGGCATCATGGTCAAATCCTTCTTTCCCACTGACAAAAATATCAGCAGTCACTGAATTTCCATGAAAATCAATCATTCTCTTTAGGTCTTTGTCATTTCTTAAAATGATGAGATTTCTCCTGTTTCCTGGGAGGAAGTACTTGATAATAATTGTTTTCTGATCCAAATTAGACATTTCAGCTAACTTCAACTTCAGATCATCAAACACAGTTTCATGATTGATATTTACAGCATTTGCTTCTCCCCTTTCATATGACATGGTTCCGTCATTCTTGGTTATAAACTCACCACCAGACTGGCATATTAGTATAAGCTTCCCCTTTGCCATGGCATGTATCTTCAAGAAATCAAGGAAAAATATTAATGCTTTGATTAAATTCGCAAAACACAATATAAAATTTTAATATATCCATAAATTAAGTTCTTCACCCATCCCTCTAAATTAGGGAAAAGGTCTATCATGCTCTTTTCAGTATTCCCATTGCTTCAGAAATCCATAAAGAACTGACCAACCATTACATTTCCATGGCTTGGGGGATACAAAAATTGAACTGAAAGATGTGATGTTGGTGATGGCGATGGCGATTATAACCATGAAGAACATAATGTTCTGGTTACTTAAATCAGGGTGTTAATCAACAGCAATGACCTATGACTCAAAACAATGAAATGAAAGAAAGGTTCGCAGCTATAATCATGAGGCAGTCAAATCATTTCATACTATAGAAATAGACCAACTTCTATTCCAAACTTGACACTTTTGGAAGCAAGGAAATATAAAAAGCACTTCTAACGCTATATGCTTGCAATTGCTTCAAACTGCCATGCATATGGTACACAGCCGGTTCAAATTTCCCTCTTAATATACACAAGAAAGGATAATTATGGTGCACACTTATTTATGCAGGGTTTTTGGTTGCTTGTCTTTCTAAATGTATAAGTTGAAATAAAACAAGATTTAGCATTTCACGACTTAAAATGAAATGGTAATTTTGAACATGAAGGGTCACTAATGAAGTCTAAGTTCTTTAGTAGTTTGACAGTTTCCAAAATTAAACACCACGGGGAAATAAAACTGCCCTCACATTTCGAGAAAAGAACCAACAAGCAACAAAACTAATTAGATAGCTTTCAAGAAACCAGAGGCGGATGCAAAAGCATGGTGCTAAATTAGAATGAAATTGAGAACATACTTTCCCAGGCAACAACTCTAACCTAAACTGGGTCTATGTAGTCTTTGTAGCTACATCCTATCATGCAACTAGATTTAAAGCCAGAATATTGTTGTGCAATTAATATCAAAAGCTTTACATGAGGTAGAAACATTAAGGCCACAAGGTCAAAAACTTAGGTGATGGACCTTAAGTTTATGCACTTTTTCAAAGATTACAGACAGAAGAAAGAAGAAGAATGCAAGATAAAGATCATAGCCAACCACAGTACACGTTGTCCCTTTGTCTAAAAAAGTAGTAGATATTTCTAATCTGCAGATCACAACCAGATAGCAGAAAATTTCCATTTCTAAAAGCATGCACTCCATAACCATTCAAATTTCCATATCTTGTACCAAATACAGATTTAACAGAATCCAAGGAGCTTAACTATCTATAAGCACTGTGGCAAAACACAAGGTAAATTTCAAAAACAAGTTCTACACATACCTTCCCATTCTTTAGTAAGCCTATGCTACATATATAAGCTATTCAATTGGGTTTTACCAACTAAAATTTATATCTTGTTCTCAGCATGCAACAGATAAATACAGTAGGTCCCACATATAGGATCGACCAATACCCAAACAAGAGTTAATCTTGATACTTGCTTATAAATTTTTCCCACAATTCCTAAATCATGACAACTATGATTCAAACAAAAAAATAAAAAACAAAAAAAAATCCCAATTTAAGAAAGAAATGTGCATTCAAATAGCCTACTTCGTTTATTCGCAAAGTGACAGAGAAAACATATCACGATGAGAGAGTTAATCAAATCATCACAACAAAACCCTAGAATTAACAGTACAACTGTGAATTTATTCAACCGCAAAAAGCAGCAATTAAGGTTAATCGCAGCACAGTAACAGCATAAAATACATATATATAAAAGCAATGCAGGCAAATAATTACTGATAATCCACAAATCAATCGGTCAACTTCGCTCAAAAGCCAAAATCATGAGAAAAAATGACCAAAATCGTGAGAACAGCAGCTGAAAAGAGTGAGAAAATTCACCTGAGTGATGAGGAGAGAATGAGGGTGTTGAGATGAATGAAACCCTAGAAAAAAGGGCCCGACTTGGAATATGAGAAAGAGCGATGGGCGAAATGGAATAGGGCTTTTTATTATTAGGTGAAAATTGAGACGCTCAAGTCGTAGGGGCTAAATCAGAATTATGTCCTTTTGTTGGGGTTGTTTTTTATATTTTCGTAAAGTATTGATATGTCAGATTCTTATTTCTTCTTGGTTTATTTTTCTTTTACCATTTTTGCACAAATTATTATTTCTTTTTCTTTTTTTGATTAAACGTTAATAGGATTTTTATGTACGACCAACTCGTTGACTTTCAATTGTTAGCAACTTAGCATCATGTCACGTGTACTTTCGAACAGTTTGGGTGCCACGTGATTTATTAGCTTAGTTTTTTATTATTTTGACCTAATTTAATTTGTTACACATTACGGGCATACGAGTTTGTAACAAGCAATTTAAGACGATAATTTTGAAGAAGAAAACCCATGATATCATCATGTCTGACAACACAAGTGTATAGCTAACCACTTTTTCACCAGTATATATGGATGATATGGACATGATTATTGTATGACAGTATTGGTTCAACAGAGTTTTGGAAAAGCAGCAAGTCCTTTGTTGACTACTATTTAGTTTTACTGTGAAACATGAAACATAATATTTCATTTTGCTACGGATTATAATGTATCGACACTAATTATGCAGAATTGTAATTAATTGTGCACTAGTACTTGAATATGAGGGGAACTCACAGAGAGCCTAAATATAATGGGAACTCATATAGTCTTATTTGGTTCTCATAAGTTTCCATTGCTTTATTTTTACAAATATGAACTATACAGGCAGAAATATATATATATATATATATATATATATATATATATATATATATATATAATCTCGATTGCATTATGTATGGTCCATAACTGTGTATTACAACCACCAAACATCTACTTTTGATTGTGAATGTTATAACACTCGGTAACGGAAATTACTTGGAAACGAACACATGAAAGCGAGAAAACTCCAAAAAATTGTACCCATGCATGCAGACTTACAATACAACCGAGAATGAGATAACGAAGACTTGCCTTTGAAACACAAATTACCCAACTTTAGGCCATTCATACCAAGACCAAGTCTACAAAACATCAAGTTCAGTGCCAGCCAGAATGGCACATACTATACTAAGAGCATCAGGCATATGATTCTAATTGTACATATTCAATTATAAATGAAGTTTTGATTCATCAATAATCTAAACAATAGAGGTAATATTAAAAACAAAGGAAACAAACACAAAGCTATCTGGAATACACATCAATAACTATATAAAACGAATGTAGGGGAACCCAGGCAGGTTGGTAGAGGAGGGCGTTCCTCCCCGCGCAAATATTTCTTTCTTCTCCTTTTATCCCACATCCGAAGCAGCACGGACCGAGCAACAAAACTATATTCCAGTTGTTTAAAGCAAACAAGTTCGATCATAGAAAATATGGTACCCCAGTTCTCGGCCCTCGCATCTGGTTGTTTTCCTCAGTCTCTGTGAAAAACTTCACTTCTCTCTCCTGATGCAAACAACAAAAGATCCAGTTAAATTAAAGTACTTAGACTAGCTGAGTTAATGGATTTTATTATATTCCATTGAGATTTTATGCATGCTCAGACTGTGATGGACGGCAGCAAAAAGCAACATAGTCTCTCATTTAATGTTGAAAACAGAGGTACGGCTGTGTTTTCTAGCTGTTTGAAATTTGTAATGCCAAAAATATAAATAAAGCCTATTTCATTTGTTTTATAATGGCCTTTGAAATTGTAAAAACCAGCTAAAATGCTACAAAGAATTAGAAGTCCCTGCAAGCTTTTCTAAGGTTATAAAACACAACTTAACTGTCTTGGCGTATATCTTACATATTGCCAAATTATATCAGCACTTATCCCATGCAGTGAACGATTAAAATAAATAATTATAAAAATGTTCCCACACACACACACAGAACATGCAAGAAGTTCATTACTACCATATTCTCATTGAAGCTCAATATTGATGCAACATTTCCACAGCGGTAACAATAGTTAGGTGCAGACCAGACCTGCATGAATATTTGCAACAATGAGTAATTATCAACACGCAATACAGCATGATACAATGCCATAATCAATAGTATAGAGTAAGAAACTCACAGTCACAAGTCCTTTATCTTGGAACATATATTTTAAACCTTCTTGCACGAGTTGGTGGGCCCGACAAACTAGATCAAGTTTGTTAATATGATTAAACTGCCAAAAGGAAAACACTAAGTTAGCACGGGCACTTACATCGCCAAACTTGCAGAACACTCCAAATGATGTTAGAAATTTGGCGTTTTCCTGAGGTTGTTTCATCTAGGATGGTTAAAGTTTATGGCCGTCCATGTACTGCAACATTTCATAGAACAAAATTTATCTGCAGATGATTGACTGACCTCAGTTGTAACCCTGGATCCAAAAAGCCAGCCTGCTCCTCGAGGACTGACTGCCCATGTCTCAATATCTTCAGGATCACTCCACATTAAGTCACAAAAGGGTCCTTCATGGGGTATCTCGCAGTTCCGTTCAATGACTCGGATCTGCCAAGAGTACAAAGAAAGAGCAAAAAGATCTAAATTAACAAACACCAGACTCTTTTCCGGCAGTAATAAGGATAATATAACAAATATCACACCTGTCTGAAGAAAAGCCTACTGTAAGAGATGAGAAAGTGTTGTCAAAAATAAACTAAAAACATATTACACTCCTTAAACATGAAGTTATCTCAATTATGAACAAGTGGAGAAAGTATGAAATAGACTCCCATGATCGTTTATAGTTCTTTCAAGATAAAGCATGCCAGCACTCATCTCACATAATATCCTACCGTGACATCAAATGACACAAACTTTAGAACACAAACAAGAAATAACATAAGAAACTGATAATAATCTAACCTGATCGATAGTTCTAACATCTGGAGATAGACCACCATGCACACAAAGCACCTGGAATTCCAAGGGAAAATTCTTTTAACCACAAGCAAGCAAGAGAGTAAAGATAGCAACAGAACTACAATATCAAAGATTTTCTGAGTGTGACGAGTTCTTTTACTTGCCTTTCAAAGAGTTTTAAGAACTCAAATGACTTAATTGGCACGCATAAATATCATAAACAAATGTGAATTTCATGATTTAGGAGGTGGGATGACATGATAGATTCCCCCATTAAAAATATATTTCTGGAGAAAGAAAAAACTGCATACCGTGCCATCTATAATTGCTGAAAGAGTCAGATAGTCGAAAACATCAGTGCAATAACGCCAAGCATTAGCATTCCCATATTTCCTTTGGCATTCATCATAGAATCCGTATACCTTAAAGGGCAAGCATGTAGAATCTCATTAGTGATCAGCAATTTGCAGTCATAAAGATGATCTTATTTTGGATCATGGTAGTCTTTAGTGGGCTCATTGCCATAAAATTCAACGATAAGGTATTAACAAAATTTAAGGACCTTGATAAATGCGGGGAGGCGAAGCACCATATATGAATAAGAGAAATTCAACGAATAAAGCAAAGGCATGGAAATTGTTCACTATATACCACGTTTCATTAACACATTTCATCGAGGAAACAGTTAGACAATCTTATAGTACAATATGTGTTTCTACAGAACCAAAGGGGCGCCATCAGAATCTTACAAGAAAGCTGCAAAGGAGAACGAGAACAAACAACTATAGAGTTTTACATTTTAATTAAAGCCCAATGTCCTCCAAGTACAGAAGACTTATATATGCTAGCATAACATGACTTGGCAAGCACTATTTTGACAAATGAGGCCAAACATCTGAAGTCGTTTCAGCTACTATAGGAGTCACACAGTATGAAAGACTTTCAGCCCTAGAGAATTACTATACTAAAGGCACTCCAGCTAAGTTATGCACCCTGCAACCAACTGTAGAATTAATGGCTGGTAGTTCTTTCATGGCGTGTGAAAGAAGTTGCACAAATAACTTGAATCCCACATTAGAGCTCACTTCCCTTCTTCAGTAACAACCGACCATCATACAAAAGAGAGCATGAAATACTGAATATGCCATAGCACAAGGTCAAATCACACGCAAAAATACCCTATTTTCTTGACTCTTTTAATCACATTTAAGCACAGGAAAAGATAAAATTTGAAAACATGTATCTTATAAAAGCCTGCAGTTCACTATTTCATCGCAAACAAATTTAATTTTGTTCAACTCTGATCTATTCCAATAGCTTCCCATTGATAATGAGTCACACACCAATAATACAATTAGCAGCAGAACTTCTGAAAGGGTCATTTAAGAATCTATTTATTAACAGCAAGATGCATGACAACCAGCCAAACCCAATAACTAGAAGCTCTAAACATCAGGCATGAATAAAGATACAACTATCATGTTAACCTGCAAGTACAAAGTAAAATTCAGATCCTTCCCCAAGCTTGTTCAATATGCAAAGCAGCTAAAACTCTTATTGCTGGCTCCTGTACTTTTTACCCAACTCTCAACCTTTGTGCCCCTCTTATCTCAAATAAAATGCCCAAACACCACACTTCAAAACAATGGGTCCTGTTCCACAACTCAATGATCCACATAGGACAGAGCCGCTCAGTCAAAACTCATAGATGAATTTTAAAAACAAAAAAATAACTACTAGACTCCTTGCAGCATATGAAAGTATAAATTCCATGCAGTCAGCAATCCCAGGTCAGTCACACTTAGGGCCATATACAGAGAGAACTTTGGTGGTATTTGCCATGACAGTTGCCCAAATTAATGATCCAGTTATCTAATTATGACTTGTGAAAACAGAAAATTTAAGAACTTGTACGCTAATCTCCAAAAACTATTACACCTACAAAAATGTAGTGAAATTTAAAGTATGATAATTACCTGTGTTAGTTGCCTGCTTTCATGGTTTCCACGTAAGAGAGTAATGTTGGCTGGGTATCTGCAAGCATTAAATGCAAAATGCAAAATAAATTACAAAACAAATGTGCAACTATCACCTAGAAACCACCAAAAAGAAGTTTAAAGCACAAATCTACAACATGGATTTTTCAATCAGCACAGCCCCAAACCCAAAGTTATTAACAATTCTATTCAACCATAATAGAAATATCAGTACTGGAATGGAACATTATGAATCTTAAGGAAAACGAGATGTCATGTAAATTATTCAGAATCTTGTTGTAGTAGTTAGTGAAGGTGTGAAATTAAGCTAGCTACAACCTAGAAGATAACATTGAACGCATTCTGGATGAACTAAAGACGAAGAAATTATTTGAAGTTATGTATTTCAAAAATAAATGTGTACTAGAAAAGAGAAAAATATTAATTAACTAAAACAATATTTAACAAGTGTCAGTCATATAATGATAAGAAAGTGCAACTGAAAACTGAAAACTGAATATAGAAGATGGGTTTTAGAAACAACTGGTAGCTGAGGAACGTTCCTGACCAAATATTTATATAATATCAGTTGCCCATATTACAAATGATTTCATCACCATTGTATCCAATGCTAAAAGGCTGAGCAATCTTAATCGCTAATTCTCCAACATTTTACACACCTTGCTTTCAGAAGCAAGAGAATGGTGAAAACTTCTAGACTATTGTAACCACGATCAACAAAATCTCCCTGCAAAGAAAAGACAGTTCCACAATTCAAATCAAATTAAATAGAAAAAGAGGAAACAGACATGAGAATAAACTTAAATATATCTACCATAAATATGTAATTTGTCTCTGGTACATGACCTCCTGTCTGGAAAAGTTTCATTAAATCGTGAAACTGACCATGAATATCCCCACAGACAGTGACAGGACTGTTGACAGGCTGAACATTGGACTCTTCAATCAAGATCTCCTTTACCTGGATAAGGCAGGCACAAAACAGATTCAACCAAACAATATAAATCAAGAATATTCATTAGAGGAGAGAGAGAGAGAGAGAGAGAGAGAGATCAGAAGCGCAAGTAAGAGTACAATCTAATACAGAAAGTATCCCCAAACCAACAGATAACACTATGTGAAGCAATTGAGAGAGAGAGGAAAAACAACGGAACCACAAGAAACTCAAGCAACTTCTGAATCCTGAGCATAGTATAGCACAGGAGTATCCTCAGCCAGCTAATATCAGTGTGCAAAGCAATTAGGGTGCAAAAGCATAACCATAACATGAATTCCATTTACATCAAGCATACAAAGAAAAACTCAAACATATAACCAAAAACTAATTTCACATCACAATCACCTTCTTCCGTTTTTTCCTTTCTTGGACCTCAAGAATATATTTTTGTTTGTTTTTATAATTTTTTTAGTAACCATGTAACAATCAGACACTTTTGATTCCCCTGAAAAGAACTTATTAATTGGAGACGAGAAGAGTGTTGATATAACATTGTCCAGGATAGTGTCCAAGCAGAGTAAAACATTCAACACGCCCCCCACGTGTAGCCGAATTGATTTCTTTTGAACCATCGCGAGGATAGGTTGCCAACCCACCATCGATCAATTCTGGCAAGATCTTTGACAACATGTAAAAATTAGAAGGCTCTATGAGTTTCGCTATAAGGCCTTATAAGAAGAGAGCACAAGATTATTGATATAAATAATTCCCTGGTGGGCATCTAACAAATCTTAGCACCAAAAACTATTTAGTGAAAAAAAAAACCATGAAAATCAAGAAAGTGGGAAAAGAAACCACCAACTCTAACAATTTGAAATAAACCCGCAAACCAATCTTACTAATTAAAGACCAACGAGCACAAATCAAAACCACAACATGGATAAAACACGATCCATCAACGTAGCAAAACCCAAAATACTCTCCTCAACTACTAAAAGGAAGCAACCGGGTTTATAGTCTGCACTGGATCTTTTCAGCTAAACAACAATCAACATAAAGAAACCACTGACCCTCCTATAAAACCTTCTATTCACAACAGACAACGCTAATTACCCATTCAACTTAGCAATAGAACAGCTAAATCACCCCCATCCCACAACAGACCCCTCGTGAACTCATATCTCAATTGCCTCACTGTCGGAAAACCCTAACTACAACATATTCCGAATCAATTCACCACTACTAAACCCTAAATCCCTAAATTAAAACCTTTTTCGGCGGCTCTTCCTCCCAATCGCAAAACAAATTTCACTAACTGCACATTGGAAAATACAAATTAAACACAAGTCAAGAACACTAGTGAAGTTTTAAACATACGTATTCGCAGAGGAGCTGAAGCTCGTCTTCAGACAAGTGCTGACCGTCTTTAACCTTCGAAATCCACTGGTCCAAATCCATAACAGCCAAATCGACTCAGATGAATTACACTCAATCGAACAGCAGCGATTGTATGTATATACGTGTAAATGAAGAAGCTGTTATATGTACGTATATATATATACGTATGTGTGTGTGTTGAAGAAGAAGACGGATTAGAAAATAGAGATAAAAATGGGGCGATGTAAGAGTCGATCGGGGAGTGGCGGAGAGAGAGACTTGTGGATTATAAACACAAAGATTCACAAAATTCTTCAACCCTTTTTTATTTTTTATTAAAGACTATTTTGCCTAATATATATATATTATTTAAAAAAAAAAAAAAAAACTCACCCCCTAGGCTCGAGGCAGTCCTTTGGAGTGTAATCTTCGCGGGGCTTACATCGGGAAGCAGAAATTACGTCTGTTGCACTCTTAGATGTTGGGCTCATGCCCTAAAGAAAAGACTAATTTTGTTTACTTATTTATAATTTCTCGTTTTTACTTTGCCTAAAAGTTATATATTTGACATAAAATCACAAGTATATTAGAAGATATTAGAAATAGTTGCGAAATTGTTTTTAAATTTGAAAATTTTCTTCCTTTTTAATTCATGTAGCGTCTTATGTTGATGAGTCACTGTGTAAAGTAAAATAGTTTTTCTGTGTGTTTTTTAACAGTACAAACATTTTTTTTGTTTATTTAAAAATATCTTAATTATTCTTTTTACTTCTAATCTTAATCTCTACTTTTTAGTGTCTCACGTCTCGGGGCTTACGTCTCGCATGTAGGTTCACGGAATGCCTTCCTTTACACCTTATGCTTACGCCCTTTAAGACATTAAACTGATAGAGTTGTCTATTGACTACCAATCAATATTTCTTTTTTTTGAATGAAAAAAAATATATATACGAGAGGAAGTCATTGAACATTGATATGGAAAGAGACCTCGAAGAGATAATTTTGATACTAAATGGAACAGTTATATATCAATCAATCTAACTAGAGAATGGAAGTCAAGTTTGTAGATACATTAATCCATAAAAAAAATAGTAAAAGAATAGCTTATTTTTGCTGTAGTATTTTACTCTTTTTAATAATTATAGTAATATAGTGTTTATGTTTATTATTACTATTACACTCAATTTGGTTTTTATTAAACTCGCGTCATTTGAAATCTACAATTTTAGACTTTTACTAATGGCTCTTTTGCCAATACCTGTAATACTCTTTACTGTTGATGCTTAGTATAGTAGTTAGTTTATTATAGTTATGCAGATCATATCATTTAAATTGAATTCTCATTCTCTCAAAATAAATAGATGCGGATATAATTACAAACATACCTCCTCAAATTTAAAATATATTATTGATAGACTCCCATATAGTTTGAATACTAGCCAAAGAACCCATTAAAAAAACGTTACAAAAGAATTCTCTTTTCCTTCATGTTTTCCAAACTTAAAGAGAGTCTATATAGTTATACAAACAATAAATGATGTTTTTCGTTTGCATCATACTTCGACCATTATATTTATAATTACCCGTACCAAACACTGCAAAATTGCTATTCAACTCGCCTATTCTAAGCGAGATCTGTCATACACGTAGGCTCATCCAGGGGCGGAAGGAGGCGATGCAAATGAAGCCCTCCAACACTCCACCACCCCCAACTTCTCCTTCATATATATTTCAAAGAGAAGTAAGAGATAAAATTACTTTTGCATCCCAAATAGCTTTCACATATGCGTTTCAAACTCAGGCTTTGCCCTTGCTTTCATCCCTCATATACATACGCGAATACAAAAACTGCCTAATTTAACGACCACAAAAACCTTCTTTCCAATCACATACACGAGTAGCTAAGGGCAGCATATGTACATGCCACTCTAAAAGCATGACGAGTAGTTAAGGGAAGTCATAAAACTACAACTTTGACTTCAATGCATCCACGCTACACACATACACACAATTGGAGTAGTATAACAATACAAGGGCAGTCAACATCCATCCACAAAAACGAGCAGGGTAGCGGGTTACTTAGTTACAGGGTTATGTTACTAAGCTAAGGTTATCTAAGTGACCAAAACAAGTATTTTACAGTAACAGCTACACCTACCATATCAAAGTAGATTACCGTTTAAAGATAGGAAACCAACCTAAAAACAAAGACGATGCATAGCATTCGAAAGTGTTTTTTTCGAGATATCCCAATACTGAATTTGCAACACCTGCAAAGACATTACTCATCATGGAAGAAATTCACTAGGACTTTGCGGCTGCTCTACAGATATTCCTCCATTTATCTTTGAGGTCTATTGTAGTACGAGTCTTGTGAAAAGTACCAGCTCCAAATTCCATTATTTTCTTCCATGGAATAACTTTATCATGAGGGCTACAAATTTCCTGCATTGCCTCCTGTTGCAGAGAAATGGCAGAGTGTATGTGAGTATTAGACAGCTAAGTACCATACAAAAATAAGAATCTGAAAAATAAAGAGTGGAAACTATCTCCCACACAAAATATTTAACTAGAAAAATCTACCATCCTTTTGCCCGATAAAATAGAAATCAACAACTCTTAATCTAATGGTGAAGAGTGTCCTAGAATCAAAAAGATGTGGGCTGAATCTTACACCTGGAACCTTCGAGTATGAGTTGCTCATCACACGTGTGAAGCCATGTTAACTTTAGTTCCCCCACTCAAAGGTAAAAGAGAGTTTCTACAACTCCTACTATTTTCTCTAGTCTCAAGTCAATAATTAATCTTTTATATCACGAAAACTAAGAATTTCACAGGATGGGTTGAGGACCAAAAGGATAACTAGGTGAAATTGGCTTCTAAGCCACAGAGACGGAAGCTTGAGGGTAATATCCTACTTAGAATATTTAAAAGAACCATAAACACTCTATTTCTATATTGGGATAAAAGCATTAAACCCCCTATACTTTACCCCATGTTGCACTTTGCTCCCTATCCTTTTATTTTTGGCAACTTGCCCCCTGTACTGTGGATAAATAAGCATTTTGCCCCCTGAGCCGTTTTTCCACCATTGGATTTGAACACGTGTCAGCATTTTTTGCCGTTGGATTTGGACCCAGGGGCAAAGTGCTTATTTATCCATAGTACATGGGGCAAGTTGCTAAAAATAAAAGGATAGGGGGCAAAGTGCAATCGAGGGCATAGTATAGGGGGTTTAACGCTTTTATCCCTTCTATATTATACTATAACAGTCTCGATCAAAAGGGTTGAAGGACAAAGCTGGCATGTTCAGCCTTTTTCGTCATTTGGTGTGATAGAAATTAGGAGCTTGGCTTTCTGCGGAAAAAAAAAAAACTGGATATATTAATTATAACATGACTTAAAAGAAACCTCACATCTGCTGTAATGCAATTCTTTCAGTCGCAAATTTGACAGTTAGAAATTGGACGGCACATGCAGATTAGGTGGAGCAAAGAGACTAAGACTATATGTTACAAATGAAGCAAAGAATTCAACCTTTATTTTCTCTTCCTCTGCACTTGTCCACGGGAGTCTTGTCCGCTTCAGTTGAGGAAGTACTGGATATGAGCTGCAAAAGGATAAAAACATCCTCAGTTCCTAACTATTTAAGGACTATTTACAAATGGCAACATATTCTGTCAACTAGAACTCTGCAATCTTCTTGATTGAGTTTCTCAACCTGGCACCATATTGAAATTCATTTTGTTATAGATGAATCCACCCTACTGACTCATAACTTCTCTTCTTTTTTTTTTCCTTTCAAAAAGGCCCAAAGAAACATTATGTTCAAAATGGTTGCAAACTGAAACGCGCATGAAGCATTGGGTGCGTATCGCAGGTAAGACACGGAATGAATATATTAGTACTAAGTGTACCCTAACATGGAATGATGCGCTTGTAAGATGGTCGGTTTGTATTAAACGCGGATATATAATTGCACTAGTACAGAATGCTGAAGTTTTCAACTCAAAAAGTGGATAAAACAAAGGTACAACTGAAAAAAAACTTGAATGGAGGTACTACAGAATGATGTGGCTGCCAAAATGACTAAATGAAGAAATTTGCTAAAACACAATAATCGAAGAGAATTCCTATCTAGACTCAACGTGATTCTCGTTTAGTTTATGTAATCTTCAGAATTAATTGGTCTTAGCAGCCTGGTTGTTTTTTTAAAAGGATCAAGCGGTTGGATATATAGAACAAAACTCAAATAGGCGCCACAAATGAATTGATAAAAAACACTAGCTTATGATGAGGATGCCAAACAAAAGATTGACTATAAAATAAAATACAAGCTCCTAATTATGTCATGAACCCAAATAATAAATAGAACTCTTATAATTCTCCAGACATCTAAAAACAGGAGTAACATCTCATAATAAGAATAATCTCCTTGAGACACTAAACTAAATATGCTTTGCTTACTGTATTCAGGAAGAAAAAGAACTTACAATTGCTTTCCTGGCTTTCGTACTCTTATATAATACTTGGACGTTTCTTCTTCAGATATTTCTTCAGTACCAGCAGATTTAAGACTTGTTGAGCATTCATATCCATGGGACCTATCTGTTTCTGGAGGACTCAAAACTCCCTCCTTGTATTTGATTTCAGCATCCCCCTCACCCATCTCACGGACTTGGCAGGGCGCTTTTTCACCCTCTGAATTATGAATTGGGAGTGCACCTTTTCCATTAACTCTCACAGATTCAGACACTTGACTTGCCCTTTTCCCCGCTTTTTTGTCTTTCTTCGAAGTGTGCGGTATTGCTTCACTGGTAGCCACGTTATTCCGTCCAAAGGGAGGACTATGACCAGAGCCTTGCACAGAAGGCGCTACCTGTTTGCTTTCCATTTTTTCCCTACGCTTACAACTACTTACCTTCTTTGTAAAATTTATGTTGTTCAGTTCATTACTTTTAAGCAAATCTTCATCCTGTCTGATATGTTCATTACTTTTAGGCAAACCATCATCCTGTTTGAAATCTTCATTACTTTTAGGCAAACCATCATCCAGCTCTACATGATTTCGCTTTCTCCTACCTGATCCGCAGAGCTGTGAGGCTGTCTCTTTTCTGGAGCCCGTGCTAATGAAGGTTGACAGGTCCTTCCTTGCTAATGAGACCTTTTTCTTCATTTCTAAGTAATTTGAGATTGCTCGCGAATATGCACAAAATGGGCAATAAAAGTTCCCCTCTGTGTCAAAACTCGCATCAGAAACCAAACAGCTCTCGTGAACCACTAGAGGACAGGATCTGGAAGAACAGACCAACAATTCACCACCATTGTTACATCTCATACATAGATTATGTTCAGTCCAATCAGTCGCCAGAAAGTCTTGGCTGAATGTGCACTGAGAGCTCAAAAAAGCATTCTTCTTTGCAGCAATATCAGACGTCTCATTATGAAACCAGTCCATATCACCAGAAATATCTACTTCATTGTCACCACCATCTGGTCTTTGTGTAACTTGATCAAGTTTATTCATGTTTCCATTAGATGTATCGCACTGATGAAATTCTTCCTTGTCACGCTTTGCATCCTCCATGTCGTGATCTTGTCCCTGTTCCTCAATGTTGTGATCTTGCCCATATTCCTGATTAGATTTTTCAATCAGAGCCTCAGTGTCACCACGAAGGCTACACTTTTCGTCAGGTAGAACTTCATGAGGACCACTATGTCCCTTAGATGAAGTACAGCCCTGATTCGATTGAGGTCCTTCTAGCACTGTGCTCTCAACATGAGTTCCATCTTCCAGGCTTTGTGTTTCATCAGAAGTGTATTGTAAAATTGTCATAAGTGCATCTGTTGTTTGTATATCCACATCGAGAGATATTAATTTTGCACCTACATCCTGTTCATTAGAAATGACGCGGGGCTTATGCTTGTGGACAGCTTTTATACAGGCTTTACCACCATCCTCTCGTATGATCTGGTCTTCATATGACTTTCTAGCAGCAATTTCAGTAGGGGCAATTATGTTTTTCTCAGCTGGTAATAAATTTTCTTCGGCTAGATTTCCGCTGAAAGGGTAACTAGCGGTTGCAAGGGTAGGAGAAATCAACAGATCATTTTCTGGACAAGTTCGAGTATCTGTATTGGTTCCTTCAAGTCTAGGTTCATTGCCATTGCAGTCACCATCAACCAACGGGGCTCTATCTTCGGGTTGATTACCACCTTGCAGACCACTTGGTTCTTTCAGGGAGGAAAAAGAAGGATGAGATCCTGTAAGAATTGCTGCCTTCAGCTGTCTTGCAAGAAATTGAGGTAAATGAGAAGAAGCAAAAGTAAAAGCAACATCTTTTTTCGAGTTGCATTACTGCAATGTACATAAGGGAAGAAGATCTCTGACCTTTTGCAGAGAGCACTTAGATAAGCAAGACCTTTTTTGTGTTATAAAGGGCTGAATATCCCATTGTAACATCTTTGATCCAATGGCTCTCAAATCAGATGTCTGTCAGGTTTTACATAAATTATCAGTATTAGTCAGCACTTTCATGTGACAGTTTGCTAGCATTTTGACTTGCTTAAATTTATACACTACATAAGTGACACACCTCAGGTAATATTCGTTGAAGGACATCTTCACAGCTCTCGGATGGATCTAATCCAATTTTTGGACCAGCAGCGTAAGATACAGAATTTGAACAATCATTTTTACTGCATATTCTCTCTAGAATTCTTAGAAATACCGCCTCCCTAGCATCCCCACAGATGTCATCAAATATCTGTGGAGTCTTCTTAACCAAATCTATGGTGCCATGAAAACAAACAATTAAGTCTCTCAACAACATATGGTTGACTCCATTGACAACATTTCCCATATAAAAGACATCACAGTGTTTACCAAGTAAAAGAGACGTATCTACTTGATTAGAGCTTGTTAATATCTCCAAGACCCAAATCCATGGTAGAGGCGATGCAGAGGAAAGCTTGCAATCCATAAAAGACTGTTTAAGCACATCAGAAACCATACAATGCTCACTTATAGCCTGCTATGTCATGAGTGTCACAAATCAAAATATAAGGATATCAAGCATATTCAAGCAAGCAAATGACATCAGCATGCCCAAAGGAAACCTTCAACCATGGCATATTCAACAAAAAACATCTGCGTACCCCAATGGATTATTGTGATCACAGTATAATTCAACAACATTCCATGTCACAAAAAGCAGGATGAACATCGATACAAAATCCGAGATGCAATACCTATCCCAGAAAGATAAGAAATCTAAACTTTGTGTGGATATCTTCCACAAAACTACATTTTGTCTCCTCAAATATAACAAGTCAATATAAACACAAATAACACACCAAGTACTCACCCCTAATTGTTCGATCAATTATTATCCAACACAACATTTCCAATTTGAATGAAGACTGTTGCTAGATCTTCCATGATACATCTTCTCAAAAAGTATTGATAATAATCATATATCAACCTATGATTCAATATGGAAGAGAAAAGCAGCAGAAGCAGAAGACTATATAAGCTAAAACCTACTTACTGTACACAAAAAATAAATTGGACTAGCCATCAACTGGTACATACACAAAGCTTTTTCTTTTTCTTTTTCACTGTGAGATGAGCCACACCTATCACATGGGTTGTTCTGCCCTGAACGCACCAGCATAATTGAAGACTAACTCTACGAAAATACAAATCCTTTTATTTCAATTTAACGCTAAAACTCATTACAGTTTCTTTCTCCACTACACATTGCCCCTTACGTTCCATCACTAAGATGCAACGTCCACAAGAGAAACATGTAGGCTTGCACACTATCAAGCTACACAACTTTGTAACGTTGTGACTAACCTAATTCCACACCTAATCACCACCACCTGCAATTCAAACACCCGTTCTACGACCACGAACTCAAGTCTCGAGATGTGTTATTTACGCTATTTGTGACATAGCCATAACGAATTTCGAAATTTCTCCTCTAGCAGAGATGTTGCTCTCAACCTGGGCACGTAAAATGGCCTGAATTTTCTCGGGATCCTTTCCCGCGTATTCTCTTATCTAAGCTTCTTTCCTGTGCATTAGCTCCCCCCATCGTAGATGGTTCAGCCACGCCCGGTGCCACGAAATGATTGAGAACTACGACAGTGATCGAAATGCATTTTGTTCTTTTGTCTAAATTAGTTCCCAAATTCCTCACCCTCTAACACCACTCTTTAATAAGAAATTCAGCCCCCTTTTCAACTAGCACATGTAACTGAGGAGATGGCAGAATGAGCTTAACTTCTCAAATTCAATATTTACACGCTCATATACAACACTAATTTGTCATAATTAACTGAATTAAAATGACAATAGAGTGAATTTAGGAAAAAATTACCGGCAAAAACGAAGAAGAAAATTACTAGGGCTTGGATTAGAGCTTCAGCAGTTCAGTTCCGATTATCTTGTCGATTGTTGAGCCCTATGATCGGAGAATGTGAGATTAAACGGTGTAATCTCGCGGCGGTCGCCGGAACTTCGAACGGCGGTCTCAACGGCGGTGTTGCGCGGCGATTAAAGAGGATTTCAAATAATTACACAAACTTCCTCTAGAAGCTTGAATAATTGTAATTTATTGAAAAAATTAAAATTGTTATAAATAAAACCTGTAAAATTTAAATAATTACACATATACTGTTCTTACTTCTTAGTTTTTTTTCTAAAAAGAACTGAATGTAGGTTATTATGTTTTGAGGAGCACGTCTTTTAACTATTATGAGTGTTTTTAGATATATGGAACTTATTATGTAATTAAAAACAACTTTAAGAAATATCAAGTATCTAAATACTTATGGGTAACTACTAACTATGCATACTCGTGAATAAGTACACTACATGAGTTTTTACTTTTAAGAATTTTTAGAATAAATGTCCATTGTGTCTCTTAAATGCACATGCTTTGCGAACTAACCCATTCGACACTTTTAATTGTTGCATAAGCCATAAGTCACAATTTATTCTTTTGTATATCTTTTTTATGTCTTTGCATTCATCACTTTATCAACGAGACGCGTGACATTTATCAATCATCAATTAATTGCACCTTTGTTTAGTGTGGTGAAGTACAACCACACTCATCATATATCAAGTTATCAACAACAAACAGCTCTTTAGTAGACATTTAAACTTACTTAATTTTGCATCGAGAAAAGCCTAAAAATAAGTCAGTCTAATGTTTATCTAAATCATTTAACCTCTTTAAGAATAGAAATAGTAACTATTTCATTAAAAGATTATGACTGTTAAATGTATAAATTATACAAATGTTGGAATTTTTAAGGAATTTTGCATGTACCGGTTAGTGAATAATAATATGTGTTATCTCTTAAATTGTAAAACCAAGAGGACGATATACCCACTTCAGAATTATACGTATTCAAATTGTAGGATAAAATGACATAGAAATTAACATTTGTTATTCAAATGAAACATTTGAATGTTCCTTTATCTTTTCATAAGCTTCCTTATATATGATATAAGAAACAATATATGAGTGATGAAAATATATGGTCTCTTTATATAACATACTATATATAGATATATATGTCGAGTTTACACCTGTATATATAGTATATTGATCATTGACTAGTGGATAAAGTAATATTGTACCGATTTGAATGGTTATAGTTTGAAGTTCAATCAATGGCTTCCTAATAAATCTCGGCAACATATATAATCTTCCTAAGTGTCATTTACTCCCATAAACACTCCACTCAAAAAATGCTCCACTCACTCTTTATTCGGACGAGTGTGACGCTAAAATGTAACATTAAAGTTAGTGGTTAAAGGAAACAAACCGCAAAATTCTCTCCCTTTCTCCCCCGTAAAAAACAATGAAGAGACAAATCCAAACACATTTAGTACAACAAACAAAGTTCAAGAAAAAGAACAAACTTGAGAATCCAATCATGTCAGAAGCCAACGAAGAAGCCACAACGGCCCCTAACACTGAGGCTATCCCGAACATGTTAAAAATACTAGAACAACAAGAGCCTAGTAGTTTGACATTCGCAGACGACGAAAGAAAAAAGTTTGAGATTAAAGATTTAATGAATGCGTCGATGGAGCTATTGCGAGATAGCACGTTAGCAACGACGGTGAAAGCGGTGATGGAAAACGATAAGGTGGTGGTGAAAATGTACAAACAAATGGTTATTGTTGAGGAACAAGTTTTTAACGACCATTTGAAATTATTGGGAAGTTTTAAGCACCCGAATTTGGTTCCTATAGTGGCGTATATGTATACTCCAAAAGAGAAGTTTTTTGTGATGGAGTATGTGAGTAATGGTAGCTTGGCTTCTCATCTTTATGGTAAGTACTTATTAATTTTTGATTATGGAGTCAATTGCAAAAATCACTCATGTGCTATTTTTATTTTACTTAGCAAATTCTCCACGTGAAATTCAAAATATCTCAAAACGTTCTTGAAATTTTAGCCAAAATGTATATATCAAATCAATACTTTGTTCCATGTGTATGACATTACCTAACCCGATGTCTTTGCAGAAAAACGCACACCCGAGTATCCAGCATTCCTTTGGGACAATCGACTCAAGGTCTTAAAAACACTAGTAAAAGGCGTAACGTACCTTTTCCGACAACTCCCCAAGAAAAAACCACTATTCCACGGCAACCTAAAATCCACAAACGTGCTCGTGGACAAAAACTTCAACGCCCTAGTAACCGACTACGTTCTCGATCGCTTGATGGATCCGGACGACATCCACGAGTACTTAGCGGCATACAAGGCCCCCGAGTGGGCCCAAATCAATCGCATCCATAAGCGAAGCGACGTATGGTGCTTAGGGGTTATAATGATGGAGATGCTATGGACAAGGCCGAGGGTACTAAAGTACATGGATCATCATGCCAAGCCTTACGGTCCCGATTTGCGGCAGTTTGTTAGTGAGATTGCGGGGGAGGTTTATGCCAGAAACATGAAGATTTACGATTCGGAGATTAATGGTGAAGACGAACATGCGATATGGCAAATGTGTTCTATCGTGGATATTGGTTTGATGTCGATACAAGAGGATTTGGAAGAGAGGATTGATTGGATAGGGGATGTTATAGAGATAGAAAAACTTTGAGATTAGATGGAATATTATTCTTGTTTGATGTTTTCTTTACTAACGATGATGATATTAATATTTGTTGTTATTGTTAGGCAGTTTTATAGAATTCGATTTTGTAGTGTGTAGGGTTTTTTGGTGTAGAGTAGAATATGTGTACCGTTTCTTCTGTGTTGGTGAAATTTGGCAATGGAAATAAAGGTACATTATTGAAGTGTAGCTTGTTTTAGAATGACTAGGAATAAAATTAAGCTGAATTTTGGATGTTAATTTGATGCACATGCTTTTGTTTTTTCTCTTACAAAGTTCATGGATTGACGATGAAATATTCGTATCTATACAACACAGATGCATAACGGCATGGCCAGAACATCTCCTATAAACTAGCTAGAGCAAATTCTGTACCTTGCATTTGTACTCTCTATTAATTATTTAACAAATGCAACTCCTGATCGTTGATCGAATTAATACGAACAAAAAGAATATGTCCCATTAACTTTGCCATACTTACAATTAATTTAGTCCTTTTAATTTTGAGTGGTAAATTGCATTTGTCTCACTTTGGTGTACTCCCAAGTTTTTTTTTTCTTTTTTGTAACTTGAAATTTTAGTGTGTTATATTTGAGAAGCTTGCAATTTTGGAAATTTGTCTTTACCGAGTTTGTAATTTGGTATCTTTCTACGATTGCAAACGATGAACAAATCTTTGGTAATTGTAACATATTATATAGGGTAAATTTCGGCAAACCTCCTAATCTATGAGTGGTTTTGCGTTCTGCCCCTTACCAATGAATATGTGTGATATGCTCCCCCAACTATTGATTTTTGTGCGATTTGCCCCATGATGCCAAATCTAACGGACAAAAACTCAGACACGTGTTCAAAATAAACGGTTGATCAACGACTCAGGGGCCAAAATTGCACGAAAATCAATAGGTTGTGGGGCATATCGCATATTTTCATAGGTTATAGGGTAAAGTGCAAAATAAACAATAGGTTGGGGTTTTGCCGCAATTTTCCCTATTATATATGAGGTGTACAATAAATTTTTCATTAATTGATACCAATCTTTTGGATATTTTTTTTTTTCCTTTTTTTCCATTCTCAATGGAATCAATCGGAGCCTATGAGTATGGATAACATGCATGTCGTTTTCTAGAACACAATAAATTTTAAAATGACATCTGCTTATATTTCTTATACTCATGTTTTACAGATGGTATATATATATAGTACATGCATGTAATCATTTTTTAGTATGAATTTTTTAGTATGAATTTAAAATGATGCAATTGAAATATATATATATGCATGATTCATATATAAAACAAGAGGTTATAATACACATTATATGCACAATTTCATAGCAAAATAAAAAACAAAAAGTACCAAAACACCACCTACTTATTCGAAACAAATTGAGCCTCCTTTCTTTTGGGGTGGTTAATGGATTTCCTTTTGTTGTATTATTATGGTCAAAATATGAAGATAACGGCCTCCGAATGTTCCGAGACGTAAATAATCTCCACAAGTGTCATATGCTCCCACAAATACTCTTCTTAACAACGAGATTAGTGGTTAATAAAACAATGCGTTCTAGTCGCTATAAATTTTCTCTACATCACTGTAGTACCCTATAGAAACACAATGGAGATTAATTCAAGCACATAAAATACAAGAGCAAAAGATAAGACTAAGAAAACGAGAGAAATCCAGATAAATACCCAACAAAAAAACACAAAAAGCCAGTGATCATGACACCACCTAGCGACGAACCGGCTACGGAGGCGGAGGCTAGCATCTCTGCCCCGGATAAGAGTATCCAGTACATGTTGAAGATACTACGACAACAAGAACCTAGTAAATTAATATTCGCAAACGACGAAAGAAAGAAGTTTGAGCTTCAAGATTTGATGAAGGCATCAATGGAGTTATTGCGAGATAGCGACTTAGCAACCACGGTGAAGGCGGTGATGGCGGATAATAATGATACGGTGGTGGTGAAAATGTACAAGCAAATGAATGTCGTTGAGGAGCAAGTTTTCAATGATCATATGAAATTATTGGGAAGCTTCAAACACCCGAATTTGGTACCCATCGTAGCGTATATGGATACACCAAGAGAAAAGTTCTTCGTGATGGAGTACGTGAGCAATGGTAGCCTGGCCTCTCACATTTACGGTTAGTACCAATCTAACTAAAATTCATGAGTTCTAATAATCTGACAACATCAAACGCAAAAAAATCAAACGACCAACCACAAGCGATGCTGAGGCCGAGGTTCGGATCTCTGCAATCATGGATCATAATTTTCATACTTTTCCTAAAAAATTAACGAAACGTTTTTGTCTTTTACTCCTTCAAAAGGAAGCCTAGAAGTAATTTCTAATTTCACTAACTACAAGTTTTACCAAGTATAAGAAACATGTCTGAAAAGCTTCACAAAAAATCACGAAACATTACTAAATATCTAGCTAACCGAAACATACATCGAAACTGAAACTTTAGTCCATACATGCGATAACATACAGAACCACCCGTTAATGACAAAAAATATGACATGACCTATTAATTAATATGTTGCATGCACGCAGCAAAACGCACGGAGGAGTATCCAGCTTTTACATGGCAAAACCGGCTCAAAATCTTGAAAGGAGTGATAGCAGGGGTAACTTATCTATTCCGACAACTTCCACTGAGCAAACCGCTATTCCACGGCAATCTCAAATCCTCAAACGTGCTCGTGGACAAAGATTTTAACGCCCTCGTGTCGGACTATGTCCTAGATCCGCTGATGGATCCCGAGGACATAAACGAGTACCTTGCGGCGTACAAGTCGACAGACTGGGGGGAGATGTTCGGCGTCACGAAGAAGAGCGACGTATGGTGCTTGGGAGTTATGATGATGGAGATGTTCTTGGCGAGCCCGGAGGTGCAGACGTACATGGGTCACGGTAGTAGGCCTTACGGCAAGGAGTTGAACCAATGGATCAATGACAATTTAGGTAGCGAAGAGGAACACTTTGATGCCGAGCTGCTTAATATGAGAGACGAACACACCGAATGGCAAATGTATGAGCTAATAAAACTTGTGAACTCGATTATATATGGGGAGTTGGACGACAGAATGGATTGGATGGGGGTAGTTCTAGAGGTTGAAAAATTGTAATTAATTAATCAGGACTATATAGTATATATTACTAGCTAGCACTTATTGCAATTATATATATAGCTGAAGATTAATTAATTAAATATATTCCATTGATTTCCGACACTAATTTGAGAGTGGAATTAGGGGGGTTCAAGAATATTATGCCTTCTATTCTGCAATTATGAAAATATAGCTGCAAGATTTGGTTCATAATCTGCATAAAAGTCGACCAAATAATCATCCATAAATTGTTAACGTTATTTCAAGAGACTTAATAATTATAAGGATATACCAATACGTATATTTGAACACTTCTACTCAGAAACAGGTACATGAGTTGTTAGAGAACGTAAAGATTGCATATAAAAGTTTATCTTAACCCATAAATTAACTACAACCCAATAAGAGCCAAATTTTTATTTTTTTTGTAAAAATCTGAAGAGAGAGAATAGCAAGTGAGAGAGACCAACTTCCGTAAAGGAATTTCTGCACAAATTCAAATAAGGCGATTGAAATTTGATTTTCAATTGAATAAGCCCCCAAATTAACCTTTTATACTTAGGTTAAATAAGCCCCCTTAACATCTCGAGTCTCTATCTTTTGTCAAATAAAAAAAGAGATCAGTAAAAGTTAACATCATGGTCCAAAAAATCCAAAATCTAATATCATACGCGAGCACATATATATGTTAACTACGATAAACAAAACAAGCCAAAAAACTGTATAAAAGTCTGAATAGATATGGAAACTTGATGAGATTCATAACGACATTTGATTTTTCCTTTTATTTATTTGATCCATAGAAAATTTAATGTTGTTAAACTTGAATATTACATACATTAAACTCTTATCACTTTTTTTTTTTTTATCAATCTTTTGAATCATGACTCAACATTTTCTTAGTCCACTTAACAAGATGACATAATAAAGATAATCATGCAATCATAGTTATATATTGGGTTTTTACAAAGAAATCTGATCAATTAACAAATGATTTTTTTTTTTTTTGTGAAACATTTAATGTAGTTTTACTAGTACAATTATTTTCGCCAAAAATTTCACAAATGTAGTCGAGCCCCAATCATTTATCTGTTCATATACTATGAAGTTTGTATTTTAATTATCTTATTTACCAATTAATCAAGTTTTGATGAAGTGGCGATTTGTCCCAAACACAAGAGTCGCTGTTTCAGACAAAGCGATCTCAACTGCTAATTGTAGTCCAATGATAAGCCTGTTTGTTTTGCACCAGAAAGAAAGAAAAAGTGTTAGCAATGGCAGCTGCTGCTCTGCTTCAACCTCATCTCTATCGTATCAAATCATCACATATTCGCGTTTATTCTTATCCTAATTTGATTAAATGTTCGGATTCTTCAAAACCCAACAGAGGTTTTGGCCCCAAATCAAGAAATGCTGACAACAAGTAATTAAACAACTATGTCTCTTTATTTTTAAGTAACTATTTTGTCATTTTAACAATAACCCTTTTCTTGTTTTGTTACAGGAAGCTTAAAGCTCCCACCTTGTCTAACCGTAAGTTCATGCTATGTTGTAAAATTGGTTTAATATAGAAAAAATGAGTCAAAAAAAGTGGGTATTAATGGGTTAAAATGTTGTTTTTTTTAGCTGTTATTGAAAAAGAGTAAAGAAATGAACTTTCTTTTAATGGGTTTTGCAGAGGCTCCGAATTTGAGTTCTTCAATTTCAGTCAATGATGTTGAGTTTGAGCAACGCCTACAAGCTGTTAAAAAGTAAGCTGGCTTAAGTTAACTATGGTTTTTCTTTTTTTATTTGGAAATTTGGGATGTGGAAAATGTTGTTGAGAGTGAAGACTTAGATTTTGGGTTTGGTTATGTAATTGTTGTGATTAATTGTCTCGTTTTGCCTTTTTTGTGTTGTATTTGCCGTAGGTTGTTCTGTTAACGGCTCGAACATATTCTTTTTTTTGGATATAGATTGCTTAAGAGTTGATTTTAAAGTCACTTTGATGTTAGTTATCCATATTTCTTTGGCCTTTTTTTCATCTGTTGAGTGAGTAGGCTCGTCGACCTTGTCTCTGATTTATTTTTGAATTCATTTTTTTTTTCTTGTTTCTACAACCGTTAAGGTCGGCGCTGGAGCAGAAAAAAGCAGAAGAGAAGAAGCAATATGGAGCAATTGATTATGATGCTCCACCTGAGACTAACAATAGCACAATTGGACTGGGGACTAAGGTAATATAGATAATACCGATGCATTTGTGCTTCTTTCCTAGAACGTTCGTGGTGTGCAGTGGACTGGGGACTAACTATTGTTTTAGAATGTAATGTAGTAGATTGGAGTTGGAGTTGCAGTAGTTGTATTTGGATTGGTTTTTGCGCTTGGAGACTTTCTGCCTTCTGGAAGGTATGAACTGAAGAAGAAATTTTATTTACATGAATTTTCTGGTCATTTGTTGGTTCATGTCTATGATTCATAGGTTCCAGATTTGGTTGAATTATTTCTTTGCGCAAAATAAATTCCTTTTTGTTTTCCTTGTCTCGATCGTCGTGCTTCATTTCCCCTTCTAAGGTATCAACATCAAAATTTTTACTTTGTATGGTTTTCTTGTGTGTTTCCTAATGATAATGCATCTGTTTTTCAAGCACCCGTGATGGATTTCCTCGGCAAAATAGACTTTACACTCATCATTATGTGATATATACATATATATGCATTCTTTGTTTTGTTTTATTTGTGGATCCGCATCTAGTAGTGGTTTCACTTGGTTCAGCATCTTTGCTTTAGGGTTTTTTGGCCTTCAATCCCCAAAATTTAACTCTCCCCCAGTTTTCACATTTCTATTTCTAATTTTCTATCAAAGCCAGCATTTTACTATCCTACCTATATTGGTTCATAACACAAAAGGCTATCATGGTTCTACCAAATAAGTGGTGTCGAACCAAATTAAGTAGAGGAAGCTAAACTCAAAGCATGGCATTTTATTTTGTATAATAGTTTGAATTATATTCTATTTAGCATCCACTTATTAATAAATTCTTTCTTATCTTTGACAGTGTTAGCCCTTCACAGGAGGCTACCTCAGCTAACAATAAAATTTCAGCAGAAGAGAGAGCAATTCTCGAGGTTAGCTCTAGAAGACCCTTCAATTACTTGTACTTTTTTATTAACTTTTCGTCTCATCAGTATGTTCTATCTGTAGATTTTCAGCGTTAAAATTTATCAAATTGTGAGTGTTCTACCATAATATTTTGCAGAAAAGGCTGAAGCAGTTTGAAGAAACACTTGCTATCTCCCCTGAAGATTCTACTGCCCTTGAAGTAAGCTGTCGCATGTTGCTTGAGAAAAATATATTGTTGTTGAGCTTTGTAGATGGTTGATTCTGTTTAAAGAGTGGTTTCAATATTAATTTCGGTCAGTTAATTCGGATAAATTCTTCCCAGCAGGACTGAGGATTCACCATGTCTAAAACTTGTGTGTTTAGATGGTTTCTTTAGTTCAAACAGTTAACTAGATCTTCTGTGTGATTTTTCGTAAAAATCCAACATAGTCCTTAACAACATCTGGTATTTGCGAATCAGGAAAATTAAGGAACCAGTTCTTTCTGTTCAACTCATGAATTCTCAGTACATAGGTGTCTCTCATTATTTTTGATCTTGGGTGGTTGATCTGAATCGAGCCTGATAAGGGTCTCATATTTCGTAAATAGCAACATCTTTTAAACCATCAAACAAATTGCTTGTCAAGAACAGCTTGACATGAGGGTGAAGTTTCAAAGCTATTTAAGTGGTTTTGTTTATATGTCAAGACTTCATCTGTACTGAAAAAATTCCTGGAAATCTATGGATTTATCTATCAACTTATAATTGTTTGATAGGGAGCTGCAGTGACCTTAGTAGAGATGAGAGAATATGAAAGAGCTGCAACATTGCTGGAAAAGTTAACTGAGGTTTGATATTTGTTTCTCTTGTTCACGATCATGATGAACTAGTGAATATTTAAAATCACTTTAGGCATAGTGGTTCTTTTCTGATTAGACTATGTATATCTGCAGAAAAGACCTAGTGATCCTGATTCTTTTCGTTTGCTTGGTGAAGTCAAGTATGAGCTCAAAGATTATGAAGGAAGTGCCATTGCGTATAAAAGTGCTGAAAAGGTTAGTGCACTAAGACTCGTGAAAGTTTAAGTTTTGAAGCTGAATGAGGTTTCTCAATATTGTGCTCATTTAACTTGAAAACTGTCGCTGATATGATTTGTGTTTGTTATCTCACCACTGCCTCGACTGACTATTTTTAAGATACTTCTTTAGAAAGTTGAGACTCAAGTTAAACCATCGTTGCATGGACGTGAAATACTCATGTCTTTATCCTTGCTTCCACTTCTTAATCAGCCTTTTAGAATAATTTTGTTGCATATGCAGCATTAGTTTTTTCAGTGTTCAATTTTCTCATTATTCAGGAAAGATTTCAGGTTGAGTTGATATTTTCCTCCACAGCTGAATACCCTTTTTTCTTTCTTGCAGGCATCAAAAACTATTGATTTTGAGATCCTTCGCGGTCTTACAAATACTCTGCTGGCGGCCCAGAAACCTGATGAGGTTATTAAAAGTGCAAAATGAATAAACATTTTGAACAGTGTTGTAGTTTGCAACTGAATCTTTTTCTTCTGAGCTGTTTTTCAAAGGACTTTAGTACTAGTGTTTAGATTTCCTAAAGACTTTTAATCAGGTAGAATATTGCAGTCTTCTCTTACATCACAAATTTTGATTGATGCAACTCGTGATAGTTTCTAGTCCTAAAAGTTAAGAGCGGCTGTATACAATATGTTTCAGTTATTTCCTGCATTCTTACAAATTATAAACACCTCCTCCATACACAATTTCAAAGTATTTGCTTCATGTAGGCTGTTCAAGTACTCCTGGCAACTCGTGAACGCTTGAATAAAGAAAAGTCTAGTGGTAATATTGATGGGGTTTCCGGCAGCACACTGGAGACGAGATCGGATGTGGATCCAATTCAAGTAAGTTAATTTCCTAATACTTCGAGTTTACAATGCCAAGCATAAAAAAATGGTAAAATTTATTGGTTCAGGAATATTCGATCTTCTACGTCTAACCGTATAACAAAGTGATGATGTGGCCTTTTATTGTCCTCTATCTTTTGTGATGCGTAATCTAATATGCACTCGACTTCAATAAGACCTTATAAATTGATATAATCACATGTTACTTTTGTATAATTTGTTAGAGAATATAAAATTAAGAAATGTATTTTCTCCCCAAAAGCTTAACCTATTAGATGAAGTGGTCATTCAATATGTTAGCTGAGCTAGGCGAAAAAGAGATCCAATCTCCGAAGGCTTCAATTCCATGTGTTATTATGCTTAACTAAAAGATGCAACCTGCACCTGTGGGGGCATATGTTAGAGAATATGAAATAATGGATGTATATTATCACCCTCTATAAGCTTTTAAATGAGGTGGCCATTCAATATTGTTGTCTTACAGTACTCATTCAAAGGAAATTTATAACTTTAAGCTAATAGATGAGTTGGTAATTCATTATCATTGCCTTCCGATACTTATTTAAGGGTGAGTATGGCTTATATTGCTTAATTTAACATGCCATATGGTGTATTTTCAGGTAGAATTGCTTCTTGGAAAAGCCTATTCGGACTGGGGCCACATCAGTGATGCTGCGGCCGTTTATGATCAACTTATCTCTAGCCATCCTGATGATTTCCGGGGTTATTTAGCCAAGGTTCTTTACTAACATTTTCTCTTTCTTCATACATCATCCAGTAGTTATCTGGATGACTACATAGAACTGATCCCATCATATTTTGTTCCAAGCGCCATGGCTATTGTTCTTACTCTTTAGTAGTGGGGTTAACGAGGGCTTTAAAATGAGATGAAACTTGTGTAGAATATAATTTTGTTCATCTTGTACAATTTATACACTCGTTTGTTCCTTGTCGGCATCAACCGTTCTTCTTGATTGCACATAATAACGTGATAAAAGTTAATGAAGTATTTATTTATTAGAGTTTTGCTGGAGATAATTGAGACTTTTCCTTATTAATATTGATCTGAGTCACCGTTTAAGAGCTTTCAATAAATACCACAGGGCTCAAGAACCTTACAAGTTTAAAGTTTCTGCTGTATGCACATCTGATATTTCAACAAAGAGTAGATTGCTTGGATTGCATTGTCTAGCCAAGTCAAATATCAAGCCCCTTAACAGATCTCGCTTAGAAATAATTGTAGTATCAAAAATTATACAAGATTAAGCTAAAGTGCGCAACTAATATGAACAAAAGCAGATGGGAACAGTCTTGAAGCTTTCCTGAGGCAAATAATATTTCCCAGCGGACGGGTATGCACTAACGGAATCCCATTTGCCCCTTACAAACATCTAAATAGTTTATCATTTTTTCAGGGAATTCTCTTAAAGGGGAATGGAAGCGTAGGTGATGCAGAGAGGATGTTTATTCAGGTGAACATATTGATGTTTTTTCTTCCTCTTCCCATCTCTGTCTCGGTGTAATTGCCTCTTCTCTTGGAATATTTTAGTAAATGGGACAGCAATTAGAGCAATAGTTTAAGTTCCAAGTTCTAGCCAAATTTCTTTGTAGTAGTTTAGTATTGTTATTTGTACACCTCCCAGCTCCCGAGGTTTGGTCTAATTATAAAGATTTACTATGTGATTTGAATAATCAAAGAAACACCATTGAGACCTAAAATAACATGATAGCAAATATATTATTCTTCGTCAAACTTTAGAAAGTGTTTCTGTCATTATTCAAACCTTGGTTCACACTTCAGGGGACGTCTTTTTGATTATTCAAGCCTCAATGATTCTGAGTTATTCATATTTGTATGATATTTTATGT
The DNA here is from genome assembly GCA_946800315.1 of Misopates orontium. NCBI lineage: Eukaryota > Viridiplantae > Streptophyta > Magnoliopsida > Lamiales > Plantaginaceae > Misopates > Misopates orontium. Next base: position 10,411,874 of record OX326953.1, on the reverse strand, counting down.
TTATGGGTTATGAAACTCTCCCAAATGCACGCTCTACGTGTTCCTTACAACTTTTTGTCGTCCGCGTTTTAGAGATTCTCATGCTATTTCTGGCATAAATACATTGATAACTCTACCATGGATTTGAACAGGCTCGGTTCTTTGCACCAGACAAAGCAAAGTCACTGGTGGATAGATATTCGCGGTGATTGCTGTTGGTGGTGTCGAAGTGGCGAAGTGCTCTACCAGAACTCGATTGATCGTAGAGCCACCATTGCTAGAGCACAGAGCCCTCAATTGGCTCACAACGGAAGTGCTTAGATAAGGTGTGTATAATGTTCACTTTGATCATACTGTAGCCATATGTCTCGCACGTATGGAACCAATCGATTATTAAAAAAGAAAACTTTATTATTGGCAAAAGCAACAATAGGTATGTGATTATTTGATTCTGCAGTTTCTAGTCTCTTTTCTGCAAGGATCACTTTAATAATACTCTGGTGTGTGTATAAACGTCTTGTATGTTATTGAAGCTTAGATAAAAATTCATTATTCATCAACAGTTGATCAAATCGTGTTTCTTGAATATCTTGCATTTTATCCATTTAATTGCAGATGCTGAAGTCAATCATTGAATTATACAGCGCATGCAATACAATAAACGGCCGGCTAGACATGGGTTATTAGGCAGCTTAATTAATTGTGATTTATTAGGCGGCTTAATTAATCGCGATTTTTGCTTAGAGAATCACGTCATGCAATATAGTATAAACGGCCGTTTAAGTTTATAACTTGTTGCGATTAAGTAATATTGTGTTTAGCTAACTTGACTTTTTTCGGTGCCAAATTCCAAGTTTTGAAGTTAGTGAAGATGTTTTAGATTTTTAATGAGCATAGCTATCACATCTACCTAAACTATAAAGATAATAACATAGTTGATAATCTTCGTATTCTAAGTGAGAAGCTAAACACCATTTTTCTATTACAAATGCATAAAACAGTCATATTTTGCAAAATTTACTTCTTTTGTTTTTGTCGCAACAAAATAGCCCAGCCCTCCGCCATATAACCCCTAATTAAACTGAAATTTAGCCTTCTCATGTCTTTGTTTTAGAAAATACATAGAGGGTTTTATTCTAAAAGAAATTATATTAGGTAAAAAGGTTGAAAGACAGAAATTTCAAATAACGCAAATGTAATGTCTATTAAAATAAACAAAGGGAGAATTTGGTGTACTATTGTTTAGAACACAAAGATTATGCAAAAAGAGACGTCACAAATTTTTCGGTACAGGGTTTTTAAAAAGCAGGTTGATTTTGAGCACTCCCCCTGACCTTTTTGCAAGAAGTAGCTTGTATCATAAAGTTGCATGTTCCTAGTATCATAAAAGAAAAAAGGTTATCAAGGTTTAGGAAACGTTTCCACTATTATCTAAACTTTGCATAAAGTTTTGTATTAGATCGAACCCCAAATAATAATGATAAGACACTCTGAATATCGGTTGATCTTTCTAGTGTCAAAAAATATGCAATTTGACAAGTTTATTAATGCATTAAAAAACCTTAACCACAGCTACACAAATCAGATTAGGCAACAAGGCCCTTTATCACGAGAGAGTATTAGGTGCAGCAGATGTACGATGAGGTGGTGCAGCAAGTCGGTTATTTATATAAATGCATGATTGGGATGAGGTGTGGAGAAGTTACTTCCCTATAATTTAGGAATAGTATTTAATCTCCACCACATGTTATACCGCGTCATCGTACAGCCGCTGCACCTAATAATTTTTCCTTTTATCACCTCAAACCCTGACTCACCACAAGTGAACTACCCACAATTCCAAGAACTTAAAGAGCCATACCACAACACAGAATATGTTTCATAAAAAGTCGCAACATCTATAATAATAACTGTTACACAACACTCGCATTTTTCGAAATATATATTTATTACAAATCTATGTACTAATATTGCAATATATTAACCTCATCTCTAAAAGTAGCAGCATCCAATGCTTACCATACTTCGGGAGGACTGGGGGTATATCTTTTAATCTGAAGTGCCAGATTCACTTCAGATTGCTGGCAATGGAATCCTAAGGATCAGAGGCTCCATCACCTGCAAAAAATCATACGACACTCAAAATCGTTTATCATCATCACGGATGACATGCGAACTGCAGAAAAACAGACTTCTTCTATGCCCCCTAACAACAATGTCTACACATTCTCATAATCAACAAAACGAGAAAAAAAAACAATTATAGAGGAAAGGCTACGCTAGAAACTATACCTTCACCAGACAATTGTTCGAAGCGAGTAACTATGTGTTTCCCGTAAGTATATTTCTTCAAGGCATCAATATGAACCTCTATATGATTCACCAATGTTTCCCGCTGTGTGTTGTTTCCAATATCGAGAATCTTCTGGACCACATAATTTGCAAACTGGTCCTTCATCATTGCCTACGGCAGCAAAAAAGTTCAACAGTAGACCGTTAGTATAGAGGTTAGAGAAAGATGAAAGCTTCATTGTCAGAGGAAAATTCAGGAACAAGACACCGGTAACGGGAAAATATGACTTGCTTAATAAGCATGATCTCAGAACTACAGTTATGATGCCCGTTTTGAAAACTCGCGTTCTTGCAAAAATTTGAATACGTCAAAAAGATCAAAGTACTAATGAGGCTGAAAAATAGATTCACTACCAGTAAATCATCCGACTGTGCAAGGATCTCCTCAATCATGACATCTCTTTCAGCGGCATCACAAAACTCTAAGCATTTCTCGACGACATTAGACGCATACTTATGCTGGCTCATCTGTACAATTTTCCCAGACAACTTGCTGACAATTTGGCTCCTTTCAAACGGTTTCCCTCTCTCCAAAACATGCTGCAAAAGCAGATACCATCTTTATGCTTTTAGAACTAAAAGCGTATAGGAAATATGCAAAGAACAGGAAATAGTATGAGAAGTTAATCTAGTCATATTACCAAAATGTAAATAAAACACGAATGTTGTCTTCATGTTGTAATTGATAAAGAAGGATTCACGTGTTTCTTGTTAGTCAACTTCTAAAAGCTAAAGTAGTAATCAGCTCCTAAACAAATAGTTTAAAGCTCCCATATCTGATAACAGTGTGAGTACTAGAAGAGGAAACATGTCATACGTACCTGAGGTGAGTCATTAAAGGGCATGCACTACCCCGTGCAAGGCTAGGTATTAAACCTCAAACCCCTTGGGGCTTATTATAAGTATAACTCTAAATGCATATGCAGACAAATTGAAGACAAAGAAAGTGATGAATGTTTGGTTATGACATCTCTTATGTGAGAATTTGGCACTTTCTGAAAAGAGATGCTACTAAAAGAATAATGTTGGGAGCACAAATTTTATAGTACAAGCATACTTTAATCAGTTTGAAGAAAAAGATGAGCAATGTCTAATCTCTGAGAGAAACTGAGACTCATCCTTAAGCAGACCTCACAGGACTTTTTCTGTTAATTTTCAACATTTAAACCAAGATTGAGTTGCACTATTGATTAGGGGGCAGTGGATGCAAGGGGGTTGGGGGGGATTCAAAATGGGAATAAGCCGTGCTAGGAAAATTATAAACATTCAAATTAGATACAACCTCAACCATCCAGGCTGCAGCTAATTAAGCACAGTAAAGAATAGCCATCAAACCCCAAAGCCTCTAGAATCAAGGAAATGCGTAAATGTACTTAATCATTACTGAGAAACAAACAGGGCAAAACTCAGGCTGTTGTATGAAACCCAGCTCAAAATCACCATTGCCAACATTTAACACAATGGTGAAATCCATCAGTCCAAAGAGAAAAATTGCAGCAGAAATAAGAAAGGAGAAAAAGACAAGTATCAGATATTGGGAAAATCAATGACTAATATGATTGTGCTTGCAGGTCATAGCAATCTAGAGCACTAGATCATCGGACTTATTCTCCAATTGGAACGGATCGGGAGGGGGGGGGGGGGGGGGTCTGGATGGGGCATTTATCAGAATAAATATTCTACTACGAGTATAGCTGGTCTGTGATGAAATTCTAAATAATGCTCAATTCTTCTTCAGCAACAGCTTGGACTGTGCTCAGAAACAACGACAGGGATAAGAACTCCATGAACAGTTTGGAGTACAAATTAGGAGAAATTCATTAAGAACAAAGATTCTGGACAAGTAGCGTCATATTAAAGGTTCTAAGGTTAACATTAACAAAGAAACACGATAAAGGATAGAACGCAGACCTGAATGACATAGTTGCCGTACTGGTCTTGAGCAAGATCATTAGTAGATCCAAGTATCTCATTCACTATGGATCGACATTGTAAGTCGTCTGAACAATGCTCCAAAACTCTCTGTGAGGAGAGGGAACAGAATCAAATACAGTACATTGCTTTATTTTTTTTTTGCTGAACTTACTCACCAGAAGAAATGAAGCTACCTGGGATCTTCACATAGTGACATAAAACTCTAAACGGTAAAAGTAACTTCATCAAAATTTCATGTTGAGATCAAGAAGTTCTTTTGGCACTTCTACAAAACGGATAATATATGCATTACCTGAATGACACGGCAACCATATGGATGAGTAGAAAGCGTAGCTACTTGGCCTTCAAAGGCGGAGATGATAAAATCAAGTTTTGCAGTGGGCAAACATTCAATACATTTCTGTATTACATGATTGCCATTTTGATCTCGTACACATCTGATCACCTGCCCATCAAGTTCGAAGACGAGCTTTGTCTTCTGATCAAGTTCAATAACCTCCAATGCCTAAGCATAATACAGAAAAATATCCATGAGAAATTTTACATAAATTCCAGCAAAAATTTGAATCATTGGAGAAATGTCAGTGATTATGGTATCCAAACGCTGATGACTCAAAGTTAAATGCATCCATATAAAAACAAAAATTAGATTTCTGCGAGCTTTCGCAGAAGGGTGAGAAGTAGTATGTCTGAACAAGAAGAAAACAAACAAAAACAAAGTAAAAATAAAAGAAGCCAAAGAAGATAATTGAATCCAAAGCTTCATAAGCAGACAAACATTTAAGCCCTCGGGTATTCTCAAAGAAGAATAGTTTCTCAGATGTTCTTTGAATAATAAGTACCCTACAGTAAAAAAGTCTCTAGAAAAAAGCATTGCTCCATGCTTCAAGAACTTGAAAATCATCGACTAACATGTTGTTCAAAGTGCAACGGGATTTCAGAACATCAACTTTACAGAATAAAGAAACAACATTAAAGTCTTAATGTCAACAATTAATATAGGACAGACCTTCTGTATAACACGACAACCATACATCTGCAAACTTAAAGGTAGCATATGCCCGGAGAGCAGACTTGCAAGTTCCTTCCTCTGCTCGTAACTCCCATGTTCAAAGAACTGTAGAAACATTATACAAATCAAAGAACTGTGCCATTGACCATTGAGCTTGCAGCAAACCAATAATCATACCTTTTGAATAACATAGTTCCCAAAGACGTCTGTCATTAACTTTACAGCATGTGGAAGAATTTCTTTAAAAACAGACTCCTTCTCCTCAACACTACAAATTTCCAACTTCTGCTGTATAAAGCGACTCCCATGTTGATCAGTGCTGAAGTTAGAATGCATATTAAATATTTGTTATTATTTGGCTCAGGGAGAAATTTAAAGTGAGAATCCCAACTTACTGACTACCTGAACTCAACAATACGGCCGAAAATGTCAGTGAGGTCAATTCGTTGTGCACCACTAGATTTCAGTTCTTCAAGAAAAGAATGCTTCCTATGATCATTAATACTCTCCACTCCCCTTTGCCCTTGCCACTTAGCATAACCACCGACATTTCTTGGCGAAGTTTGTGAAAATCCACTGTTGTATCTTCTTCCAGTGCCTGCAATAGGAGACCCAGGCATCACAGGACTACCAAGAGGTGATTGAGGCACAAATCCCAGACCTGTAGGACTGCTAAGGTAATTACTACTCGGTAGCCCAATATCCCTTGGACTTGGAAGGGATAGCTGAAATTTCTGATCACCCGTATAAGCAGCTGCTGTCAAGTCATTTCGTAAAGCAAAAGAATCGACTTGGCTACCAATCATACCAGGTGGTGGGTAATGGCTGTACTGCAATGGGACACTATATGGATCTTGCATTAACTGCTGGAAATATCGCATTGAGAGAGGATCTGGAAAACTGGGGTGCATGGCCAGTCCGTGATGGCCATAAAAGCGGTCCGGATTCTGCATAACGGAGCCTTTTGAGATGGCTTCCCCAGTGGGACTACCAACATTTTGACCACTAAAACTTTGACCAGAATTGGCATTAAAATGCAAAGGAAAACCCGTATGAGGTGGATATCCAGTGAGATATGGAGGAACAAATGAAGAACTCATAGCATATCCACTGTACTGCGGAGCGTATAAACCAGATGCACTGAAATTGGGATAAAATGAACTTCCTGAAGCCATATAAGCTGCAGCAGTCGAATATAGAGGAGGATGGACCCCAGAAGCATGCGGAGGCAGCTGCATTTCGACTGAGGTCATATTATGATGGCCATGGGAAACTTTGTCCATGACATTGTTAGTTCCTCCTTGACCAGGTCCTTCTCTTTCGAATCCAGAAACATGGTAACCGACATTATGATGAGAATAAGAATTCTGGGGATGTAATTCATTCTGCTGATGAAATCCTAGTTGATCGTTATCTTGGCTACCCTCAGCTTTGTTGAGGCTTTCTGAACCATCTGAGACAATTGTATCATCACCAACAAAAGCACTAGTAGAGTATCCATCATTACTTGTTTCCTCATCCTTATGAGGAGAAAGTGGATCAGAGCCTGCTGAAGGATTCTGTATTGCTGTTGCCCCTGAGTTTGGCTCGGGTGACATTGAAGCTTTTAGCGACAGAGAATCCAATGATAAACTCTGAACGTCATGGTTAAATGATTCCTCCACATGGCCTGAGGAAAGATTCTGGCTAAATATCGGCGACGGGGTTCGAGGAAAATCCTCCTATAGAAGAAGATACAACAAATAAGAAAAATCCCATTTCCTACTATCTCCTAAAGAAAGCATCATGAGCATTTCTATCAAATAAAAGTAAACAAGTAACACCAACATTATCTTCTAGCATTGCATAGAATTTTCGTTCCATGAGGCAAAATGCAGCTCTAGAGAAAGAAAACAGACTATTACAGGAAACAAGCCCCCGTCCCAAACACTCCTCTATCCTTGACTGTATTTGTGTATGTGCGTGGGCTGGGAACAAGTGGGCAAAAGGAATGGCGCAATAATCCTCCTAGCCCTCTCTCTGTCTCTTGATTTCTCTGTCATCGCTCAACTTATCTCCCAATCTAGGCAAAAGCTAAACACTGGACAGATCACTGTTTAAATAAGTGACCTCCCCGAAAAAATGATAAAGTCCTAGATGTCACAGGGGTAGGAAGCAGAATCTGAAAAACACCAGTTGCCTAACGGCAGCTAAATGCCATTTATGGCTATGTCCCAATAACACAACTGTACAAGCATATTGTTTATTCTATCAAACAAAATACATGAATATGTAACTTTTGGAAACTGCTTATTGTCACAAAAGTAGAGCTATATTTTACATGACATTCATCTGCTAAAGATCTTTATAGCTAGGGTGCATGCAACATGTTTTTTTCTTAAGTTGTAGAATAGTAATAACTAGTGTAAGATATGAAGTTCTAGAGAAATATAACTCCAACCTTCCAAGGATTAGAGGCTCTTTTTCACAAAAGAATGTTAAACAATGCCTCTTTAAGCCTCAAATTGGTGATAATCCCAAAAGCTGAGCCTCATAGGTGTAACAACAAGCACAAGATTTTCAGAAGGTACACATTCCACATGGGTGCAAGGAATACCTGAATTAAATCAACCAAACTTTTGTGACGACCAGCAAACGACAACGTATGCTGCCCAAGCATGATAGTGCTGCTATCATCAGTCCTGTCATCTTCAGGCTCCTCCTCATGAGTCGCAAGAGATTTTCTGGCCACATATAAAGATCCACTACCAGAACTATCGTCAGATGGTAATCTCCAATTATTTCCAGAAATCCCAGAACGTTGTGCAAGGTGAACGCTTTCCCTTGAGTGAGTAGATGGAGAAAATCTCTCTCTAGAATCAATATTTGAATGGTAGTGTGCTGAATCTTCTAAATCACTGCTAAAAACTCTGTCATTAGACCCGTATTGTTGATCTATAAGATTACCAAAAGCAGCAAATGATCCCTCCATGCTTGGAGGTGCACTACCGCTTCGACTGGGAGCAATTTTACTTTGATCTCTATGACCGTTAGGACCTCTACGCATAGCTCCCAGTTCGTCAGCCGCAACAAAAGATGCAGAGCCCCTTGATGATGCCCACTTTCCAGTTCTACTGCTCTCCATGATTCTCATAGGGTTTTCGGTCGCCATATTAGATTGATAATGAAGATCCTCCTCAAGTAACAAATATTTTCACATTTCTTAGAGAGAAATGTAATTTATGTAATAATCGGATTCTGGTCAAGAAAACCACCCATAAGCACAATATTCTTATCAGAGATAAAACAAGCAAACTTGTAGACAGGCAGAAATAGGAGCAATTAGAGAAATCAAGAACAAGCATAAGAAATAAAACCAAAAACTAGGTGATTTTCTACCAAAGTAACGATCCTTACCCCCACCCCCAAATAAACATAACCCCAATGAGTTGAAGTTCGGTAATTTACGTCTTAAACCAAATAGGATAAACGACGGTGTAGCTTGTGGCAACTAAATGCGAAAATTTGTCCGGCACAGCTTATTGATTCATACATATGAATCGCAACTAGCGCTTTTCGTTCAGCTATGCCTTACAATCCTAGTAAACAAAACAATACATAGATAATTGTACCTAAGTGCATCATAACATGACTCCATTCTTCTGAACCATTACCACCAATGAAACAAAAACAAAAACTTCTTAATTCTTCAGACACATACACTAGCATAGATTCCAAAAATTCGTAAACTTATTATACAAGTACAAAACCACTCAGCAGCATCATACAACAGTTGACCAGCCTATATCAAGATAAAATTTTAGTATTTCAGCTACTCTCAAGAAAACAGAGCTCAAACAGAACAGGACCAACAAAAAAAAAAAAAAAAAACATTTTCACAACCAACCAAAACCCACAAACCATAGCATCAAATCAACAAAACCAAACACAAGAAACGAAAAACTACACTCACAACATATCAAAAACACAAAATTCATAATAAAGATGAAACCTTTACAAGAACAGATGATCAAGAAAAGTCAAACACTCACCAGTCCAACAAAACAGAGCAATCCCAGGTACAAAAATCCGATGAATTTTTATTTGAACACAAATTTTCAAAACCCCCGAAGACCAAGAAAAAAGAGAAGAAGAAGAGTGTGTGGGGTTTTTTAGCTTTGTTTCATTTCTCTGTTTTGCTTTTTTCTTTTTTTCTTCTTCTCGTTGTTCGGTCAAGTGTGTTTGTTTGTTTGTTTTAAAATAACAAATGTCGCTTCATTAACCCAACACCGTGTCACCAAATTCGCAGCTTCTGCTTTACTTTCTTTTCTTTATTAATATTAATATTTTATGTAAAATAAAAATTATATTAATAATAATAAATTAATAATGATGATGATATCACTGTAGCAGTGTCATAGTTTGTTATGTAATGAAGTGTGTATTGGTTTTGTATTGCAGTAAAGTTAAAAAAATGTGGCGGTAAATTAGGTGCTGCTGGTAATAATAATGGCATTAACTCTAGCGGTCATATTTTCTACGTGAAATAATTATTTCTTATAGAGTTATTTAATATGCTTCTGCAGATAGACACCAGTGATATAATGTTCTTTTTTGGTTTTCAGATTTTTAGTTTTGAGTGGTGTTTGTAATTATTTCTAGAAATAGTTTACTTTAGTTTTTCTTTTGAGGAGTTATTTATTAGTGTTTGAAAGGCATACTTTTGTTTGTCTTCAAAAATGTAATAAATAGCACAAGTTTAAAGAAGCTAGACTCTAAGGGCATATGCACCTATGGGCTTGGGTGCTATATCCCAAAGCTTTTTTTTAGCTCAACCTCTATATTAGTTTTCTTAATAACCTCCAAACATTATAGTTTAAGTTATTAATAGGTTATGGAATTTCTATAAGAAGACGAAATAAAAAGTTTAATTTATTAATAGGTTATTGAATTTCTATAAGAAAACGAAATAAAAAATAAAATAGTATCAATTTGTAGAAGTTTAATGTTCCACCAACTCAGCTTATTAACCTAACTTATTTAGTTTTTACAAATCAACCTAACTAATACTTTTACTAGCAAAATCCTCTTCTTCTTTTTCTATGAAGAGTTTTATATAAACTCACATCTTCAGTTCTTTTGTTGTGTTGATGAGCAGTAAGTGGTTATTAAAAAAATTAGTATAGGATACTTTAACTTAGTGCGATAACTTCTTCTTTTTTCATATTTGATGACTTATATAATAAGTGTATTAAGTTATAATTTCACTCTTGGTCCAATGGGTTTATCCCGTTATCATATTTGGTCACATTCAATTGCTAAAATCATAGTTGATCCCGAAACCTTTTGTCACATTTGGTCCAAAATTTATCAAAGCCCAATATCCGTCACAATTCTCTCTTTTGGCTCAAAATTCATAGTTTGGACTTTGGAGCACGAAGTTTTAAAATTAAAACAAAATTCTATTAGAAAAAACATATGAAAAGTTCTTTTGAAAACAAATCTCCAATTATAGTTTGAGATGAGATAACAGAGCATTGCTCATAACAGAATTGCACATCAAGGATTCACCGAGAACACTTGCAGAATGGCGAGTTCCTTCATTATTCTGCAGCCTACTTCATGATAATATATAAGAATAAATGAAGGAATTAATATATTTTAAATACAATACAGAAATTGAGGCAATCAGACAGACCAAGCACAAATACAACAATTAATAATTCATTGCTCCAAAACCAACATCAGAAAAATCAAAAAGGTAAAATATGTATATCACTGCACATATATATTTATACTCTCACAAACTATAGTAGAGAAAACAATAATGTTAATGAATGAATAAATGAATGAAACAGTAGAAAGTGTTACACCATTGTGGTTCTGAAGAAACAAACGTTACATATTGAAAACCGAATCAAAAATGTGTAGCGACTGGCTAGCCAAAATCGTACTAATCGGCGGGCTCGTTGTCGTCGGAGCTTAATATGGCTTCAAGAGACATTGCATACTCTTCGTCTCCATCAGGAGATGCGCCACCATCTACGAGATCGTTTACCTCCGTTGGAACTTGAGGAATGACGTCGACGTCATTTATGAATTCCTCGAAATCTCCTTGATCGCCATGGTTTATGAAATCGTCGAGATTATATGGAATTTCATGAAAATTGAAGAAATCCATAAGATCATCATATTCTTGGACTACGTTGTTCCCTATATCGTTGGTTGTGGAAGCAGTACGGATAGTAATCTCAGGTAGTTGTGGAGTATCAATAATTGGACGATCAACTCGACTCTCAGGAAAATTAAGAATTGCGCCATTTAGGAAATCTGGAACTTCTGTATAACCATTGCCATTTAAGAAATCAGCGTGAACTTGTTGAGGAAAGACGCCATTTGCGAAATTTGTATTAGCTTGCCAATAAGGCATAGGACAAGTACTGATCGTCAGTTGTTCCATTAATTGTTCAAAGCCGCCGCCATTGGGAGATATGATGGTAATGGAGCAAGACCATATGATGGTACTGCGCCTTTTGAGAAATTTGGAACTTCAGTAGAGCCGCGACAATTTGAGCAATCGGCTGGAACTTCAGCAGAGCCGCCACCGCCATTTGAGTAATAAGCTGGAACATCAGCAGAGCCGTCGCCATTTAAGAAATCCGTTTGAACTTGTTGAGGAAAGGCGCCGTTTGGGCAATTTGTGTCAAGTTCCCAATAAGGCATAGGACAAGTGATCATTGGATGTTCCATTAATCATTCAAAGCCGCTGCCATTTGGGAGATATGGTCCGGCTGGAGCAAGACTATCTTCAAATCCGTTCATCACTGCTACATTGTTGCTATCTAACATTGGACGAATAGTTTCAGCTGATACAATTTGAGAATGATATTCAATGAGGCGATCAACTCTATTATCCACAACCGCGGTTTGTTGATTTTTTGAAGCCTTAACTTCTCTCTCGTAAATCCGACACATAACCAGTCCATCAAACTGCAACAATTAATTTTGAACGTTAACATACATACTTAATTTTTTAGAAAATTATTGAGAAAAAATAAATTATTATATTTTAGTAGTTAATCAATTAAATGGAAACAAATTGAGCATGAAGTTAATGTAGTATACCTTGATTTCTTTAGGCTTATTAACCTTGTATTCATGCATGATCCAATTAGTCTTTTGTGCTTCTCCAGGTTTGCCTTGATAATACACCAACACTTGTTTGGATCCAACGATTTCACGATCGAACATCACGTCTTCATTGCATATTGTGGCCTTCCAGAATCCACCGTCCTTGGTAGATCGATCAGGGCGACTTCCATTTTGATGCTTGCAATTTCTTTTAGAGAAAAAGTACCACGCCTTTTCTCCCAAGGGAAAATACATCTCTGCAAATAAACGAAACGTTGTATATCTATGTAAAACGGCATTGAATGGCATTTTTAAACATCCTAAATTAACAAGTCGTATAATTCATATATTGTCCAGAATCTATTCTACATACTGCATACACTACTACCACAAAAAACAAGTTGCTTTGTACTATAACACATTCAGAAGTTAGAAAGTCAAATGGTCAGTAAACGTTAAATCATTCGAGAGACAAAGAACAAGTCATAATCGCTAGCTAGTTTTTCAAATATTGGTCCCATGGTTGGCCCAAGGCTTTTTTCTTTTCCTTTTTCCTTTTTACCTCAAAATGCCTCGAGACGAATCTCTGGGGCTTAACTTTTATGGGACTTACACCCGTGATTTACGGCCTATGTCCACGCCTTTTTTGCCTCAATCTACTAAGCTTGTGGCCCGTAAAATGCAGCATATAAATCGATTTAGTTTATTTAAATATAATTTTTCATCATTATTTGCCTAAAATTTGTACATTTGACACAAATAACATGTAGTTCGGAACATATTTGATATTCTTGCTATAATTAGTTTTTAAATTTGAAAATTGTCTTGTTCTTCTTTAGATTTTGTAATCGTCATTCTCTTATGGGTATCTTTGTTGTTTTATCTAGTATTTTATGAGAATGAGGCTGTGAATTGTTTTTTATGCAACTTGTAAGCTATGTAAAGTAAGATACATGAATAACTTTTTTGTGCTTTTCATAATTATATATTGGAAATAAGTTATTTCAAATTTATTTTAAGAATCTTTCCTAAGTAATAATGTTTATCAATTATTTATGTGGTGTTTATAAATACTTATTTTAAATATTTAAATACAAAAGGTTGTGGGATTTAGCCCAAGCCTCGTGACTTACGCCTTGCCTCCAAACCAATGTTGTTAAAGGCGTTGGGCGTAAGTGGTGCGTTTTACAAACTCATAGGCGGGGCGTAAGCCTCGAGGCGTGTGCCGCAAGTCCCACAAGTTTTAATACTTAATGTCTCTTAAATATATAAATGTTAAATTAAAATTACCAAAAAAATGGGTTGATTTGATAATAAGAAATATTTATATTTGTTTAAAGTTATAAAATAAATGTAGTTTACATTTATAAAAGGTTCATAAAGATATTTTCATAAACTCTCAATAAATTTAAAATACTATGAGGTTAATTGATGATTTAAAATTCAAAAGTAATATATTAAATATAGGAAAAACCACAAGCCCACAAGAAATGATTAAGTTTAATTTATGTTATTAAAAATATAAAAAAAGATAAACTTTGAGTTTTAGAAAATTTGCTTCAAGAAGTATTATAAGAATATTAATTATCTTTAAATAATTATTGGTTATGTCAAAGATATTTTCATTAGAAAAAATACAGATTAAAGTAATATAGAAAAGAAAAACCCTAAATATATTTATTTTTTGGGCGTAAGCACAATAGTTTAGGGTGCAAAAGGTGTGAATTCTACCTTTGTGCGTAAGCCTTAAATCATGGGGTGTAAGACTGTTTCAGGGCGTTTTATGGTAAAAAAGTCCCTGGGCGAGCCTTGGGGCGAGTTTTTAACACACAACTCCAAACCCATAGAACGCCCGTCTTACGCCTAACGTCTTTTAAAACACTGGTAACGTCTTTTAAAACACTGATCCCAACAGGAACAATTGGAGATGCGACGAATAGAGTCATAAACACTAATAAACTAACGCGAAAAACAAAGAATAAGCTCATTTACCATTGTTTCATGAAACGAATATGATCATACACATCAATAAACAAAAACCATGCAGCAAACAAAAATGGGACAAAATTTACGTACCTGCCAAGACATCGGGAGAGTGGTCGTAAACGTTGACGTCCTTAATTAATCTGATATACGGCGTTGGATCATTATTCAATCTCTTTATCAAATAGTCCACAAGTTCTCCATCTTTCGGGCTGAAACGAAAACCCAGCGGTAACCGCAATATTATTTTGATCACCAGAGGCCATAATCGGTTGTGTAGAGACTAATAATATGTTGTTTGTCACTAGTGATGAAGGGCTACGAATTTGTTTTTGGGGTTGATCTTACGTATTCATCAAATATGAGCTGGGTATATAACTCTTGAAGATTAAATGAGGAAGGCCTAGTACTAGTAGTAATGTATATATTTTTAAGAATATTAATCTAGTTTAATTAATATAATGAGAATCTAGGGTGACCGAGCTATATATAAGCTATCATATAACCTACCCTGCTTATACAAATTAAGGTGATATGTACGCCAACTTCGGGGAAATTAAATTAGCAAACACTTAATAGCAATCGCGTTTCTTTTATAATATATATATAGTATATATTTGTAATAATTAAGTGTTAGCATATTTTTTTAATAAATACTTATATTTTAAACAATTCTTTTAAGATTTATTGGTTAACATTATAATTAAGCAAATAAATTACATCGATCTAATCAACTAAGAGCGTTTGGACTATAAATAAACTGATTAATTATAAATGAAAATTTCAGTAAAGAGTTCAAAAATTTATATTTAAGAAAGGGGAAGAATCGGTGTTGAATATATTTGATGCATTCTTTTAATAATTTACAGGAGGTGAAAACATGTAAATACTAAGTCAAGAAGTATAACGCTTGAAAATAAAGGACTCATAACTGAACTATTTGAATATCAAACTAATTCCTAACTAACTAACGGCACCTTTTTAATAGTGTTGAGATAAAGGGCCACAGTGTCAAGTAAGCCCATCTCGCATATTAGATCATAAAATAGAGTCGGCCCAATGTCATATGTCATATGTGAACATATTGTTGAGAAGTCAGGAGATGACAAACGGCAGAGCCCCACTGCCACAGTGTCAAGTAAGCCCATCTCGCATATTATTATATATTGTTGAGTACAATTGTACTTAATCTGAAACTCTTATCTAACTTTATATTCCAAATTTGTGTTTTACTTCTATCTAACCAATTCAATTGTTTAATTTGATAATATGTTCTATTCGTGATTTTTAGAAAATTTGTATAAATTTTATTACTCTTTCATGTAGTTAATAAAATGAATGATGGTCATCTTATATAATATATGAGTATATATCTTGTTTCTAGGATAATTTAATTTTCTCTTAAAAATCTTTACATAAAACATGTATTTTTGTATTAAAAAGGCCAAATGAGGCAAAGCTACATATTAAAGATTTAGACAATTTCTTCAATACACAATAAGAAAGTAATTACTTAATACTTTAATATATATTTTATTATCGGGACTCAATACTTTAATATTAATTTAGTTATGATTTAATATCCTCCTAAAGTACACGATGCCATTGTACTATGTGGAAGTGAACATAAATATTCTACAAGTGTATACAAAACATCTATTATCTTTTAAAGTATTAGCTATTATTGTATCATTTTAGATTATTTTTTTATAAATATCTAACCCCTCTTGTTGCATTACCCTTCATACATGAAAGGGTCCTTGTAATTAGTCCACCACACCTTAGGACAGGTTTGTGTAATTCTCCGTACTATTTATTATAAAAAATATCATTTTTGCCCAAAAACGGAAGCAAAAGTAGGTAAGGATGGCTTTAGCAATTTACCATGTAGATTATAATGCCTAGTTTACCATTGCTAATTGTTTAATTATTATTATTATTATTATAACCTTTGAGTAAATTTATAAAATATTAAAGTAAAATTTATCCATTTTTTAATTAAATCATTAGGTTAATGTATCGATAAAAAATAGTACCACCGGCGATGAGTGATGACTGATGGGTCTGATCATCCGACCAGATCAAATCTCGGTCAGACAAATAATATCATATAACACGTGGCACAGACGAGTTAGTCACCTCTAAAAAGTAATAACAAAAAGTCAAAAATACAACGAAAATATCTATTTCCTAAATTTACAAACGGATCCTCTCTCGTCAATCTTTACACGTTCCTCTCGCAATTTGGGGATTATTATTGAACTAACAGTGCGAAAATTGAAGTAGAAACCCTAACCCTAGGGTTCATCGGCGATCGGATCTCGTTCGCTGAGATTCGCTTTGTTACTGATTAATTTTTGTGGAATTTGAATCGGAAAGATGCCGTCGGAGTACGGAGCACCGGTGACAACATTCGAGGATGCTGAGAAGGAGAGCGAGTACGGATACGTTCGCAAGGTTCGTTCTCTATTACTTCCAATTTCAAGTGAATTTTGTTTGTGTTCACAATTTAGTGAGTAGTTTACTTGTTTTGGTGTTGTGGTGTTGAGTTACTAGTTTTAAGTTAAATAGTGGAAGTGATGAGTGTATGAGAGGCATAATTGCTCGCTTTTGTTGTGCCAATCAATGATTTTAGTTGACAGCTGCTATGCTGCTGCAATGACTTGGTATTTTGGAAATGGTTATGTAGGATGTATTGAGTTTGAATCTGTTGTCATTGTCTTATTGATTATTATGTGCGTTGATATGAATACTGTTACTAAGTTTCTTACTTTAATTTAGTATCTCTGTATGTACTTGCCATATATGGTACTTATTACAGTTAAGTTGTGTTTCTTCTCGCCTTAGTTTGATGTTATCTCGTTTCTTGTTATATCATATAAATGGTGTATACAGTCACGCTTCCTTATTAAGACCATTATGTGTTAACTTCTGGGAGAAGTATGATTTTAGTATAATAGAGCCTCAAATGCACCAGAGCAAACAGTAGTGGAGGTCACTTCTTACAGTCTTATGTATCATCGTTTTTACCACAGGTGTCTGGACCAGTGGTTGTTGCTGATGGAATGGGAGGAGCTGCTATGTATGAACTAGTCCGTGTTGGACACGACAATCTCATTGGGGAAATTATTCGTTTGGAAGGAGACTCTGCCACAATTCAAGGTTAGCATCTTGGATCTGTCAAGGTTACACTTCTACTCTTAAATCCAAGTGTTCCGGACTTCCGGTCCGGTGCTGTATGTTTCCAGACTCCAGTTTCACTGCTTTACACTACCACGCATCCCGAGTTACACAATTCCTATAACTACCTCGAACAAGGGAAATCTATTAAGAGAGTTCAGTACCCTTTATGTATTCTCTGTGTCTATATCAAAATAGAAGTTGGGATATAACATCCGGATGTTGATGCTAGTTGCAATGTTATGTTGCAGTATACGAGGAAACTGCTGGGCTGATGGTGAATGACCCCGTTCTTCGGACGCACAAGGTGATCTTGCTACAACTATAGCTTGTAAATTTCTTTTGGCTTTTCTGTGTATCTAGAAATCTATAATTTCACCTACTGAAATTTACAGCCCCTGTCAGTGGAATTGGGTCCTGGAATTCTGGGAAATATCTTTGACGGTATCCAGGTTTGTCAATACTGTACCCTTTTTCGAATTATAACAGTTGCACATGCAATATATATGTATTTTTTTCTGGCTTTCATTCTACTGCATGTTTCCTTATGGGTTTAATATGCAATGCAGAGGCCTCTAAAAACGATTGCAATAAAATCTGGTGATGTCTATATTCCTCGTGGTGTATCTGTTCCTGCACTTGACAAAGATACACTTTGGGAGTTTCAGCCAACGAAAATAGGTGCCTGAAAACCATACAACTTGAATTTATATAATGTTTTGTTATACAATTTTTACCCAAATAAAAAATGTGCGCAACTCAATGGCATCCTTATTAATTTTAATATTTCGAATCACAGGAGAAGGAGATCTTTTGACAGGTGGAGGTTTATATGCGGTATGTTGACAGAACAATCCAGTTGCAATTTCAAAATTCTTGATTAAAGCTCTACTAATCAGTTCATAAGTATTGACGTCATCATCTGCAATTTTTTATGCAGACTGTATTTGAGAACAGTTTAATGCAACATCATGTTGCTCTTCCCCCCGATGCTATGGGGAAGGTAACCTACATTGCTCCATCTGGCCATTACTCATTGAAGGTTTGTGTTTACACCTAGAGCTCCTACTGTATATCATCCGTATAATTTTTATAATGTTAACTAGTCTGTGCTGTGTTGGTTTGTCTTAACGTTTTACAGGACACCGTCCTTGAGCTTGAGTTCCAGGGTGTCAAGAAGAAGTTTACCATGCTTCAGGTGAGCCTTTTTGATGATGGATATAGTTTTGAGAATGGTGACTGTTTAATCTTTGTTTTGAAATGTGCCAAAGACTTCAAATTTGATATTTCGCTTATCTGCAGACTTGGCCCGTGCGTACACCTCGTCCTGTAGCATCAAAACTTGCTGCTGATACTCCTCTATTAACTGGACAGGTGACTTTTTAACAAATGAATTGCGCTCCCTAAATTTTGTTTTTATGTTCAAGGAATTATTACTCTTTTAGAGTCTTGTACTAGCTGATAACTTTGTTCTATTCAGCGTGTTCTTGATGCGCTCTTCCCCTCTGTGCTTGGAGGTACTTGTGCCATTCCCGGTGCATTTGGTTGTGGAAAAACTGTCATCAGTCAAGCCCTTTCCAAGGTGAATTTTCTTTGTTTTTCTTTTTGTTCTTCATATATTGTGTATAATTATTTAGTAGCAACAGTTTGTGGCTAATCCAAAAATTTTTACGCTCTTATGAAATGTAGTACTCCAACTCTGACACAGTTGTTTATGTTGGTTGTGGAGAAAGAGGAAATGAAATGGCAGAGGTATATTGCTTCCTTTCTTGTATATTCAGCTACATTGCGATCTTCAAAGTGTTAATTCTAGATATCAACTTCAGGTGCTTATGGATTTCCCTCAACTGACAATGACCCTGCCTGATGGACGTGAGGAATCTGTTATGAAGCGTACTACGCTGGTAGCTAACACCTCAAATATGCCTGTGGCTGCTCGAGAAGCTTCAATTTACACAGGTAACTAAATTTACCATTTAGTGGAAAGTGCTTCTGTTGCATTACGGAACCCTCTTCTCTAGGGGTATTTGAAAAGTATGCTGATGAACTTTTTTCTTTTTCTTTTCAGTGATAGACATGTATTTTAATATTTAGAAATGAAAACTTGTATCAAGAAAAACTATCAAAAGAAAATGTTCGTGAATACATTTTAATGACATATTCGATTGAATTTTTCGCCTTCTCAACTTCAGAAGCTCATATTTAGATTTGTAGTCTTACCATTCACAAGTGGCCTTCCCACAGTGCTATCGCTATATATTAACCCTCCTCTAGGTGGCCATTTGTTATTCTCATGGCTAGCTATTTAATTTTAATATATTAGATGCTATTTTTCCAATCTTGAAACCTGTAGTATCAATTATCTATGAGGCTTAAACACGGTTCCCTGTTCTTGTAGTATTTATTTGTGCTACTTTTATTGAAGTACTTGGCATCTGAATGTGTATGTCCCTAGGACTGTGGAGATGATGGGCCCCTCATTTCTGTTTTTTTTGGTTCATATTGTTGCCATATCTTGTTGTTTATAGGTCTCTTAATTAATTATAGGAAGGTGATTGACGTGTTTCTGCACCATTATGACTTTTACGAAAGCAATGTATATGCATGAATCTTGAGCATGACTTTAGTCTTTCCTTTGCTAGAGGGATTGACTTTTCTGTGGCTCTTTTGTTTGACAAATGAAAACAGTACCTTTTTTTCTTTTTCTTTTTCTTTTTTTATATCCTAGTATGGTAGTTATTAAGCTCAACTTGTGGATGGTCAGGTATCACGATTGCTGAATATTTTAGAGATATGGGCTACAATGTCAGCATGATGGCAGATTCGACATCTCGTTGGGCGGAGGCGTTGCGTGAGATTTCTGGCCGATTGGTATGTATCACAGGATAGCTTCACCATTATTCAAAATTTTCTCATATTTGCACCTCTTCAATAATAGTATACTAAACTTGTTTCTGTCAATTTACGTTTAGATTATCTTCATTGTTTGTCGATATTGGTCTATGCTGGGACGATCTTCTTGAATTTATGCATTCTTTAAACCCTTAGTGATCATAAGTTTCATGAGGACTGGAATATGAAGCATTTATAAACCAGTATATTATAGTTAAAGAGCAAAGCATAATCTTACTTGTGATGACACTTGTTAGAATTGTTATTGAGCTGGTTAAAAAACCATTTATTGCTAAAAAAATTTGATGTATGGTATAAGCATTGTTAGTTTCACATAGTGCAGGAACCGCTCAAATGCAAGATGCTGCTCTTTCTATTTGAATGTTCCACTTTTATAATTCTCCTTAGAAGTGACCCGAACTCATTTTTGGCACAATTTATGTTTGCATGTTATGAAACTGGTCTTAGTATATTTCTAATTGAGTGACAAGCCCATCTTTGTTATGTAGGCTGAGATGCCCGCAGACAGTGGATATCCTGCTTATTTAGCAGCACGTTTGGCATCCTTCTATGAACGCGCTGGTAAAGTTAAATGTCTTGGTGGGCCTGAAAGAACTGGAAGTGTAACCATTGTTGGTGCTGTTTCTCCTCCTGGAGGAGATTTTTCTGATCCTGTTACATCTGCAACACTCAGTATAGTTCAGGTAAATTTCAGACTGTGAAAATTCCTGTTTATATGCAACAACCTGTACTTACTTTACTTTGGTTTCCTGTTTTAGGTCTTCTGGGGTCTAGACAAAAAATTGGCTCAGAGGAAACATTTCCCTTCTGTAAATTGGCTTATTTCTTACTCAAAGTATTCAGGAGTATGTGTTCTTTCTAAATTTATTCTTTTATTCCTTTTTCACCTGTCATAAACGGCCAAAATCTTATCCTTTTCTTTTTTTATAGATATTTCTACCTTATGTTAATTACTGTTTGCATGTTTGTGAAACTCTTATTTTTCTCAGGCACTGGAATCCTTTTATGAGAAGTTTGATCCAGATTTTATTGATATAAGGACAAAAGCTCGTGAAGTATTGCAGAGAGAAGATGATTTGAATGAGATTGTGCAGGTATATAAACTATTTTCCATTAAAAATACCCTTTACTAGAGATTTATTCCGTTATATGTTAAGCATGTCTACGGTTTTCATGTTCGAGTGGAATGTGGAGTAAGCTACTAAGTATGCCTAAGGTTAAACAAGCGGAAAAGAACATCGAACTTATGCGATATTACTTGACGTTTGGCCATTTACTTGTTGCAGCTTGTCGGAAAAGATGCTTTAGCTGAAACGGATAAAATTGTTCTGGAAACTGCAAAGCTTTTGAGGGAGGACTATCTTGCCCAGAATGCATTTACCCCGTTAGTGCTTCCCAAACTATCTTGAGTTTGCTATCCTTTCACCTGTTTGAATTTTCAACGAATTATTTGTTTGTGTTTTGGCAACAGATATGATAAATTTTGCCCATTCTACAAGTCTGTTTGGATGATGCGCAACATTATTCATTTCTACGATTTGGCAAATCAGGTAAAGCAGCCAGATACATCTTTTCTTTCTTTTGCCTGTGTTTTGTGTGAGAATTTGTGACAAGAATGAATACTTTGCCCCCCCCCCCCCCCCCCCCAACCACATATGCTCACACACATATATGAAGTTTAAGAAGAAGCTCTAAACTTACTTATGTGTGATTTGTGTTTGCAGGCAGTGGAGAGAGGGGCAGGTATGGATGGTCAGAAGATAACTTATTCACTTATCAAACATCGTCTGGGAGATTTATTTTACCGTTTGGTGTAAGTGCAAATACAGTCAATAAAATCTTATTAGATTCATTTTTATCTTTTAATTCGCAAATTCTGATCTATCCAACATTTTTCTGGCAATGCAGTTCCCAAAAATTTGAGGACCCAGCAGAAGGAGAGGATGCTCTTGTTGCAAAATTCAAGAAACTTTATGATGATTTGACTGCTGGTTTCCGTAACCTTGAGGACGAGACTCGGTGATGAATGATATCCTGATATTTACTTGGGTAGTAGACTGTATTATCATCTCTTACCGTCCATCTAAATGGCGGCGAACGTTGGTCGTTCATGTTGTTGTGCTTCCTTTATGAAGGGAAGTGGTCCGGGTCTGAGGCTTTCTGGTGAGATGACAGATCTACTTATGTATGATATATGTTGGTGTAGCTATATTTATCTTGTGCTTTGTGGATGCGCCCCATGTTTTTTGGTCAGTAATAAGAGGGCAGAGGTTCGGGATTATTTTGTAACGGTTTCTGCGTAATAATGAATTTTTAGATGTAAAGTTTGTTGTTTCCCGATGACTTAACACGTACAAGTATTAAATGATATGACCTCAGTTTGGTTATCCGGCGTCTCAAGTTTTGCTAGCTTACTGTTTTTTTGGACATATATTGGCACTATATTTATCAATTCTTTGATGCCTCTTGAACTTTTTTTTTCTTGTTAACGTATTGCGTAGTAAACAGAATATATAAAAGAGCAGTATATATTTATAATTTAACAATATCTATCTACGAATGAATGGATCGTAGATGAATTGAGATTATATGATTAAATAGTTGTTTATGTGCATGGCTTGGAACATATGGAGATATATGTATGTGTAATATACTTATATCTCGATACATTTTCTGTATAGTTGTATATACATGTATGTATGTGGGCCTATAGTTTTGTGGCTTAGTCTACACAAGAAGAAATGTTATGCCTCAGATGAAACAACCCCGTTAAATTAGAAATGTTTACTAATTAATGTTTAAGTTCTCTTAAATGAAAATCATAAAACTTACCAGAATTTATACATCAAGTTTCCAGCGAAACGATGCATCAAATATCACTGATGTAATATTATGTTCTCAGAGCGTAAAAAAATTGTGGACAAATAAAGCCACCGTCATTGTTAATTCTGTGATAATTATTGTTTATCTCGACCCTTGAGGTGATTCCGTGATAATTACTGGTAATCTCAACCATTGAGGTGATTCCGTCAAAACAAGATCGAAATCTTCCAGATTTACCTCAAGGAAAAGTTACCCGTTATATGTACTCAGATTGACATAGCAGAGAAGCTCAAGTAAATTTGATCAACACCAAAAGTGCAAGAAAAACAAGCTCCACAAACTTGTAAGGAAGTCTATTGCACAAAACAGATGTTCATCTTCATCAAATCAGCCATACAATTACAAAACTTACAGCCAGAAAGATTGTGCTTGATTAATAGAACTACAACTATTCTCGTTGCCGTTACATAGAACTGAAAACATCATTCATGTTCGTCACTCGTCGAGGAACGATTCTAAAGAAACATGGGAGTCGAAATAGTGCATAGTTTCAGTATATTCCGGGTACAACTCGGTATGGAACCTTCTCGCAGTACAACTTCCAGTACTTGCCATACCTGATGAGCAGTATTATAATCAAATTCTCCAGTGTAAGCAGTCTGAACCACAATCTTGACCAATATATAAACAAATATTCCTCTTTGAAGTTTTTCACATGATTTTCATTGTTAGGTGCAAATGGTTAGTGAGAAGAAGAGCTCACTTGGCAGTTTATCTCCTCTTTTATAACATTTTGGGACAAAGAAAAGAAATATAGAGGATGTGGTAAAAGTATTATTTAATATCACATTTGTACGAAAATCTCTTGGTGAAACTTTGAGAACAGTGATCAGGAAAATGATGGGGAAGAAGTAAACATCCATTTACAGAAATTGTGAAGTGTGGTATGAAGTTAGATTTTCACGACTGTTCATATCTGTGGAACACATTCTAAGAAACTATGAAGATGGGGGCTTACTTTGATTTGCATCGATCGTCGTCTCTTTTAGCTCGATCGAGAAGAAGAATAGTAAGGAAAACCACGTAGAAGTAGGGGAGAAACTGCAAGTAAAAATGGAAGAAGAAAATCAATTATCAAAGAGCAAAGAATCTTTTTGAGAGACAGAGAGAGAGAGAGAGAGAGAGAGAGAGAGCTCAAAACAAATGAAGTTAAAGCAGCTTACGTGGTCAAATAGAGCTGGAAGAGTCCAGAAAAAGGACCCCATTATCTCTGGAACATAATGAAAGTGGCGAGCTAAGCCCCACCTGTTAAACCACAAAAGAGAGGACATCTCATGATATAACTCTTCAATGATCCTCATATCAATATCATGTTCATCCCTGGTCCAGATCGCCCTCCGTAATAATAAACGTGAATGTACAAAGAGAAGATACTATGATTCATTATTAGCAAGTAAAAATAGAAGGAATAATTAGCTACTAAGTTGTGAGCAATTCTCTCGGTCGGAGCTTATTTTTAGCCATCAGGGCCAAAGCCCCCTGACTTCTATATGAGGAGTTTAAAGTTATTCGGTATTCTAATCGAAATTGCTGGTATGATATAGCAAATATTCTGTAAAATTAAAGGTACTGCTTGGGGGTCGTTTATTTCCAGAATGACTCCTCATACCACAACTATTTCCATTTCGCCTAAATGACTAATGAGGAGATCACTAAGGACACTATGTTTATTTGCCATTAAACTCTGGATATAAATATACTCACCATCCTGATGTCAGCAGAAGGCTGGTTTTTGTCTCACCGGTAGTGGTTGTGTATGAGGCAACAATCTATAGAGAAAAATTAAGCCGAATTAGATTATTTGTCCACCAATAAAGAAGAATCCAGAAATAACAATGAAGCCAGAATTTAGTAGCATGGAACAGGCTTGACGATTATTGATGCCATCCACTTGTACCTTGGAGGGTGCTTTTCCCCAAACCAAGCATTTCCCATTTGTCCGGCGAAATTCTTGCCTTTGTCTGTCGCAATCATAGTTTATATATATGCAAAGAACCCCTGCTACAAGAATATAGAGAGCTAGCTGCACAATAGAATAATCAAGGACTTGTTAAAAGCATAAATTTACTTTGGCAATCAGAAACTGCATATTGAAAATCACAACATATTTTCATCAACCTTAGAAAATTATCCAACAAATTATCAATGTCCATGACTTGACTTTCCTATTGGCTTTTGGGCTGCACACTTCTAACGTTATTGTCCACTAAACATTTTTTTTTCTATTGGTAAAACTCCGCTTTAACATTAGAGAAATTAGTATTGAATATTTTACATACGAAATTCATTACAGTTCTTATTTTATAAAATCAAAGTATTTCTTAGTTTCCTACACTCAAAAAAGATACAAGCACAAGACTTGTATAAACCCCGACATATTCAAATAGGTTGCAATATTTTGCAATTTGGACTTCTGGTTATTAAATATACCTCGAATTATTGTTGTAGAAGGTTCCTAAAACAGCCAAAGGTCGAAAAGTGAAGTGTAAATAATTTTTGTTCAAGACAACTCGTTATCGCAAGATACCCTTAACCATTAAACCATTACGCTTGACCTTATGAACAAAAAAAGAAATACATTTCCAGATGGCACGGGCATGAAGAAACAAAATTTCAAGAGTTTTTAGTTACAAAATTAATCTTTTTCACAACATTCAACCCAATAACTTCCCGCAAAACTAAACCAAACTCGAAGAGTACCCCAAAAGAAATTGAAAACGAAAAATCATAATTCATTAGTGTTGTACTATTTTGGGGAACGGCAGAAACAACCCTAAGTAGTAAATACCTAACAGAAGTTGGATAGGAGTAAAAGGAACGGGGAACCATGTTAATTACTAATATTAATTTTCAAAACCTTTCAGAATATTAACTTCCAAGTGAAGCTGATGTCAAACTCAAAGAAATGAATCCAGTCAAAGAGAGATGCAACGACATTAAACTGTTCAAATGGTCATACTGCATGATCCTTATACAGGTGTTTAAATTACCTGAACTCCAAGATTCACTGGATGATTGACAAGGTACATTCCAGGAGAAGTATACACTGATGGCACCCAGACTAAGCATCCCCAACATATATAAAAGCCAGCTGCAAATGCATAAAGAAATTTGCAATAATCAAACATCAACCACCAGCATTACTGAAGAAATACGTGACAAAAGCGAGGACGCATTAAGAACTCAAAAAGAAGAGACCTCTATCGTGAGCAATATCCATTGTGTTCCAGTATCCAGCTTCCCACCAAAAGAATTTTGTCACATACACCAACATTAATATAGTATTTACCAGCATGGAATCAGATACCTTCCCATTTGTTTCGTACTGCAGTAAAAGGAAAAAAAATTAATAAAAAAAAAAAAATCACCTGTCAAAGGTGAACTTAGAGATTTAGGATGGCAAAAGCAGTATGTATATATTTCACGCATGTGTCTCTATATTACAAATTCAAAACGACGACCAAGTTCTAGTATAATAACATTCTTTATATTCAAGACTTCGAAATTTAAAAAAAAAAAAGATTTAAGACATCGAGCATGCATGAACAACTGTCGTGCTATGTAAGCACCAGTAAGCAAGCACTAGCACGGAAGCTAAAATAGAACAAAACCTAACAAGTTTTTTAAGCTCAATAGTTGCTTGGACCTGGTCTCATAGAGATTGGCCATTTGGGACTCTGTGACCCGTATCAACTTGTTAAGAAGGAAAATTAAGGATCCACAAAAGTATATAGACAGGAGGAACGTCGTGTTACAGGTTATTTGATGGCGATTACCTGCTTTATGCAGTAGGTTACTGCAAGAACAGCCCATGACATCATCCCAAATCTGCAGTTTGTGAAAACTTTGATATCAAAGTTCTTACCAATGCGAGGATACAGCTCCATTCCCTGCAAAAATACGAGCATCAGGTCTAAAAATTATAGCATTCTTTCATAAAACAGCTTCAACAATTCCAATTCATAGAAAGGTAAAAGTAAAACTGCAATATAGAAACTGCTACAATGCTCACCCAGTAGAAATCAATAATAATATTTCCTGCTGACCCAGAGTCAGTTGATGATGGTGCCACATGACCCTTGAATGGAAGAACACGATTATCAGAAAAATTATATGTGTGCTTGAGAACAAGGAGAAATTTGGAATTACACGAAATCTGCCGTTTACACTTACTTTGATGTACAAGAATATACAAAAGATAAAGCTTCCAAAAATTAGTGCTGAAAATATCTCTCCCAAATGGTCATAAACTAGTGTTGGGTTGAAAATTCCAAACCTGTAGACACCAACATAATCACAATTTATGAGCAGGCAAAAGAAAAGGCACCTGAAGAAATATAAAACTTCTCATGAACTCCTACTACAGGTCAAAACTAATAATTCCATGTCAACCAAAAGATTTCAATGGCCTGAATAAGAGGATTTTTCATAAAACCAAAAACAGGCACCATATAAATCTTGACAACTTAAATAACAATCAGAAAACATTTTTAAAAAAAAAATTATCTACAAGAATTAGCTACGATCAGCGAAAATATTTTGACAATCTACAATTAGGCATGACAAAATGTAGACTGCTTTTGATTTGACACTTCTCAACAAGATCTAGACGTCATATTGATACTCAAGCAATTTGGTAGTGCAGACCTCATCTCTAGAGCAAGCAGAAAAAATTTCTTGACTAATCTGAAGACACAGAACATGTTTAAATTCTAAAGGAAGTTCCTAAGGAACTGAAACAAGCCACTTGAACTAGATTTCTGAAGAAAATCTTACCACCAGAGGCCGATATATGTAACCAATGTCACCACATAAGCTAAAACACCATTAGCCTGCAATAAGAGAAATATTACAATTCAATGAGTCCACAGTTGAAGCAACAAAATCTTTATTCGACTGTGATCCTAATCTTTTTTGGAGGATAAAAGGCATCAAAGTTAGCCATTATAGCTGGTAATGGTCTTTCAGAAACTCTTTTGGATATACACAGACAACACAACAAAAAATTCGAAGCTCAACTTTTTCACTGAATTATACAGGATACAACCTTGTAGACAGGCCTATTTCCAGCGGGCGATATAGGGCCCTCAACCCTCTTCCCGGGAAGCCAAAGCTGAAGTGCTGCCTCGAATGCTCCATAACAAGCAATGATCTTCCATGCAGTGGCAGTAGGTTTAGGCCAGATGTCAATAAATCCCTGAAGGCCATTGTTCCTAAAGAAATCGAATGTTTGCAACACAGATCCATCTGCATGTACCATAGTATACCATCTGCAATTCAGTTAACGAATACAAAAAACAAATGAGTGTCATCGTATAATACACGCCCCAAAATAAATGGAATACCTTAAAATTTGTTCGTGAGAGGAGTTCATTCGTATACTATAGCCGAGATTCTTTCCCAAGCAATATAGACACTTTTTAACTTGCCCTCTCACTTGTGTGACGGAATTAACTTCAATCCGATTACGAGCACAAGGCATACGCCCTTTTACCAGTCTTGGTTAGACTCTCATACAATAGCAGAAATTAGAATCCCAAAAGGTTTCTCTTCATATACTACAACCCAAAATCATTCCAAAATAATATTCCCAAACCACGTGTGACACCATGGATAAAAGTTTCGTTTCTGTGATATGTTTCAGTTCGTTAATATTAGAAACTTATCGCACTGTTTCGAGATCTTTTCGATATGTTTTGGAAAACTCATAACCCAATTATCCAAAATCCATAACCACTCTATAACCACATATACCATAGAATCTGATCAATAATTGCAATGCCTAAAGAGTTCCCAGATATAGATAGTTGATTCTGCCTTGATGCATGATTCAATAACTAATCTTATACAACATACAAGTAGACTGGCAAATAACTTGCACACATTAACTAAAAATTGGATCTTTACAATGTACACAAACTAATTGGGAACAAAACAAAAGTAAACAAAAAGCAGATCCATTGTGATACAAACAAAAAAAAGAACTTACAATAGAATAACAAATGGAGGGCATAGAGAGAGGAGTGATAACATGGAGGCATATGTCACCATTGGTGAGTGCACCATCTTCGATTCAGCCCCCATTTTTTGCGATGGGATTTTCTTTTTTTGCTGAGTTCTTGAATATTTAGTACTCACTTGTGTTAATGCACTAAACCTTTTTTTCAATGAGTCAAGCTTGACCAAGACTTGCTAAAAATCTATAAAAAATGCCAGTTGTTGCTGTTGAATCGGAATTTCTGAGCCACGTGTCGTGACGTCAGCTTCACGTGACTCACTGGTTGTGTCTTTGTGTTTCGCTTGTTTGGGGAATCTTTTGGGGGACGTTTTGCTAACTTGTGAAAAGATACCTTGTTCTTTTAATGAATTGAGGAAGAAATTTAGAACTTCGTGAATTTACTTATTTTGTTTATGTTTCTCTATTTTTATCAATTTTGCTTATTCAATTAAAGAAGAGACAAATGTTCATTCTAAAGTATTTTTAACCTAAAGTACCTACTATTTTAGCTTTTAAGGGCTAATTGCAGCGAATCCCTCGACTCACTAGGGCATTTGCAATTTGCCCCGATACATCGATTTGTGTGATATGCCGCGTAATCTATTGATCTGTACGTGATTTGTCTCGTGAACTATTTATCAACCGTTCATTTTGTTTGATATCCTTCCAAAACTCTCCAATGGTTTCGAAATTATGCACTAAACTTTCTTGTGGTTTAATAATTATCTAAAACCCCCCTTCTAGTTTCATAAAACTCTCTCTAAAACCCTCTTCATTGTTCCATAAAAAAAAATGTGCAAAGTTTTATGAAACCTGAAAATAGGTTTTAGACATTGATAAATTATAAGGGGTCACAAGATTTCAAAATAATTAGGCAGTTTTAAGGGGATATCAACCTAACACGAACAGTTGCTCAATAGTTCAAGCGGCACATCACACAAATATCAATAGGTTAGGGGGCATATAACACAAGTTGATGCGTTGGGGGATTTGCTGCAATTAGCCCTAACTTTAACTAGTTTGCCAACTATCTTAGTTTGTAAAAAAATTTCTTGTATGAAATTAATATTAGCATACAAGTCTAAATTGACAAAAGGCAGTCCTATAATTGATTGGATCGTAGAAGAAAGTTTTGTTTCGATAATGTGTTTCGATAGGTTAACTTTTAGAAATGTTTCGAGAACTTTTCGACGTGTTTCGATAAATAAACTCATCGTTCAATGAACGTGAAGAATACTTATATATTTCGTCTTCGTAGAGTCGGTCTTCGTAGAGTCAGAGACAGAAACGTATAGAATTTGTGATCCATGAATTGGATTTGGACCCCATTGCAAATATTTTTTCTAATCTTATTGTGTTATTTGGGCCTAGACCAACTTTTTTCTAATTGGGCCAATCCTTGTATCTTGAATCCAAATTTCAATAATTTTTTCCCATGTGAGTCTTCTCCAACTCAAACCTCCGCCACATCCCCGCCGTTCGCCGCTACCTGTGTAACAAACGGGAAATGATATGTAAACTGAGGCACAAATTATCGGCAAAGATTCCATTTTTTCATCCCTTCAAGTCACAATCTTTTGCTGCAATTCACCATCTCTCTTCACAAATTGACTCCAACAAACCTCAAAATTCACCTCAATTCAAATATTTCAACAATCAAGAACAACTCGATCATACTCTCATCGAACCCACCTCACTCACTCCTCAAATCGTGCATGACAATTTACAAAATTGCCCCTCTGATTTAACTGCTCTCAGCTATTTTCTACTCTGTGCGCGTCAGCCCCATTATTTTCACGATAAGCCCACTTTTCATTACATGGTGAAAGTTGTTTCTGAGCTCAATCAAAGATGTGGGTCGGTGAAAAAGATTGCTGAGGAGTTGGAAAATGTGGGTTGTGTCACAAAGGCGCAAACTTTTTTGCTTTTGATGAGAATTTACTGGTGTGGAGGTATGTACGATATGGTTTTTGAGGCTTTTGAAGAGATGTGTAGTTACGGTTATGTCCCCAATACTTATGCTAGAAACATTTTGATGGATGTGTGTTTTAGAATTGGGCGTGTTGATGTGGGTTTAAAAGTTTTAGAGGAGACCCGTGATCCGAATTTCTTGAGTTTCAGCATTGTTGTTTGTAATTTGTGCAGAATTGGTGATGTTGATAGTTTGAAATGTGTGCTTAGGTGTATGTTGATGAAGGGGTACTATCTGAACAATGAGACGTATTCGTTGGTTTTGAACTGTTTTTGCAAGTTTGGTCGCTTGGTGGAGGCGTTTCAGCTGCTAGGTATGATGGTTGTGGTTGGTGCGCCGATATCTGTGACTGTTTGGAGTATATTGATAGACTGTTTCTGCAAGTCGGGCCATATTGAATTCGCGGCTTACTTGCTAGAGAAAATGATGGAGATTGGGTGTTCTCCGAATATAGTAACTTGCACTTCGTTGATTAAGGGATTCTTGGAATCTAACATGCCCGAAAAGGCATTCGAGATTCTTGGCTCTCTCGAATCAAAAGGTTGTTTTCCTGATCTTGTTCTTTGTAATGTGTTAATCGACTGTCTCTCTAAAATGGGGTGGTATGATAATGCCTTTGAAGTTTTCTCGAGTTTGAGAGAGCTAAAACTGATACCCGACGCTTATACTTTTTCTTCTCTTGTGTCGACCATTTGTTTGTCTAGGCAGTATGTTCTTCTGCCTTTACTGATAAGTGGACTCGCCATACAACCTGACTTGGTAGTTTGCAACTGTCTGTTGAGTTATTTCTGCAAAGCTGGTTATCCAGAGGGTGCTTTGGAGTTCTATAATGACATGATAGACAGAGGTTTTGTACCGGATAAATATAGTTATGCTGGAGTATTAGCTGCACTGTGCAGATTAGGTAGAATAAATGAAGCGTTTAATGTTTATAATGGAATGATTCGTGGTGATACGAGTATTGATGCTCATATCCATACCATAATCATAAATGGGCTCATAAAATCGGGAAATTTTCAAAATGCGGTTAGATTATTCAAGCAAGCTGCTGGAGGGAAGACCCCACTTGATGTTGTTTCGTATAATGTTGTGATTGATGGACTTATTAGAGATGGTCGGAAAAAAGAGGCTTATTCTTTATTTACTCAAATGAAACAGATGAGTATAGCTCCAAATAAGCAATCATATAACTTGATACTGTCTGTTTTCTGCAAGGATAGAGATTTTGACGTGGTTAACCGCATTCTGCAAGAAATGGTAGATGGAAATATTGAAGTCGACAAATACCCGTATAAATTGATGAAAGGCTTTCTCCTTGACTTTTCTGACTCCTCTTTAGATTTTAATCTCTTTATTGAGTTGAGAAACTCAAGATTGCTGCCTATGGAGGAAGAGGAATCCATGATTGATGGACGTGATAGTGCTGCCTATGCGAGTTTTGGATATTCTAACGGTGACCGAGATGTTTTAGACCTCGGCACATCCAGCTCTGATGAACTTTCAGATGCTGCAATTTCTGTGGGCTGAAAATAGGTGATGAAACTTGGTCTTTCAGTTCCTTTAGATGATGTTATCGAGCTCATAATGCAAGATAGCTGCTTGGCACCAGAATTCAGGGCAAGTTTGAACTCCCATGGTAAAAAGTACAGTCTTTCTCACTTTAGCTTAACTTATGTCAGTAACATTGGATTTGGAAAAGTTTGATACTTATGATTGTTATCAAATTTATAACTTACGGTTTCTGTTAGCCTATGCTGATAAAAGTGATTCTGATTCTAGTACATAAGCACTATCCTGCCTAGCTTTGTAATATATAATATCAAGCATAATAAAGCTCCAGTAATCAAATTGGGAACTTAAACCAGCCATTCGGTGAAGTGCAATGATTCATCTATCAAATCTAAATTCACCCTTACACCTGCCAAAATTTTTCATCTTTATTTCCTTGGATAATCTTTCTGCTAGCATGTCTTTAAAAATTAATTTATTTTAACCGATGTAGAGCTGCAAAGCCAGCTTCTATCTGTGTGACCTGGAACTTGAAACGGTAAACTAATTAAACAATTACCGTCCTCTCTTATGTAAACTCCCTTGTGTATTTGAACAGTGATAATATCATCATAAGATGTTAAATTATAGTGTTTCTCTTCTATGTGTGTATTCAATAAGGAACTATTCCAATCCATTTTACACCCATTTTGCAATCGCGTTGTGGCTAAATTACTACTTTATTTTTGGTTTTACTATATCCAGATGATTGCTTACCCTAGCGGATTGTTTGCTACGACGATGGAGCTTGCTTTTAGGATACTTCACCTTTTGGATCATATTCGATCTGCGACGTAAGATCTTACACAACTGTTTCTTGGATTCGTAGCTTATACTTATTATAGATCTTTATAACACACGCTCATATTGTTGGAAAACCAGAAAATTGATCTCTTTTCCTCATTTGAGCAGGGAATGAAGTACCCGTCCCAATATAGTCTGTACCCGTAAATAAATCTGGATCTCGAAACGTGTAGGAAGTTCGACTTGAACAAAGTGGTTTCACGCTTACTCCGATTCATCAGCTGACATACTTGAACTTGGTTTGAAAGATCTTTACCTTGAGCGGGAGCTGAACAATGATTTGATTTGGGGTTTTTCGGATCAATGGTGACTGTGATACTGAAGAAATGAAAATCAAAGACCCCATTTACCAACAATGTTGATGGTGAAATTCAGAGTATGTTGAGAGGACTGGAATTATGTCTGAATAAAGGTCTGCACAAAGTTCTAGTGAAAACTAACCCAAAGTTCTCATCAGAATGATTCAACAAAAAGGAGAAAATACTTTTTTGTTGTTTAAGCTAACCCAACAAAACATATAGTATTATTATTATTTTGTTTTTTTTTATTTGGCCCTTTCTTCTCCCAATCTTAAGCTCCACTTCTTTGAGGGCAGGAGTTGGGTTCTTCAAATTTTATTTTGAGTTCTTCTTAGTTTTCTTAGTAGAATTTAACCATTTCTTATTCATAAAAATTGGATCAACCCAACTAATAACTGATAAGGGTTTTTTATTTACCTAAAATATTTAGTTTTTTATACTTTTTATGTTTTATACTAATTTAGTGGATGATATATTTGTTCTTTTATCAATTAACAGACCCCACCCCGCCCTAGTTTGAGAGGTCTATGTAATTTTCCAAATAGTATGAGAGGTCTATGTAATTTTTCAAGTAGTATGAAAGATTTGTGTAAACTACATATCTTGCTTTGTAGTTGTATTAATTTTTCTTTTTTGTACTAACTTTTATATTTTGGAAATAAAATTGTGTTGTCACTCGTTTTTGTGTTGTCACTCGTTTTATATTGCATCGTTGATGTTTTATGGAGTATTAGTCGTACTGTTTGTGACGAATTACAACATCAAAAAGCATGTGCATGTGCTGTCCTTTTACTTTCGAATTATGGATCAAAATTTCCAAAAGTTTTCACGGAAAGTAATTGCATTCTCACTCCGTGGAATTAGTAAGTATTTTTATGTTCATTTCATTATTTTCAAAATATTAAGTGAAAACAAAACTTTAATTATGATTCTAACAAATGACAATTTCGATATTAACAAATAACATTGACTTTCCAATAATATTGTAATCAATGTTTAATCGAGTGATTAGTAATACTATGTGATTCTAAATGTTAGCCAATTTACATTTAAAATCCAAATACTAGCACCAAAATAGGTGTAGCCTTTATAAAAGAGAAGATGCAAAATAATGGTTTATATCTGTTAGACATAACTCTATATGTACTTTGTTGTGAAATGTCAAATTCTCGGTCATTTTGTAAAGCATACACATTGTAGCAATAATTAAAATAAGAATTTAATATTATATGTCTTCGAATAAAAGGACCAAATTATGTAACAATATTGCTCATAATCACATGTTGTATCTTGACGCTACTTCACTTGTATCACGTATCACCCGATCCCCGTTCTCCTGTTCCAAATCTGTAATCACATGTTGTACTCTGAAATTATTTTCGTCGATTCACGAATACACCTTTTACTATAAACGAACACGTGTTTTTGTACGTAATGTCCCCTTTTCTTGGGGTTGAAAAATGACAAAAAAACAAAAACAAAAAACAAAATAAATAAATAAAGAAAATAAACTGTAATTAAGAATGAAATAGTTAAAACCTTAATAATTAATGAATTTAAGTAAAATAAAAATGTCAACGTCAAAAAAATCATATTATTATTTTTCCGGTAGGTTCCAAGTCCAGGTCCTGTCTAGGGACGGAGAGATTTTTTCATCGATTTCGCCGCTTCTTCATTTTCACCTCCCAAATCAAGAACCCTAATTTGTCAATTTTTGGATGCGTTTGTTTCAATTGGTGCTCCAAGCGGATCAGAGAATCTGATGTATTCAACAGGTCAGTTTTGATTGAGCTTCAGCACTCATTAGGGTTTCTAATTCTCAATTTGTTGTGATCGTGTTTAAATATCTGATAATTTGAAATGAGGTTTTTGCGAGGAATTTGAAATGCTGACGATTTCAATTTGCATTGTTGATGTATTTGATGTTAATTTTAGATATTAAGATTTTGTGAATGTGATTTTTTTTTTTTGTGGTTCGATCACTGATTAGAAATTGGAACCTTGATTCGGAGATAGTAGTTATAGTCAATGCAGTTGTATATTGGAATTTAATGTTGTTCATGGAATTTACAGCTAGCTGTGATTGGGAAGTATTTGTGGAGGAGTTGAAGTTGTTATATGCCTTGCTAGATGTACTGTGTATGACTTTCAACACCAACCGATATGATCGTAGGTTAAGTGTCGAGCTTGCCTGCTTTTACTAGATATGTAAATCATAAGCTATCTTTAAACTAAACTGGAGGTCAATATACCAATTTAAGTGTGCTGGTAACGTGTATTTCGATAGAACGTGACGTGTACATGGATGTTGAACTTGTCTTCCACTATACAAAGGGGCAAAATTGGCAATTTGCTTCATTGTCTGATGTTACTATGGTCCTGTTTTGTCTGATTTTTTGACTTTATTCAATTCATCCGTGCAGGGAGCTCCCTGTTGAAATGGTCCACAGAGAAACTTATTATTGTCGTGTTTCTTTCCTTTTGATCATCATACATTGTCCTCAGCAATGCAATTAGTACGACATGATATTCGTACCGAGGATAGTTCAGAAAGAGAGCCCATTTTGCCGCAACCTAGTACGCCGAGGTTATCAGAAGAATCTTCATGCTCGATTGAAATAACTGTGGGTGCGGATTCTTCTTTACCTGCTTCCGATCCATCAGGTCCTGATATTAATGAGGATGTTGTTCTAGTGAGTTCAGACCAACCACAGTGCCGCATATGCCTTGACACTGAAGGTTCTTTTTTTTTTTTTTCTTCCAATTATTTGCATCTTGTTTAGACATATTAATTTTGGTTATAGATAACATCACTCGTGGGAAACGGTAATACACTTTTATTTACTCACTTATAAAAAGTTTACGAGATAATCCTGTAAGTTTAGATGAGTTTTTTACAAGTAAATTTATTAGTGTTATAATTATTATTTTATAATTAGTCTGTTTTTTCTTGTTGTGCAAAATCCAGAAGAAGATTTAATTGCACCATGCCATTGTAAGGGCACCCAAAAATATGTTCACCGATCATGTCTTGATAATTGGAGGTCAACAAAGGTATGTTGCATTCTTTTCTCACCATCTTCCAAACAAAATTTGACGAACATATGAGTGGCTTGCTAGTGTTTATTGTCATGGATTTTCAAACTGTACCATTATATCGTACATCTAATAAATTAAAACCTTGTGGAGAAAACAAAAGAAGTCTTTCAGAACTGTTTTTCATCTAGAGATATTACAATTCTTTGCTTTACATTAATTGCCAGGACTATATTATCATGAAGATTTATGCTTCAGTCATATGTCTCAGTTTAGAACTTAACTCCACTTGCATTGTGGCTAGTAGGAGTTTGACATGCACACTATGATCAAATGGTTGTGCTTTCTCTTTCGTTAGCTTACTCCCCCCTCCCACTTTAGTTTTTAGCTGCAAGACATTTATGTTCAATTCATTCATTTGTTTTTTACGCTCTTATCCCATGCTTTATTAATAGTGGAAACTACCATAATGTGGGATGTAACCTTAGTTTTTCTCGAACTCATGCACCGGTACTGGGTATTTTTCAGCTTAAAATATTACATGTATTAGATATTCGAAGGTGGTCATTGATACTGAAAGGATTGTGAGAGTTTACTATATTAACGACAGCCATCACCCCTTCCCTCTCACCACACACACAAGCACCTGCTCTACATGTATGAATTCCTTTATCGGTTGATTTGAACTCTTGTATATTAAATCTCATTCCAAAAAACATGAAGATGATTCGTATGTAGAAGGCTGTATTTTTCTATATTAAAATTTAATCTTGATTGGCGCATTTTTATTCATGTTATGTTTTACGTGTCTTTTGCAATCCAGGAGGGCTTTGCTTTTGCTCATTGTACAGAATGCAGGGCGAAGTTTATACTGCGTGCAAATGTCCCTCCTGATCGTTGGTGGCTGCGGTTAAAGTTCCAATTTCTTGTCGCAAGGGATCATGCATTCATTTTTGTTATAGTCCAGCTGGTATGGAATCCTACTTTTCTTGGAGTTCTATGAGAACATTTTCATGTACAGTTATTAAGTTGAAATAAAGCGGAAACTTAATTTGTTTTTTTATTTTAATGATGAAACTAAGAGTCACAGTTGTATGTCATGGATCTTTTCTCTCAGTAATCTTGTCTGCTTGTTCGCCTGGTTTAATCTGTTAATTGTCCTTTTCCATCTGTGTTAGTGCTAATTTGTGACGTTGCATAAAGTCTATTCTTTGAGCTAGGGGTATTTGTTGGTTAGTGGGTGAATTTGGCTGGGCTTGCATTGGAAAAATGATGTTCAAGGTAAGTCCAGTTATGGCTCATCCCCTTGTGGGCCTATGTTTTCTTATCCATCCAAATCTAGTTCATCCAGTGGTAGGCCTATATTTTTAATCCTAATACAGCCCTAGTGGGACTAGGATCATTCTGGACTTATCCATGGGTTTTATATCTGGATAGTGAAATTAGTAAATGCTTATACAAAACCTATATTTGCTGAGCGGAAATGGGCAAGACAAGTATTTAAAACATCAAGCTGTTCAACTGTAGTTTCAAATTCTGAAAAGTGCATTAAAGTTGCCAGCAAAAAAGGGGAAGGAAAAAAAAATGACTCCAAAGTATTATGGTTTTTCCACCAGAACTTAAATAAAGTATTGCAAAAAGTAAATAAAAATCCACTAACCTTCCAAAAAGGAGAGAAGCCATGTTGAAGAATTAAGGTGAAAAAGTTAATCAATTATCAATTATTGCCGAAGTAATAGAAGTACCTGATAACAATCTTCATCCTTGCTCCATTTAGGCGAATCATCACTTTTACTATCAGATAAAGTTAAATTAGCAAACAGAAGAAATGTGAGTCTTATATTTTTGGTTAGCTTGATTTTCACTAAATATGAATGGGTGTGGTTAATGGGCTGGACAGATAGCCTGACCCATGGACACCCTTATTTTGAGCAGATGTTGAGACATCACCTACCTCATTAGTTTTAGGTCAGTTAGTTAATAACCGTAAGGCATGTTGTAGATCAATTTTGGCCTCCTACTTCGAGTACTGTTTAACATGTGAAGTATGCTAGTTATAACACCCTACCGTGTAGCCTGGTAATCAATTCTTTAAGAGGTTGAGGCCGGTGGAAAAGTGAAAATAGCTGCAGTATTTATACCAAGCTAGAAATAGTAACAATGACGTGAGTTGACTTTATCAAATTAAAAAAAGTTGGAGAAACAAAATTATGCCATCATCTCAATCATCTTCTTACCTGGAACCTCTGGTTATCAACATTGTACTCTCATTTCCTTTTCTTAGTTTTTAGCACATCGGGTAATATATGTCTGTCAAGACTTAGAAGTTATGCATTATAAAGGGCATATCATTATGGTAATGATTACTGCAGCCTTTTACTTCTCATTCAGTTGATAAAAGAAAATATTTAAGTTGGAAAAAAGAGGAGACAGACATTTTTAGTGTATAAGATGGATAATTTACAAGGTCAAGTCAGATGCTTTAGGCATCCTTTTGATGCAACACATATTGCCTGATCAGTAAGGAGTTATACTTCCAGATTTAACTGTGTTGTATTCTGAACTGCTCTGACTCCTGAAATTACTTTTGCTCTTTATGCTGCTCATTGAAAGAGCTTCCCTTATGTATTATAAGTTGGGTTTTGTACTAAAACTTCCCTTAGATTGTTGCATTTCTAGGTGTGCTGGTGTACAAATTTTACGGAGAAGAACTAAGGGAGATGTTTGGTTATGAAGAACACCCGTATGGGTTTTATACTATGGCAGGTAAAAGCACCCTTATCTATTTCTGATAATCACGTGCTATTTTTTATTGTTGTATGAGAGCGTCTTTATCAAAAGATTATTATTTGTCAATCTCAGCATTGTCATTGTGCAGTATCAAAATATTTGACTCAAGATTTCTTTTAACTGCTTTGTATAGTAGTGACATACCAGACTACTTCCCTACTTCGATTGTCTGATATTGTGGTCTCTTAAAAATCGGAATTTAAATTGATTGAGCTCGAGGATAGAGCAGAACTAAAATAGGTCACTGGGTTGTGGAAAGATAAGCAGACATGAGAGAGAATTGAGAAATTAGGATTTGTGCGAAAAGCAGAAATGAAGTACTTAAAAGTTTTAGTTGGCAATTTGGTTTTCCTTTTTGTTGCTTTCTTTTGTCTTTTCCTCCCCATTTTTCTTTCCCCCAGATCCTTTTATTGAGAAAAAAACGTGTCATTCTGTATTTAAATGTCATAAACTTTTGATCCCTTTGTTTCCAACCCATAGTTTGACTCAGTGTAATCCTTCCATACTCAAACTTCTTTGCTGATGTAATGATGTCTAACTTATTCCACTGGGATGAGAAGTGGAACTAATTATGCATATGGTGGGTTCTTGCTCTCTAAACAAGACTTCATTTGATGCTAACATAACACATAATGTTTCTCTTGGAACTAGAAACCAAAGACATGCCTGCATCTAAGTTGATGAGACTATTTTGAATTACTAACTTCGTAAAGCATAGTTGATGTAATTTGTAGGAGACATCTGGATTGTCTATGAATTGTATTGAGGCCAGAGTCCTCTATAATGGGTCAATCAAATCAATGTGGTACCCAGTATATTGCTTTTAACACTGTTCGAGACATTCTCATCTTTCTACCTTTGATGCTTCGCAGTTTTAGCAATTGTGTTGGTGGGTTTGCTCTATGGCTTCTTCATCGCAATAATATGCGGGCAGAGGATCAATGAACGCCACTACCATGTTTTGGCCAAGCAAGAATTGACAAAGGTTTAGTGCTTCATAGTTTGAGCAATAGTGTGATGATCCACTTTGTTTTACAAATTATTACTCAAATGAGATAGAGCAGATTGTATCTCAATCCAGAGAGGGAGATGTATATTGTATAGCTTAACATCCTGGAGAGCAATTATTGTCTATTTCGATGGAAGTCGATGAGTGGATAGTCTTTAAATATACGGTCATTACACAAGAGGAAAACATAATTACGACTTTTACTTATTTTTTATCAGATACTCACGATTTGAGATTGTGACTATAATCTTGTAGAAAGCTAATTTGGGATGAATAGTTTGTATCTGAGTTCGTGTTTTCTATATTCGTTAGTAAATTCCCCTATTAATTTTTGCAGGAGTATGTGGTAGAAGACAGAGAATCCAACAAGGACGTCCCTGAACTGGATCCCAGCCACGTGACTGAACTAAGAATGCTTGGACTTTATTAAGCTCAGGAGAAATTTCTGTGAGTGCTACATCGCCATTATCATATAAAATGAATTACAATATTCTCATTAGCGTCAGTAACCACGTCTTGATTGTCTTTCTGTACTTTCTCCAAGTTTCGGGCTTTGGCGATAAGCATGGTTGTGTCTCTGATTCAAACTACCATCTTTTTCAGAAATCCTGGAACGATTGACGAAGAATCTGAAGGCCGAAGCCATGAGGTACTTGTTTTGTCATCTTATACTACACCCTTTTTCAAAACATAAGTTGGAGAATTCATCTTAAATGTATATTCTTGGTTGTAACGTGCATTATCAAGATCACAAAAATTATGTTCAATGAGTTATATTGTAAGTTCTTTTCACCAAAGTTTTGCCTGTACAAGTCTCTTCTTTTCACGTGCTGACCCCCCTCCCCGCTTTTTGTTTTTTCTAAATATTGATGTTGTCGCATTATAGTGGTTAGAAGTAGAAACTAAGGCGTAAGACGAGATCAACCGCACTCTATTTTGACCGTAATTAATAGTGTGGTCAAGATTAAGCATATATATTTTTAATACACACTATTAATTTGTTAAGCTGCTAGATCATTATAATAATAAACGTAGCTTAAAAGAGCTATTTGAGTGAATCTCCCTCCATTTAATTTAGGAATAAGTATATCAATAACTCTAATTGGTTAAATTATGCAAACTTATCTTTAAATTCGAACAATTATGTGTGCAGTTTTGAAATTTGAGACTATATAGACATATATATAGACAGCCATTTATCATAAGGTGCTGTTTGAAAAAAGTTTAGAATGTCGACAGATTTGATAAAATAAGCATTTCGCCTTCAACTAAAACAAATAAAAATGTGTGCAAAAATCTATGAACCGACTATCTCCCGAAACGCTAGTTAAGCTAAAAGTAATTGTCTTAGTTCCCTTCAATAAAATCAATAAGCTTTTTGATTGATTCAGAGAACAACTCGAGGGAGAAAACGCCTTAAAATTGATTCACATAAATTCAAACTTAAGCAGCTTTACATTATAGTAATTCAGAACTAAAAGTTAAATAAACACTAAAACTAAA
The DNA here is from genome assembly GCA_946800315.1 of Misopates orontium. Taxonomy (NCBI): domain Eukaryota; kingdom Viridiplantae; phylum Streptophyta; class Magnoliopsida; order Lamiales; family Plantaginaceae; genus Misopates; species Misopates orontium. The sequence goes on along the minus strand of OX326953.1, from coordinate 10,369,568 downwards.
AGAAGAAAGGCCCCCCTTCACGCCCTAAATCGTAATCCCTTGTGGTAGCCATCTTATTCTTCCCTCGTCACATGAGTATGGCATGGCAACAATCTCATCGAACCATGTACTTATCAATCAATAAAAATAATATTAAAATTAGCAAATGAAAATACAACCTTCAGCATAAAAAAATTAGTTTTTTTTCATGAAAGAAACACAACTTATACCTAAAAATCAAATGCAGTTAAGTTTATCTGTGGAGTAAGCACATAATCCGGAATACGCCAGGTGTTATAAATACAGTTTGTTTCTAAAACATTCGCATCAAATTATGTAAAGATGCTTTATCCACAACACTTACCAATATAATAACACCATCGCGTCATAATCTCTCTGCTTTTTTGTCAATTGACATTTTAGTAATATTTATGCATCTTTCTAGGAAGAGAATTTGAATAATTTGAAAAAAAAGTCATAAGTGAAAATATAATTATCTTTATGATTTATCTAGTAATCCACTAACCCATTTCAACCTTTTCCGCAATGAATCTTGAGGTTGATCCCTCACCAAAATAAGAAAGAAATGTTTCAATGTCTACTAGAAAGAAAAGTTGAACCATCACATGCCACAACTAGCATCCATATCTGCATATATTTCCCTCCTGATACATGTGAAAAATCACGTGACAAAAATCAAACTTTGATTACGCAACAAATTACTGAGAAGCACTTATATCACTACATGTTTATTGGATCTGGTAAGCAAAGAGAAGGACATGAAATATATAGCCATTCAAGGAAATTCAGCCAGGCATCAGCTCTCAAATAATTACATACAAAAGGAGATGATGAACAGCAACAATGATCCATAAGGCAGGCACTTCATGTTGATAACCTTGAAATACAGCCTTCAGATGCTTTTAGGCCTATCAAAATTCACAAGTATCATAAAATATGAACATATATTTCCTGCTAGGATTTCTGTCTGAAGTTGTCATTTGTTACATGTATATATACAACGTAATGCGCCTCGGCCACACAGCGATGTTAATCGGTATAACCCGAAATTCATCATTTACAGTCTGCACATTTTGTCAGCTATCGTCCTCCTTTGAGGAAGTTTTAGTGGACAACGCCTCCGTGTCCTCCTTTGAGGAAGTTTTGGTGGATAACGCCTCAGTGTGCTCCTTTGAGGAAGTTTTGGTGGACAATTCCTCAGTGTCTGTTACATCCAGATGAGATTCTGTGTCTGAAGTCAAATAGCAAATTCGCACCATGAGACAAGTCAACATACATGTAACAAACTAGGAAAGCTTGATAACAACATAAATCACAGAGAAGAACAATGATATAAAATTATAAATCTAATGCTAGAAAGTTATAGTTTCAGATTAAAGCTAAACGATGTTTGAGTCAGACAACAATCTTATCAACAGAAATGATTCAGACAGGGATAACTGTGAATTGTTCGTCTCATCATTCGCAAACATCGTTCAACACTATCATGGTAACCAAAAGGGGTATTCTGCTTTCAAAGTACACTTATCTGGCCAGTTTCACGGGTTGATGAAACTATAGAACGAAAATCATCAACGCACAACGGCCAAAACAATATGCTCTAATGAAAATACAAAATCCAGAAACTAAGAAGTTCTTGAAATTCAATACGCTTCAAGCACAATTGCTGACGTATACATTGCACAAAAAACGAACACTGGACTCAAAGAGACAGAGATTATGGTAGAAAATGTTAAGCAAAGTTTGATTTCATGCAACATTCCACGTCAGATTACAAATCTTTCAGCACAGATTTATCAGACAGGGATAACTGTAAAATATTTTTTCTCATCATTCATGGAAATTGCAGCACCTAAGCCCATTCCCCACCCCCATCCTCCAACAAATTGAAGTACAAAGGACAACTGCAGCCCAGCATAACAAAGTCGGACCACCAAAAAATCAAGATGAGAGTACATTTCAGATATGTCCTCATAGAACTGCTACGAACAAGGAAAAAAGAATCATAAACAGAACATAACGAACTAAAGTTGGATAAAAGTCTGAAAACAGGCTAAGTTCCAGAAGCATCAGATCTTCCTATTCAGCTAAGTATCATCACACTAAAACCTAATTGAGCACTCCACTCTGTAGCTTTCATCATTCACCGATTAAACAACCACACACACGAATTTCATCACACAAACCAACGCATCAATAGAGTTACAGCTACAAACGTATAACACGACGAGTAACTCATTACGAACAATATAAAACCAACAAAGTCGCAAGTAACAAAACTCAATTGAGACACACAAACAAGCACCTAGAAAGTACCAATTCAACTTCAACCAACACACCAAAAACGAACCAAACTTCACAATCTAAATCGACTACGCACAACGAAACATCTTCAATTCAAACAATCAAATCGTTACCATTGTTAACGTAGAAATCGGAACAAGGCCAGCCCTGCATCGAAGTAACAGCCAAACGCTCCTCATCCGTCAACTCGTTCGCGAACTTGCTAACGGACTCAGCAACGCCGTACGATGCTCGGCGCGGCGGGACCCAGTAGGAGGCTCCGGGCACGAACGGGAGCCAATCGGGCTTGGATCTCTTTACGATGATGCTGTGGATCGCGTCCTCGATCTTCTCCACTATTTTCGCTTCCACCGACAAAATCTCCGCCCGCGTAGCGGTGGAGATTCGGCGGCGGATCGATAATCGCCGTGAGACGGTGGCGGTTCGAATTAGGGTTTTTTGAGAGAGAAATCGAGACATGTTTTGGAGGATTAGGGTTTGTGATGATTAGGGTTTTGAGACTGTGTGTATAATGTATGTATAGATATTGGATTTGAAGTGTTGTGCAAGAAAGCTGTGGTTTTGTTAATTTGCTGTGGGCAGTGAGTGTCTAGTTAGTTCTTTCTTAAAGAGGATTATTTTATACTATTAATTATATAGTAATCGCCTAGGGCTAGGAATTGATTTGGTGGGCATAAGTGTGAATATTATTATTATTGAGAAAATTAAGATAACAAATATTAAGATCAAAATAAGAAACGTGGAATATGTTAGCAACAACATTCTTATTACTTTTTCAAATAAATTGACCTTTTCTCGATGCCTAATATAATTTAAGTAATTATCTCCTCTTTTTTTGATAATTATCTCCTCACATACGAGGACAATAAACAATTTTTATTGACATAATAATAGAACAAATAGCTCTAGTATACTCGAGAGTTGCGAAAGTCAAACTCGAATGAGCTACCAGAGGTCTTGTTCCAAAAAAATTATCTACTATAAATGAGAAATGTCATTACTAAGTAAATCAAATATGAATCTTTAGCCTGTGTTAAACCTAGAATTTTTATTGCACAATAGCACAAACATGGTTTCATCAACAGTAATGCATAAACTAATCTGGCAAACAGAAATACATTCAATCAAATTACAAACACATTCAAAATCATTGAAAATCGACATGCACTCTTATCGATTAGGCTTAACCGCCTCTCCCATTTGAACGAGTTGAAGCTCCTTTTCAAAATCGACATGCATTCTCTTATCAATTATGTTATCCGAATAAGTTTTAAATATATAGTTATGATATTATTTTACAACTTCAAATAACATATTCATATCACCGCCTATCAATTTCTCATTTGTTAAAAAATCTCCCAACAGTAATCCATATCTATACTAAAGAAATTGTTGTTCTAGTAAAATATCATATTGAGACATTCAGCTAATATGTTTGGTGTGATGTAAGTGTAACTAACCATAATGCAAGCGAGTATATGAATTTCAGCCGGGAAAAATAAGATTACAAAACCAATGCATATGATCAATCCAAAAGGAACAAATTTATATCATATTACAATTTAGTTATTTACAACCCTTTCATAGTACAAGCTTCCATCACAGTTCCGTTTGCTCTTCTGTTTTCTTTTTCCCCGAAAATGTTCTCTTCAACTTGTCCACCGCTTCCTCCGCAAACTTGGCGGCAGATTTAGCTGAAACTTCCACCGTTTCTATGCTCTCGTCGAAACTCCTCACAACCGCGTCTTTCACCTTCTCCGCCGCCCCTTCCTCGCCACTCCCGGCGTCTCTGAAACTGGAACACAAGGTAATTGTTGTTGGAAATTATATATAAACGAATAAGTGTTAATCTTCTTTAATATTTTTAGAGAGGAAAGAGACACATTTCAATAATATAACATTTCCATAATGATATTATGGAGCTCCAGACAAATAAATAGGTCCCGAGTTCGAAGCCCATCCCACTAAACGATATCACTTTTTTTATCAAAAATGTTACCACTATCACTTATTTATAAAAAATGGTACGCTCCGCGATGAAACAAAAAAAGGTACACCAAAAAGATTTATTACACATATGACTGTGTAACAAAAAAAGCCGTGAAAGAAGGGTTAAAAATTATATATAAATTAATGAATGTCAATCTTCAGAATAAACTTGCTGGTACGACAATTCACTAATTATCAACACCAATGCAAACAAACCTTACCAATTAATAAATGTTAAATATATCACATTGCCCACGAATAAACTTGGGCATAAATTTGCGCATATTAATTATCTCCAACAATCCCTCCAATTAAAACTTTTAGGAGAACACGATGAACTTATACCTCGACATGGTATTAGAATCTACAAGAAAGGGGACGTGCTGATATATATATATATATATATATATATATATATATATATATATATATATATATATATCATTTCACCTGGGAATAAACTTTGTCTTCCGGAATTAATAACCTTCCTCTAATAATATTTTTTATAGAGAATCTTAGGCCCCTAAAATATTTAGGATAAATAAATAAAGCAGCAACAGGCTTAATAATTAGTATATTATATTGCTTACTCGGTATTAATGGGAGGTGCAAAATAGTTCCTGAATAAATCCTTGGCCCATTGACACGAATAACCTGTTGGGAGAGAGAACAAAGCCTTTGCCGCATCAATCACCGTACCAGTTTTCCTCTCCTTTTCAATCTCATCATCATTCATCGTATTTTGATCAACTCCATCACACAGGTGCACCATATTAAATATCAAAATACCCATAAAAAACACGACTAGTACTACATGAGTACAATATTTGCTGCTTGTGTATGTTCTTGTTACCTTCATCATCTCTTAAGTCTTAACATACACGTGTGATATGTATGTGTTCTTAGATGTGTTTGCTATTTTCTTTTTGTGGTGTTTTGCGTGCATTATAATGTGATGGGCATAATATGCTTTTTTTTTTGGGTGATTGACACGTTAGAGTACCTTTAGTCACTCGGTGTAAGTTAACTTAGATTCGTGGCGGATGGAGATATATCTGGGCAGGGAATGTGGACTTGTCTCTGTATTTGTGTTTTGTCGGTTTGGTTCAAATGGGCTATTTTGGGAACTCCAGTTCGTATGCTAATGGACTGGGCTCAAGCACGTGTTCAAGGCCCAACATATTATATTATCTACAGAAAATTGTAGACATTTTTTTTGTGTGTGTGTGTGTGTTAATGAAGAAGAACGTAATTAGCTGGAAGATTATGTCCAGCCGCGTTCAAATATTAATTTATAGGCGCATCCTATCTCACTCGGTTAACATCTCAAATATGCAATGTCAAAACAATGTTAGTTTGTGTGCCAAGATTAGATTCAACGTGTAAAAGTTATGTTGTAAGAACTCAAAAGGGTTGGTTTAGTAGTGTAAGGTTGAATTGAGTGAAAAAATTATTTAACAGGGCGTCTTACGTTCAATTCCTGCATACACAATTTATTTAATAGGATGTCTTGAGTTCAATTTCTACAGGATTTTCTCTATCTATTTGGACTTGAGGAATTTCGTGGTCATATTATTTTTTTAATTACCAACCATTCTATTTTCAATTTCAATCGTATGCGAAATTTCCTCGAATCAACGACAAACACGAATCGCAAGCAATAATTGGACTCAAATTATTTGAAATTTAGGAACCTTGTGGTCTATTTCTTTAAAACTAATTTTAACTGTAAATTATGAATTAAAATCTCACTACATGCTAAGTAGGGGTATTGTAAATCGAAAGATAACCATCTTTTCACGGAAGATATTTGAGTTGGTAAATAGAATCAAGTTATATAAATTGTTTAATAATCCATTTTCCTTGAGTTTCGTAAATTTTTCATCCACTCAGCACAAAATGTGCCCTCATACAATGTGTATCAATTATTGGTTGGTCTTATCTTGAATACTTAATAAGATTCCAATCCAGGAGCGATGAATTACGAAAAATATTTTCTGGAGTCCATGCATGATAAATGGTATAGTAAAATATTAAGAATGTAACATTTCTTGAATTATACAATATTAGATTTTTATAGATTCATCTCAACCTTGCCTCGTAAGATATATTAATCAAATTGGCTTATATTAGAACAAGGTACAGTCAATGCAATAATTAGTCATCAATTTGAACCACGTTGTAGGGAGCACAATCTGTCATCGGGAAAGTGTTGGGGTATTAACAGCCTCAAAAATTACATTGTATTAATTTCCATTTTAGGTAAAGTTTGATTCAGTAGCAAAATATCCCACACGCCTTAGAGCAAAGTAATTAAGACAGAATCATATAAACTCTGCACTATAAAAGCTTTAATAAGCGAACGTAATTATGCAAAATCATTCCCTCAAATTTCAATCTCTTTCGTGCTTTCCAATTCATTTAATATCATTTACCATCATTAAATATCATTATTAAATATTGAAGTTGATCCATCGAGGATTAGTCCACGATAGAACTTTTACTGTCATGTTCTAACTTCTAATTTTAATGTGTCAAACAATATCTTGCATTACTTTTTATTTTAGGCTAGCAATATTACCAAAGCAAAGATTGTTGGAACTGAGTAAATTTTTTAATATCTCTAATCTACTCATCGTAACTAAAGAATATAGAAATCACATTTTATAATATCTTTGTTTACACCTCTTTTCTTTATTACATATACACACATTATTTATATTAAGAAGGTAAAATCTTTTCAACCATTAGGGATGATTAATTAGCTTAATCATAATTATTTCTTTTACAAAAATAGGTTTCACAAATAATTCTACTCTAGTTTAATAATTTGCTTGACTAAAGGTAATTATAAAATTTAGATTACTGCAGATATATATGTTATGAAATTTTAACAAACAAATATTTTGTTTAGCGACCTGTTAAATTTGGACATTATTAACTTTTGATTAATAGCTTGTGCGGTTGTGCCAATATATTAAATGATTTGTTATTTTTCTAAAAAGAGATTTAAAAGAGATAAATAGAGTTAGATAGTGAAATAATTGATAAATATAAATTGCTGAAATTAGAGGACTCTAATTAATTAAGGTACCAGATTTAAGGAAGGAAATTTCAGATTCCTTAGTTATGAAGGGTAAATTAGGGATAGTAAAATTATTGCTCTGGTTCCAACAATTTTTGCTCTAGTATTATGTCCCCTCTTCATTTTATTCATAAAAAAAGAATCCCATATCACCAAGTTTATGGACTGAATTTATATGCACTGAATAACAAAGATGAAAACTAGTTTCTTCAATATATACATAGTGATTTGCAGACTTTTTAACAAACCTTGGCTTTAAGGGATTTTTCTTTAATGTTTTAAAGGGTCAAAAGGATCCTAAAATTATGTCAAATCTTAGGATTCTACACTTGACTTGAAAAAAATTATGTGACTTCCATTAATCTCTTTTCTCGTTTAGCTTTTTGTTAGTATCGAAAAGGACAAACACAACAAATAACGACAGTCTTAAATCTCACGCGAAAAATATACCACACACATTTAAATTTGAAATCGGTTCACCTTTTGGAGTTGGGTCAAGTAAAATCCCTAGAACTCAGAGTCTCGTGTTAATTATTATCAGTTTTATTGTCTTAACAAATAATATTAATATAAAAATATTAAGTATAACACAATTATGTGTAGTGCTATTGCGCCACATTAAGAGTCAAAGTGAGAGCTCTAGCACAATTATCAGAAGTACGTATGAGATAATAAATTTTAATCTTAACGTAATTATTCCTATTTAATTGGGCATCTTTTGTTTTTGCTAATATTTGTTGTTTTGGTATTCATATAACGCTGTGAATATAAAAGAAAATGGAGAGTAAAATAAATGATAATATGTGTGTGCCCACTAACTAAGCACTCCACGTGAGATTGATAAAAGTTTTTCTAAGAGTCTTCACTTGACATTTGAGTTCGAAAATCCTATACATACACCACATGCAAACTAGGCCTGGATGAGACCAACGAAGCCACTTCAATGCTTAAGTCAGTTAGCGAATAAAATATATAGTTTTGGGTCGGATTTTATGGCCATTACGTCTGAATTTCAATGAGTTAGGTTGAATTTAGAAGCTCTTAAGTCGGACCTTTGCTGGATCGAATCTGCACTCGTAGATCAAACTTGCACAGTTGTATCGAGGGTGCTAGCTCGGATTTGCTTGGGTCAGATCTGGACTTTAGCTCGAATATTACAAATCAAAGTTAACTAGCTTAGGTCAAATGAATAGTGTGTACGTACCTCAAAATAAAAAAAGTGATGGCATATTTATAGATAAGTGTGTCATTAGAGCCTAATGAGCCTTGATTTGATGCGCCACGATTTACAAATGATGCCTTGGGTCGAATATTCGATCCAAGTCTCCTTTTGACTCGAGGACCCATAGGGGTCGGCCCTTGGGCAGTTAGGCCGGATATTCCACCCATTTAGGTCGAATACCCAACCCTTATAGGCTTGTAGAAAGCTGGGTCGGGTTTCAATCCATTTAGGTCGAAAACCCGACCTTTCTATGCCCTATACACAGTTGGGTTGAATTTTGGCTCATTATGTCAAATCTCCGCCTCAATGCGGCCAACACATACAATCTTTGTGGTTTTTTCATCTCTTCTTCTTACACATGTCCGTTTTCTATCAACGGTATTGCTCGTAATAAAAAATATCCCACAACAGTACGCTTTCTAAAGAAACAATAAGGGACCAATGTTGGATATATAAGATTACCAGTCGATTAAATTAGATCAAGAAAACCATCATACATTAATAAATTTCAATTCACAAACAAAGTAACAAAAAAGAGAGAGCCTCGAACAGAAATAAGGCATTTATCGTGGGCAAGACTGTAAATCTTTAACAACCCGAGGACCTAATTGCAAACCACAGCAAAACATGTAAAAAAATAGTTTATATTAAAACCGCAGTGAATGAGTGAATAGAGAACAGACCAAACCTGAATGTGCTTGAGAAGGTAGAAGGTGTGGTTTTTTGCCCTTTTCAACTCTCTCTTTCTCTCTCTAAAATATATATATGTATGTATATCCATCCATTAATAATATATAAGTGAAAATGGTCTCTGTCACTACAACTAATAGAGCGAAAAAGTCTGTATCTTTATTTTATTGTATCTTTTTTTTTTTATTATTTTTTTATTCAATTTTTTTTCTACTGTGTTAAATTAAATCTCTGTTTTTTTTTTGTATGTTGGATAGTAACAGGGACAAACCAGACAACAACCAACCAGTCGTTGCGGCTCGGCTCTGAGTACTCATTTTCAAACGGGCTTTTAGAGAGAGAAAAAAAAAACGGTACTAATATTGTTGTTGTGTTTTATTTTGGCCTGATGGGATCTCAACAAAATTAAAATCCCTAGTTGTTGTTGTTAACAGCGACCGTTCTTTTTGTTTGTTTTGATACAGATATTTCAATATATATATATATACATCTTATGTTGTTCAAATACCTACAAATTTCACCTTCAGGTACTGATTATTTTTCACATTTTGTGTTATTGTTTAATGCTCTGTTTTGACAATGTGTTTGTTTGGTGTAGCGTGATTTGATGAGGATTTGGGTTTTTAGTAATGGGTTTTGTGTGTTTGGGGGAAAAAGGGATTTGGGTTTTGATGGGATTTGGCTGGGAAGATCTTGTTTGTGATGATTTGAAGAGTCAGATTTTTGTTCTTGATTTCAGTTTTTTTTTTTTTTTTTTTTTTTCAAATCCAAAATGCTAATGATTTTTAGTTAAATCCAGAGATTGGGTGAGTGATGTCCCATACCCCACTATGGTTTTCGCCTGAGGTCGTGAGTTTGGCGCGGTTTTTTCGATTAAATTTTACGCTAGTAGTGTTGGTCTGTGGTAAATGATTGAGTTGGATTTTATTTTCTTAGATTTCTTCATTTCAAACTCTAGAAAATTAGTCGTTTTCGGTGAATGACTGGTAAATCATGAGATTCGGGATTTCTGTATGCTTAAGAAATGTGTTATCTGTTTCTGCTCCTTTTCTGGACGAAGTTTCATCAGGTTTTGTTCTTACTGGATTTTTTAGGGAAAAAGGAAAACTTGCTCATGTATAGCTGAGGAGATTTATTGGTTGTATTTATTAATTTAGGTGTCAGTTTTTGGAAGATTCTGCTTTTGTGCAATTATGGCAGTCAGCTTTTGTCAGAGCTCTAACTGCATCTTATCTGTTCCCCCTTGTGGTCACTCTCTTTGAGTGAGTTTCTGTTCAAGAAGTCTTGGTCTTAAACCTGTTCATAAGAAGTTTTGAGTGATAGCAGTGAAGAGGTACTTATGTCGTAGTTTTAATTTTAAGCAACTCATCATGTAAGTTGCCGTTACATGCTTTCAATCATCTAGATGCATGATTGTTACACCCCCCCCCCCCCTCCCTGTGCCTCTACATCAATTGTTTTTCCAGACGAATCTCGTGTCTGGAGCCCGGGCCACGAATTTAAGCTGCTGCGGGTAAAGTGTGTTCCCAAGTGCATCTAATGACAAGCAAATCGCTTGTCATGCTTTTTTGCACATGAGTGTGTCCTTAATATCCCGGCTGTCATGCAAAAGAAAAATGATTCGGAATAAGCATTAAGTTGTTTGAAGTGTAAAGCAGAATATCTTACATGGATATACATTGAAATTAGAAAAAGTTTAATTATTTGGAAGTCATCGCTGAGTGTCATTGATTTGTAATGCCTATACAAAATCAAGTAGAACAACAAGAATAGAGACCAAGCGTCATCTTCGTGAAAGTTATCTTTACTGTGCAGTTTTGTGCATTCTGGCGTCCCTCCTTCTCCACGTGTTTAGACATTATGGGACCAATAAAAGAAGAAAGTAAACTGGGATTCCATTGGGGGTGGTGATTGTGGTTCGTTTTTATTTGACCAATGGGATTGCTTTTTCAAAATTGTATTTGTTAAAGTTTGTCACGATCCGTCTCTTTTTCAATTCTTTTTTAGTTACGGGAGAGAAAACAGCTAGTGGGCCACGTAATAAAGCATTAATACTCTTTTTGTCCGCATATATGCATTTGTTTATTCTTGCCATTGATGTTCCTGTCGAAAATAATTACTATTAGTGATGTATCTCGACTTTATTCTTTATGAAACACGTGTTTTATGGGGTACATTTGTTTGATTGCAGAGGCCTAATTGGATGCAATTATAACTGTTGGAAGTATCGACTCTGTGTCCTTTTGCACTCTCTTCATAAGGAAACCTGATGGGGTCTAGATTCCCGTCTCATCAGCTTAGCAGTGGCCTCTATGTATCCGGCCGTCCAGAGCCACCAAAAGAAAGAATGCCTACCATGAGCTCAGCGGCGATGCCCTATACTGGTGGGGACATCAAGAAGTCAGGTGAGCTTGGGAAGATGTTTGATATTCCTGTCGATGGCTCCAAATCAAGGAAATCTGGACCTATTAACAATGCCCCGTCTAGAACCGGATCTTTTGGCGGAGCTGCTTCACATTCTGGCCCGATCAACCCAAATGCCGCTGCCAGGTCCAGCTATTCTACTTCAGGTCCTGTGTCATCCATGGGGGTGTCTGGTTCAATGAAAAAATCAAATTCTGGGCCGCTTAGTAAACACGGGGAACCTATTAAAAGGTCCTCTGGCCCTCAATCTGGGACTGCAACACCGAATGGCCGCCAAAACTCAGGTCCTCAGCCTCCAATTCTTCCTGCTACGGGCCTCATTACATCTGGCCCACTAAATTCATCTGGGGCCCCAAGAAAGGTTTCTGGGCCTTTGGACTCTAGTGGATCAGTGAAAATACATGGTTCATCAGTCGGTAACAACCAGGCCGTGACAACGCTTAATCAAGATAATGAGTTTTCATTTAGAAAGAATCTTCCAAAACCTATCTTGTGGGCTATTATTCTGCTTTTTGTAATGGGCTTCATTGCCGGCGGTTTTATTCTTGGAGCAGTTCACAATTTTCTTCTACTTGTTGTTGTTATTATCTTGTTCTGCATTGTTGCTGCTCTGTTCATATGGAATACTTGTTGGGGGAGAAATGCTGTTGTTGGATACATTGCTCGGTATCCGGATTCTGAACTGAGAACGGCCAAGAATGGGCAATATGTCAAAGTCTCTGGGGTATGTCAATTTCTCATTACCACCTTTCGCACATATACTTTTTCTTTTTAATTCTTGACGGTCAATGGTGTTTTTGAAACCATGATTCATCATCCAAAACTTATATACTTGTGATCACATGCAAATGTTATGATTTGCAAGCTTATTTATCCAATTTTAGTTACCGTGACAGATCTTCTAACAGATGAAAAGAATAATAAGTTTTGGACATTTTCAACCTTTGTCTTGAAAACTATACTGACATTAATGTTATAGTCCGGATGAATCTTATTCTTCCTTTTATCATGCAAGTGGTGTAGTTTTGGTTGTTTTGGAGTTTTGGTGTTCTGATGGATGCAAGTGACTGTCTATTTACATTCACCCTATGTTTGATGATTCTTGGTAGGTGGTGACCTGTGGAAATGTTCCCCTCAGATCATCCTTCCAGAAGGTTCCTAGATGCGTCTATACATCTACAAGTTTATACGAGTATCGTGGATGGGACTCCAAGGCCGCAAATCCTACACACCGTCGTTTTACTTGGGGGCTTAGATCTTTAGAGGTGATTTGCTTTATTCAGTTACATTCCATTTTTGGGTTTTAATCCTGAACAAGCTATTGAACCTCCCCCCTGCCCCCAAAAGAAAATGTGCTTTTCATGGCATAATAGGGCAATTTAGGGAATGGCATGAAGACATGTACATCCTTTTGATCCCCCATAATTCACTTGTTATTTTTTAGTTTCTTTCCTTCTTTTCTTGCTTGATTTCTTTCTTTCTTCCTTTCATTCATTCTTTCCTTCTTTTCTCTCTAGCTCCTATTGCTCAACTAAAGAATGATGCCAAGTTTCTTTCAAACAATTAAAGACTGAAATTTTCGGTCCCCTATCTATTTTTTCCTGGTTACAAGGGCTTTATGCGGAAATAAAATCTTAGCATAAAGTGGGATATCTTGTTTATTAGCACCATCTTCTCAAGTATGATATGATTGATTGAAGCCGCTTTTTCTAACTGGATTCCCTTGTCCGTAAACCATTCAGAAGCACGTCGTCGATTTTTACATCTCGGATTTCCAGTCTGGGCTGAGAGCATTGGTTAAAGCTGGCTATGGTGCACGGGTGACTCCTTATGTGGATGAAAGTGTAGTCATCGACGTGGATCCTCAAGACAAAGAATCTTCTTCAGATTTCATCCGGTGGTTGGGAGAGAGGAATCTGTCAAGTGATGACCGTGTAATGCGACTAAAGGAAGGGTAAAATCTTTATTCTTTTCCCTTCTGGGATTTCTTGAATGAGGCTCGAGACAAATTATGCTAATGACACGTGAACTTTGTTATTTATTTATCATGAACTGCAGTCGCTTAATTTTATCTATTTTGTGGTAGGTATATCAAGGAAGGAAGCACAGTTACTGTCATGGGTGTTGTCCAAAGAAATGAAAACGTGCTTATGATAGTTCCTCCGCCTGAACCCTCCTCAACTGGATGCCAGTGGACTAAATGCATATTCCCAGCTAGCTTTGACGGTGTTGTTTTAAGGTGTGAAGATACATCAAATGCAGACGTAATACCCGTATAATAAGCATGGTGTTAGGACCCGTTTCTTGCTTATAGAAGTTTGTTTTGTTGGAATACAGTGTTGGAAATCATGTTGAGGCTTACTAGTGCTTTGTTTTCTCTTTTTCTTCTTTCTTCGTTTTGTTTTTTTTCTGTATATTGTAGGGTTATGTAATTGTTTGAATGTTTTTGTTTTTGTTTGTTTGTTTGGTTCTCGGGTTATGTAGGGTTTTGTAATTTTCTGTGTGTTTCTTTTTTAGTGTTTGCTTGTTTCTTAGATTATGAAGGGTTTTGTAATGGTGCTATTCTAAGTTCTAACAAGAAATTTTTACATTTTCTGCGTACACTGTTTAGCTTATTTGGTATTGAGGAGCTAAAGAATTGTCTCATGTAAGAATTAAGGACTAAAAGGGTAGTGTGTATCATAGTTGTTCATGCATGTATATATGTATGTATGTGTGTGTGTGTGTGTGTGTGTTTTATGGATGGTACTGATATTTTTGTTTGTTTTGTACTAACTACTAAAGGGCGAACTAACTGTTTCATGCAAGAATTGGGGACTAACGAGTAATTTGTATTTAATAGCGTATAGTACATGATCTCCTGTGGTCCATCGAATTCAAGATTCAATGTGGTCCTTGTGGACAAGGAGTAGGACTTTAATTTGATCTAGACTATCAAGCTAAAGTACTTTATAGAACATTTTTATCAATATGGTTCGTATTACAAAAGTATTAACGTTTTATACTCTCACAACAACATTAAGGTGGTTTTAAGATTTTTTAAATTTCAAAAACTTTTATTCTTGTTTAACTTGCTGTTAATGTTTTGTCACGTTCTCTATTGTTCTTCTAATGTTCTGTTTTGTGTTGCATTAATCTTCCTTGTAGTGTATTTCTGCATTGAAAATATGGGGTTGGGTCTCTTCAATAGTCTATATATACAAATAAATCATGAAGATATTTAGACCTGATTTTTCTGAAATCCGAGACATGATAACATTGGGGGTTAATTGTAGTAATTCTCCAAACTATATGGTCTCACGTACTTTAACCCGTAACCAATATAAATGTTTGATATGGCCCTTATCTATTTATATTTGTGTGATCTACCCTGGAGTCCTTGATCAACTATTCATTTTGAGTCGCGTTCCTGCATTTTAGTTTGTTAGATTGGGCATCTAGGTTCAAATTGCACAAAAATCAATAGGTTAAAGAGCATATCGTATATTTCTATAGGTTAGGAGGTAAAGAGTAATAGACCTATAAGTTGGGGGTTTGCTACTATTAAGCCGTACTTCTATGTTATAACTAATACCATATGTAACATGAGCCATAACATGTTCTTTCTTTCGAGCTGAAGACTTTAACTTATTCACCGAATACTCTTATAGAAAAATTGACCTAATTTGAAACCCATAACTCCATTGTGAATGTGAAGTTCTCATGTTTGAACGGTTGTTATAATAAAAGCCACAACATTACAATATTACATCTTTGTGTATAGTAGTGAGTAGTCCTTATGTTAAGTGCAATATATATATGTTATAATATTGTTCACAACATCAACTCGTTGCCACCAATAGTAACATAACGTAAGACGTAACCTTTTCAATCTCTTCCTTTTGTACTGAGACCAACTACCAATGTGGTGCCATCACCACATTTTCTTGATGGCGACCGTTACAGGTTGCAGCAGCTGATTTGAAGAAAACTATATATAATATTAAAGTTTTTTTTCTTCAAACTTTATATTTAATTATGTAAAGGCGACCAGTGTAGTCGGTATATAGCCATTAATAATTTATATTTTGGATTATTCAAAAGCAGTCGCGAATATCTTATTCGTTAGTATTTTTTTTTTTTAATACAGACTTATTTTAGCCACTAATATTTTCAACAACTGAATAGCTATTGGCTGCATAAATTCTCGTTTTCCAATACAAGAAAGTTAAACGGTATAGCAAAGGTTAGTCTCTATCACTCTTTATTTTAGTGTAACAACAAAACTAAGTCTAGTAATTCAAATCGAATCTAACAAATCAGAAAAAAGTTTTCTATTGGATATTCATCATAATAAGAAAGTTTTGTCTGTACTTAATCGGAACTTAAGGGAATAATCTGCAAGGTATCTCACATGAACGCAATAGGTTTATGCATGTGGCCTATTTATACCTTATGTGATCGTATGTTAATTCTATAATTGTGCTTAAAGCCTGATATTATTACGTACAAGCAAGAAATGGAAATAGAAACAGGTTTGTGGGTTGGGATTGTGACAATAGTGGGTTGTTTATTGTGGTGGTGGAATGACTTTTGGTATGCTCTGCCGATTATTAACCGGCGTTCGACTGCCGGAGCAACGCTTCCTCCGGGGTATATGGGATTACCATTTTTTGGAGAGATGGTGCAGTTTCTTTGGTACTTTAAGGTTATTCGCCGGCCTGATGACTACATCAATGCTAAGCGTCGCAAGTATGTTTGCTTTTTCATGCATGTAGTTATTATTTAACTTGTTCTAAAGAGTAAATTGCATAAATTACTCTTGTCCCTTTGTATCATTATTCTAAAAAGATAACAAGGGTCGAACCCCATATAGCATATCCGCTTCTTTCTATCATTTAATAGAGAGAAACCTAATATTGAATGTTTGTGTGGCATCTCATATAGAATATTCAATCACAATTAAGTTGACTTAAAGGTAATCAAGAAGCAAACATCACATTTTTAAATAGGTGGGCAACTTGTTTTATGTTTTGAACAATAGGGAACACTTTGCGAAAGAAAGTCTACCATGCATTTTTTTTTTTATGACACTAATTACCCTACTTTTAATTGAAAAATAATTTTTGATGTAATTTTTATTAGCAAACACTGGGAAACTTAAAATTAACGAACGTTACTCTTAATTGATAGGTATGTTAGAGGTGATAGCAAAAATCGATCTTTTATTGTATTTTTTGATACATTGGGATTTAACATGAATTATTCAAATTGGAGTCTACACATGCATCTTGTCAATTTTTTTGAAAAAGGTTACTTTTTTGAAAAATATTAACACACGAGTGGTTTCTGCAAATTACTCTTGTTCTCAGTTATAACATTTCAGTTCCTTATAAAGAAAAGGTTCAAACTCATCATGTTTTAAATTTGATACTATTCTATTCTTTTTCCATAGATATGGTGATGGAGTAGGACTATATAGAACACACTTATTTGGCCAACCGAGCATCATATTATCCACACCTAGCGCCAACAAATTCGTGCTGCAGAGGGATTCAAATTTTCCGTTATCGTGGCCTAATTTGGATATCGTTGGAGCCTCATCTATAGTTGGGGTGAAAGGAGAGGCGCACACAAGGGTCAGAAACTTTGTGGTGAGGGCTATTAACTCACCTGATGCTCTCCGCAAAATCGCCGTCATGGTGCAACCAAGGATTGCCACTGCACTCCAGTCGTGGGCACAAGACGGTAGAATCACTGCGTTTAAAGAAGCCAAAAAGGTATGAATATTTGAACTGTTAATTTTAAAGAACAATAAATATACTTTCTGCCTTAGTTACCTATTTAAAAATGTACAGATTCTCCTTGGTCAAATTTTACATTAGTTTTTGAATGGATATTTAGTTTGAGATGACATCAAATCATGGATTATTCCCTCAAACGGGACATATTATGTCTATTTTGTACGAAATATTACAGCATAAAACTGGGAATATTCTATCAAAAACTTCTTAATTATTTCTAAGTTCGAGACTACACTATACCTTCTTAATTTAACGTTTATTTTTTATTTCAATATTCTTGGTAGGTCACATTTGCAAACATTGGCAAGTTCTTTGCTAGCTTTGAGCCTGGCCCCGTTTTAGACACCCTTGATGATTTGTTTAAGGCTGTAATCGATGGAGTTAGATCTTATCCTCTCGATCTCCCGGGAACTACTTTTCACTATGCCATCCAGGTACGTAACATCTTATTAAACGCATTTTTAAGTATCAATTTCTCATTCATTCATTAATAGTCGTTCCAAAAGGATGATCCAAAAAGTTTGGTCCTTTATCTCATTTTGTCACGTGGGATTTTTCCGTCTATTGAGAAAAGAAAGTTCATCAAAATTTCAGTGTCGTAAGAAGCTAGTAGCTACATTTAGAGAAGAGATGGAAAAGAGGAAGAAGGAAGAAAATCCAATTGAGAGAAACGATTTGATGGAAGGGCTAATGAAAATAAAGGATGATGATGGCAATAAATTAAGTGACATTGAGGTACTTGATAATATGGTGAGCCTCGTTGCAGCAGGATATACTTCCACTTCCCTTGCTATCATGTGGGCTTTCTACTATCTCGCAAAGTACCCAAATGTTCTCCAAAAACTTAGGGTACGTTAAACTTTAACTTATATCCCAAATATCTTTAATTTTTAGTTTATGATTGTGCATATGTATTTTGGTATACTCAACGCCTTTAAATAGCAGGAAGAGCACTTGGGGTTAGGCAAGAAAGGAAGTGGAGATTTCATCACATATGATGAAATTATGACATGTAGTTATACGAGTAAGGTACGTTTATTAAGAAGGCTATTAGCAGTTACACTTGCTGAGGTTTCTTCGAACTATATATGATAATTTAATTTCCTACTAAAACTTTCCCTTTTTTTTAATCTGAATTGCAGGTGGTGGAAGAAATACTTAGGTTGGGAAACATTGCACCGTTTACTTTCAGGACTGTTATAAATGATATCGAGTACAAAGGTAGGAAAATCTACGTTGTGGCATAATAATAACAATAATAATAATAAAAAGACATACTCTGCTTGTTAGACTAGGTATGTTTAGCGTGGCTGTCGTTCACGTTATTTGTGAACTATTGCGTCTAGTGTTACACATGATAGTGGCTACATATTTCCACGATTAAAAAAAAAAAAAAGAAACTTATGCAAATTAACTCGTCAAAACCTGGTTTAACTTTGTTTAGCATATTTAACAAAACGAGTAGTAACATTTAAATTTGGATAGAAATGCTGGAGTTCTCACGGCATTTGTAAGCATGTTTGGTTATCTTTTTTTTCTTTTATGGAAAGTGATTGCATATATTATTCAATTCAACAGTAGGCATCATTTTCTTGTAACAAAAAAAATTAATGATCATAGACCTTGTTGTCCATCTGTTTTTGATTTACTGAAACATCTTAAATTATTAAAAATATTCTTATAAGTTGTGTATGTTGGTTTTTCATACAGGTCACATAATTCCAAAAGGTTGGAAAGTTGTGTGTTGGCTTCGATATCTCCACACTGATCCAGATAATTTTGAAGATCCTATGTGCTTTAACCCGGATAGATGGAATGTAAGGCTAAACCAAAAATAGAATAAATATATAAACTTACAAGATTAAAAGTCTTTTAGTTATAAATTTTTTGTTGAAGATTCAATTAAATTTTTGATCCCTTGTTAATTTGTATCATAATTTACTCAGAAATCACCAAAGCCTGGATCATACTTAGCGTTCGGAGGCGGGCCAAGAATCTGCGCAGGAAACATGCTTGCTCGACTTCAAATCTCTATTTTACTTCATCACCTGGTGCTAGGATACAGGTATTAAGGATCTTTCTCTGTATTTAATATTTAGTTTACGTATGTCAAAAATCTATTTCTTTAATTAGGTTAATATTTTGTGTATAATATTTCGATCAAGCTTCGCTTCATCAATTCTAATGTAATTATTGGCTATTTTTTCGAGTGGGTGACAAAATTGCGGTACTTTTGCTTTCCGAAATCACACACTTTTCCTTGCCAATAGTTTAGGTGGTATAATATCTTTGATGTTTATCAAAAACTTACTTTAAAATTATTTAAATTTATTAAAAATTAATATTTCAAAATAGAAGACAATACACTTTTTGTTGAACAAAGTATTTTTTTTTAATTATTTTTTTGTGATTTACAAGATGAAACTAAAGTGATTCGTATTTAATATTAATTATAATAATTTTATCATTAAGTTACGATTGTGTTGAACAAAAGGGTAAAGGGCGTCAACCTTCTCAGCCATAGGGTGACTCGTAAACTGCTTAAGCCTATCATAAAGAGAAATATGCTATCCAATCCATTCGAAATGTGCAAAATGCTCCTATCCATTTTTGTTGGATTTTGAAGCGTAGATGTGGGATTCATCTCGACTTAACTCCAATTTCCCTAAATTATCATTTTCCCCTTCAATTTCTTGTTATATGTTTTACATTTTCAAACCTAAAATTTGATACTTAGTTTTCATACCCTATTTTTGATGTTTGAGTTGAAAAGGACTTTTAACTAAAATTAGGATTAAATCAAAATGAAACTCCATGTTTGCGCTTCATTAATCCAACCAGGGGCGGACCCAAGTAGTGGGCTAGCCCGGGCTGGAGCCCGGGGTCAAATTTTGGCCCAAATCCAATAGGTATGCATATATAATTGTATAGTCCACTTCAAAAATAATATAGAGTTAATGAAGGCCCAAATGAGTTTACTCATCAAAATAATTACACTTTGGGCCAAATAAACCCACATCTTAACCCAATTAAAAAAACAACTCAAGCCACTAAATTATCCATGTACAATTCCATTATATTTTTTGTTATTTTTCATCAAATCGATAAATGATGTTTAGTGTGCATACAAATCCTAGTAATCTTTTGAATATACATCAAAATTAAGTTTTATTTTATCTTATAAATTATTTTTTTTAGTTGAAATTGATTGAGAGAGTATGAGAGTGAGACTAATATAATATTTTTTATGCACCTAAGATGTTTGTTGGATATTATTTTTTACGATAGTTTAGATGTTTAATGGATTCTAAGCAAAAAACTTAAAAAACTATTATATGTCTTGGTCGATGGATTAAGGTAGTAACCAATGCATACTATTCATTCTAATTTAATATATTTAATATTTTATTTTTAATATTTATTTTAATTAATTTACTTAAGTGAAAAATAGCCCGGGGTGGAAAAAAATCCTAGTTCCGCCCCTGAATCCAACCAAAGAAACTTCTTGGCGCTAAAATTTTGCAACGAAGTTGATCAGATGGCATTTCGCACGTTTACAAAGAGGTTGAAGGAAAATTTCTCTATTTGATAGGTTTGAGAGTATTTTGGGAATCATCTTATAATCAGGGGTTGGGGGGTTTGACCGTTGACACTTTTTACCTTTTGACAGAATAACTAGTTTTAGACTTTTAGTATATGAATATTGAAAGTAAAAGCACATAATATTGTCCTAAACACAATAGATTTGGATTTGAATGAAAAAAAAAAAAGAAGAAGAAAGCTTCCACATATTGTTTTATAATAAATAAACTAAAGAGGGATTCGATATGTTTTTTAATTACATGGCAAATTTACGTAGATACTTGGAATGAAATTGTTTACACTTTTTAAAAAGAAAAAGTACATAAATTATGTCTTCGTGGTAA
The DNA here is from genome assembly GCA_946800315.1 of Misopates orontium. Taxonomy (NCBI): domain Eukaryota; kingdom Viridiplantae; phylum Streptophyta; class Magnoliopsida; order Lamiales; family Plantaginaceae; genus Misopates; species Misopates orontium. The sequence continues at coordinate 10,348,145 of OX326953.1, read as the reverse complement.
TTAACTTTTTTAATTAATTAATCTCAGGTGGGAGCTGGTAAATCCTGAGGTAGGTATGACATGTCTTCCCCATCGAAAGCCAGACGACGGGGTTGAGATTAATATCAGCAAAATTTGAGGAACAAAACATGAATATTGTAATAGTACTTCTGCTTTTGGCTTTTCTGCTTTCTTATTTTAATTGTAAAAGTAGTAAGGATATGGTGGCATAAGTTCTATAAGAATGGGGAAATGTTCCGGAAACGATTTTATGGTGGTGTTTGCAAATGTTCATTACAAATGCTTATTAGCTTTTGTAGCCGGAAAAGTTTATGTGTTTGTAACACTGATTTTTACTTCTTCGTGTCTTAAAAAATGTCAGATTAAACAGTTGTAAAAGTAGGGTCTGAGGTGTTTCTCTAACTGCTTTTAAATAAATATGTTTTTTTTAGAAAATTTTTAAACAGAAAAGTCAATTCTCATTAATTATTTCAGACGCCTAATTAATTTTTTAAATGACTTATTAAAAAGATTTACAAACACTACCAACTTTTGATCAAAAGTCACTTAAAGTAATTTTGAGCAAAACTAGTGAACAAAATTCTTCAATAAACTCTTGCAAACACCGGTATATGTATAATAATCTTGTTGTCAACAGACTTATAACGTACTGTGCACATAAGCCACACCCGATAAAAAAGGCCAAGGACAAATTATGAGGACCAAAAGTATAAATAAAATGATTAACAAGTTAATTATGACTTAAAAAACTAAATAAAATATGTAACATCATTTGTGAAAATTATATATACCATTCATGCACTTAAAGAGAAAAATCAAGTCCATTGATAAAATAGATTGCACATTGAAAAGTGAAAAGGGAGAGTAAAACTTTTATTGGAAGTTGCAAACATAAGATAAAATAAATTGCACATTGAAAAGTGAAAAGGGAGAATAAAACATTTATTTGGAAGTTGCAAACATAAGAAATTCAATAATATGCATGCAAATTGATTTCACATAATTAAACATATATAGAATCTTAGACCTTCTCGAATTCAGTAATACTTTAAGCAGTAAGGACACGATGGCATAATTTTTTAAAAACGCTGGAAGTTGAAGACTATTATATATATTAGTATTATGTAGTACATAACATTAGCAACACCTATTAAAGTAACCAACGATATATTTATCCCGCTATTATATTGGACCAAAAGTATAAATAAATTGCAAAACATAATTATTCGAATAGATTACTCATTGTTTAACCAGCTAAATAAAATTTCAAAATGCCACATCAATTAAGAAATTAGTATATACCACACGTGCACAACGTAGGGAAAGCCAACTAGCCAAGTCTATTATAAACTTATAAATAGTGAATAAATCGCACATCCAAAACGGATAAAGAGTGACATTTTATTCCGAGTTGCTGCAAAACTAACATGAAAGAAATATATAAGTTGGACTTTTGGCATCAAAACCTCACATGTTATGTCGAAAATGCGAATTACCCCATATCAAGTGGGCTAATTGCGCAAAACTCCTAATCTATGAGGTGTGTAGCACTTTGCTCACCAACTTATGAAAATATGAGAAATGTCCCCCCAAACCTATTGATTTTTATGCAATTTGCTCCATAGTGTTAAATCTGGCAAACAAAAACTTAGAGACGTGTACAAAATGAACAGTTGATCAATGACTCAGGACAAATAACACAAAAATCAATAGGTTTGGGGCATTTCACACTTTTTCATAGATTAGAGGGCAAAGTGCTACAGACCCCATAAATTACGGGGTTTGCTGCAATTAACCCTATAAAGTAGTAAAATAATTTATAAGCCCATTTATATTTATCACAATAATCTCTATATACTCGGATTTTTTCAACTTGCAGATATATATCTTCCAAAAGTTGGGATGCTTATCAAAAAATTAAACTTTATACTAATAATATAATTTTGCCAACTTGTTCGGAAAACACAAATATATCATATAATTAGCGACTACAACTGTGACTTATTAGCATAACTACGACCAAAATTCTATGTAAATTCAATGTAATAATAATTAGTGCTTTCCCATTATACATACAGATATATCAAAAAAAAAAAAAAAAAAAACCTTTAAATACATTAGATTTTATTATTCTATATATTACGCTTCTTTAACTTAGATTTTCGTCATTTTGTTACAAATTAGAAGAACACGAAACTTTAATCAAACCCGACATTAATTCACACACACACACAATCACACAAAATCAGTAACAAAAAATTGGCAAAAATTTGAATTGATCGCTCCATTTTGAATGGTGAGAGGTGCAAAGCATAAAACGACCAAATTTGCGTTTGTTTTAGTGGCGCTTTTGGGAGCGTTTTTCATCGCAGATCTGCTCTGGGCCTCCTCTTCGTCTTCTTCATCTTCATCCAATTGGATTCTCCCTAATTCTGAAAAGTTCATTCTACCAAATCCTGATCGCAGTCACAACACCACTCTCAACACTCCTGATAAGGTACGTGATTTCATTTTATTGCGTTGTTTGATCAATGCGATTGATCTTTGGATCGAGCTGTTATATGTGTGTTGCTTTGTCCAATTTAATGTTTGTTCAATTGTTAACCTAATCGGATCTAGTATGTGTTACTGTTAGTAGTACTGATGTGTGTGTGTGTGTGTGTGTGTGTTCTGCCAATTTTGTCATTAGTGATTGAGGATTTTGGCTGACAGGAGAGATTTGATGAAAAGAAGAAGGACGGGAGGGTTTTGTCAGCCACATTTGCTGATTTGCCGGCTCCCGAGTTAGAATGGGAGAAGATGGCGACCGCACCAGTGCCTCGTCTCGATGGGGCGGCAATACAGATCAAGAATCTTCTGTTTGTATTTGCTGGATATGGAACCATTGATTATGTGAGGATCTTGAACTGCTCGTTTAAATGCTACATATACTGCTGCTTGAGATGTTTCACATTTGCTTAAAAGAATTTCCTGGTGTTATTTATTTTTAAACTATATCATTATTGCGCAGTGCGCAGGTTGATGAATTATGAGTAACTAAAGAATATGAGCATATAGAAAGAATAGATTTTAATTTTAAACTATATTCATTATTGCGCAGTGCGCAGGTTGATGAATTATAAGTAACTAAAGAATATGAGCATATAGAAAGAATAGATTTTAAGGCATGAAGAAACTTGCTTTCTTCTTTGTACCATTCTCATTTTTGTAACTTGAGTTTCTAGATTTTTGGAGGTTAAGCTATTTGTGGACAGCAAACTGTAAACTAACTGCAGGCCGCGCATTGCTTCTTGTGATACCCCCACAATCTCATTGATGACTATAAGCCAGTGATTTAGCTTGGTTGCCTATGAGACGCTAGAACTTTGCGGTGCATGTGTAAATATCTTTTGCATACAGTAATGACTTGTATCAGACATAACACCTGGAAACTTGAAGAAATAGATAACATACTAAGGATTCTATTAAGTACAGTATACCTAGTTGGTCCATTAAATGCAGCTACATATGTGAGAAAGAAAAACTAATGGGTTGATAGTTTTGTTTCCTTTAAGGTGCATTCTCATGTTGATATTTTCAACTTCACCGATAACACTTGGGGAGGAAGGTTCGATATGCCAAAAGAAATGGCGCATTCCCATTTAGGCATGGTAACTGATGGAAGATACATTTATGTAGTGACTGGACAATATGGACCTCAATGCAGAGGGCCTACAGCACATACATTTGTATTGGATACTGAGACAAAGAAATGGAAGAGCATGCCACCGTTGCCAGTTCCTAGGTAAGAATTTTTATGTGATTGTGCACAGAGTATCTACCAGTTCCTAAGTAGGAAACTTTTTACACACTGTTCTGTTAGGCCCTAATTTCTCACTAATATATAAACCATTGGGTCTTCGAACAACATTCTTGGGTAAGTTCATGGTGGAATTAATGCCGTGACCACCCACATGGCCCCAATCTGGAGATCTTTTATTGCAATTGATTCACAAATAAACTCAAATCGACTCGTCTGCAACGTCCTACCCAGTCCCCTACCATCATGATGGGGTAATGGTGGGGTAAAGTTTGTTTTCCTCCCCAAATCTCAATCAAAAATCTCAAATTGGGGCCAGTGTGGGTGGTCACGTGCGCGAATCCGTCCAAATTAAGTAATTTCCTGCACCAGAGGCTGAAATTGAATTTTTTGCCTAGTTATGAGACTAATTTTATGTGGTGCCAAGTTAGAGGACCAATTGCGAATCGGAGCCAAGTTAGAGGACGAAAGTTGAAATTTCCTTGTTAAAGAAGTTTGACCATCTTCAAAAGACAGATGTTTGGTGACGACACATTCGTTTGGATACATATGAAAGCACAGAAAATTTGGGCAGACTTGATGGATTTTAGCAATAATCATGAAGTCCTCTCTAATTGGTTTATTGGGCTGTGAGTGCTAAAGTAACACATATGATGGATTAATTCACCTAAATATTCAATGGAAAATTTTCAGATTAAGTTCTCCGCATAATTGACGTTATAAATTTCCACAATTTATATAAGTACCTCACATGTTGATGGCTTCTCTGAGAAACTTACTTGATCTCGCAACATAGCTCGGCTTCCTGTCTGTGATCAAACTTTGTTTCATTTATATTGAAATCGGGAAGCACAGAATAATCACACTCTAGACACACACCCATTGAAAAAGTTCATGGATAGCCTTATAATCCCTGAGGGGTACTTTGTTTTACTGTAAAAATACACTTACACTCCCCAACCCGGGTCTTTTGTTAGTTATTGATTTATGTAGAACCTACTGATTTTTTTTTTACCAAAGTTAGCTTCTTAAAGTATTCTGATTATGAATCCTGGGTTTCGAGACGATGGCATTATAGAAATTATAAAAGTTAAACAGTTTATAATTAAACTGTAATAGAAGCGTATGTTTTGGATATCAGTGAATAGAACTTGCTTACACAGTCACGCTCAGGTTAAATTCACTACCTTTGTCCTTTCAGATATGCGCCTGCAACTCAACTTTGGAGAGGCCGGCTTCATGTTATGGGTGGCAGCAAAGAGAACCGTTACACCCCTGCAGTGGAGCATTGGAGCATTGCTGTAAAAGATGGAAAAGTTTTAGAAAAGGAATGGCAGTCTGAAATCCCTATTCCTCGTGGTGGACCTCACAGGTTTTCCAGTCATCCCACTTGAATTTTATTACTTATTTGTGGTAGAATTATGTTTGATATTTATGATAAATTGCTATTGCTCTCCTATCAGCACCTAGTACCTTTTTGTCCTTTCCGAGGTGTTTTTGGTACTAGGGCTGATGCCAGGATATACTGTAATCTATGTAAGTGATCCTTGATTATGCAGTTATTTTTGGTGCAACTCTTTGTACTGATATCGATTAGTATAATCTGGGCATCATGTGATCGATCATTGATTATTTCAATAAAAAATTATAACGTTTTTTGTTATTGTGCAATAACCAGTATGCAGGTTGGGATTTGTGGACAGTGTAGGTTTTAATTGTCTTGCTGACTTCTTTGTCACAGATATAGCATCAAAGATTTGACTATCAGCTTCCCGCAATTCCAACTGATTCATTAATTAATTTCCTTATAATTAATTCGAATATCCTCTTACAATGTTAATTGAAACGACATAGTTATCCTAAGCAGCAGGGGGTTTCAGCAGTTTTGTCATCCTATACGCCCGTCACAAGAGACGTTGCTCAGCCTTGCTTTGGGAAATTTCACTTCTTAGTTGACAAGGGAAAAAAGAAAGAACATTATGTACCTAGGAGTTTGTGTTTGCCAGGAAAAGAACTGTCTTAATATCTGATTTAGTTTGTGAGCATAAATTTTGCTCATAACCTTCATGGTTTTACCCCAAAAAGCTATATCAATGCAACTTTTCCTGTCAATACGAGTAAACCCTTTGGGACAAAGATTTTTATCTTAAGATACTTAATGTGAATCATAACTTTTAGTTCAATTTTGAAATTTTATCTTATTCACTGTGATTGTTGTTGAAGTACCTCATATTGTTCCATGTAGGGCTTGTGTTGTGTTCAACGACCAGTTGTATGTTATTGGTGGGCAAGAGGGTGATTTCATGGCTAAACCTGGATCTCCAATTTTCAAATGCTCTCGCCGGAATGAGGTAATCTGATTCCCATCTTATGAGAAGCTAAGCATCTGATTGCTTGCTGCAAATATAGACTGAAGCTTAGAATGTGTATCATCCATAAAGAATGAGGTTCAATTCTTTCAGACCGACCTAAAGTGAACTCCTTGTTATTTAGAATAACTGTTTAGTACGAGATAAAATGTAGAAAATTGCAGAAATAGACTACTCGTGCCTTTCGTTTCAAAGACAGTGTTAGTCTTTTCTTTTTTTGACAATCTTTTTTACAGGTTGTGTATGATGATGTGTACATGCTAGATGATGAAATGAAGTGGAAAGTGCTGCCTCCTATGCCGAAGCCTGATTCTCATATTGAGTTCGCTTGGGCAATTGTTAATAATTCTATTGTCATTGTTGGAGGTACCACAGATAAGCATCCTGTAACGAAAAAGATGACATTAGTTGGAGAAATATTCCAGTTTCAGTTCGACACACTGGTATTGTTTCCTGATCTTTGAACTATTTGATATATGATTCTGACATGGTTGCCTATGATCTAGTGGAGTACTATAGTTCTTAGTAAGATGGTTTTCCTTGCACTTTAGAGCTGGAGTGATTTTTTCCTATTGTGGTGCAAGGCCATATATTCTACCGTATGTTCTTGGTTCATTACCAAGGTAGATGCTTGGGTTGAACTGGGTAAAATGATGATGACTGTTTTGTATATTAGCCGTTATACGTGGTGGACATATCTAGTCTGCAATACACCAGCCATTTGGTCTCTAATTATGTTGAGATCGCCACATGGCTGATCAAAATACATTATAGACATTCTTAAGCTCAAGCTCAATACCATTTCAAACTAAGCTTGACTGTAATTCTTTTTTTTGTTTAATAACTTGAATTGATTTATGTTCAGTGCACATGTAGTCATGGTTTTGTTTTGCCGTAATGGACAATAGACCAGATTAACTTAGAGAACCCTTGAACAACAACTGACCCATGAGTATAGTTTCTCTCTGGTTCTGGGTTCTTGGTCTTGAAACAGGCTGCTATTAGCTATTTCATTCCAGATTCCATAAAGGAAATGAGCCTATGTTCCAACAGTGCTAGGAATATATCCTGTTTTGAAAAATTTACTTTAGTAAGTTTCTATCTTCTGTAAATTAGAACCACCATGTGGAGCATGCTATTGTTGTTGGATAGTTCTGTAGGAATGCATCATATTAAGTGATTCTCGTGTACTCTTCTTCTTACACATCGCTTTTACTCTCCATAATAGAAATGGTCAGTGGTCGGAAAGCTACCTTACCGTGTTAAAACCACTTTAGTTGGTTTTTGGGATGGAATGTTGTATTTCACATCAGGACAACGTGACAGAGGACCCGATAATCCAGCGCCAAGGAAGGTCCTGGGAGAAGTGTGGAGAACAAAGCTGATGCTGTAAGCAATTCATTTTGTATTGATAGTCGGCAGTATAACAGAACTACATTATAATTAATTATTGTAACATCATAATCTATTTCCCCATTTTTTCATTTTATTTACAACATTATCTGTTTCTGTAACTAGAGCATATAGGACCTTTTCAAAAAGGAAAACACGAGCATATAGGACTTGATAACTGACTCAAGCATATGACGACTTGTATTGGTGCAAATATGTTTGTACACTGATAGAATGCACAAGATGCTTTTTCATTATGTGCATGTGTTGTCTGCGTCATGTGAATACCACAATTGTTAACCAAAATCGTACTTAAAGTGTCTGCACCAGCAAAACCATAGTGTGGTAATGAAACGGCTCTTCATATTGCCCAAATCCTGTGTTCCATTAGTGAACAGAACATATCAAGATTGATTGTCAATTTGTACATGATAAAGTGTCGAAGAATCTGATTTCTACAAGATATGTGAAGACTGGAGAACTATAGATCTTTTCACCAAGGGTGGTTAGGTATTAAATAGTTGGACTTCTACTTATATAAGAGAGTACGATATTCTCTCCCAGACAATTACAAATATTATTCAACTCACAAAAATAATAGAGGTATGATGGCTTTTTAAGAATATTAAATTTTCTGGTTGTGTCTAACGACAAGGAGCTCCTGATAATTACAAAACTTTCAAGGAACGTTCTTTAAATTTACCGAAACTTAAAGGTACAACACAAAAGTCGTCATTTTTTCTTTCCACAATGGGAATTTGAAAAGCGTTTCTGGCAAACCATGGTTTGCTTGTTGAATTTTCCATTACTGAATATAGGGTGCAATTAGATTTTTTTTATGTATATAAGGTGCAAATATACTTTTTTTTTTTTTTACTTTATGAATATACGGTACAATAGACTTTCATGTATAGTCTTTTGTCCAACACATGTGGCGCAAAGTACTATTTGTCATGATATGAAATATGCCATGCTTATTTGTCAGAAAAGAAAAATGAGATGTTTCCAAGCTTCTACATTCCTACATGCTTCTATAAGAATACTTAACTTTCACAATAATTCCAAAGACGCGTGATAATTTGAAATCCGCATAACTCTTAAAACTCAGCGTAATTGAATATTGAACTATCAAAGATAAGTTTAAAAAACTCTAAATATCAAATTCTTTAAATCCAAGCACATGCAACACTTATTACATTACATTATAATTAGGACACATCACCGAACTCCAAGGGGACAGACCACTTCTGCTTCCAACAACAGAGTAATTATTTTACTCTCCTATGTTTGTTTCATTCAACAGCATTATTCCACATGTCTCTTCTACATTGGCATTACTATCCCTTTAATAATGGAAAATAATATTGTCAGAGCAATTTTTGCTGTTGCCAGAGCACTGTTTTCTTACTATTTTAGTTTACTACGAAAATCTCATAGTGCTTTTGTTATATTAGTTAATCACTTTTTAATGATATTGAGGAACAAAATGTGCAGAAAATGCTGATATATTGGACTTATGTCAAAAAATATAGCATTGTGGATATCTTGAAAAATGTTAAGTTTAAAAATGAAACTTGCCAGGTCATAATTGAACTATATAATATTATATTCAAAACTTCAAGTCTGAACTCCAAGGAAAATCTAAATTAGCACATAAGTTAAATTTTGGTTATATATAAATATTTGGTTAATAAGTAATAGTAGGATTTAAAAAATCCTTGGTAAATATTGAAATGAATTATAGATTAATACAATCTATAAAAATAAGAAAATTGAACGCTTTATTAACTACTATCAGCAGTTTAATGACATTGGAACTTTGATGCTGATAATCTCAGTAACTATTTAACCAAACAACCTTTAATAAACCTCATTTTATCAAGTATATTGGAGTTATTACAAACACTTAAGGAGTCATTACTCAAGACAAAATAGGCCATAATTGAAGTTTAATATATAGTTTACCTTTCATTTACTTTGACGAAGAATAAAAAATTGGTCTGGTAATAGCAATATTTCCTGGCAATATGACCCTCCTTTAATTATCCTTTCTTAAAACGTCTGCATTAACTCACACCTTTCTTGCCATTTTTTTGAAACAGACTCTCCCTTTTACTAATCAACTTATTCAATCAACTCAAAACATTTTCAAACTAAGTTGTTGCTTCTCTAGTTTGCCAACTTCCTACTCTACCGAAATATTCTCATCTTTCTCTCTTCACATTATTTTATTTGCCTCTCAAATCTCACCTTTCTTCAAAAAAATCAACACTTTATTTTTTTTCTCACTATTTCATACATTTCAAGATCATATTTTGATGAACATTCTCATATGATTTCAAGCTTAAAATGGAAGTAACCAAGATTGTGTCTTTGATCCCGAGTTATCGGTTATGGCTTCTGATCTTCGCAGTTGTTCTAATGCTACTACTATGGTCACAACCATCTGATCATATAAGCAAGTTCTCAACAACAAAATATGATCATCCATTGGTAAAAAGGGTCCCTATAAAAGGGCCTAATTCACCTCCAATACTTGCCTACTGGATTCTTGGGTCCAGCGGTGAAAATAAGAGGATCTTGAGGGTGCTAAAAGCAATATACCATCCAAGAAACCAGTACCTCTTGCAGCTTGATTCAGCTTCATCTGATCATGAGAGAGTGGAGTTAGTACTTTCAGTTCGTTCTCAGAGAGTTTTTCAAGAATTTGGGAATGTTAATGTTGTCGGAAAAAGTTATGCCGTCAATCCATTGGGGGCATCAGGCCTTGCTGCCGTGCTGCACGCCGCGGCGCTGCTGCTTAAACTTAGTGCAGATTGGGATTGGTTTGTTCCGTTGAGTACATCGGATTATCCAATCTCGACTCAGGATGGTAAAACTAACCTGTCTTTTATCGCGTTTAACTAACATTATACATAATCTCTCCTTTTTATTATTATTATTATTATTATTAATGTTAAACTGATAGGTGAAATTGGATGCATAACATGAATATTTAAGTCTTCAATTTGTATTTAATTTTGCAGATATTCTGTATGCTTTTTCTACCCTGCCTAGAGATCTGAATTTTGTTGGCTACACAAATGAGACCACATGGAAGAAGTAAGCACAGCCCATAATGAGTGTGTATGTGTTTGGATTTTGTCCAGTTCCTCAATTTTGAAATATGTTTATTCAGAAAAAGTTTAAGGTGCCATATAAGTAAGCTTTAAGTGCCCTCGAGATCTAGTACTCGTCGGTGGATTTTAACCGTAGGCATTTTTTGCCAGGGATATCTCTATCTTTGATTATGGAGGTCGTACGCTGATTGTGTATAAATCAAGATTAATTGAGACTAGAGCTTAGATAATGAGTTATATTGTTTGTGTATGCTAATGTGATTAGAAGAATACTCACTTTCGCAAATGGAATCTTTACAGAAGGAAAAACGTTAGCAAGATCGCAGTAGACCCTGCCCTCTATCTAATGGAAAAGAATCCTGTTTTCTACGCTGAAGAAATGCGAGAAAAACCGGATGCATTTGAGATATTCGGAGGTTCGTTTCAAATTCCAAACGGGACCTTACATTTGTGGCTAAAGAGTTTCTTAATTCTTTCTATGATAAACTGCAGGTTCACCATGGATGATACTAAGCAGAGGATTCTTGGACCATTGTGTGCAAGGATTGGACAACCTTCCAAGAAAGCTACTAATGTACTTCAACAATGTACCATTTCCACTTGAATCATACTTCCATACTGTCCTATGCAACACGCCCGAGTTCCAAAACACCACGTTGAACGATGATTTGAGGTACACCATGCAAAATTCTAGCGTTAAAGAGGATCAACGTGCAATAAACATGTCGCGTTTTGATGGTTTTATGGGAAGTGGGGCGCTTCTTGCTGGTCCGTTCGAAGAGAAAGATCCTAAGCTTGAAGAGATCGATGTCCGTGTGTTGAATCGCTATCATGACAAGGTCGTGCCAGGGAAATGGTGCAAAAGAACGGGACTAGTCAATGAGACGACGCCAAGTTTTAATACTAGTAGTGAGGATTATTGTTCAGTTTCGGGGGATATTGATGGTGTGGAACCTGGAGTACAAGGGATTAAGCTTCGAAAGTTGTTGTTGCAACTTGTTAAAGAGAATAAGTCAATTAGTGGTCTGTGTCAAAGTCATGTTGTGCAGAAGGAAAGAAAGAAATAGCATACACAAAATGTTCTTTTTATTTTCTTTAGTTAGCTTGCAAAAATTAGGTATTAGTCAAGGGGATAGTACATGTATTTGACCTCACATGATTCTGATTTTGATTCTTATAGTGTATTTTGATTTACTTTAAAAAGAAGATTTGTTTGGTTGTTTATTATTTAATTAATTAGCTTGGTATGTTATGAAGTAAAACAACATTGACTACTATACGAAAGTTCTTGTTCAAAGATTGATTGATAAAACTGTGAACATGTTAATTGTTAGAAAATTGGAAAAAATCTAAAGTTTCCTGGAACTTGGCAAGATTAAGTGAAATCTAGCGCCAAATGATTCAAATTGATAAAATTGACATGATATGGACTAAAATCGAGAGAGGCTACGTTATAGGACCAAGCACAAAATAGTGTTACAATAAAGGACTAAATTTGAAACTTTCCCTCTAAAAACCAGTGCAAGAACCACTCTTTTATACCTTTCTCGGGTTCATTCACACGAATCGCATTGGATATAAATCAAAGGTGATTAATGCCAAAAAAAATCGTGCATGATACTTGCGTGGTAACATAAGTAAAAGTACTTAAAATTTAGTTTATACATAATATGTGGCTTAAATGAGCCCCTATATAAACCATACATTTACAAATATCATACAATGATGGCAGCAAATGACAATCTTGAATCATAAATGAGAATCATTAATAATATGGCGTGATACCACACAGAATTGATTCTTTATTAGATTTATGTTTTTTAGCGAGTGTCTTCAATTACTTTAATAGTTATGCACTTGCAACACAATGATACGTGACGCCGATTTTAATTGCTTTGTCATTAGACTATCAACATGGAATAATTAAATGTCTCACCCAATTAGGATGACCCATTTCCAAAAGTCAATTATTAAGCACCAGATGATCGCATGTTATTAAAATAATAAAATCACTTAAAAAGGACTAGCACTTTTTACATCGAGATAGTAACCACAACTTTGAGTCTAGAATAAAACAATCCCGTACATTAAGTTATATAACATAAACAAAGAAAAATATGTACTATCGATTAATTAAAATAAATTATATAAATCCAATAAAAATCACAATGAATCGAACTTATGCCTAAGAACGCCCCCAAAAATTTCATCAAACTGTTAAAATTACAAGATTCAACCAAAAAAAGTACGTCAATCTTTCTAGCTCCCTTATCTTGATTTAGTCTGATAATATGCAACACGTAGTTTGAATGCAAAGAAAATTGATGTAGTTTTAACTTTTAAGACTTTACTTGTCATTAGACAAATTCTTTGGACACCTAACTCTCTTTTAATTATTAATTTTCATAAGAATGTGAAACCCATGCACACGATATCCCGGATGTTGTCCCTTCAAATACAAAACTATTTTGGGATGGTGATTCGAGCAATAAAGGTATGATCCCGAGAGTAATTTTAGGGAGTCTAAATATAGCTCACGTTTTTCGTGTTTCTCAAAAACCACAAAGAGTTGTATGTCCTTGTTTGCAGTGGTATTGGGAATTTGGATTAATGTTTTAGATCATCTTCTAAATTTTTGTATCTACATTTATTTGGGAATAACGATAAAATTACGAAAAAATTGTTTAAATGAATTTAAACTACTTACGTAGAAGATGTTTTTTGGATAAAATAATTTGATTCTCGTAACAAGTTACATGTCTGCAAATGAGAAACTGCATTTTGCTTTACATGCACAATATAGTAATTGAAATAGGAGAAAGTTTCAAAATTAAGCATTTGTATATTCAATTTATCATCAATCCATTTGATTAGCGTTATTACACAAACTATGTACCCAAAGTTCAAGCCATATCCAATTTTAATTTCGCATACATAATAACTTTTCTTCCCGCGTTTGAGAGAATATACCCCTGCGGCCCTACTGTATGCATGTTCAGGAAAAAGTTGATAACACAGAGGATATCATTTGAAAGCTTTAAGAGTGAAAACAAGCAAATCGATAATTAAATCGTAAATATTCTACTCATGATACATTCCATCCATTAGGAAATTACGTAAACCCCTCTCCCCAAAACCAATAGGAGAAAAGGAGAAAAAAAAAAATGAAACAAAAATCAACCAGTGTTCTTGATGATCGAGCTACTCTTATACTACTCATTTTACTTTATTCTCTTGTCATTAAAGGAACGCAAAGGAACTCTAACATCAACTAGGATTCTCATATATGACATGTCAATTTAGCCTCTCCTAGAGTTCGAGTTATGGTGATTTCGACTATCACTTGAAAGAGAATTCTTAAAAAAACTCTAGCTATAAAAAATAGAGTTACACGAAGGAGACTTATTCATTCAATCGAAAATATAGACACTTATGATCTCCCCATCTATCCCTTGCTGAATTAATGATTTCTCTGGCATTACGACATTTACCTCAAGGATGTTATCCATATATAAAAATATTTCATGGATTGGATCTCACTTGACAATCTACAAGTCTAATGCGTGTGCTCGAGTAGAAATTTTCAATAAATGTATTGTCATGCTATTAGTATTTTGGTTTATGTTTTTTTTCCTTTCAACTAGGTGAAGTAGAATACGTCTCCAATGCATAGTATGTCCCATAATAGGTCTTGATTTACTACTATCTTTTAACCTATTATTACAAGATAAAGAAAGACCGCTTGCTTACTTGTTGGATTTGGTGGCAAATGAAGCATTGCTCTCTAAATGAGAGTTATTAAATAAATGCATGTTTTTGAAAAAGTGGATGAAGGTCCTAGGCGATCTCCCCGTAGGAGAACGGACAATAAGATAGACTAACACTATAAAAGTGTTAAGTAAGATAAGTGAGTGGTCTGCAATATTGACACAAATGAGTTTGGAAAAAGGTTGAGCCGGTGTGTATCCATGTCCGAATTGGTCATGAGATATAAAATATTAAACTTTGTTATTTCATTTTATAAATCAACTAAACTTGGCCAATTGGAGGTGATAGTGGGTGCTATGTGTAAATCATTCATTTTATATTTGTTGTAGGGGGTTGAACACCGTTGACATAAACCAAATTGTGGTTTGGCGTGTTGTTGACCATGCTTCCATACATGGATCATTAATATTATATCGTGATAGACCACATATAATTATTGGTTCTTTATTTGATTTGTGTTTTGTAGCGAGTGTCTCCAATTACACAACTTGTGTTGCACTTGCACCACAATCATATGTGAGGCCGATTTTGATTGATCTGTCATTAAATTATTAGCACGGAATAATTAAATGCATGGCTCATTAAAATTAAGATTACCCAAGCCCAAAAAGTCATTTATTAAGCACCACATGATCCAGTGTAACTAAAATAATCACTCAAAAGCAACTAGTACTTTTTATATCGAGATACTAACCACAATTTCGATCCTGAAATAACTTTAGTAATCTATATTGCTTTGTCATTAGACTATTAACTTTAAGGAATTAAGCACCACAAGATCCCGTGTTGTTTAAATAATCATTCAAAAGCAACTATTACTTTTTATATGGAGATACTAACCACAATTTCTATTCTGAAGTAACTTTAGGGATTATAAATCTAGCTCACATGCTTCGCGTTTCTCAGAAAACCATAAAGAATTGTATGTGCTTGTTTGCAGTTGCATAAGACATTTGGGATAATGGTTTCAGAACATCTTCTAAATATTTGTATTGCATTACATCTATTGGGAGAAACGGTAAAATGAGGATATTTAGATAATGATTTTGAATTATTTATTATAAGTTTGGAGTTTTAATAGAACTATTTGGTCCTCTTAGAATGTTATTTTCTTTTATACGTAATATTTATTTACACGAAACCATGGATCAAAATTTTAAATATTTTCACGAAAAGTATCAAAACGTTTTTATTTCTTACCGTGTATAAATGAAACATTCAAATGTTTTCTAAGTTCATTTTAGTGACAAGTTGCTTTTAATTTTTCCGAACTTAATGGAAATGTCTCAAAGCATAACGAAAAATCTCAAGTATTTAGCACGAAATATATGTTGAAACCGAAACATTGATCCCTGCATGAAACTAAAACATTCTTTCAACTTGCCGTTAATCCAATTGGTTAGCGCTAGTATGCAAAATATTCCAATATTGTTAAACCTAAAAATGGTAATAGGCATGAAAAGTAAAGTAAATTAAACAAGCAATTCAATATTTAGGCCTTAATTTTTTACTACTCACAATATATTCAATCCATTGGGAAAAGTGTATACACCTATCTCCCAAAAGAATACAAAAGTGACAACTAAAAGAATAAAAACAACCTATTTCCAGGAGACAATAAAAATTGGCCCGAAAAATAATATTATTTCTTCGACCAAAAAAAAAAAACCCGGTTCAAGCTTTAGCTAGCACTCGGCCCATCCTTCTTCGAGCTCGAGCCGGCGCCGGTTCTGCCTCCTCTCATCTCTCATCTCACGAGCTAGCTTCGACTCGGCGGCTAATATTATCTTAGCCGGCACTCCTGATACTTCCTCTAGCCTCTTCAAAACTCGCCACGTCTTCAGCTTCAAGCCGAGCCACATCGAAGCCGCCAACAAAACTCGAAACGGCAAAACTCTCGTCCGGTTATCCAAACACGTCCTTAGCGCCGTCCGTACCGCCACGTCACCACTCTCCCCAAGCCCTAGCTTCACACTCCAATTGACCAAAACACCCTCCACTTTACAGTAATTTACACTCATCGGCCGAGAACTCACCTCCGATGACGAACCGCGAGAATCTCTCTTACCGCCGGAATATTCCTTCGCCGGCGGCGAAGTAGTGCTGGACACACAGGCCGATTCGCAGTCGGAATCGGAATCGGAGTTCGCCGGAAAAGTGTGGAATCCGGCGCCGGAGATTCCGCTTAGCGATTGGCGGACGTGGCGAGCTACGAGGAAATTAGCGTTGTGTACTTTGGAGTCGCAGCTCCGGCAGAGGTACGCGGCGTCGGAGGGGCAGTACACGGCGGCGGATTCGCTGCAGAGCTCGCAATTCCTGATTTTCATTTTTTGGTACCAAAATTCAATCGATTGTCAAAAAAAATTAGGGTTTAATTGCTCAAAGTGGACTAAGTGAACAAATTGTGAAAGTGTTTTTGGAGTAACAGTAGTAGTAGTGCACGTAATATAGAGAGAGTGTACGGTGCGGAGTGAATATTGGGAGGAGAGAGAAAGTGAGGAGAGATTCCACGGAAATGGGGGTTTGATTAATTGTGAAGATCGAAAATTGAGTACGTACGATTGTTGGTCAAGAATCTGAATCAATCAAACTAAATTTTGGTGCGTGTTTGTGTGTGTGAGAGAGAAAGTTGAGGGAAAAAAGGATCTTGAGATTTTAGAGAGAGAAAGAGAATTGATCAAGAGGGCAGCGATCGGCGGGAGCGATAATGGCGGTGAGATATGCAGAGAATTGGGAATGTTATAATATCTGTAACATCGACCCTATAAATACGTCTCAATAATTAAACATAAACATACATACATATATATATATATATGTGTGTGCATGTATATGTGATTATTAGTGTATGTGTAAATTGTATATGATTTTAAAACGTGGGTGATTTTTGAGTTTGTGGAATGAAATAGAGAGAGAAAATCACGAGAGAGAAAATAGACCACACACATGTTGTGTTGTGTGTATTATATTATGATTTATGAAGGAATGGCTATTGACCATTTGTTTGTTTGATTGCTTCTTTATTCCACACACATAATAAACTATCTTTGAATATCTGTTTCTTTCATCCATCTATGTCCACAAAAACCTGGTTCCACCACAACAACTCCAGCTCTCCAACTTACTTCTTTTTGCAAAAATGCCCTTTGTATTAACATTTTTGTTGAATCTAGTCCATTTAACAATTTTTACTTGCTAGTTGAGTTTGTACCATACAAGATTTTTCGTGGTGTAATAATTGTGTTCTGTTGGCTCTTTAAGAAGTATAGTTGTTTGATTAGGACAAACATGTACTAAGTTTCTAACAAAGTGAGGTTTTCACGTGGTTTGGTAATCTATGTTGCGCGAATAATTTGGAAAATCATGTCATGCCATATGTGTATTTGATACTTTGATACATATGTTACACAACATATTATGTTAATGATTGAATGAAGCGTGTATTTAGATTTTACTAATGTATTATAGATTAATTTATGATGCATTATAGCTTTAAGTTTTTTGATATACAATAGATTAATTATAATAGTGTAATAACTTAATATTAAAAGAAATAGCAATATCTATGTCGTACCATATCTACCATTCTAGAATATTTCCTACCACTGTACCTGTGTTGTCGTATTTGTACCATGCAGAAAAAAATTAGACCACGACATATGTGATTACTGTCGTAGAAATTTAAATGATCGTTTATGTAAATCTTCTTTGACAATAGTGGAATTTCTTTTGACAAAAGCATCATCAAATTTTTTTTGTGTATCATCCATATTTCAAAAGGTAAGATGGAAGTAAAAGAAGACATTGGGCTACCTTGCAGCTTATCATTTTCAAACAAAATTATCTGCCCAAATTCATTATACTCTTAGTACCTAATACAATCAAAAGGAAACTCGCGTTGAATATATTTGCTTTACCAATATTAGGTGTTGGCTCGTTTAGTCTAACTTTAAAATAGAAAATGAAGTCATAAGCTCCCAAGTGAAATGGAAGGAAACTTTGAGATCTTGTACCTAATGAAGAATATGTAGCCAACTCATAGAAGTAGCTTGAACCTTAATCAAAGTAATTTGTTCATGATTCGAGTCTCGGATTAAACTAAGTGAAAATCCAAATAAATTGTAATTGGAGAGACGACCATGGTGATGTTATTTAGTTTAACATCAAATTGAACTCACACTACCAATATATTTAGCCTATAATATTTTGAAGTTCGAAACATATATACTTGAGCACTTTTTGATAATCAACTTCATTTGGTTATTGAGGTAATTAAGTAATCAAACAAATATTTTGGGGCTAAAACGTTATAGGATATAGGTTGGGGGGGCTTTATGAGAAACAATGAATTTGTGACGCTTGGACGAATTTTATGTGGTTGCTGTCGAAAATATCTGATGTTATACCAACTCGTGATTTTGATGGCATAACAAGACCATGAATTAGTTGGAGCTCTCTTTGGACAACACGTGGCGAAATTTGACCTTTTCATATAACCTGGATCACCATCAACGTTAACGCTTCTTTTACTTCCGTATTCTGTTAACACAAAAAGGAAAACAAAGAAAAATTATTGTCCTCTTTTTGGAATTCCCACTTTGCCCTTTTGCTTTTCGTCGTTCTACACTTAAGTAGCCAAGCGAACTATGTATATGGTTTAGTTTTATATAGGCTAAAGAAAATTAATATTGTGACCCAATCAGTACAGATGATATAGCCAGAATTCATTGTACTATTTTAAAAAACAATTTATGAACTCGTTACTTCTTCAATAAATATGAAAAGGTAAATCTACAAAATGTGTTACCTAATGGTAGTGATTGTTAAGTCGGATAAAATGAGCTGAGAAATGAACATATTCGCATTAATATAGGTATAGTACTAAAAGAGAGTAAGAAGCGAAAAAAATCGTGTACGATGGTTTGGTCATATGAGGTGTAGACACATAGATGCACAAGTAAAACGTGCTAAACTCTAGATCTAAAATAAACGTTTATAGCGTAAAATGCTAAAAAGAAAAAAACAATTAGATACAGATTATACAAAGCAATATACGGATATAGTGATTAAGATATTTAAGACATTATTCCTCGATAATCAGTAGAGGATGATTTATTTGCCGTTGACTATGTGATCCTCGGTTGATTTTTATTTGCCACTGGCTTGATGTGATTCTAGGTTGATGTTTTATAACACATTCCAATTATTCGGGAATAAAAATTCGGTTTTTTTTTTTTGGTTTTATTCCAAAATATATGTTTAATGTATGTGTAAAAAGTATAAAACTATGATAATAAAATCAATGAATTTCCAGTAACCTTCATGCGAGAGCGATTCATATTGTATTATGAAAGCGATCTCCATAGAATGCCTATATATCACGTATAAGTCTTGTGTACCAGAACTTAGAAAAATTACAAATGATAAAGGATTTATTTGTAACCAAGTCTTCCAAGTAATTGTCACGGATATTGACTGCAATGCCAAAGCATTATTCATCAGTAAATCAAAACTCAATAGGCTGCAAAAATTAGAATAAATTAAGTTATATAACTTGAGTCTATATTAGGTTATTTGCTCGTAATTGTTTTAATATGTTATCATAATATTGTTCCAACTGTAATAAAAAGTAATATAATAACGTTAGAATTTGTAACATAATTCTATAAATTAAATCTCAGTACGTAAATAAATTGGAAACTTTTCCAAAAGAAAACAAAAAAAAAAAACATTTAACAAAGAAAAAAAGGAAGCAGATGAAAATGATGGGGGAGCATGAATGCATCATTTAATGGACGAGATCATTTGCGTGAAATCTTAAACAAAGTGGACCCGTACCCCACACCCTAGCAAAATCACAAAGGTGTCACAATTTGGACCGTTAACTTGATTCGATCGTGAACAACCACGCAAGTTACAAGAACTTGATGGAATTATGATTTGCCACGTGGCGGAGAATATGGTGGTGCTTATTGGCTGCGGCTTAAGAGAGACCACGAAGCTTCATGTGGTGGTTGTACACTAGATCCGTGCGATGCGACACGGCACGAGAGAAGTAATAATGTTACATTTTTTATGGAATAATTACTTAGTGGGTCCCATAATCGAGTAATTATTCAAAATTATGTATTATTATTATTATTATGTTGCCCAACAAAAGAAATACTACATAGGTTACTACTTACTACGAACGTGTGGTGTAAGTAATTTGGAATGATTAGCTTGTGGGTTTTCTTGTCATATAATTGTAAAAGGATAAGTAAATTGTGTTGTTGGATCAATTTAATAATAGTGGTATAGTATTTCTAATTCACGAATAATAAGAATACATTTTTTTGATGAATATAGCAATTAAAAATTACATAGTATAGTTGACTGCTAATAAAAAATTATACACGGAATTATCGTCTAGCAATTAAAAATTACACAAAGTTGTTTTTACCTTTTACAGTTTGATCTCTTATCCTTTTTTACCTTTTGCTAGTATTATTAGTTGTTGCGGTCATAGATCAAAGTTTCTTTTCTTTTACTCGAAAACTACCGAAACTTTTTCATTTTTGACCATATGGAAAAGAAACATACAATATTTTCTACATCTATTTTGTGCACAATTTTTACGAAATTCCCGAAACATATCGAAAAGATCTCGAAATATCGAGAAAAAATTCTAATATTTCATGCACCGAAACATACCTTCGAAACGAAACTTTGATCCATGGTTGCGGTGCGTTTTGGGGCACGTACTACTATTACCGGATGGTGTTTCTGTGAATTCTACAACAATCAAACATTGATCTCAAATTTTTAACAATCAATCGAATTTGTATTTTAGAAACAGTTGGTACGTGATCTAAAATTATTATTGTCCTAAAAAATCTAAAATTCTTCAACTATACGCCACTAAAAAAAATAATAAAATTTCATTTTCTCTCACTGAATCTATGGATGGTGCATTGCTATTTTCAGTTGTTGATGAAAAAACAAATGATGAATAATTGAGTATGAATGAGGAAGGTTGATTGTGTGGTTAAATTTGCAGACAATTGGAAGCCACAATTCCAAGTTTTAAACCATACTCCCATATATTACTTAAACCACCTAGCTATAGATTAGGCAATCGTGTTCATCTTTTTTCTCACGATCGAAATTATTACTATATTTGGAAAACCTTCGTGCTTAATCTTTGGCTAAAGAGATATTGGCCATGAGTTGCATATTATTACACAATGGCGCTTTACTTCTTTCAGTAAATAATTTGATGTGATTATGACTTGTACATTTCAATTTTTCACTTTATTGGATCCATTAACGCCTTAAAAAATGGAGAACGCAAGGGAACTCTCTTTTTAAACGTAACTCTTGATATAGTACGTTTTTCATCATATAGCAACTATTCATCCAAGTCATATGGTTGATTAAAGCTAGGTGCTTTTTTTTTTTTGATAGAAATTAAAGCTAGGTGCTTTACTGTACTACATAGGTTGCTAAATGCCAGCCATTCATTCATCACCATATTTGGCTGCATGATTGAACTTCTATGTAGTGTATATATTCATGAATTTGTATCCATTTGCTTTATGTTTCTTGTTTAATAAAAATTGAGAGAAAATTAAGTATCAATACGATCAACAACATTCCTTGAAAATCTGCCGTCTCATGAACCATGAGATCCCTCGTTTACCTCCAATTTGCAGCTCGCTTGCACGATAATTTGGCAATGGAAGGGTTGGCATTTTTAAATAAAAATATAAGTTATTAAAATGAGCTAACAACCAGAATCATTAGCGTCATTGAGAAATAAGGACCTATATTGTTGCTTCAGAAATTAATGCTAAACCGGGTAACTTTATGGTAAAATAGCATAGACACAAAACCCTCGCACAATCATTTTCACATTTTTCTATGTGAAACTATTGAACAATATAAGTCCGAGTTTAAAATCTAAAAAAATGGCATCAAGAACTACACCACCCGTGTATGATAATAAAATTCAAGCACTGAATCAAGTCATCATAGGAAAATAGCGTTGAGAAGACAAGTTGAAGAGATATTGAATTCTAATCTCAACACTTAGTTAGAAGAAATAAAAGTCTTAGTTGCATACAAAAGGTATTATTCACTTGCTTATATGACATTATTCTGTAAAACTTATCCACTGCTTATTTCAGTGATTCGGTCCAAACCTCCTCAGCAGCATCTGTTATTACAAAGAATGGCATGATACATCCTACGTATTTAAATAACACAGTACAAACAAAAAGTAAACAATAATTTAAGTCCCAAATTTGCTCAAAAATCTCTTCTGCTGCTGGCTAGATCACTAGAGAAATCCTCCAAATCAGTTTCCAGATGTTTAAAATACACTTTGTATGCTGGATCATAAGCAGCGACTTTCTGCAAGTACTTTAATGAGTCGTCTTTCCGGTCCACGCTTAGTAAAGCACTACAAAACCAAACCACCTCATTAAGTATGATACCAACAACTGAGTAACAATAAGAACTCCGACTTTCATGTAACAAGAAAGGTTTGATGATAGATGTCCAATTCTCCTAAGGCAAATGACTTATTAGGATTTGTTTGAAGTGCTTTGGATTGGAAAAAATAGTAAAAACTTGAAAACTTCCCTCCATTTATATGCTAAAAGAAAATTGTGTTGGATTGATTTTGAATTTTAAATAAATTGTGTATCTAAGGTTGGCCAGTGTTGAAATGCAAAAAATGGTTTGGACAAATTATTTGGTTCGGGTGCATATGGGGCTGCTTTGAACAAAACAGTGTCACCACAAGAGAAAAACATCTTGATTTGATAAGTTTTATTATGTTAGCATGTGACAAATGATAACAGTTATTAACGGATTTTGAACTTTGATGAAAAAAAATGTGCATTTCATTTCTAAAATAAATATAAACAATTGTTTTGGGGGGAATCTAAACAAGCTGAGTCGAACTTAAAGCATTTGAAAGAATGTTGTTGCACAATTGCATACCTTGAAAGCATAAATAAACAGTCATAGTAGTGTGCCTTGCACTTCAAATCCGCAGGTTCATCCAATTGAGCTATTCTTTCTAGGTGCACAAGACCCTCCTGTGTCTTTCCCTGCACAGGATAGAATAACTCATTTCAAAGAAGATCAAATTTAGTTTCAAGGAAATGCATGGATCGTAAATTATCTAAACCGCAGCCAAGGTTTGTGTAATTACATCAAAACCTCAGGTGTTAATGCAATTATCCTACATTTAAACATTTACAAATAATGTTCTGGAAGAAGTGAAAATCCATACTGAAAGAATTATCAAAAGTTTGTCAAGTGGTTCTCCTAGAGGATATTTGTTGAAACATAAAGAAGTCAACTTAATCATCTTCATCGGGCTGTGGAGTCCAGAAATAGAAAAGTTCCAAAAAGTATCATGCAAACGTACCTGCTTCATATTAGCAATACCAGCCCATTGAGATGAGAGAATCAATAGATCAACATCTTCAACTTCCAATGGATGGCCAGCCAAAAGAAGCTGAACAAAAGTTTCGAGCAAATCGTCTAGTCAGGGAGATACAAAACACAAGATTAAATAATACCAGCTAAACTAAAAAACTAAGCAGGCATCAAACAATGTAAAATTATTTGAGTTGCTTTCACAACCATACTTAGCATGATACGATCTGTGAGATTCACAAGAAGAAAAAGCTGGCATTAACTTAAACTTAGTGACAGACATATAAATCTTACAAGCAAAGTCAATTAAAGATCAGGGTGAAAGTCTTCATTGTAAAGAATTTTCATAATTTACAGAAAAATATTGAACCAGACCTTTGAAACAGCACCTTCTAAGCACTCAATAGCCTCAGTAAATTGTTTCTTTTGTAACAGCGTTTGGCCCAGAATAACCAAAGCTTTCACATGCCCAGGATCCTTTGCGAGAGCAAGTCTGCAATTCATAATTTACTTAATATAACATGAACATGAGAAGAGGCAGCAAAATCATCTCAAGACAAAATGTCACCTTAGCAATTCAATTGCAGCATCACTACGGCCATCAGTTAAGACTTTGATTGAATACTGCGGAAAATGTTTTGAGATGAATAACGTAGAAACTTGTAAGAAAATAGGAATGTTAAAAGGAGTATGGAATGACATCTTCACTTACAGAAACCAATTCTGTAGGTGGTAGACTCTGTGCAGAGATTTGTCCCTGCTTTGTTTGAATAACAGTACCAGGCAGTCCCAAGTTGCCTTTTTCTTCATTAGCCGGAGCTACTGGAGGAGCATCCCTCTTGGGAAGCCCTAAATACTCGACAACTCCAGGATGTCTGAGACCTACTTGCTGAAAATTGACAGGGAAATGAACGATGAAATCAATTAAAATGGTTATGAATTTAAAGCCATAGACTAAAAGATGTCCAAAAGATAGATCTCGGGTTCCTGTGTAATAACTCAAATTACAGAGAGGAATGTGAAATAACAAAATAAGGGAGAAGACCGCTATGGCCTGCACCCTTAGCCCTTGGCTTTTACTGTTTTACAGTTTTCCAGTAAGGCAACTACCCTAAGCTTAATTTCTGCCACATATGCTCGTGCATCTTCCTCCAGTCAATCAGTAAATTTCCAAGAACTTCCGGACTCCTAGTAACTAATTATGCCATCCAAAGCATCCACTGAAGTCTCAAGGTGTGTTGGCTTATAGCCATCCACTGAAATCAACTATATTCAACTAAATGAGACTGCAAGAAGCAGTGATCATGGTGCTGAATGAAGGAAGTCAGCAGTATTTGTTGTGAGCTAAAACAAATAGGCAACTACAAGCCACAAAAGTTTTACATGAATATGAAGACTGACAAGTTGAGCAGTTTTGCAATAGACTAACATCAGAAGTTTAGAGGAAACCAAATATTTAAGAAAGAGGTTTTTATCCAGTATTGTGTAAGAATATTTTGAAATTAAGATCAAACTGAATAGCTGATACAGCTATTGCAAATGTGCATGTGTACAGATCACGCCAATTAACCAAAATATTTTATATATTGAAGTAACTTTTTATTAATTATGGGAAATACCAGGAGTACTGACCTGTGTCAGAGACAACGAACTATTTGTAAGCCAGTATACTAAACTTCCCTGCAAAGTAAGAGAAGAAAATAAACCTTAAAAAAACAGAAAATACTAAATCAGGACACAATCTTTCTAAGCTGTAACAGTACAAGTTACTTGTCACAAAATTCAATTGAACAATCATTATGATATAAAAGAACCATGACATAAGTCATAAAATTCATTGACATGGTTCTGTTCAGAAATTCCATTCCATTCTAAGTCATGCATAATTATTTCTTTTTCCCTTTTTCTTTTTTCTTTTGTGGAGTGTCTCTATAGACTCTTGGTCATAATTCTTTTGAATTGCTTCTCTTGAGAACTTCGATCATAAAGATAGATAGAACCATATTCCTGAATGATGAATAATAGCATGTTTGTAGCTAGTGCGTCCCTAATGGCATGTGCTGTCTCTTGCAAGCATTAGTCTTTTTATTGAGTTTCTTATCGGAAAGGTAGGAGGGGGTTGCTATGCATGCTTTTCATCATCTATGGACTTCATGCTTTTATGCATTCTGAGCAGGACCAAAAGAAGCCTTTTATGACTTCTCAACCTGACAAAAGTGACTGATTTCATCCTAAATCCACCCAAGGACACAGAATATAAGTGAAAACTTTATTCTATTCCACCTATCCACAAACCCCAACTCTTCCAACAAAAAAAGAATAACAATGATGATGATCAATACCACCACAACACATTGTTGCAACAACATATATTTTTGAAATTCGTCCGAATAGGTGGAGATATAATTTTTATTTACCTGGGGGACATTGAAGGCAACAAACAATATAGGCAGAGTCAGCAGTAGCAGATAGTTCTTGTACAGCTGGAGCAAAGGAAAGGAATGAAAATCAGCACTTTCCTATAATATTTAATATTCTCACAGATGAAAATCATTCACAAGAAAAATTTCAAACATATTCTGTTACGTGTAGAATCCAGAAAAGGCGTGTTCTTTTGACTGATCAAAATCTCCACACTATGATATTGGCAATACGATCATATCATGCGTCGATTTTCTAGTATTACAATCGAATTTGTGGTACTATAAAAGTTGAGTCGAGGGCCAGAAATACGAGAAGTGATCCAATTGAATTACCTTCGATTGCTGATGTTATAAATTACATGCTGAGTATGCTTAGCTCAACTATGTAAAGCCTTGATCGAACATGTTATGATTGCTTCGTACTCGTGAACATGTATGGAACAAAGATGAGCAACGAAGTAGATAAATAATACTTTGATTAGAGTTGACCCAAGCAGTACTGTATTACAAAAAGCAAATAGTTTTTCTCTACAATACTCATTCTTTATTTCTTAGATTGCAAGCTTTCAGAGATGCTAATTTAGTATTCGAGTTTTCACTTTTCAGCCTGACTATGGGCCTGTAAAAGTTGTTCGTATCGAAGAATAATCTCCGTTTGTCGTTTCTTCCTAGAATCAGCAGACTGTTGCTTAACATCTGCTCTTTGCTGTGGAGTAAGATATTGTAAAAAGCTGAAGCATTTGAGAGCTTCCACACGATTGTCCAAAAGGTGTGTCGGCTGATCTAAACTCTTCCTTTCATACTCTCAATGTATCAACTTTATTCTGCATGGTTCTCCAGTTTGAAGACATTGCCTGTCCTAGTCAGGTTTCCTTCTCCATTTAAACCGTTCGATCCTCTTATGTTAGTAATGTCAAATTGTTCATACTAAACTTCTGGGACAGATCATGAAACAACTCCATCCCAGCATCTATACTCATGTTGTTCTCTGTTAAACTTCCATCAGCTATTTCTGGAAAACTGAACACACTTTCTCTGAATACTCCTTCATAGCCATTTAAACTGTTTCGAACTTCTTTCGGCATTTATGCCACCTGTTCAGTTGCTGATTAACGGAAGCCAGAGGACCATGAAATATTTTTGAGTTCTGCAGCAAGAACTTCTTTCGGCCTTTGATATTCTCCAGAAATTCTTTTGCATAGCTGGCAGATCTTTTCAACTCATCCATCAGCCTCTCAATGCTTTAAGGCATGACGAGGTCCTTCTACACTTATGTCTTGACAAAAAGTCCCATTTCCTTTTTCTTTTTTCTCAAAAGTGGAACAGACACTTCGAGATGAATGCACAAATGCAACATCTCTGAGACTTTTTCCACTAATATAAAAATAAATTGCAAGGTTTCGCACAACAGACTTAAAATAGAGTATGAGTGGAAAAAGCACTCGCATAAGTTCTACAAACTAACCTTTGCTAATAATCCTAATGAACCAGGCAACTGACCAAGTGATGATCTAAAAGATATCTGCAAAATTAGAGAAAATGAGCATTACAATATGTCAAATACGCACTAAATATAAACCATGTTGTACAAGCAAACAGATTCATGATAAGAAGAAATTCATCTCCATGCATTAGATCATGGTAAGAGAAAACTATAAACAGATAAAGATGAGGAAACAACACAAACTGAAATGAGTATCTATTGTATCTATTTGCACACTGCAGCCATGATTTATTCTGGTGGGTAGAATAACTTTACTCTTGCTGAACTATTTCATTTAGAGATTTGATTGAGGAGTTTCGAATATGAAAAATCTCAATTAAGCTAGTACTTCCCTCTAACTATGTATGAATGCCTCCATTTTTTTCATTTCCAGCTGGCATCTAACTCCCACCATCTTAAATGACGACTTAAATAACATTCCCACCAGTTTAATTCTCAAGTAATTCTTTTAAAGATTCAAAATGAGACATTTCCACTCTAGCAATGGTATTGATAGCAGATAAGTACTCATATATTATAACTTTAACTACAGATCGGAAACAAAAGACGAGTATAAATTGGAGAAGAGAGAAGGAAAGAGAGAACGTTGGATCGTCAGAGGACGTTCCCAGGCGGCAATATGTCTCAATGTCACCGGATTTCTAATCGCATAAACCTCATATTCAAAAGATTTGGAAGACTAGATTCATGAGCTAAATATTATATCTGGTGCTCAATGAGTATTAATATGCACCTCTTGGGTTTTAGTTCCATATCATAATTTAGTTGTTCTTTTGGCTACTCCTAAGGAATTATATTCCAACTGCTAATATATTTATTGAATAGCGTAAATATGATGGAAATTTTTGAACCATAATCAAACTCTGCACCTGACTACAGCGACCTATTTGGCACCATAGGAAAGTAAAATGTACAGTTTGGGAAAATATGCACGCTCGAGTCACTATTAAATCTGTAATCCAAAAGCATTATACGAGGAAGGTTCTTATACCTGAACATTAGTGAAATGCAAACCCGCAATAAATAAAGGGAAAATAGGTCCCAATATCCCGCTTGGATATTCAGTCAAATTCTGGAACCATAATGTTCCACCCTGTAATAGTTTAAAGAGAAAACTTCACATAGTCATTCACCCATACAACGGGAAAATAGAAAAAAAAGAAAATGGAAGCTGTGAATCACAACTACTTGTGAAGTGAAAATCATACACCATGATAATATAGAGGTATTAGTCATCATAAATGGTGAATAACAGGGGTCTATAATCTCACAAGCTGAAAATACCATAGAAAAACATGGGAAGACATAATACTGAAGTCTTGGCATAGACAGCCACCTAGTTTGACATTTACAAACCAAGCACTAAAGAGATTTTTACACTAACCAAGTAAGTGGGAGTCAATATTTAGCATATGACAAATCACATAGAGAAATTTCAGAAAGCATTATCTGGTAGATGTCATTATATGCACTCATTCACTAACGTGATGCATCAAATAAGAATTTTCTCATTCATAAATAGCACAGAATTCTCCGATGATAGTCCTCATAAAACAATGTAACTGCACCATCTATGACTCCGAACTCAGTTCTCAGTACTCTCTATTAAATTTTATTAATATTTGATGTACACTCAGAACTTGATTAAATACACTCATTCACCTACGTGATGCATCACATAAGCACTATTTTATTCATAAATCAGACAAAATTCTCCAGTGATAGTCCTCATAAAACAATGTAACTGAACTTTCTATGACTCAAACCTAAGTTCTTGCTGATCTCTGTAAATTTGATGTAAACTCAGAACTTGATTAAGTAGAACTTCATTATGGAAGTCCATCTGCACTCATGGATATCCTTTTTTATGAATTCAACAACACTTTGTTCTGATTAAAGCACACAACTGAAATACAAATTATGACTTCAATGCTGTAGGATGAGAGGACATCATCAAGCACGTGTACATGTTAAGCTTGCAGCAGGGGAAGAACATGCGAATAGAATACTGAAAATTCAGAAGCCTACTTAGAAGAAACATTTTAAGCAGTAAAATAGAATTAAAGATAAGCATTTTGTGGGACAGAAGAACTGTGAAATCACTGTTTGTTCGTTAAGTAAAACAACAAAAAGACCATATGTGAACCTCCCAAACCCAACCTGAAGAAGCATTCAAATTTAAATTTTAAACGCACTAATATGCTAACAACTTCAAAATTTAGGCACGCGCATTCAACAGTGTAACAATGCCAGTGTAACAATGCCTTACACAATCAAATCCAGGGTGATGATTCAAAGACATTGTCCGGATGCTCATGATCCACAAGAAAAAACACGGGACCTGCAAATTATTCACAAGAACAAGAAACGAAGAATGAATCTCTGTACGAACATCAGTGTACCAAAAAAGACTTACAAGTAAAAGTTGTTTCAACTCGGATGCATGATCAGGTTACTAGAAGTTTTCTTATGAAGACTTTATCAATCGAACATTTAAGACCACCGAGCAAGCAACACTTATATACTGTTTTCTCATGTGCATAACAACCATTGCTTCAAAAACTACGTCTTTTCAACAACACTAAACAACATCTCAGTGTTGAGGTGCATCAAAGGATAAAACCAGTTCATATATTATAGTTTGAACCAAAAGACACACATACCACAAAGACAGCAACCAGCATAACAACATAGAACTAGCTTCGAAGACTCTTCAAAAAGTATCAGCTCTTAAAAGAGGATTATGAAAACAATTACTTCCAAGAATGTAATGCTTCTAGACCTGTAACAGCCAATGGCTCAGAATTCTCGAAAACAGGAGAGCTCTTCGGGCCAGTCTTTTTAAGATAAGCATAAGCCAGAACCTACAAGACTCTGATAGTGCTACATGCACATTTTGGCTGGAGTAGATAGTAAAATTTTGAGCTCAAATCTAGCACGTATGAACAGCATATACACGTC
Organism: Misopates orontium; assembly: GCA_946800315.1. NCBI lineage: Eukaryota > Viridiplantae > Streptophyta > Magnoliopsida > Lamiales > Plantaginaceae > Misopates > Misopates orontium. Next base: position 10,317,378 of record OX326953.1, on the reverse strand, counting down.
AAACACAACCTCAGTGAGATTGAGAGAAATATGACCTGGACAACAAATGATGCAAAGAACCAAAAACCCGAAGGACATCCAGCAGCCTTCTTTTCCTTCAAGAAAAGGGAAAATTGGTCCCTGTAACTTCTTCCTGACATAGGTGGTGGAAATGGTGGAGGTACTATTAGAAATGCCAAGACAGAAAGGCGATAAGTGACATTGTCAAAAATGAGCACAGTCATGGTATACTCTAAATGTATTATAACTAACCAAGGCAGTATAAGTAGCAAAATAACATCAAAGTAAAAAGGGACAAGCAACCTAGAAACTAGGATTCATGATTAATTTTTAAGATAAGAAAACATATCAAAATAGTATGGTACAACTGAGGATGGTGAGTAGATACATTTTTTTAAGTCAATTCCATGTGCAATAGCTTAAAATTATAAGCCCTACTGCATATTAGTCATGCATATATGAACAAGATGGCGAGAATGTAGAAAGGGTGCATGCAAAAGCTTGTCACATAGTGAAGTGAAAAATATATATCAATGGCAAATTAAAAGGCATGAATCTGGTAAGCACACTATAATTTCCTGTGTCCTCCCAAATGTTTATGACAAAACTAGTAATGAAATCATTGTTCTAACGAAGTAAAGGTCCTCAAATAACTTTAAAAAATAAAAGTATATACTAGGACAACTGTAACTCTTCTTACATTTTTTGCCGGAGCAAAAGGAAAACGTGACATAACCAAAGAAATACAGTAATCGCCTAAATTATAGAATGCTCCCTTCTCACGCAAATTTCGCCTCCAAGTTCCATTAATGATCTAGAAGAAAAAAACAAGATGGAAAACATTTTCTTCTTACTCTAACTCTTTCCTCAAACAAAAGATTTCCTGGACAAACAAGCTTAACTAATGGAGCGTGAATACTCACATTTAGGCATCATCTCGCCTATCCGCTTCATTTTCTTAAGCTGCACTACTGTTAAGGGAAGTAAAGCAAATCTCATCGCCACCGTGGATGACGATATTATAATCCACCTACAATAGGCAAACAATCTAAGTCAGTTTCTAATAACTCGAGTACAAACACAACTCCGTCAACTATAGAACAAAAACCTTCAGCCAACTCACAACACGGCATCAGTAAAAGACATTCATTCACAATCAGCAACAATCTAACAGAAAATAAAACCATTCCTCAATCAATGCAATACTAAAGATCACAAAATACGACTCCAGATATTGAAATCAACCAAAAAACCGTTCCAATTCCTTTTACACCAAATACTACTCCAATTTCAACTCTGAACCGTAAAATCTGTGTGCGTTACGCTTACCAAGGCAATCCAGTAACGTCGTGGTAAGAATCGAGCACCGAGATTAGAGCTCGCACTGCGAAAAACGGCTCACTCGAATCGGAGAAATCAGGATCAGTGGAGAATCGACGAGGCGAGGCAGCAAAGTTGTGCGAACAGAGCAAATGCGGCTTCGATGAGCGCCAATTGTTATTGTAGTTATGGTGATGGTGGTGAATTGAGCTAGTGATTGGTGAATGTGTTGATGAATAAGAGGAGTGGTAGTGGTTGAACAAGTGGAAGAGATGTGGCGGCGCCGGCCTCCGATAGCGGCGGAGGAGTTTTAACGGTACTGATCGCATTTTTTTGCTCGCAGGTTACTGACCTAACGGGTAATTACTTCGTGAACCGTAACGAACTACTTGAGAGATGAGGCGGCCGACCAACAAATGTCACTTTGACTGGAGTGGACATAAAATCGTACATATTATTGATTATTATTATTGGGACATTAAATAAACTTTATTATTAATTATATAAATTAGGAGCGTTCTCTGGCCGGTTAAGCGGAATGTTTTGAAAATTTGATCATGCTCAAAAGTAGTAGGTTATCAATTTGTTAATCTGAGCGAATTAAGTTAAAACCTAAATAGGTTGAGTTAATCGCAGGTGACGAGTTTAAATTGTGAAAAAAAAAATATAGTAGTATTTTGGTAAAAAAAAAAAAGAACATAACCTACTTTATGTTCTAAAAAAATATTAATAACAATACCGTAACTTAATAAAAACACTTAAACTACAACATAACTTAATTAAAATAACAATATAAGAATGTAAACGAATATTTTATCATCATAATTTATAAAACAACAAGTTAAATCCATTCACAGTCCAAAATACAACCACCAAGCAATATAAAGATTAAAAAAAAAAAAAAAAAAAAAAAAAACCACTATATTATAGCAATATTATGAACATACAACTATATGACTTCCGTGAACTGTCTTTACTCGCAACATTCCTTTATAAATAAACAAACTAGAGGTGTATGCAAGCGGGTTGTATCTAAAATTTTGACCATACTCAAATTTTACGGGTTACCAATTTATCAACCAGAATAATTAAATTATAAATATAAAACATGGCAGGTCGGGCGGATCTTCAACAACCCTAAGCAATTGTGTGGTAGTATTCGCGCATCTAAAACTTATTATAGTATGATGTATTATTTACATTTTAATGAAATTAATTTACGTGTGCAAATTTGAGTTATACCCAACCACATAAAATGTAACCGGGAATTATTATAAATTTACAGCGCCAATCGTAAAATTACTTAACTAAAGTTAGAGAATTAACAATATTTCTTTAGTGCAGGTGCCACGAGTAAAGGTTTTGTTTCTAATTTTCCATATTTAATTATATAATATTATAAAATAATGTTATTAAATTGGATATATTTTAAGTTTTAAACAACATGCATTTGAATTGAATTTTGAAATGAAAAAGTGAATGCATAAAATATATTTCCCTCTGTAAAACCTACAAATTTTAGAATATACTAAAAGTGTACGAAAAATCTATATCGGATAGAAACTATTTTTTATATATATAGTTAAGACACAAATATGAGAAAGATTATAGAAAGACATCGAATGAAAACTTAAGTGGGATAAAAGATGTAGTTATTATGGTGTAACAAAAAACTTTATATTTATCCAATAAAGAACTTTGGGTTACAATCTCTATAATTCCTTAATTCTTTAATAAAACATGTGATCTTAAAAACTTGGTTGACTTTAAGGTGAATTTGATTTTGATATTTTTCACGTGAATTTGATTTAAACGTCAATTCAAGGACATTTAGACTTGATCTCGAATCAAAAGCAGAATTCGACTTGATTTTCACGAAGAACAATGACTCTTGACTTTAATTGGATATCGATCTTTCTAGATGAAGAGCTTCACTGCTTGATCTTGAATCAAATGGAGATCTCGACTTGATTTCAACAACAATCCAATGGCTTTTGGTTTGATCGTGAAACAAAGCTGGACTTCACTTAAAGCTTGTGACGAACAATATGATATTCGTCTTGAGTTATTTGAATTTGTCAGAGATATTGAAGTTCGATATTTTTCACCAGAGTCACGATCTTCATAAACAATTTGACGACAACTTTAAAACTTGATGTCAAATCAAACGAGTATTTTATTTAATCTAAACGAAGAACAACTTTTATATTCGTGAAGAACATCTTGATGATGTTGAGCTTGTGGGAGATTTTCAAAGCTTATCTTTTTGAAAGATACACATGATGCTTATATAATATTTGGGCGTGATCTTCGAGAATGAACATTTATTTATAGGTGCGGAAGTATGAATTTGATGTATAGCAAGTGTTTTTCTGTGTGTCTTATTTTGACTGGCCACATACTTGAACTTGATTCAATTGGCTTGAACAACTTGTATTCAATTGACTCACACCTTATTTCGACACATGTCATAGTTTACTTGGCAAATAAAAATGTATTAAAAAATTAATTAATTTAGCCATCTTCTTTTTGAAATTAAATTTAGTAAAATCTCAAATTAAGATAGTAAAGCTTAAATTAATTTCTAATTATTAACGCACATTTTGCTCTATAATACAACTAGCATACATATAGATATCAAATATATTCTTATTAAATATTACACCATAGCGCAATTTGTATTTAAAGTGCAAATCTATCATAGATTTTTTTCGATGACACCATTAATGTTTTGATTTTTGAACCTATCTGATTATCAAACCCTAAAAAGGTTCCTTTTCATCAAGAAAAAGAAAAAAAAGGTTCTTGCTATCACTATCGAAATATTAGGGGTACTTTGTGACATTCGGCCAAACACAAGGGACGTTGCTTATAATTATCCTTGGAATCATACACAAGTGAGCACAACAAGAAAAGAATTAGTTGAAACTTTCAGAGAAAAACAACAAAAACAAAATACTCACAATATATCGCTCCTACCAAACCAGAGCAAATTCGATCGCGTCATTTTCTTCAGTGAAATTGCGGTTGTTCTCCGGCGTCGTGACGGAGACGAAAGAAGGCGTAGGAGATAGAGAGAGGATTTGATTCAATTTTGTAAATTGATCGGTTAATTTAACTCTGATTTGGCCGAGATTTCGATTTTTTTGTTTTATGTAGAAAAAAAACTCGTAAATTGCAACGATTGTGGAAAAATGGCGAGGAACAGATCGTCGTCGGCGAGGTGGAAGTACGTAAACCCGGCGTATTATTTGAGGAGGCCGAAGCGATTAGCTTTGCTCTTCATATTGTTTGTTTCTGCGACTTTACTTGTTTGGGATCGGCAAACCCTAGTTCGAGATCACGAGGTACATTTCGTTTTTTTGAAGTTATTTAATGTGCTTACACTTTGAATTATGGAGAAAGGACTGGATACTTTGCGTTTATTTCGCGTTTTTATTGCGACGTGTGATTATGAATGTTTGATTGATGTCGTTGGCCTGATGTAGAGCCGGAGAAAAAACCGGAAGTTTTATAAATTCCATCGACTTAAGTCACGATTGATATGGTTGATCTTAGTGTTATTACAATTAGAACATCTAAATCCATGCTGTTGGACGTATTAGGCTGAATTACTCTGGTTTCTAAAGTACAATTATATGCGGCGTTGTATGAACATTAACAATGATCTTTCGGTTTCACTGAAACTGTGAACCGTTTTATGCCGCTTACTTTGCGGTTTCTCCGCCCATGTTTCATATTTGTGCTGATAAGTTGAATATAATGTGCGAAGATTATTGCATGTTAGGAAAATAGGCGGTTGCAGTTATCATTGTATAGATTTTCCTATTTCAATCATTTGGGTGGAACTTGATATCATATACGTTCATGAGTAACTTATGATGCTGTTGGTATTGACCTGCAGGAAGAGTTGTCTAAATTGAATGAAGAAGTTACTCGGTTGCAAAATATGGTGAGATGCTCAATTTAGTGGTTTTTCCATCTTTCTCCTTTTGCCAGTTTCTGTTTGAGATTGTTAATTCTTTCTAGAAGATTCAGGGTTCTGACGGGAGTGATTGTTTATTTACTTTATTTAAGTTGGTATTGAATGCCCTGATTCTTTTTAATCTTTAAAAGAATGAGAAGTGGCTCAATGTGAAGTGGTTTTGCTGCACTACCGTTTGAAGGTTACAAGTAGTTATTGACTATGCAGGGTTTCTTAATGTTTGTAGTTTGAAAATATAATGTGGAATAAATCATAATGTTTTTCAGGAATTAAGTTAAAATTAGTTGTGATAATTATGACCTCGGGATTATTGCTTTTATTTTGGTTAACAAATGATCTACTTCAGGAAGGATAGAAACAATTTCTCTTTAATTCTTTAAAATTAATGAGAATATTTAATTTCGACCTGACCCCTAATTCTTAAAAAAGTTTAATGAATGGAATATACAAATGTATACAGTCTAATGAATAGTTCACAGTTATTTTTTCCTCAAATAGATTTTATTTGTCATTTACTTTTTCGTCTTTGCAGTAGCTAGAACGATAGATTCGTAGTAGCCAGAACGGCAATGTTATGTTTCTTTCCATGGTGTGGGTTTGTTATTTTTGAAACATGAAGGCTATTGTAATTTGACTATTGTCAAGAGTATCATTGTTACCCACTCTTTAGTTTTTCAACTGCATTCTTTTCTGATGAGCCTCTATTGGCTAGATACTTCTTGTTATTTCATGTTTAATTAGCACGATTCTACAAATTTATCTAATACTTTCAGGTTGAAGAAATAAAGACTGGTCAAAGTGGTACATTGAGGACTAGTGTTAGCGGCAAAGGTAATGGCGCAATCAAGAATCCAGATGTTTCAGATGACCCAATTGATACCCAACGGAGAGAAAAAGTCAAAGATGCTATGATTCACGCATGGAGTTCGTATGAAAAATATGCTTGGGGCCATGATGAACTCCAGGTGTGATATTTTACTTATTTTTGCAAAATGTTTGGAAGAATATGATTAATATTCTGGAGGTTGCCATTTTCGGAGTTTTAGCTTATTAGTCTGCATACTCTATTTGGTTTTCACCAAAGATAACGGTAGTATCACATAGCAATCAAGTGGAAACTTAGTTCTTGACCTACTTTTTGAATTTATAATTACTATGTCTACTTCATATCTTGCTACATGAGCTGAATACTGCTTTGTTGGAATTGTCACACTTCCAGTTATTTTATTTCTATGTTTGGCTTTACTGTGACAGCTTTAATTTCAAAGTCTTGATCGTCCTTCATTGTTAATCTTATGTATGATACCATTCCTTATGTTTACAAGTTCTTAAGTTAACCAATTAATATATTGAATCACTTTATATTTGCTACATTTCTCAGACAATGTCTATTTGGTGATCAAACTGAAGTGTTTGAAGGTCGGTTAGCTAGATTAACAATCATTCAATGACTTTGGTTACCGCTTCTGCTTTCACTAGTGGGAGAGGGCCTAAGGTTTTTTAAACATCAATTTTAATTGATGGGTCAGCAACATATTAGTGAAAAACTTGTTGCATTAAAGGTCACAGTCTATTCAAATGATTGTCGAGGAGATCCTGCAACTGCGTTTTCGCTGGATTACTAGCTATTCACTATTGTTTTTACCATCTCTAGAGTTAGTGGAGCTAAACTAGTAATTAGTTTTGTATTTAGCCTGTATATGTCTTGAGAGATATCCGACAGTTGCTGCATAGAATATAACTGCCTTTCATCTCAGAGATATCTTATATATTTGTCCAAAGCCTATATTTATATACATTTTCTAATATTCCTTCACGGTGACCACAGTATAGAGTCATTACCTTTTCCTTGTAGTTTTTTTCTTTCTTCTTGTTTCAACTTTTAATACCAGGTTCCGATAGTTTAGGTCTCATGAATAATCAATTGATCACCTATATATACATATATATGTGTGTATATATATATATATATATATATATATATAATATGCATGTTTTTTCATCTTCGAATTGTTTCAAAGGGCGAGTAATGTGCCACTCTAAGACTTCTTTTTGATGGATGGTTTCATAAATTGGTTTGCCAGCCTCAATCAAAGAATGGTGTTGACAGCTTTGGTGGTCTTGGAGCAACTATGATCGACGGTCTTGACACGCTGTATATAATGGGATTGGATGAGCAGTTCCAAAGGGCCAGAGAGTGAGTTTGTTGTTCCATTTATTCATTGTTTACTTTTTATATCCTTTTTTTTTCTTCATATATATGTTAATTTTGGCTTTCTGGTTGAGTAATAAATAATATTCTTCTCATTTTTTGACTCACCTTGCCAATAACATGTGGTTAGAAGTTTCACTTTTTCTGTATCTGGGGATCTGAATGTCTGGGGCTGCCGGTCATCTGCATCCGTAAAAACTAAAAACTTGATCGATAAAATTACTTAAATATTCCTGAACATCAGCAGCATACTTTGACATAATGAAGATGGATGCTCAGTAGGGCTTATAGTTGTGGACAAGTGCATTGCCTTTTTCCGTCTTTAGACTTCGTGCTGATTCTAAGGTTGTGTCAAGAGCTACATCACCATAACGATTTAAGTGGCAGAATTAGTTCAGAGAGAAAAGAATGAGATGGAGAGTGTTGGCTTTCTGTCAAAACAATTGATTGAAAACTTTGCTTTCTTTGGTGAGATATTGTATATGTTTCTCTAATTGTTTTGATGCATAAAAAGTTGTTTGTTGCAGGTGGGTTGCGAACTCTTTGGACTTTAACAAGGATTATGATGCCAGCGTCTTTGAGACAACCATAAGGTTGCTTTATAAGGTTTAATATGTCTTTTTTTTATAGTGCTTTAGCTATTCTGCTTCTGCTTCTGCTCATTTAGATTGCTGATATGGCTCCATGGTTTTGATGGGGAGGAAAGGAATCATCTTAAATACTTTCCTTATAGTTTACGTATGTTGGTGACAATCCAGGGTTGTTGGTGGACTTCTCAGCACATATGATCTCTCGGGAGATAAAATTTTCCTTGAAAAGGCTAAAGACATTGCTGACAGACTGTTACCTGCATGGGATACACCTTCAGGTATCCCATATAACATCATTAACTTGGCCAACGGGAACCCACATAATCAAGGATGGACAGGGGTAAGTTGTCTTCATTAATTATTTGGGCTTCAGTTCTTGTATGGAACTGTAGTTTTATGTCTGAACGTGTGCACGATGGTCTATTAGTTCTTTTTTTGTACCTTGGTTTTTGGCAAAAAGTTGTTGCTTTACTTCTGCACTGAAACTGTCTCCTTTGTTTTGATCTTAGATTTGGTTTGTAATAATTACTTGGTAACTCAATGTTGAGCAATATATATATATATATATATATATATATATATATATATATATATATATATATATATATATATATATATACATATATACGCACATATTATTTGGATTGCTGATCTTACTTGGCTCTAGCATTTGTAACCCGAAAACCCACTGACAAGGATACAATGGATTTAAGAAATCTGTAACAGTTAAAATTTAAATTCATTTTGTAGAATCTAGTCATATTTTTCTTCTTTCAGAATAAGTTCAGAACATCATATCATCTATATACATGAATTATTAAGTGACATTTATGCCAAAAGAAGAAGGCCTTCGAATTTTGCTTCTTTATTCTAGATATGGAATATGGAAAATGCGTTAAGGAGCACGTTCCTTTGTTTTTCAACTTCTAACCAGGGACCCGACTAACAAATTTATACAAATACCACATGAACTGCATTAGCCTAGCAGAACACATCTCTATTTTTCCCCCTTTTGTGGTTGGCTTTACCAATATTTGTGACTAGTTGTTCAGCCTCTTTAGTTGAAAGTAAAACTTATCAATTATTTCCTCAGTTTGCACATATATTTCTTCTATCATAAGTTCCTTTGCATGAAAATTTTCGTGTTTATGTCTATATTCTTGCATATGTGAGCTGGAGAAACATTCATGATGGTTTTTCCTGTTAGGGTGACAGCATCCTCGCAGATTCTGGTACAGAGCAGCTGGAATTTATCGCTCTTTCCCAGAGGACAGGGGACTCCAAATATCAGGAGAAGGTACTCTTTTTTCTTAAACTTCTACTTCCGTATCAATACTTATGTTTGCATAGAAGTTAGACTGAAAGTTACTTCATTTGAGGCATCATTAACAATGTGGGCATATATTACATATTTGGTCTATAAAAGTAAACTTGAGGTCTCTATCATAGATGTTGTGGTATCAGGGAGTGATTTCTCTTCTCAGTAAGTTTATGATATCTATCTTCTTTCAGAAATAAATTTCAGAACATGAAATTTCAGGTGGAAAACGTTATTTTGGAGCTTAACAAAACATTTCCCCCTGATGGCTTGCTACCCATATACATTAGTCCCAATGGGGGGAGAAGATCATATGCAGCCATAACTTTTGGAGCAATGGGGGACAGGTGATTGTCATGTTACATGATTGGAACATTTAAAGATTGTCTCCTGATCTGGCAGCGCTAGCATCAATAATTGTTTATAATCATTATTAACTCTTCAGATCAATAGAGATCAGATTTTCTGCTATTCAACAAACATAATTTTATGATGCAGTTTTTATGAATACTTGCTCAAGGTTTGGATACAAGGAAACAAAACCAGTACAGTGAAGCTTTACAGGTAAGTATCCAACATCTTTCTATTTCTTATACACATGTATGTTTCTTAATATTGTATGTCACATAGAAGATCTTCGGTTCAACTGTGCTTCCTATTCATTCTGTTATTGTTCTTGTAGTTCTTTACTAAGATGGCATCTTTGTCGTTTTGTTTCTAAACTCATGCTTCAGTTAAATATCTGGTTTACTCTAATTAGCTGTCTGCTCTTTTTAGTTTCCATTTGAAAATTCTGCTAGTTGTCTTCCTCCGTTGCAACTTTTACCTGAACAACTGTTGCATCGTGTATTCCCGACAGGGAAATGTGGGAAAAATCAATGCAAGGTCTGGTAAGCATGGTTCGGAGGTCTACACCTTCTTCTTTTGCTTATATCTGTGAGAAGGTTGGAGCTTCATTAACTGACAAGGTGATTTGTCTGTGGGTTTCAGTAATGAGTGCAGCAATATTGTTTATATATCAAATGTTACCCTCAGTTTCACATATTTGCAGATGGATGAACTTGCATGTTTTGCTCCAGGAATGCTGGCACTGGGATCTTCTGGTTATGAGCCGGATGAAGCTCAGAAATTCTTATCACTGGCTGAAGAGGTGTATATATTAAAGTTTCCCAATTTTATTTCCTTGTGAAGTTGGGAGCTGTCTACTGATTTGAGTGCACATATTTTGATCTCTTTGAGCAGCTAGCTTGGACATGCTATAACTTCTATCAGTCAACTCCAACAAAATTAGCTGGAGAGAACTACTATTTCCATGCGGGCGAGGTAAGTCCTTTCCATTCTCGTTTTGATACTTATTCAAAATTTAAGTTATTTGCTCGAAGGAAGACTTTCTTTCTATTACTTGATCACGTCGTAATGCAACAGGATATGAGCGTTGGAACATCATGGAACATATTGAGACCAGAGACGGTTGAGTCGCTCTTTTATCTCTGGCGTTTGACTGGTAATAAAACCTATAAAGATTGGGGATGGGATATATTCCAAGCATTTGAGAAGAATTCCCGGATAGAGACAGGATATGTTGGATTAAAGGATGTAAGCACTTCTTGACATGTGGAATATTTTTGGTTTAATGTTTTTCTATCTGATAATATCCTCATGCCTCTCTTTTATGGCGTTTGTAATATCAGGTTAATACTGGCGTAAAAGACGACATGATGCAGAGCTTCTTTCTAGCTGAAACGCTCAAATATCTGTACCTTCTTTTCTCCCCTTCTTCTGTCATATCACTCGACGAGTGGGTATTCAACACTGAAGCACACCCCATTAAGATAATAGCCCGGCATGACCAGATAGAAAACTCACGAGAATCAAACGGAAAACATAAAATTATAACCCGATCACGTGTTAGAAAAGAAGGCCGCTTTGGTGAAAACTAGGAAACTTGTTAGTTATACTTACATATCATATTTTATCGAATTTGAGGCTGCAGTTAGGGATGAGGAATCAAAGAGACTGAAGAAATGGTTTGACCCTCGCGAAGATTTCTTGCGAGTAAAATTAACTCGGGGTCATCCAAATTTCTGAGGGGATTTGCTTTAACTGGTACTATATTATCATTTAGCTCTGGCATACTTGAATATCTCTCGATTTGTAACATAGATTACTATTTTTTCTTGATTATCGTAATTTTTATTTTAGTGAAATTTATTTGTTTCTGCTACTTTTTTGTAATTTTTGTCTTCCAAATTTACTTAAGATGCAAATGTATTTTGTTGCTCAGGATCTCAGGAAATATATAGACGTATATCTATATCTACACACATTCATGTTAAAAAAACTTTAGTGTTTCGGGCAATTGATGAAAAAAGCAACTCATCTGAAGAAAAAATAATCTACCTTTTTTCTGGAAAAGGTAAAAACTCCCCATCTTATTCTCTTCCACAGTTCCACACGAGGCTAGTCTTTAGTTATTTTACCAAATAAGCAAAATACATAGGAGTTTTTTGACCTTTTTAAATTCTCACAAGGTTTTTGCTTCACACCAATTACGCAAAATGTATTGTTTTTTCTTAATTCATTCTAAAGAAAGACTCATAAGTTTCAAGCAATGTTTATAAAATCGGACCGGGCATCGAACCGGTAGTTGAACCGGTTCGACCGGCGTTCGGACAAGGGGTCGGACCCCGGTCCAACCGGTTGGACCGGCCGGTCCGGTCCGGCTTTAACAACACTGGTTTCAAGCATCATTTCGACTCGACGCACGTGTAGACTGTCGGTTTGTTAAATAAGAATCTCTTTACATTTTCTTCAGAATTTTAGACATGTTTTATAAAAGTTGTAAAAAAGTAATTGTTGTGAACTGTAACGATATAATCTTAATTTAATAATTAGTTTTCATTAAGTGTAAAGCAAAACTACTTTAATATTTTGAAGGTAAGTATAGTATAGATACTTTCCTCATAATTTTACCCTAGTCTAATTTAAAAAATAAATAAAAATTAACCCTACCCTACCCCACCCTACGCCACCCCCCAACAAAACAAAGGCACCGGTGTTACATTTACGATTTCGGTTTTTTAGAGAGGAACTCGGCCACAGTTTAACAATGGTGTCAAATCAGGAATATTCTCCCACCTGAAAACCTAAAAGGCTAAAACCCTAATCCGAGCAATCTCCACGCAAAAAATGATCATCAGATAGCAAAATCTAGCTAAATTGTTGCACAATTTAAGCAGAAATGCGAACATCTCGTATTCTCTCTCGCCTTCGCCATGGCAGGCATAATTACACTCCACTGAGCTGCCGCATTTCGCAAATTCACGCCTCTTTGTCCTCATCGGACTCTGATAATCAAATTTCGCCGGAGAATAAGCTGACCGATTGTCAAAACAATCGTCAGTATGATATTTTGTGTAATCGAGCGAAAGGTTTTTCAGATTTTCGAGTACTTTTGACGGCGAATTCTTCGTCGTCGGGAGTTTTTCCTCTGTCTAGTTTTACAGTACCTAGTAGCTATAGATGCTTCCATCGCCTCCCGTTCACACGAGGTGAGTTCATTTTAATTTTATTGGATTTTGTGTATTTTTTTATTTTTTTTTTAATGTGTTACTGCTTGTGTTTTCTGCAGTTTGTTGTTTAATTCCGTGTTTTCGTGTTTTGTGTGCAGGTTTTATCACTAGAGCGAAAAAAATTGAGAAGATTGAAGTGGTTGATCATGGGTAATTGTGAATGTACAAAATACTTTTGAATTGTTAGCATTGTTTAGAGTTATGCTCTAACGTTTTGTACGATGCTTCGTAGGCCTTTTAGCATTTCGTTTGTTGGCTTGGCTTGTTTCTCGACCTGATACTATACTGTTTACTGTAGTCAGCGAGCAGTCACAACAGCATTATGGTGCAACTTTCTCGTGTTTTCTCTCAAATTTGGGGTCTGGCTATCCACCTCAAGCCATGTTATTCTGGCTGAAATGGTGCATTCGCTTGCAGATTTTGCAAATCAGGTGGCTTGTTTCTTCTTTTTGTGTTAGGGGTATTCTTTGGCTCAAAGAGCTTGCATTCTCTTTTGTTGGGTTGACTTTATCAATTGATAAGTGATTCTGATGAATTTTGTTAGGCTCTTCTCGCCTATGGTTTAAGTAGCTCACGACGTGCTCCAGATGCTCTCCATCCGTAAGTCTCCCTTTGAACATTTCTCCTTGCCATGAAGAAATATGTTCTTAGACTTGCCATATAGAGCATCTTAAGTCCCATGGTGTTTCTTTCACCTCTAAGTAAAGTAATATGGGTCATCACAAACTTGTATTTTTCTCTGCAATGCCACTCTGGTTGAACTTGAGAATTTAATTATTTTACCATCGGAAGTAATAACTTTTTTTGGAACTATTATAGCTTTAAGTAGATTTACGGGTGATGAACTTCTAACGTTCTTGATTGCACATTTATGAGGCTTTTTTTAGTGGTATTGTCTTTCTGAGTCGTACTTTATATGATCTCAGATATGGTTATTCCAAGGAAAGATTTGTCTGGTCTTTGATATCTGCTGTTGGCATTTTCTGTCTCGGTTCTGGTGCTACAATTGTTCACGGTGTTCAAAATTTGTGGACTTCTCAGGTAGCATGATCATGAAGTTAATCTGTAAAAATGTCTTTTACGATCTAAACAACCACAGTGAGATATGTATGCTTTTATTGATTGATATTATTTTCTCTTCAGCCCCCTGAACATATAGAGTATGCTGCTCTCGTGATTGGTGGCTCATTCATTATAGAAGGTGGAATTCCTTATTATGTATTTCACATACCTGATTTTGAATTAAAACCTTAAACGTTTGGCTATATCACTAGGTTCCTTGCTAAAGGTAGACTTGTTTCAGGTGCTTCGCTTCTTGTTGCAATTCAGGCTGTTAAAAAAGGTGCTGCTGCAGAAGGAATGAAAATGTGGGATTATGTCTGGCGTGGGCATGACCCCACATCTGTAGCTGTCATGACAGAGGTGATAGCTTGTGTATTTTGGTCATCCTAATTGTATTTCATTTCTTTAAAAGTTGGATTTTACTCGTAATGTTACATGTTATGTTCTTGCATGACTTGTTGTAAGTTAGCTAATATATTCTATCTACTATACCAACAATGCTTTAGTGTATGCCATACTTATTTTTGAACAACCATATAACTGTGGGAAGCACACGAGGGCGCTGGAGTGATTCCAATTGCCAACCTGAAGTAGAAATTTAGTATACTGCATGCTTTTTTTTTTTTTTTGAACTAAATGCTTATTGGAGAGATTATAACTAGAATAAAGAATACAAAGGATGGGTAAAATAACATCTTCCTATATCTTTGGCTTTGTATGGGTAAAATAACATCTTCCTATTTCTTTGGCGTTGATCAAATGATTTTTAAAAACATAATACCTTAACCATTTCTATTACTTTCAAATTCATTATGTCAGCTTTATCCTTCATAGGCTAAGGTTCATTTCCCCAACATCATCACCTAGGTACATATTGATTTCCTATATGCCTGCTCTAATATTTATTCATTGATCGGACCAACTTTACTTTATATAAAGCAAGAGTTTTTGGGGGATTTGAAAAACATTAAAGTTCTTTTTCTATCACATCCTTAAATACTGTGGGAATCTGTTGAATGATCGACAAGATTGCATTGAATATGCATCTGATGAAAACCAGATATGACTTGGAAGACATTAGCATGTTGGTTTCGCTGGAACAAGGAGAAGGAAAGCCAAGTATATAGTTATGAAGGAAATCCAAACAGTTGGTAGTGAAATTGATGCTGAAGATGTTTTCCACTAAAAAAAAAGGTTTTCTCATATAACAGTTACCTATGTGTTAGAAACGAATGAATTATCTGAGTTCTTTCCAGAAAATTTTCGGCGATAGCTACTTCAAAATTATGGAAGGTTGCGTTGCAAGGTGTGCTGAGACTCATAATTATGTAGGAATTTCAGTCAATCATGTGTTCGACTTGACGTTATTCTCGTTTGGTTAATGTATTCTATCTCAATTCTCAATTATTAAAATTTACGGCATGTTGGTTTGTATTTGTTTAGAATTTCAATTAATGGCAAAATGTAACAAATTTTTAGTCTGACAATCTTCAAAAAACCAAACTTCTCAAGGAATGTGTCTGCTCCTGATACCTATGTCAATGACATGTTCAATGATGTTCATTATGCAGGATGGTGCTGCCGTTACTGGCCTTGCCATTGCTGCCGCGTCATTGGTAGCTGTGAACACCACAGGCAATGCAATTTATGATCCTATTGGTTCAATTATCGTGGGCAACCTTCTAGGAATGGTAAGTGATGTGTATGTTGATTTCTGGTTCCTGCCAAGTCTTAATTTTTGCAGAGACAACAACTCTTCATTCATACTCTTAAGAAAATGTCTGAAAATACAAAATAAATTCTATCATGGAAAGATGCTCTAGCTGGAATATTACCAGCATTCTCAATCATATGCGGAAACTTCAGTGCAACTAAATACATGATTATTAAATTAAAAGAGAGGGACTTTTACTTTTTTAGTACAAGAAATACATGTTATAGAAATTAGGCTTTAGGTAACAGCTGGCAACTTTGTACAAGGAAACATGTCGTCCTTATGAGTGTGTTAGTATCACCAAACTAATAATTTAATGTTCAATGCATGGTGAAGAGCATGAAATAACATGTGGAAGGCAGAGGTGAGTGGAGTGGTGGTTGAACTCAATAAACATTATCTGTTTGTACTTCTTTTATCCACATTCATGCTGAAACAATGAACTATGATGTGGTCAAGTGTGTACTCAAATTGGGCCTAATTAAACGATTTGATATGATGCAGGTTGCAATATTTCTGATTCAGAGGAATCGCCATGCATTAATTGGCAGAGCAATTGATGATAATGATATGCAAAGAGTTCTACACTTTCTGAAAAATGACCCTGTACAGTTTTACATTTTAGTCCTTACTGATTTATGAATAATTACCTATCTTAACCGAAATGGATTTTCTCCCTCTAGGTCGTGGATTCGGTGTATGATTGCAAAAGCGAGGTCATTGGACCAGGTTTTTTTAGGTTCAAGGCTGAAATAGGTGATGGCTCTGTCCATATAGTGAAATTCTGTTGAGTTGACATTTGCACTGAAACTTTTGTGATGTCAATAGATGGTTTGGTTTTTCAGTTTCCCCTAATGTTTTGCTCAAAGTAATATTGTATGATATTTCGTTGTAGACTTCAACGGCGTGGTGCTGGTGCAAAACTATCTGAAAAGAACTGGACGTGAAGAGTGGGCTAAACAGGTAACAAATTGTCTTCATATTTTCTGTGTTTTTTTATGGCCCACTCAAAGAAAGTTCATTATCTTCTACTAGTGGGTATCCTCAATATATAGTTTTTCTACTTTTATCTTGAACATGTTCTTGAATCCCTTCTCCGTGCTTCCTTGTAAACTTTACATGAGCTGATTACTAGTGTGGAAACATCTGTTGGTTTATACTCTAAATCCATCGAAACATGTTCCCATGAACTTCTGTCTTCCAGAATGCCTATTTGCATTCAATTTTTACCTTCATTTAAAATCTATGCACATGAAAATAATTCTCAGCCCTCTTTCTTCGATTCAGGTCGAGTTTTATGCTAAATATCTAAGTACAAACATTTACCTCACGGAACTTTATATGTTCATTACGAAACAGTTTCGGGAGGCTGCTCAAGAGAAGGACGAGTCTGCGTTGCTCAAGATCATGTCCAACTATGGTATATGATGTGATAAAATATTATTACTTGTTCTCCGATAACAGTCAAGAACTAAGTTTTATGTAATGGCAGGTGAGGAGGTGGTTACGGCTCTGGGGAGCGAAGTAGACCGGCTAGAGAAAGAGATCCAAGAAATAGTTCCTGGGATTAGGCATGTCGATATTGAAGCACACAATCCTATAGTCCCGCCACCTTAATCTTATATCTTTTTGGGGCATGTCTCTAGTAAGAATCGATGGGATTTATTTAATTAAATGATTCGATCAGCGGCATGTTTGGGTCTGTATAATACTATAATGTGAATATTTAGGCATTTCTCATTTATGCTACGCAAGGTTCACATATTAGTGGACTGGAATTTGATTTCTCTTTTTCTTATTTGGAATAGATGCTGAATGTTGCGTGTGGTCACAGAAAATTATGACTTATGCATGAGGTACGCAGATAATTTACTGGAATAAATTTGCATAAACAATCTATTATTTTCCTCGCAAACATCTCCTTTTATTTTCTGGTTTGAGTTTATTTTGATAAGTGGTTTAAAACTTGACATAATATTGTAAAAGCTTAATATTCAAAAACTCAAGTATGGTTAAGCAGTTACTTATAAACCAGAGATTAAGATATTAATTTATTCTAAATTAATTTTATCATCATAAAAGAAACGATTGTCACTCTCGTCTCACTTGGGAAAAAAATCGAGAGTTGTAGATGAGTCTTGACCTGGAATTGACATATTTTAATTGAAATATCTCTTAAAGAAACTTTCTACTATGTCCCTTCAACATATTTGCTATGCTCGTCAAGTTCCAAACAAAGGGAGATCGGCCCGATACATATAGACCCATCATTGGGTTCGGATCCAGACCCGGACCCGCACATTAGAAGCACTAATGGGTCTGGACCTGTGATCGTGGTTTCACAGGTTCGAGTCCGAATCCAACCCTACCCTTTACATGTATACTTTGAAACATTGCATATATTTTGAAATAGATTCGATACTAGAAACTTAAAAAAATGAATGTGAGAAAGAATACCTGGTTTATTGCTTTGCCGTCAACAACTCTTACTTCCTATATTTTTTTAAAACTAAAAATTATCACCTATCAATTGCTGTGATTTCAAGTTTTTGCATCTATGTTATACACATAACAAAAGCCCATCAAAAGTGTGAAACGAATTTAAAGTTTATAAAACACGAGTGACCGAAACAAAACTACATACATTTATAATTTTATATTACTTACAGATAACTTATAAAACGATAATAGAGCTTGAAACGTCTCATAGCCAGAAACAAAGAGATCTACAATGACCATATCTAAATCCAAGTTTTACTATATTGATATTAATTATTCAATCCACTCGGGGAAAAAAACAAAAAAACCAAAGTTCTTTGGTAACTATGACCACTTAATGCGGAAACCAAAAAATTAATACTCTGAGCATGAATTAAATTTTTATCATGGTATGAGAATTACAGACTTTCTAAAACATATTGAGGGCTCCTCAGTTTTGTTCTATTATTTATTGAATAAATTGAGAAATAAGTCATTATTAATTTATTACAACCAAATAGACTACTTTTATTTTCACTTTACTTAGGAACGAATCATTTTTTATCCCTCTTGAACTAAAAGAAATTTAAATATGTAATCGTTAGAACAGTTTGAAGTGAGAAGAGGAGATTGATGAATTTTGATATGAATGCCGAAGTAGAGAGGAATGAGACAAGCTATAGAAGCCAGATATTAAAAAATTTAAGAACAAAAATGGAACTGATCATGATGGCTGAACAATAAAATAGTTGCTTCCTCCAACTAGAGAGGCAAAACGCCTCATGCTGAAAATAAAACAAAATTGATCCCATATAAATCTTAAAACAAAGAGGCCTCAGCAGCAAGCTAAATAGTGTAGTAACAGAAATTGTCAAAA
This sequence comes from Misopates orontium, assembly GCA_946800315.1. Taxonomy (NCBI): domain Eukaryota; kingdom Viridiplantae; phylum Streptophyta; class Magnoliopsida; order Lamiales; family Plantaginaceae; genus Misopates; species Misopates orontium. The sequence goes on along the minus strand of OX326953.1, from coordinate 10,298,250 downwards.
ACTTTGCTTGGAAATAACAGACGACTGCTCCCACTTGTATCTTTAACGCCATTTATCAAGAAGCCGCCAAGCAAAATTTAGTTCATTCTTCTGATAAGCTCGTTAATGTAGTCTTCTCGGTTTCCAGCGTCTCCTCCTTCAACATAGTGATTTCTCTTCTTCTTCAGACCACCCAATGGTGCCTTGAGTTGGAACGGCCACAGGAAGTTGTTAGCCTCCTTGAAATGAGGCCCAACAGTCAGGATCTCATGAATAAGATCTTCCACACAGATAATGCCATTTTTACCCAGAGTCTGTACAAGAAGTCAACGATTAGTCACTGTACTGAAACAAATGATACTAAACAGAACCAAATGAAATCTTCAGAAACCGTCAAACCTGTTCAACGATAGAGTTGTCGGTCAAGGCAATTCTTTGCTTGTTAACCTTGCCGTAACCCCTCTTGTATATCAATTCTTTCACACTCTTCAAGTTAGGGTACCTAAAGCAAGTTTGTCCTGATAAGCTACTTTACTAACGACCACAATTTACATAATATTTTTTGATAATCATGAACACATACCCATAAGTAACATATGGCTCAACCCTGTGTAGCATATTCACTGTCGCCTTGTTAACTTTCAGGAACACGCCATTGAAGATCTGCATTCCCAATTCATATACTAGCAGTTGTCATATGAAAGTACAGAATTATAACATTACACAACACAGAGAACAATAGAAGAAACAACTCAGTTTTCTGATAAAATTGCGACAAGAAAAGGTCAAAGGTTTAAATAACTCGAAAATGAGCACATTAACTAGATACAAGTTGAAGACAAATCTGTGTTCCAAATTTAGCCAGCCAAATGCACATTAATAGGAGCATCAGCACTACTCAAATGAGTGAAGAGTAGCATGCATAATATTGATTCGAAATCCAAATATTATCCCAATACAGTCACCAAAGTTTTATTTCCAGCTTCCAAAAGCAAAGAGGATGTTCAGTTAGGCAAGTCCATAATCTCACAAATCAACATATTACTACTGACACTAACGACAAACCGACATATCTTCGCATACACACTTTTGATCAATCAGAAGTCATGTATGAAGAATAATCACTAATCCCTAAACACCTACTATGACTGGATCAAAATAGAAAAGAAGAAAGACACATACACACAAAAATCACTCCTTTTAATCCTAAATAACTCGAGGTATACTACGAATAAGTTTCATAACGTCACCTGTCTAAGACGCAGCAGCTGCAAAATCTTCTTTGTCGTCGGGTGCATCGCATTAATACTGAAAAATCCAACACCACACCAAATCAGACCAACAACAAAACATCATCCCACACAAACACAAACAACATTCAAACGAACATACCCACGAATACGAATAATAAACAGAAGCTTCGCCTCAGGATTCACATAAAACCCTCCTTTCAACCTCGCTTCACGCTTCAACTGAATCAGCTCCTTCTCCTGAAAACACACACCAACAAATCAACCTCATCAACTCACAATTCAACATCATCAAAAACCTAATAAAAAAATTAGAAATGCAATCAAAACAAACACCTGCTGTTCATACTCCTTAGCGTAATCCTTAGCTCTGCTGTAAATCAGCTTCCTGTTCGCAGCTCTCTTCTCCTTTGCCGCAACAAGCTCCTGCTTTTTCGCCAGCGCCCATTCTTCGGCCCGCTTCTGCTTCTTCAGTACCGTCTCAGGAACAATTTGTCCTCCTTTTTCGGCCATTTCTGCAACAATTTAATGTACACGAATGTGAGTAAATGTGACGATGAAAAATTGGAAAATATAATCGATATAGGATTGTGTGATGTGAGCTTACGGTGATTGTTGGTGATTCGCCGTCGGTTTGGGGGGTGGGTATTGTCGCGGCGGCAAAGATGGTGCTTATGAAGTAGAGAGGAGCTAGGGTTTTGTTTGATTTAGGCGGAATTGTATCGGACGGCTGCGATTCGATTGAGATGGGAGATGGAATCGGAGCCGTTGATGTACGCTATTGGGCTGTTTTTTGTTTTGTGCTCGCTTGTTGATATTGAAGAGATTCATCATAATAATGGGCTAATTTAGTGAGAGAGTTAGGCCCAAAACATGGGCAAAGAGGAGTTTAAACAACAAAAATGTGTAAATTTTTCCTAGCGGTATAATTGCATAACATAAACTTTATTCTAAAATGAAATTAGCTAAAGGTTCTATGAAAAAATTATTCTATTGCATTGATTAGGTGGTACAGGTACAATCAACCACTCTGATCAAAATAGTTTCGTGAATTACATGAAATGATTTCTCCGTAACTTCATTACTACCATGTATTAACACAATACTCGACTGGATACACCACGTCGTCATGCAACCGTTGCGTGAAATAGTTCTTCTGATTCTATAGTGTCATCATTGAAATACATTCTTGAAGAAACTCTACTTAAATATATTTACCAAATTGTGCGTGAATATAGTAATTGAATAGAATTATGAAGCAAATATGCAATATTAACAACATTTGAGATGTGTGTACAAGAATAAACTTGAGTTTGTAAATCTCAATTAAGAGTTTAAGACAACGTGAACTAAATGAAAGCACGTAGGTCGAATATGTACCTTTTCTCTCTTCATTTACATGTTGAGTAGGATGTAAAGAATACATTTTATAAGCTCCGTGCCATTTTGTATAAGACATATTTTCACATCTTCTTCTTGATGGCTATCAATCCTAATTTGGTTCAAATGTCTTAAATTCGTATTCTATCCATTTTCGTGTAATTGAAAATCCGACAAAACGTGCGCATTTAAGCTACACTTGTCTTTTATGTTTGGTTACTTGATAGCTCATCATTCAATATTGCATAACGAGATTTGTCTAACAACCCTATAAAATGCTCCTTTAGAGAAAAGTTAGGATTGCACATAATTCATGTAGCTCTTATCAATTTTAATGTTAGTTTTGAATACAATGATTGACATCACAGATATATTCTCACTAGTGTTAATTATAATGTTTAGGGCTAAAATTGTGTTTCTTAGTATCTTATTTTGTAGCAATGTTGCAATATCATTATCTTGTACTAGGACTTTAGGAGTGTGCAAGTCTATCGAATTGATGATAGGTAAAGTAAAAAGTATGAACTGAAAGCTCGATACAATAAATGACATTGATACATTTACTGAACCCGCTTTTGAATTCAGTATTCGATATTACCCACTAGCAACCGCAAGAAATCAAATAATTACATAAAAAAAAAGAACCGCAACAAATCAAATTACCGGTGAGTTCAATTTATTTTTAATAAACAAATAAATCTTTTTTCTCTTAATCAATTAAATGTTATTCAGACTATATTATACGTGTATAAGTGATTGTATAATTTCTCAAATTTCTGTATAATCTTAACTTTTATTAAACACTATGTTTAATTAATCCTTTAAGTAATTTTACAGGTTTACATAAGAAGCACACAAACACCCGCAACAAATTACACGCAAATCACCAAAATTACACACAATTCAACACAATATTTACCATATAGTAAATTCACAACATTTCATCGTCATAATATACATGCAACGCTAACATATCAAAAATCTCAATTTTGCTTCTCGTCTTTCTGCGGCATCGCGAACAAATCGCAGCGCCTCTGATTTCGAACCACTGCAAAAAATCACACGACAAATTAATTTTCTCCATATACGCAATGCAGAAGAACAATTCTCCTCCTACATTTACATCGTGCGAGGTTCCGTTGATCGAATTTCTTTCGAATAATCGAATCGGCGATATCAATTTTAACCTAATTCGTTGTGAGCGGTGGTTCCGTTGAAATCCTTTCGAACGGCGCCGCCATCTCTCTTACCGGCGGATGCGACAGTATGACCTCCGGCGACGCCGCAATGGACAACGACCTAGAGGCAGGGACCTCTGCCGCCGCCGCCGCCAACAACAACAGCAATGCGGAGGGGGATGAAGACGTAGGTTGGTACGGGGATCCTGAATTCTCCGATCCTTTCGACATCGCCAACACGAAGAACGCCCCTCACGAGTCTCTCAGGCGCTGGAGGGTAAGGATTCTGATGTTGTTTATATATATATGTGTGTGTGTGTGTGTGTGTGTGTGTGTGTGTGTGTGTGTGTTTGTGTATCTAATGTCGTATGTACATTGGAGTGCAATCAGTTCTTCTATTCGTGATATTTTTGCCACGTGCGGATAGAGGTTGATATAGGATGAGACGGCGATTGTGTTGCTGCACGTGCTAATGTTGTTTTGGATTTGGTTTGGTTTATTGTTGTTTACGTAGGATTAATTAGATTTGGAATATGTTATTGTGCGAAATGAGGTGCGGCTGGGGTTTTAGTAAAGTAATTTGTGTTGTGGCTGTCTGTTGTGTTGAGATTGTGAAACAAGATAGGATTTGAGAAAGTTATCATGTTATAGCTGTATGTTCCGTGGAGATTGAGAAACTTGATAGGATTTAAGAAAGTAATTGTATTTGTTCAGAACTGAAGGCGCAGCATTGCAAACAATTGGATAATATGGAGTTGAGAAGTGTAGGCTCGTACGGCCTTGTAATTTTGAGGCTTGTTTGGTTTTACAAGATTTCCGTGACTACATTACTAATGTTAGTGGTCTACGAATTGCGGAAGAGAATGTGGCCTTGGTAACAGTGGGGGGTTTTCACCGAATTTCACACTTCATTCTCTTCTATTGTGGGGACTATAATATATTAATGTAATTGTGATGCTTGGGGGTGAAACCAGGCTAAATGCAACTGTTAAGCTGGTTAGTTTTGAAATTAAGTTGCAGGAGTCTAGAACCAGTGAAGTGAAATTTGTATTTCTTCTGTTGGTTTCTTTTACTAACACGTGATAGCTAGTGAAGCACTTTCAGTTCTTAACAAATATAGAAAAAAAATGGAAAAGTACATTGAAACCTCTGGGGTCAAGAAGTTGTGGAGCGCGTACTATATTTCTGTAGAAAAAAATTCTTACTGAATGGATAAATTTGCGGACTCTTAGTAGGCAGTCTAAATTTTTTATAATTTTAAGATCGCTGCGACATTTAGTTATCCTTTTTATAGCCTATGCTGCAGCCCTACCTTGTTGTATGCTAGTAACTATGAATGAAAGCATATGAAATGATTTGTGTCAGGTTCACTTGAATAAACTGGCTCGGCGACTTCCCAGATATAAATACCAGCTATGCTTGACGTTTTGAAATTGAGATGCATGTTTGTAGTTCAGACACAAAACACCATATATATATATAAACATGTACAGGATGGATAAATATGCATGCATGAACATCTCTATCTAACTTTTGCAAATCATGACTCTTTGCAGGACGCTGCACTAGTGCTTAATGCTTCCCGCCGGTTTCGTTACACGTTGGACTTGAGTAAAGAGGAAGAGAAAGAAAAAAGAAGACAGACAATTAGAGCACATGCTCAAGTTATAAGGGTAATACGAAAATACACTTGTCCTGTTGGTATAAATTCTTCTTTTAAATATTAATTTATTGTTTAATTCATGTAGGCTGCCGTACTCTTCAAATTGGCTGGACAGCGAGCAATTGGTATTTTTCTTTATAATTCCTTCATCTCTGTATTTGTGTTTAGATATATCCACTAGTCTAGATGATATTAGCTGATTTTTCTGTAAGTACGAAGCATCACTTCACTGGAAAACATTAACATAAACATGGCTCGTGTGAGAAAAGGCGTTGATTTATATTTTGAATTCAGTTTTCAAGCCTTTGGTCAACTTTTTAAGAAGTAATACAACCAGTTGATAAACTTTCGCGTTCTTAACTATTTTGCTTTGCTGGCACTTATTCCATGATACCCCCCCCCCCCCCTTTCAAAAAAAAAAGAAAGAGAAAAAGAAAAACTAAATTACAATTAATATAATATTTTCATTTTGCAAGTTTAAAATCCATAGGGTCTGCAAAGGTCAAACTAGTTTTGCTTCAGAATTAGTGGTTTCTGTTGACATACTTCTCCTGTTGTATTGATAAAAGAATGCTTTCAGTTACTAATACTAATAATAGGTCTATGATGACACCTAGGGTAATAAAGGAAAAGCAAAAAAAATTCGAACAAGCATGCTGTTGTCCACAGAATTATCAATTACCAAGCTTCTTAGTAGGTTTCAGAACGTTGCCATTTGATTTTGTTCTGGATATATGTATCTGAGGATCAATTTTTTATGGTTCATTCATATAAGCTGCTAATTTAGTTGTACATAATCAAAATTTACGTGCCAAAGGTAGAACGAAAATTATCATCTAACATTATGTAGAGGGCTCAATCTAGATGTACTTAATCATGAATCTCCCAAATGACTATTCTGATATTGTTGTTTCATTATGTTGCTTCTTACTCCCCTCTGCAACAAACATGATTTAGTTTGGTTCACGCAGTGTTGGGCACTCCAGTAAGTTCATCTCCTAAGGGAGATTATGCAGTCGGACTTGAACAACTAGCTTCAATGACTCGGGAGCATAACATTTCAGCTCTAAAGCAGTATGGAGGGGCAAGTCAATTTCAACTGATTTTGTTTTAATTCCTTCTGCAGATTCTAAATATGCCTACTCAAATAAGCCATATCTTGTCGTCATTTCTTCAGGTTGAAGGGTTATCAGATATGCTAAAAACTGATCCAGAAAAAGGGATAGCTGGTGACGAAAATGAGTTCATTCAAAGAAGGGAAATATATGGGTCAAATACGTATCCCGTGAAAAAGGGACGAAGTTTCTGGGTAGGATTTCCTGTAAAATGCTATTTTCTTGATCCAATTGTTTTTTGGGAAAAATTATTTGTGGCAACCGTTTCACGAATGACGTGGTGCAACCAACTTGGAAGTTGACAATATTTTCCTAAACTATAGACACTAACCTCCCCAAAATCCCATCCAACTGCGTATCTACACAAATAACCGACTTGTATGTACCACATCATCATGCAACGGCTGCGTGAAATAATTTCTCGTTTTTTAGGGACTGTTTCTTGATCTTTGATTTTGTGTAGAGGTTTCTCTGGGAGTCTTGGCAAGATTTGACCCTCATTATTTTGATAGTAGCTGCTGCCGCATCTTTGGCTCTTGGAATAAGAACTGAGGTAATGGCAGAACAAAATGGTGCTTATACATGTTTTCACAATTGAATTGTTTATTTAGATATTGTATGATTTCTCGCCATTTTCCTAAGATTCTGACAGGAAGTCTCTCGGACTCAACGAATAGTAGAACTTGTTTCACATTATTGATTATTGAAATATGACTTCCCTCATCATTATATTAAATTCCAGAAGCCTGTTGACATAATTCTATTAGCTATTTGGTACATTATTTTGTATAGTCTTAGAGTGGCAGCATCCCATTTACATTAGCTATTGGTTTTACTTGCTTGTTTATGACATAGTTGCGCCTGTTATTCATTCTGCCAACCGACACTTAATCTCATCTCTCCAAGTGAAAGTTGATGTTTCTATTTGTCTGGGGCTTTGTTATTCTTGGCCCACATGGATACCATGACCTCCAAATTTAAAGGATAAGCCTCCTATAGGTACTTGGTTAGCTATTATATGTTGGATCTTGAATCAGTTTCATCTGACATTTGGAACTCATGTGAGAACCACCTAATTGATCATGTACCTGATTTTATAATGGTTAATATAGGCTGTTATACAGCAGAAACAAGTGAAAACAACTGTAGGATTCAAATTCAATAAAACTTAGTTCATAAACCTATAATTGCCTTTTTCTTTCTGCTGTATTCTGTTGAAGGATTTCTATTTAATCTAATGAGAGAACTTAATATTTCGTTTGCTTAGACTAATTTAATTGTAAATATATTTTCTAGGGCCTCAGAGAAGGGTGGTATGATGGAGGAAGCATTACCTTGGCAGTTCTTCTGGTAATTTTTGTTACAGGTATGGAATTCAAATGTTATTAAATTTTTGCTGCTCCTTGTGTTCCCTCCATTTTGCCTTGTTGTCTCCGTTAAAATGTAAAGATTGAGAAAATAACTATTCTTTTATAGATTAAAAATGGTTTTGGTTTAATCCATATTTCCTTGCTTTAACTTTTTCTCTTGGCTTTGGTAATACTTGCAATGACGCCAAGCAGATTCTGTAGTCATATTTAGTTTTTAACACCAGAAGGGACTGGTCAATATTTTACTTTATTCAGTTGAAATGCTTCTATATCTTACACCGTCTGCAATTTTCTTTGTTTTCCTTTCTCTTGTCAGTTATGATTACTCATAAGAGCATATTTTGTTACTTCTTTGGTTAGCAAGTTTCTGTATCTTCTGATGGTATCTCTTCATCATTAACATTTGATTTATTAACTTAGAGGTGTTTTTGTTAGGCATGGTTTTCGGCCACTTGCGATGCCATTGATTTTAAATACTTTTGAATACACTGAGAATGGCTAACTGCTCAAACTGCTTTGCCTGATAAATTAAACTGTGCAATACTAAAACTTAGGCAGTGCTGTCTGTTTATTGTTACACGGTACTCTTTTTTCTGAAAGCTTCTAAGTTTGAACATGTTTTTTCTTACCACTGTGAGGTGGATTCTTCCCAACTTCTTGTCCTTTTGGAAGCCGCCTTTGTTACCATGAGTGACAGATTAACAAACTCACTTCTCTGATTAAATTCATTTAACAGTATTTCTCTTTTTATTTTTTTCATCTCTCTTTCAGCAACAAGTGACTACAGGCAGTCCCTTCAGTTCCAAAATTTAAATGCAGAAAAGAGAAACATCCAAGTGGAGGTACTGTCAGGCATGAAGTAACAGAAATTAAAACGTCCTTTCATTTAGCCTCTTCAAGGTTGTATGACTTAAAGTACTCCCATGTACAGGTTGTCAGAAGTGGGAGACGAGAGAAGGTTTCGATATATGATATTGTGGTTGGGGATATCATTCCTCTTAAGATAGGGGATCAGGTGATGAACGTTTCACATAATTTTTATTTTGGGATAATAATATTTCCATTTATTGAGATGTCTTTTGTTGAATTTTCGCAGATTCCGGCTGATGGAATCATGATAAGTGGACATTCTCTTGCGATTGATGAATCCAGTATGACTGGTGAAAGCAAGATCGTAAGTTGGTTATCTTCTTTGCAGTATATACTAGATCAATTATCTTAGCATTCTCACATATTGTACTTATTTAGGTTCAAAAAGACCACAATGCTCCATTTTTTATGTCGGGTTGCAAGGTAGCAGATGGTGCTGGAACCATGCTGGTAAGACAGAAGCTTTCGCCTTCCAGTAATTAAGTGTACTCAAACACTGGATTTTATTCTATTTTAAGATGTACACCTTTGCAATTTCTGTTTATCTGTTGTGGCGAAATGGATTATGCAATAACTGAAATAAGCAGTATTTACATATTTTGAGTCTGTAAACCTTTTTCTAATATTAATGTTTTTAATCGTTGGTTTCTTTCTTGATAAATTGGTGTTAGCTATTAATCTTGTTTGTATATGCATCCAGCTACATAAACCAAAAAAAAAAAAAGTTTGGATGTACTCATCCAATAATTACTGCATGGTCAAAGCCAACAACTAATGTGCCTCTGTTTTGTTACCTTGATCGCCATTAGTGGTGGAAATAGTTTGAATCTATTATTCTACTGTTATTTCATACATCTCTGGGTGTTGTATATATTTTGGATTACAATGATTGGTAAATGAAGGTCAATCTGGTTCTTTGGGCATGATTGGAATAAGATTTTATTTTAGGTAACTGGTGTGGGAATCAACACTGAGTGGGGATTGTTGATGGCTAGTATATCAGAAGATTCTGGTGAAGAAACTCCATTGCAGGTATTTATTCTTTGATGATGACTACCATTGGTTGCCTCCAATATATTACAACTACATATATATATATATATATATATATATGTATATATATATATATATATATATGTATGTATATATGTATATATCCTGATTATACATTACAGGTCCGCTTGAATGGTGTTGCAACCTTTATAGGCATTGTGGGGCTGTCTGTGGCTCTGTTAGTGCTTGTCGTTCTCTTGGCCAGGTACTTTGAGTAGTGTTGTATTGCATTTAGTTATATGATTCTCATTGGAAAAATCTACTATAACTATGAGAATTAATTTTATCAGATTTTTCACTGGGACTTCAAGAAATCCCGATGGATCTGTTCAGTTTGTCCGAGGGACGACCAGTTTCGGCAGAGCATTTGATGGAGTCGTACATATTTTTACTATTGCAGTAAGTAGTAGCACCCTAAGTTGAACAAATCCATTTAGAGCATAGTTATCTTTACTAACCCAAGTACCATTAGGTCACCATTGTGGTTGTTGCAGTGCCAGAAGGGCTTCCTTTGGCCGTAACCTTGACGTAAGTTTCACGAAATATTTCCTTTTATCATTACAAAAAGCCTTTCTGTCCTTGTCTACTCCGGTGATCCTTGATTTTGATTAGTCTTGAATTTGCAACAGCCTAGCTTACTCTATGAAAAAGATGATGGCTGACAAGGCTTTGGTATGTGATTCTTGGAGTTTGACAGAATCCTAAGTTTGATATAGTTTCCGGTTCAGTATATACTATTTCCATGAAATTGTTAACATAAATTGCTTTTCAGGTGCGTAGGCTTTCAGCATGTGAAACTATGGGATCTGCAACAACCATTTGCAGTGATAAGACTGGAACTTTGACTCTGAATCAGGTTGCTTTATTTTCTCTTTGCAAGTTTGTCAAAACTGAAATATACAGGTGAATTATTTTATTTTGTTCTTCTGGTCTAAATCTGGTGAATTACATTTGAAACAGATGACAGTAGTTGAAGCTTATGTTGGGAAAAAGAAGATTGATCCTCCTGAAGATGGTGCACAGTTGCATCCAACAGTTTCATCCCTGCTAGATGAGGGGCTAGCTCAAAATACTGCTGGAAGTGTATTTTTATCAAAGGTACTCTCTCCTCAGTGCTTGATCGCTTCTCTAAGCCCCAGGCAGAAAAGGGCTAAAAATGAGCCATTGCCATGGATTTCTAAGAGCCTTTAATGACACAGTAATAGGGCCTGAGAAAAACGGAACATAATTAGTCCCACATCTGACAGATTTTGATGCTTTTGCTATTTCACATTTTCTTGATAGCCTCTTACCAACCTCTGAATTTGTTTCAGTGTGGTACTTTTAGAATGAAGTAGTATGAGATCCTGTTAGATCTGATAATAGCTGACTATGCCTTTGGAAATGGGCTTATTTTACAAATTTTCATATCACATGTTCACCGAAAATTTTTGTTTGATTTCAGGAGGGTGGAGTAGAAATTTCTGGATCTCCAACTGAAAAGGCTATCCTTCAATGGGGTGTCAAGGTATTAACATGTTTGTTCGAGCATGTTTATTATCACGTTTCAGTTGCTCTGTTCTTCATTATCTGTGCCGATCTTCTTCTTGCAGCTGGGAATGAAATTTGATGTTGTGAAATCAGAATCTATAATTCTTCACGCCTCTCCTTTTAATTCTGCCAAGAAGCGAGGAGGTGTCGCTGTAAGAGGGAAGGTAACTGAATTATATAATGTTTTGATTCTTTTTCTCATACTTACATATTTTTTTGCTTAAAAAGTTTCTAATCTGAAAATACTGGATAAAACTGTTGTTTCACAATAAATTTTTAGTTTTAAAAACAAGCCAACTCTGTAATAGAAAAATTAGCTAAATCTATAGTTTGATGATTTAAGGTTCTTCTTCTATAATAATTTATAAATTATCTAATGATGTTTAATTTCTCTCTCTCTACCACTCTCTCTCTCCTCCCTCTCATTATAAACATGGGCGTCTATATCTTTAACTATTTTAGTTTTTTCAGTTTCGATTTGATTATACTCCACCAAGTCGTTTTGGTGCGGCTATTCTGTCCACCTCTCTCCCTACCCTCGTGTTTCTTTCACTATTTTGAGTTTTTCAGTTCTAATTTAATTATATTCCACCAAGTCTTTGGCCATGCCACATTTTAATGAGGAACACTTGAAAAGCATGGTTTACATAGTTTGTTGTGTATCACATTTAACTAAGTTCAGAAAAGTTACACATGCTCGATTTGAAACTAAAATCTAAGCTTTATATTTATTGTAAAGAATGGTGAAATATGAGATAGTTGGTCTGCTAAAACCATATTCAGTTATTTAGTGCTTTCCATGTAAAGATTTTATTCAAGGCATAATTGACAGTTGAAATATTAACCAGTGGTGTTTATTTATTCTTATTACTAGCACTGTTTGTGATTCTAAAGAGTAATCTTGAGTATATTTTTCTTGTTCATTGGGCAGGCCGACTCTAAAGTTCATATTCATTGGAAGGGAGCAGCTGAAATAATTTTGGCTTCATGTTCACAGTACATTGATGTAGATGGTTCCTTGAAGTCCATCGACGAGGATCAGGTGGTTCATAGAAACTTTTAGCTCATGGTGATTCGATACCCCTTTGAAATATACTGGATACAAATGACATCATATAGATGGAATAATCGCTGCCTTAGAGCTTGATTGGATGAACACAAAATAAAGATTTAACAAACTCATGGATCAAGTTGTAAAAATTTACTGTATTCAGTAATCTTTTGGTTTAAGATGTATGTAGTTCATTAAAACTTTTAAGGTATAATACTTCTAGAGTTTGTAATCAACCTCTTGTTTCAGGATTTTCTTAGAGCTGCTATTGATAATATGGCTGCAAAAAGCTTGAGGTGTGTTGCCATAGCTTGCAAAACGTGTGATGCAGATGAGGTTCCTAGAGATGAAGAGGAGCTGAATCAGTGGACTTTACCAGACAATGATCTTGTTTTGCTGGCGATTGTTGGTATCAAGGTAGGGATTTGAAAAGCTTAACTCTGAATCTTTGTGGAGTGCTATTATGATTAAACATTACTCTTTCTGCCTTCAATAATACTATTAATATTGCCACGGTTTTACCAATTCTTGTATAACTAATACATGTCATTGTACAGGATCCTTGCCGACCAGGTGTCAAAGAGGCAGTAAAATTATGCACACAGGCTGGTGTTAAGGTATTTATTTTATTTTTCAAAGTTTCAGGTTTATCCCGTACGTGCAAATTTTTATCAACAGCTTTAAAAAAAAAATCTGAAGAATGGTTGTCAAGGAAAGCTACTCAAGTGTCGGGCAAAATTTTCTGTAAATCATTGTTAACACTTCAATTTACTAATTTACAACCACTGGATTACATTACTTGGGAAGCAGATTGAGAAATTAAGCATAACATGGGAGACTTTATTTGATCCATTTATCATTGAGTAGAGCATATTTAATCTTGATCAAATAAACATGATCTGCGGGTTGATGGACAAGCGATAACCTGTAGTCTATGTTTTCACCTCATCAGGTGCGCATGGTTACTGGAGATAATATTCAGACAGCCAAAGCAATTGCACTGGAGTGTGGTATACTTTCTTCAGATGCAGATACAGACGAACCCAATGTTATAGAAGGGAAGACATTCCGGGTGTTATCTGAGAAAGAGAGGGAACAGATTGCAAGAAAGATCTCGGTATGTCCTTGTGCAACAATTCCTTTACCAGTATCATGAAGGGTGTTGTTTATCATAACAAGTTATAAATATTGCATATACAGGTTATGGGAAGGTCTTCTCCATCTGACAAGCTTTTGCTGGTGCAAACTCTTCGCAAACTAGGGGAAGTTGTTGCTGTAACTGGAGATGGAACCAATGACGCTCCCGCATTGCATGAGGTTCGATATGATTTAATCATGATTTGCTTCTCTTTCTCTGAAGCTATGTGCCTCCATGCACCTGTGAAGCTATATATCTCCATGCATTGTTTGAGCCCATAAGCTTTACATGTAATCTTCCTTATGTTTTTATTCTGGAATATTAATCTTGATTGATTCATCACATAATAAATATTAATGCTATTAGTGCTGAATAAGAAATGCCTAAATATGTTTCCTGGATAAAATAATCAGTTGCCTCTATAGGACATCGTGCAGTTTCTGTGACATGTAAGTCAAGAATATTGATCTAATTTCACTACTACTGGTGCCCTTTTCATATCATAGAGATTTGACTAATACTACTGTGTTTCAGAGAGCTCTTAAATGAAAGATCTTTAGTTCTATCTTTGTATAGCATGTTTTTAATTATCTCTACCATTTTCCAGATAACTACCCTTAAATAGAGTACCAAGTTAAATGCCTTTCATGATGTTTGAGCTCTGAAACTGTATTGATAGCTATTAACTAGCTTAACGTAGCAGCAAAAGTACTTCCCAAAAAAATTATATATTACTGGTTTTGGAGAGTGAGAACCTTTTCAGCTACTGCACTACATACACCCCCAGACCAAAGGAGAGAGGCCCTTCTTTCACTACCTATAGGTGTGGGCTATTGGGCCAATGATGTACAAGTTTTACTCATTGATGCAAGACTCTCTGTGTTTTTTGCTAAAGAGCTATTTGATTAGCCTCCTTTTTTGCCTCAAAATCAAAGCAAAGATCCATGAAAACTCTCTCTTTCTCTCTCTCTCTCTCTCTCTCTCTCTCTCTCTCTGTGTGTGTGTGTGTGTGTGTGTGTGTGTACATAATGTATATATTATCTACTTGTTATGTTTATGTTTCTTCTGTTTTTGATCACTTGTCAATTTTCTTGTGTATTTAGGCTGATATTGGTCTTTCCATGGGCATACAAGGAACTGAGGTTGCAAAAGAGAGCTCAGATATCATTATCTTGGATGACAATTTTGCTTCAGTTGTGAAGGTTAGGTCTAGGAACATTTGTTTTACATTGAAAAATGTCAAAAGTTTGTAATGATATATGCGCTTGAATATTACAAGGATATTTCTTCTTATTCCTACATTGTGTATTTCGAGTACTTCTGGAAGTTTCTATAGTTCTTAACTCTTCTATTCACCTTTCATGTAGGTTGTACGCTGGGGCCGCTCTGTGTATGCTAATATTCAAAAATTTATCCAATTCCAGCTCACCGTTAATGCTGCAGCGCTTGTAATTAATGTCGTCGCAGCAATATCTTCTGGTGATGTTCCTCTTAGATCAGTGCAGGTATATTCTTGCTATATGAGTCCGTATGTTTGTGTGTGGACATCTTATTCTCTTTAACTCTACCGAATCATGTAATGTCATTCTTATTGCTTGCTAATATGGTTAACCGTCTCCCAAGATAGAAGCTTATGTCTAGTTTTTTGCTTACTAGTTTCGTCCTAGAGACGAGGTTTTGTTATGAAGACAAGATTTCGACATCATACTGGAGAATATCTTAAGGAAGTTTATCCAGGAATTGCATAAAAAATTCAAGGCACTGTATTTGCTGCATTCTGGTGTATCGTTAGAGCTTTCAGGTTGGCCTACAAAAGTCTTATTTACACTTATCCCTTTGATGCTACTTGAAACAGCTTCTTTGGGTGAATCTCATAATGGATACTCTTGGAGCATTGGCGCTTGCTACAGAACCACCGACAGACCATCTTATGCGTAGAACTCCTGTTGGTCGAAAGTAAGAATTTTCATATATTGTTTGATTGGTCAAATATACTTCTAATGGGTAGTTGTAACCTGAAATGAAAAGTGAATTAATTACATCATTCGGCAATTGCTTGCCACATGTATTTGCATTACAACCTTTGTCATTTAACCTTTTCAATTATTTTAGGGAGCCGCTTGTGACAAATATTATGTGGAGGAATTTGCTAATACAGGTACTTTACCTTGTTATCTAATGGAATTCACTATTTTCTTTTACTTTACGACTGAAGGACTTTAGATAACATATCATGCTATTTTCTAAATTGCAGGCTTTATATCAAATTGCAATTCTCCTTGTTCTCAACTTTGGTGGCATAAGTATCCTCAACTTGAGCAATGACACGACAGCTCATGCTAATATGATAAAGAATACTGTGATATTCAATGCATTTGTTCTCTGTCAAGTTAGTACTATCCAAATTCGGTTGATAAATCAAAGATAGACTTGTAAACTTCTGCAATATGCCAGCTCTAATGGAATAATAATTTCAATTGACAGATATTTAACGAGTTCAATGCTCGAAAACCAGAGGAAATGAATGTCTTCAAAGGTGTGACCAAAAACCGCCTCTTCATTGGAATAGTGGGAAGCACATTTATACTTCAGGTGAGGGTCCTAATATATATTATCTTCTATGGTTTGAACTTCTCGTATCTTTCATTGCCTGGTTATTAACATGCTCCTTTTTGCTAGATAATCATCATCAATTTCCTCGGAAGGTTCTTTACCACCGTTAGGCTTGACTGGAAACTATGGATAATTTGCCTCGTCCTGGGCATTATCAGGTTTTTTTTTTTTCCTTTCATTGTACTCATTTGCTACTTCGAAAGTAATGCTACTCTACGCATGTTACACAAACGGTAAAAGAAAAAAAGTTCAATTCATTTGGTTTCATGATGATTATAAAACTATTATAACATCATTAACTTCTCAAAAATTTCACAAGTGATTTTCCTGCATAGCAATGGTTTCTTCGAGGTGTAATAATATTCCCATTTACTGGAAAAAATAAATAATTTTGGCAAATGCCTTGCTTTCATACACCATGAATGTCACGACACTGTTTTGTTTGCCTAGAATTGATAATGATCGTCTTTTGGTTTATTGTTTGTTGCAGTTGGCCTCTTGCTGCTGTTGGCAAATTGATTCCGGTTCCCAAAACGCCTCTTACGAAGGTCCTCATAAGGCCATACCAGCAGTGCATTGCTGCCCGTAAGGCTCGTAAGTCTGATTGATCACTTCTTGCATCCAGAAGTAAGCCTAATCCAATATTTGGAAATTCATGGCATGAATCAAGGACAATACTATCAAAAAATGATCTTTTGAGAAGATGTTTGATGACCATTTGTAGTATATTAGTCTTGTAAACTGAAACGGTCCGATTAAGTACTTGGGCAAATGTTTCGTGTTACTGTAAATAGTATAGCTACTTCTTGCACACGATGTTTTGCAATGAAGTTTAAATGTATTTCACTTTTACTTTATCTCCTCGTCATTGCACTAAATCTTGCTTGTGATATTTGATTTTTGGACTCCGTTTTGTTTCTAAATTTACGTATGAAGAAAACAGACAACGTAGTCATAATATTCAGTTAATTTGGTTATACGAACAAAATAGAATCACGTGAGTCGCATTCATTAATTCTCTTCCTCCATTCATTTTTGTTAAGACATCTACAATTTGTCACTTGGTCAACATAGTACTCCATAGACCATAGTCCATATTATCTCGATCTCAGAATTCTCTTTTTGTCCTCACGTTTGAATTGTTTGCGCTAATCTATGGCTTGCACACCCCAATTAGTTCATATGTAGGTCAATGTCACAGATGACTGAATCATCAGTGCTTTTTCTACATTTTCTTTCCACGTGCTACAATTATCATCGTCTTAGTCTGTTATTTCTTACATTAGTTGTACTAATTTTTAGTGTGGTGTCTATATTTTAATTACAAACCGAAGAAGAAAATCGAAGTATCATCGAGATATTAATCATAAACATATTTCCTATGCATTGGCTAAATGTGAAATATCTATATATGTTTCCTTTTACGAAATATACTATAAAAAATTCAAGATCCTTAAAAAACGTTTGGAAAACATCGTCACCGCTATTGTTGCAACAAACATACACACGATTATTTTTATATTAGTAAAAATGAGAACATCTCAATGTTTCTAGCGAAAAATTTAGAAATTTTGATCCAAGTTTCGATACACTACAAATGGCTAAAGCAACAAAACATGTAAGGGTTAGTAAATGTTTTGGATTGCTTTTACTAATATGTATTTTTAGAAAAAAATGATGCGAATTTAATAATGTTTTACTGCACTATATCATAATAAATAAATAAATAAAGTTGTCATCATTTTACTATTTTGCCTTAAATAAGTAAATATAAAAACAAAACGATGCGTGTAAGAATATATAATAGTATTTCAACTATTTCAGTGCTAGTAGAATTTATTAACCGATCTTGAAAATCAGCTAAAAGTACATTTTAATCCTAAAAACTACTACAATTCTTTTTTATTGGCCTTCAAATACAATAAACTGATAGATAATCAAAATCCCAATGATCCGGCCCAGTAAAACAAGCCCAAACGAAGCTGAATGTCCCGTACTAGTAACAGAGAGCTAGAGAGAGAAAGCTAGAGAGAGAGAGAGAGAACTGAAACTTTGAGTTGAAAAAGATGGCGTCGAACGCTGCGGTGCCGTTTTGGAGATCTGCGGGCATGACCTACATAACGTACACAAATCTCTGCGCTAATTTGGTGAGGCAGTGTTTGAAGGAGCCTCACAAATCCGAAGCTTTGAACCGTGAGAAGGTCCATTTCGCCGTCTCTCAGTGGGTCGACGGCAAACCAGAGAAACCTAGTAATTTTATTCGTTTTTATCTCTTTGTTCTCGTTTATTTAGGGTTTATACAGATCTGTGTTCTATTTTTCGTTTGTTGTTTGGTGAATTGGATGTTAGGTTTTAGTTATGAGTCTAGTGTTTGAATAATCGGTGATTTTGTTGTGGTGCTGTGACGGATGGAAATATGGAATACAGTTTGATTGATTTTGATTTTGATTTTGTTAATGTGATTTGGTGTTGTATGGATTTTTCATGAACTGACTAAATAGATAGTTTATGGATTTTGGGTTTTTGGTTCAAGATGCTTACTACAAAATGATGTTGTCGTTTATACGTGATTTTTTGTTGATTATTCGTAATCGTGAACTGCTTCTAATTAGTGGTTCAGTCATTTGAAAATTGCTGGTCCTTTATTTGTTTTTATAATTTGTTGCTCCTCGAGGAATGCAAAGTTTGTAGTGAATTGGTTACTTGTAATTGGGATGAGGTTTCGCAGCCTCAGGTAAATTTGCACCGTGTAGTTAGCGGATCCTACATCTGGTGCAGACGCTAATGTACAAGTTTCCTTGCTGCTATACTTGCATACTATGATCAAATTTGATTTCTCGAACCTAGGAAAATTTTCAGGCGTGAAAGTAGAAAGTGGGGTTGAGTGAGACTAAACGTTTTTTTTAAATTTGTTTACACATGAAAGTAGAAAGTTGGGTAGAGTGAGCTTAAGCGTTCTTTTTAAGTTTGTTTACAGACTTCCTGTCGACATGCTGGGAGAAGATTCAGTACCCTTGTCGTTTCTTTTGATTTGTTGATTTTATTATAAATAAATATGTTGACATGAATTTAACAAGAGTAACAATAGTGTGACATGGCAATTTAGAGGCGAGGATCTTGACTTGTTATCATGCAATTCCAGAGTTGTCAATTTTTTTCCACGGGCTGTGTTGCAAGTTATCCATATGTGGCTATAGGATGGGTTGTTTATGGTGTAATACTTGGAAGCCATTTTTTTGGGGGGCTGGGTGGGGGGAAGATAACATCACTTTATGTTTGCACGGTGTGTGGTTACTTCTGCCTGTTGGCTTGCTCGTTATATCAGTATTGCCCCCAGTAGTTAGTGTTATACTCTATTACAATTGTTATAAAGTATCAATCACTAACTAGCGAGGTCATATTACACTAGGCCATTTCCCTCTCGACCAAGACTGCTTAGCAGTTATTTTCTGCTTCTCTTGACTTCCATGGTTTTCTTGAAATAACAAGTTTATATTCAAATAAACATAAGCTTTGGCCCTACAGATCCGTGGGACCTGGAAATGTGTAGTGATGGAGAGATTGCCACCACACGTAACCTTTGCAAGACCCCTAAGTATTTTGATGAATATTTCACCCTTCCACGACTATTATTGGAGAGACCTATGCATCTCGAGTATTATAAGTGGATGCCATACATTCCCAAATTACCATATGTCAGTGTACGGGTACTAATATTATTGTCTTATATAGTACGTTGATGTATCTTTATACCTGCTTGGCTACAGAGAACTCGATGTTCCAAGCTTGTGATAGAGCCACTCCTAGACATATTATTCTGTGGTGTTTGAGCTAAATTAATTCTATAGAATCTTGATCATCCGATTGAGCCTTCAGAAGTTGAAATGACTGTTCCACTTCCTTGAAATCTTATTTGTAGGAAATTTCTTAATCGGTCAATATTACGATATTGTGATTTTTGGGTGTTACTGTCTAATAGAAGGTGATCTATGTTTTCTTGCTTGTCTAATGTATATTTGCTGATATGTTATTTCTCCATGTTGGTTTTCATTTTGTTAGTCCCTCACCAAAAACCATAAGTCGAGAGATCACCTCTTACTGTAGTTTTGATATGTTGATGCCTTCATTATTCTAATTTTATTTTTCCAATGGTTTGTTTTTGCAGCTCTTCGCTCAGATACTCCCGAATGAGGTTGGACATAGACGAACGTCCAGTCAATTCCTGCATATGATCTGTTTGATTAATGTTTTTGTTTCACTTCAAAACTGTTGTGGGTTTTTTAAGCCCGGACATGTTAGACATTGCTTGCAGATTTTACTGGTAATAATTATCTGCATGACTTTAACTTTTGTACTCTGCTGTTGTCAACAATTTGATATCTGAATGAATTCCGGAACAAAATATATAGGGATAAGTGCAATTTACGTTTATTCAGTTTTGTCTAATTACCAAAATCTCCCTTGTCGTTTTGAATAACCAAAAATTCACCTCATGAAACTCTAGAAACATTACACGCACAGGTCCTTAATGTTTGAGCAACATTGTAGATAGGTTTCCTAACTCGGGTTTTATCGAAGTCTCATGAGGTGTTTATGTAATTATTCAAACCTCAAGGGAGGCTATGTAATTAGACCAAACTCTTGAGGTACAAATGGATATGTTTTGCTGGCAAGCTAAGCATCCAACTGGAAGAACTCTTATCAGTTTTCAATTATTTGACGGTCGTATACCTGGGTGGTTGGCTCCACTGCCACCTATTCTTGTTATCTTTCGTATTAATTCATACCAACTTCCAACTCTGTACAGACATGTGATTAAGTTTTCTTAAGGATTGCTCAAAAGGGGAATCTTTGGTTGAACTGTCTATAAATTTGTTAATTCCAAAAGGTCATTGTTGAGAAAAATTTAATTAAATGCATTGCATCTATTTCGTGGAATTTTCTTTTGTCGTGGTATGCTATGATTTGTCAGATATTTGGGCAAAAAAATTGGTTACAGTTTGTTGAAACTTTTCACAAACATTACGAAATTAACTTTTAATTTATTAACGATGTTGCGATAGTTTTAGATGGAACAGAATGAAAGTTGTAGTCGTATGATTTATTCTATATATTGAATCAAAGGGCGGAATGGGTCTTACATATGATCACCACATGAAATACTTCATAAAAATGAATCTGGGGGAAAGTATGTGGCAATGTACGCACAATGCATATGATTTCATAGATCGTCTCAACCTTCTATCCTTAGTCGGCAACACATAAACTTGTTCTATGGATTACGTGGTTGTGATTTGTTACATCAACGTAAAGTTGTAATATCAAATTAATAAATATTAGCGAGTTACAGTTTTTTTTATTACAAAGTCTATTTATGTATTTTCCAATCATATTAATTTGCCTTTAGCAAACCTCATACTTCAAGATATTAGTTTATATGGTGGACGCAAAATCACCTTTTTAAAAATAAATTTGAACTAGCATAGTGAAGTTTTTGTTCTTATTCAATATTCACTAAGAAAAAACTCTAGAATCTCTTAGGTGTGCTGCAAGGCGAATATATATAAATAAACAAATCTAATTGAATTATGGAAACTTTTGTCCTTATATTAATTTATTACAAAAAAGGTGGCCGTTATAATACTATGTATCATAAATGTTAGATACCAACTATTGCTATACATAATTGAGGAATATAAATAAAAGTATTAAGAAATCAATAGATTGGAATAAAAAAAGGAAAAAAATTCAACTTTTTTCTAATTGCCCAATCAAACTCCATTTTCTCCACCTTCTCTCTCCTTCACGTCTCACAAAAAAAAAATAATCCCGATTTCTTCTCTCTTCTGCAATGGCGAATTGGCGATTCAATCCTCACCGTTCAATCTGTAATCACTAGTCGTATCCCATTTTCCCCCAAATCGAATCAAAATTAGCCCTAATTTTCCGCAGGAAGCAGCAACTATCGGATCTGAATTGCAGCTAGGTTCGTTTTGCTTTATTTAGTCGATTCTATTGTTCGGAACAATTCGTCTGCGTGATGTCTTCGGCGAAATCGTCTCGGTCAAGAGCTTCAGCACACTCGATAGCTTCAGCAAAAGGAAATGTCAAAGATGCGCCGAAGATTGAGGAGAATCTCAACGTTTTCAAGTCCGATAACTTCGATCCTGATAGTTTTGTGCAGTCCAAGTGTCATATGTCTGAGGAAAAGGTTTAATTCCTATATTTTTGGGGTTTATTTGATCAATTTTAGTTATGGCGTTGATATTTTAGTTTGTCTGTTTAAGTGATAATGCGGTTATAGGTTGATGACTTGTTTTGAATTGTTTGTTTAGCGACTAGATTAGAAGATAAATTTAATAAGAGTTTTGATGCATTGTCCCTTGTTTTTGATAGTAATGACTTACTTATTTTGATTCACGGAAACACGGCCTTACTCGCTGTTTTAAATTGTTATATTGTTTTTGAGAAGTGAATGAGAATTGCTCTGTCCTGAATGTCGGAAAATGGAATTTGACGAATTGGGGGTGGGGGGGGGGGTGGGGTGTGAGGGTAAATGGAATTTACATACAAACAGTTTGTTTGTTTCGTCGTTTTGTGTTTTATAGATAAGGTGAACGAGAAGATGAGAGTTATTTGCCAGGAATAGGGGCAGTGCGGAATAACGGGCGTCATTAGATTTTTCGGTTAAAAACAATTGAAAATAATAGGTGAGTAGTTGTAACCATCACCAATAAACCCAAGCCACGTGTACTACTTTGTTAGTTGACACTATTTGACCTTTGACGCTTTTTAACTACCTTTTTCTTGATTTTGCGTTGGGAGGTCTGCTGCGTCTTTCTGTTTTTGAGCGAGTCATATTGAATTTGGTAAAGGTCTTATTGAATCCTGTTTGGATTGACACCAACTGAAGCTTATGGATTCCTCTTTAGATAATTCTTCATTTATTACACTAGAACTTTCTGCCCCAGTGGAACCATTTACTAGTTCAATCATGAGTTTTACTTAGATTTTCAGCCATTAACAGCTATATTTATCTGCCATCCTTTTCACCTATTTGATCTACAATCAGTATAATAGCTACAAACAAAAAAAAGATCTTAGTTAAGAGATTATGAACTGGATCCAATATCAAAGGAGTGCATCATAGGTCAACATCTGTTTCCATACTGAAACAAAATGAAGCTCAATATCTCTCTGATTCCTACTTGTGATATCGCAATCCACAAAGAATATAAGCGCATAATCTAAGTTATTATTGATAATATAAAACATAAGGGTTAGTAGGCTTCGATTTTGAGAAATATCAAGCTTCTTTGTATCCACACAATTATAGAGGCTCGTTGATGCCTGGTTTTTAGTTTCTGTTGGTTTTGGTGTTGTGTCCCACACATTTTTGTGGCGGTGTTCCAAGACATATGATACCTTGATTAATTTTGCTAATAATGTCTAGTTATTAGAAGAATGTGTTGGCATTTACGTCTAAGCACAGAAATATATCATACCTTCATTAGTTTTGTGCATATCAGCATAAAATTCCTAGCATGCACAAGTGCTGGACAGGCAGAAGTGGCAAACATGTTTATTATCCCATAAAATACTTTTTGTATAATTTGTACTTAACCAGTGTTGGGTTACACATAATTTCTCAGTCCAAAATCATTTTAGTATTTCAGCTAAATGCGCTTGTGTTATTCCTGAAAACTATTAAACTTTTTTCAACATATCGTTTTCTTTTACCTGGAAATAGTAAGTCTGTGAAGAACTTTATAGCGAGAGAATGTTGTTCAACATGCTAGGCAGGAGCATTATGCTCAAGTCCCCAGGGGACCTTTGTATCTCATCAGCATCAAATTAGCATTCAGGTAGAATTAAATGTGTTCCGTGCCATTCAAAATTTAAATAAACGTTTTCTGTGATGCATGCTGCCTCCAGGCAGTAACATTTAACTCTCCTATCTAGTCTCTATAGAAAACTTCCGCTAAACTGAAACCATCACTCTCTCCTCCAGTCAGGAATACAGGAGAGATATATTATTTTTGATGTGAAGTTTTGAGTCAAAAA
Organism: Misopates orontium; assembly: GCA_946800315.1. Taxonomy (NCBI): domain Eukaryota; kingdom Viridiplantae; phylum Streptophyta; class Magnoliopsida; order Lamiales; family Plantaginaceae; genus Misopates; species Misopates orontium. Next base: position 10,273,996 of record OX326953.1, on the reverse strand, counting down.
TTATCTGCTTTCAAGTTTCTGTGTCAGCTTGGCTTGGATTGTCTGACCTCCTTTGGAAAATAGGATGTTTACAGCAGAATATAACATCTGTAAATTCTTTTGCAGGAAGTAAGGCACTTATGCTCATATCTTGTGGATCTGAAGAGAGTTTCTGCCGAAGAAATGCGTAGAAGTGTATATGCTAATTATCCCTCTTTTATTCGGTGAGTTGTCGATGTATAGGGTCATGCTACATGTTCTCTTATCTTTTTCCATTCTGAGCTGGGAGTGCGTTAGTAATTTGGACGGAGATTTTAGACTACCCTATGTAAAAATAAACCCTTATTGCAGTGCCACTGGTGCATAGTTCTGAATCATCACCACACACCCTCTGTTTCCCCCTTTCTCCACCTCTATTACCCAATACAACCCTGAGCGCGGTGCTCAGAAGGTTGCCTGCAAGGCGGGGCCTTTATTTTTTATACATTCATTCTCTTTAATTTTGTTCATGTCTTTAATTTCTTTTATGTTTACGTTTCTTCAATTTAATTTTTATTTACTTTTAAAACATAAGGGTAAAATAATTTTTTCAACTGCCAAAAGCAGTTCCAGCTCACAGAAGGGCACATTCCATGCATTGCTATGTAAAAAATGTTTTTTTTTTTCATTTTATACAAGACCCTTTCAACCTCTTAAGATCTATAGTGACGATTATGTTGTTATTTTCTTTAGATTTTCTGTACACCGAGCACCTAAATTGCTCGCTGGATTTATTTAGTTTATCTCTCTGTTACGTTTTTCTCGATATCTTTCTTTCAGCAACAATCTAGTAACCTTTTTTTTTGTTGGAATTTACAGTACCTCCAAAGAGATATCTGATTTAGAGGGAGAACTTTCATCGATGAGAAATTTGCTCTCCACTCAGGCGACTCTCATTCATAATTTAGCTGAGGGGGTTGATATTGACTCTTGTGATACCGGTCCTGATGATTCTGCTACAACTGGTTTGTTACATAGCGAAGTTAGAGAACCTTCCGAGATGGAGAAATGGTCAACTGAGTTTCCTGATTTTCTTGACGTATTGTTAGCTGAGAGGAGAATTGATGAAGCTTTGGCTAGCCTTGACGAGGGAGAGCACATCCTGTCAGAAGCAAAGGAAACTAAAAAGCTGACTCCTTCTGTGATCCTATCACTGCAGACCACAATATTAGACAGGAGGCAAAAGTTAGCTGATCAGCTTGCTGAAGCTGCCTGCCAACCTTCCACCCGAGGTGCTGAGCTGCGCGCAGCAATATCAGCTCTCAAAAAGCTTGGTGATGGTCCTCGTGCTCACAGTTTACTCCTTAATGCACATTACCAGAGATACCAGTACAACATGCAAGGCCTCCGTCCATCAAGTACCTCTTATGGAGGAGCATATACTGCTGCACTTTCACAGCTTGTATTCTCTGCCATTGCCCAAGCAGCCAGTGATTCTTCAGTCATATTTGGTCAGGAGACGGCGTATACATCTGAGCTTGTAATGTGGGCTACAAAGCAAACAGAGTCATTTGCGGTTCTTGTGAAAAGACATGCATTAGCTTCATCTGCCGCTGCAGGTGGTTTGAGATCTGCAGCAGAATGTGTTCAAATAGCTTTAGGTCACTGTTCATTACTGGAAGCTCGTGGTCTTGCCCTTTCTCCTGTGCTTTTGAAGCTCTTCAGGCCTAGTGTTGAGCAAGCTTTGGATGCTAATTTGAAGCGGATTGAAGAGAGTACAGCTGCTTTAGCTGCGGCTGATGATTGGGAACTCACAAATCCTCCAACATCTGCACGCCTATCTGGTAGGAACAGTGCAGCGGTGGGTGGTGCAGTGATACATCAACACAAGCTTTCAAGTAGCGCTCATCGTTTCAATACAATGGTCCAGGTAAACATTATTTTCTCTTTCCTATAACTATCATATGAGATTTAGTTTCCACGATCACCAAGCTCTCAGAAATGCGTTACCCATTTGCCTTCATGACTGCCTGTGCTGATATTGCTGAAGTATGACTTCTTTCTCTTTGACAAAATTTTGTAATGCTGTGTGTAAGCAGGCATCCGCAGTAAAATCTAAAGAGAGATCTAAATGAAGTAGAAACTTGTGTCTTAAGTTATTTTGTTTAAACATTCATGAATAATTATTCATTTCCAAACTATGTATTTTAATGGACAGAAGAAAGTTGCACTGTGGGCAAAGGAGGGTTCCTAAGGGGAAGGTTGAGGTCGACGATTGTGTGGAAGGGTGGAGGGAGAGGGTTCTGTGGGTAGGGATGTAGCAGAGAGGGGAATTTAAGGTCAAGAGGGTTGAGGGAGGTGGAACATTGGTGAATAACTAGGTTAGCTGATGGGTAGATCTGGTGGTGTGTGTCTGGGGGGTGGGTTGTGGTTGTGGTGGGTGTGGGTTCAGGTTTCTAAGAGGTGAGGATTGGGGTCGTCTTTCATGTACATCTTATATTATTTGCTTAATGATTCAATAAGTAAATTAAGGTTCAAACTGTGAACATTTGAGTTCACCCTTGAAGGGTTTTTGTAACCTTTGTCTCATAATTTGGTGTGTTTTGTTTTCTGTGTGAGTTTTTGAGTAAGAGTAAACTGATCAATTTGTGAAATCTGTGAATTTTCTTTTCTTAAATGGAGACCAGCCGCATGGAACTTATCTGTATCCAACCACAGACAGGTCTCCATGTAGTTATTCAAATACCAGGATGTTTGTATATTCATATTGAAGTGATGTAAGTTTAATCATCCTTAAAGTATATAAACCACCTAGGCTTCTAAATCTGATACGTGTTGATTGTGAAGTCTACTCTACTTAAACATTCTGGCCACTATGTTTTAAATCTGTTGTCTGGAATTGGATTGGGAAATATTTACTATAACCTACAAAATTGGCCAAAATGATTTCTCAAGCGTTCTGTTCAGTAACTGTTTCCTGTGTTCACTTTTGTGTCTGATCTGTCATGCTTATTGTGCTGCGTCTTCAATTGTTTCGGCAGGACTTTTTCGAAGATGTCGGACCCCTCTTAAGTATGCAGTTGGGAAGTAAAACATTGGATGGATTGTTCCAGGTGTTCAATTCTTATGTAAATATGCTCATAAAAGCATTACCTGGCTCCATGGAAGAAGAGGCTGATTTTGAAGGATCAGGAAATAAAATAGTTAGAATGGCTGAAACTGAAGCACAACAACTTGCATTGCTTGCCAATGCATCCCTGCTAGCGGATGAGTTGTTGCCACGTGCAGCCATGAAGCTTGCTCCACTAACTCAGGCTAATTACAAGGATGATCCTCGTAGAAGACCTATTGACCGCCAAAACCGTAATCCTGAGCAAAGGGAATGGAAGAGGCGCCTAGTGAATTCTGTTGACAGATTGAAAGATACTTTCTGTCGTCAACATGCTCTAGATCTTATTTTTACAGAAGAAGGCGATAGTCATTTAACTGCAGATTTCTACATAAACATGGGCGGAAATGCTGATGAAATAGAGTGGTTCCCTTCTCCCATATTCCTGGTACTCTTTTCCGTTTTGAAGTTTACTTGGTTTCTCTAGACACATACGTAGTTCAATCCTTTGTTATACCTTTGGCTTTGATATTTTTACACAATGCAAGTCTTTTATTTCCTTCCTTTTTCTTTCTAAACTTATGCCGCGACACATAATGAAGCTTTTACCTGTGCACCTTTTTGCTTTGAAAAGTTAGCACTTATTGGCCACCCTTTTGCTTAAAACATAAACAAGCTTGGCATACATTCATTTTACCGGTTGCATGGCTTGAATATGTAACTATGCTTTTCCTTCTGATCTTCCAGGAGCTTTATGCAAAATTGAATAGAATGGCTGGTATAGCGGCAGATATGTTTGTAGGACGCGAAAGATTTGCTACTTTGTTATTGATGAGGCTCACAGAGACAGTCATCTTGTGGCTTTCAGAAGACCAGACATTTTGGGATGATATCGAGGAAGGACCTAGGCCTTTAGGTCCTCTTGGTCTTCAGCAGGTTTGTGAAACTTATGTTCACTTTGTATCTGTTCTTTATTTTATCCATGCTGTTCTCACCCATTTTACATTTTGAACTAAATGCAGTTCTATATGGATATGAAGTTTGTCATGTGTTTCGCTTCACAAGGCCGCTACTTGTCGAGGAACTTGCACCGCGCACTAAATGATATTATATCCAAAGCAATGGCTGCACTCGCTGCAACTGGCATGGATCCAGACAGGTAAATACTTTATTTCAAGTGTAGCGCCTATGCATTGTTTTCATTTCTGATGTTGCTTTTCGTGGAATTGCATATGAGCTTTATCCTGTTTCATTGACTTCATTTAAGCTTCAGACATCAGACAATTCTGTTTTTTTTTTCTTCCTGCAAAAGTAATGGTATTGAGCTTGATCTGCAGCTTTTAGGTTGATTTGGTGATATGAATGTTGTGAAGGAAACATTATCTTTGTTATCAAACGACAAAGTTGACATCTATCAGAGAAGCATTAAAAGGAATATATCATAATAGTGCCGCCTTTTCTATGAAAATATCCGTACAAATTATGTTGGATTGAGTCGGAAACTCCTCTGCAGCCTTAAACATTGATGATTTATCATTTTATGCACTGCTTTTACTAGGGAAAATTAACACTCAACTATGGGATTAGATGGTTATGGAAAATGAGATACCAGAGAAATATTCATGACAATAGGAAAATCATTGCTAGAGAGTCGGTGGTGGATGGCATTTCAATAAATAAGGCTACTTACAGAAACATCCCTACTGTTTGAATAATTACATGTACACCCGTTGAAATTTTAAAAACAGCAGAACATGTGGAATCTCTTATGGTTTAAGTTATTATTGAGATAACCCTGAACTTCTAGAAGCATTACGGACAGCCTTCCTATTTTTTATCTTCTTGAGCTTCACTGATGTCTTTTTAGTTATTTCTGCGGCCAAACATCGAGAGATGTAGGTGAAATTATCCCTGAAAAAATACTAATAATAATAACACTTTGTTGCTAACTAATGACACGTTTTAACCGAAATGAAAGGGATTCTTCTGCGGGAGTCTTATGAGTTATGTTGCTTGCAGTGTACTTCCGGAAGATGATTGGTTTACTGAAATTTGTCAAGATGCAATAGAAAGGTTGAGTGGAAAGCCGAAGCTTGCCAACGGGGAACGGGACCTCAATAGCCCAACTGCTTCTGTTTCAGCACAATCAATGTCATCCGTAAGATCTCATGGAAGTTCCTGAAGCATAATAGCTGCAATATTTGTACATTAGACTGCAGATACAGTTCCTCGTGGAGGATTAGTCTTCACGTGGAATTCAAAGTAAGCTTCATTCAATCTTTTCTATTTCTTTTGTTTTTCCTTTTCCCTAAAGTAGTACTGCCGATATTGTAGCCCGATATTTGACTTATTTGAAAGGTTAGGATCCTTTTGGTGATAGCATTCGAGTGTGTATATGTTGATCGTATATTTCTTTTCTTACACAGTTCTTTTTATTTAAAAAATTGCACTATTCTTTTATGTCATCTGTTTTATTCGAAACTACTATCGCTTTACTGTAATTTCTTTGGTGATATCATTTTTTGGTCTTGTAGAATTTCATGTTCGGTCTCTGATATCCAGGCTTTAATTTAATTTTACTTAATCTACCTTTTTTTTGTCTACTGTACGAAAGAAACATTTAATTTGTAAATAACATTATCTATAAATCTAAATTCAAGCCCGACACGCGCGCGCATATAATTTAGATGCACACAACATGCACTGCACACATAAAATATAACTACATATATTAATGATATCTATTGATGAAGATATTTTCGTGTGGTGTATGCGAAGGGTGGTGGTGCAACCTTCGTGAATGATGTGGGTAAATATTTGTAATTATTAAAGAATAAAGTTTACTTTATAGGTGATAAAATTAAATAAGTGGTACTTTTAATTTTCCGACTTAATAAAACACTATTAACATGTAAAGTAATTTTTATTTATAAAATGGATGCTTTAAACTCTTTTAATCTTCTCATATTTATTATCTTATATTTTAATCCCAAATAATTTATCTTGAGTAAAACATTTATAATTTCATAGAGGGAATCTTTTTTTTAGTAGCTACATTCATTTGATTCATGATATACACAAACAACAAATATAATAAGTAAGCGAAAATTCAAATTCTTACTTTGCTTGAAAAATCTTTTAATGCCTTGTTTTATTTCCTATCTTCAAGAATACAAATTTGTTACAAGACTTTTATGAGTCAAGAGTCAACTATTCGACACGGCAACTCCCATGCAATATAATACTTTGCCGACTTCTGAGTTTACTTCGTAAACTACATAGTCCTTCCACAATTATTGTGGCATTTTCTAGTAACTCGTTTCCTGTTTCAAAGTTTTATTATAAATAAGGATAAAAGCATTAAAACTTTTATACTTACCCTTGTTGTTCTTTGCCCGTTGTTCTTTTATTTTTGGCAACTTGTTCCATTTAATATGGATAAATGATTACTTTGCCTATGTGAGGTTTCTTCACCATTGGATTTGAACACGTGTCAACATTTTTTGCGGTTGGATTTGGAGACACGGGGCAAAGTGCTTATTTATCCTATACTAGGGAAGTTACAAAAATAAAAGAATATTGAGCAAAGTATAATCGAGGACATAAATTGGGGGTTAAACGCTTTTATCCCTAATCTTAATACGCAACAACCAAACTTATTCCTATGTAATGTGAGACTCTCCTAATACACCTCTCTTAACTTGAGTTTCATCAGGTGGGCATATCACAACTATATATATATATATAGTTATATATATATATATATATATATATATATAGTAATAATAATAATAACAATAATAATTATTATTATTATTCTAATAATAATAGACTTTCATATTATATTGAAGAGTTGTCTCATCGAATACCTTAACTTTTAAAGAGTATTAAAGTACTACGACACTTTTACTATGCAAAACGCATTTTCAAAAGTAATTGAAAACATAACATTTACTTTTCCTTATATTAAAAAAAGAACAACAAAGGCTTAAGTTGAAGAAATACGGTACATGTTCTTTTTCTACGTTCGTCGCATCTTTTAAGAATTTTAAAACATTTGTTAACAAAATCTTCCCACGCCAAAGCCAAAATGCAGAATCCAATTTTCTGTGCTTCGATTCTTCTCTCCCATCCAACACATCATCATCTTTCAACTCCACAATTTTATGATTTACAGTGCATGCTCTATAATCGTTAAAAGGCACAACTTTTTTTTTTTTTGGTCTATTTAAGGTAACTCAATGACATTTTAATTTGATTTATGTATAAATAATAATTACGTTGACTTGCATGTGGGGTTCCAGAAGTGTACGTGTACCGCGTACGTGAATTTTGACTCCTGAAGGTGGAAAATAAATCGATCCATAGCTTATGAGGAATATAAATTTCTTGATGATGACTTAGTCAAATAGGAAAATATTGACTATTATTAAATGCTTGTTGATTTGTTTGCCAATAACAGTTTCATCATCATAACGTTTAAGATTCTTTATATTCTGTTACCGAGTGAGACTTTAAATTTACATTATATATATAAACTGTTGCTATCATGATTAATAATCATGGATATATGCTTCACTGCATTATCCAATTGCTTCAAGGGGGAAGTACTAGAATAACATATTATTGATTTCAAAATCTTACAGCTTAAGGAAGAATAAACCTATAGCATTTACAAACATCACGACGAATTGCTTATTAAAAATGGAACGTCGATAGGTAAATGTCGTTTAATATGTGCAACAGGGTGATACAAAGAGTAATAGAGCTTCAAACCCATATAAGTTACGGGTGCGTTATCATCGTATTAGACGCCAGATGATTATGACTTTTGGTTCATATAGTTAGCTACCTTCACTTTGTTGGGACCTAAGACTTAGTTGTTTGTTCTCAGTCTATGACCATCTTGTAGTTTCCTGGAAATTCTCAAAACCAAGTTGATGTCGTTCAGTTTTTTCGTTTCTTGAAATGCACGCTTACTTAGCGGTATGCTTAAATATGCAAGTTATAGACATAGAGCACAGGATAATCTATTATTAATTCACAAGTCAGACATAGAGCACAGAATAATCTATTACTTATTTAGTTATTTTGTATCTGACCTGCCAAATGGTATTTACCTAACACTCGAAGTTTTACCGATTCAAGACCTTGCCTTCTAGAAATTCTTGGCAGCATTAGTTCTTTCTAGTATATATAATTAACTGATATGCACCTCTTAAGGAATAGGGCATGAAGATAATAAAAAAGGTTATGTTCTTCTTCTCAAGTTTACCTCTCTCAATACTAAGTCTACTGTTTGTTCTGTGCAGTGCACAAACTGAAGTAAGAAATAGTACATTTCAAGTTGGTGTAATTCTTGATCTGGATTCACTGGTGGGACGCGTAGGCCTCACTAGCTTGTCTCTAGCTCTCGATGATTTCTATTCAACCAACACAAATTACAGTACCAAGCTTCAGCTTCATGTAAGAAACTCAAATGGTCAAGTAATAGATGCAGCATCCTCTGGTATGTCTACTTCTTCAATGTGCTAGATTCTTGTTGTGTAGACGGTTTGCTATAATTAGTAGGACCTGGCGGCTTGTTCTTTTTTTGATGCTTTTTCCAGTGGTCTACAATTGGTGTTAATAGGATTACCTGTTCTGACAGTCATGGACTTCTTTGCTTATTGAACGTTTAGATAGCTTTAAGACAGTAATCCATTGAAGAACATAAGTCAGAAGCCTGAACACAATCTTTCTGCCAAAAAACTGGCTTAGAACGACATAATATCTCCAGTGTTTTCTTAGAAAAGTTCACCTTTTCAATTGTCTTGACTTTATTATCATGAGGTGGTGTTTGAGTCCTAATGCAAATAGCCTGCTGTGACTTCAAAAGTTCAGATCGAAGTTAGATCACATCTAATTACGTTTGCATCGAGAATAAGTTTCCAAATAGCAGCTGAATACAAGGCTCATAGCTTCTGGATAGCTCTTCTTACGCACTCATGGTTGAAACACGAAATATTGTATTCTTCAGTCAAAAGGATTGAACAAGAGCCTGTACATCATGCATAATTAAAATGAGATATCCCCTTCCCCGGTGTTTCTAAATTTAATCTGAGCCTTCACTTGTTTTATACTGCAAGTACTTAACAGAAAGATTGCATCAATTTGTCTGAAAACTTGCTTATATGTACATTGAATCGATGCAGCTCTCAATTTATTGAAAGATGTAGAAGTTGATGCAATAATCGGTCCTCAAAAATCTTCACAAGCAGGCTTCGTGATTGGCCTGGGAGATAGAGCAAAAGTGCCAATCATATCCTTCTCCGCCACTAGTCCTTCTCTTCATCCTCAAAACCCATATTTTGTTCAGGCAGCCTTAGATGATGCAGCTCAAGTGGGTGCTATTTCTGCAGTGGTCCAATACTTCCAGTGGAGTCAAGTTGTTCTCGTATATGAAGAATCAGATTATGGAAACGGGATTATTCCATACCTGTCAAATGCATTTCAAGAGGTGAATACCCGTATTTCATACAGAAGTATCATCCCGACTGCTGCAAGTGATGATTTTATGCTGGCAGAGCTATATAAGATGAAAACTATGCAAACAAGAGTATTTGTGGTGCACATGTCAAGTTCTCTTGCCTCTAAATTCTTTCTGAAGGCGAACGAAGCAGGAATGATGAGTGAAGGCTATGCATGGATTGTGACAAGTGGGGTGATGGATTTACTTTACTCCCTGGATTCACAAGTTCTTGAGTCAATGGAAGGGGTTCTTGGTGTAAAACCTCTGATCCCAAGATCCACAAAGCTTGGATCTACTGCTACAAGATGGAAAATAAAGTTCCTTCAAGAGAATCCCGATATTTCACAAGCAGAGTTGAGTCTTTATGGTCTGTGGGCGTATGATACTTTGTGGGCATTGGCTATGGCTGCTGAAAGAGTTCAAGTAAGGGAGCCAATTTCTTTACTCAACACAAGTGATCTCGTCAATTATACGAGCTTGTTTACCACTGGTATATCACAGACGGGCCCAAAACTTCGGGCAGCTATGGATAAGATCACATTTCATGGACTTAGTGGAGAGTTCCATCTTGTAAATGGGCAACTGCAGCCGTCGTCCTTTCAAATACTTAACGTGGTAGGAAATGGTGAGAGAGAGGTAGGAATATGGACGCCTACGCAGGGAATTTTAAGGGAAAAAAACGTAAACCTTACCAGTTCTTCAAATATAAAGTTGAAAAGTATTGTGTTTCCAGGAGACTCAACAGTTGTGCCAAAGGGATGGGAGATTCCAGTCAGCGGTAAGAAACTTCGTATTGCGGTGCCTGTGGAATCCGGTTTTAAAGAATTTGTTGAAGTAAAAAAAGACCCTGAAACTAACGTTTCGAAAGCTATTGGAAGCTACATTGAAATGTTTGATGCCGTGATGGCGGCACTGCCATATGCTGTACCATACGAGTATATTCCATTTGAAAAACCCGATGGTTCAAGTGCGGGATCGTACGATGATCTCACTTATCAAGTTTTTCTTCAGGTAAGAGAGGGACAGAGAGAGATTACTTGGCTGTAGGTGTTTCTTTTATTAAAAGAAATAATTCATTCAAAATGTATTTAGTTTTCTTCTTGTTGATATTTCCAGAACTGTGATGCTGCTGTGGGAGACATTACCGTCACATCTAATAGATCAAAATATGTCGACTTCACTCTACCATTTGCAGCTGGAGGAGTTACTATGATTGTTCCAATTACATATGAGAATCCAAATAGCAGTGGCATTTTCTTGAAGCCCCTAACTAAAGAACTGTGGTTAACTGCTATAGCGCTCTTCATATTGACCGGTGTGGCCCTTTGGATTCTTGAACATAGGTTCAACAATGCTTTCAGGGGTTCCCCTGCAGAACATGCCGGCATGATATTTTATTTTCCCATAATGTCTTTAGTCTATGCTCAGAGTAAGTTCTTCTAGCATTCACCAACAAAAGATCAATCCTATAATGTAATTAACATGTTCTTTTTTCTTTTTTTTTTTTAAATTTTTTACTCATGGCTTGTCATATATACATGCAGGGGAAACAATAGTGAGCAATTTAGCTCGATTGGTTGTTGTTGTCTGGATGTTTGTTGTCTTGATACTGAACTCAACCTACACTGCAAGCCTTTCAGCGAGATTAACGATACAACAGCTTCAACCATCTGTCACTGATGTGAATGAAATTATCAGAAAAGGAGACTATGTTGGATGTCACAAAGGGTCTTTCATTTTCGATCTCTTACCAGAGTTGCGAATCGACAAATCCAAGATCAAGATGTTCAGTCGTCCAGAAGATATTGATGAAGCCTTATCTAAAGGAACTGAAAACGGTGGCATATCAGCCCTTTTCGCTGTAAAGCCTTACACTGATCTCTTTTTATCCAACTACGGTGGAAAGTACATGACGGTTGGTCCAACCTACGCCACTGAAGGATTTGCTTATGTAAGTAAACTTTACTGCTCCATTCTTATGACAGCTCGCTTATAATCTCACACATCGTTATGAAATCACAGGTTTTTCCAAAGGGCTCACCATTAGTTGCTGACGTTTCTCGGGCAGTGATTGAGCTGACAGACAGCGGCAGGTTATCAGAAATTGAGGGACGGTGGTTGAAGAAGCCGAAATATATAGGACAAGATAGCACAGTCACATCCACCAGCGTCTCATTGCGGAGTTTTAAAACGCTTTTTGGGATCACAGGTGGAATCACAGCAACTTGCCTTGTTGTGTTCTTGGCAACATATCTTTACAGGAACAGAGATTTTATTAGGAGGATCTCAAGCTCTGGTACCACATTTCGGTCAAAAGTTCGCGCAATATGCATGCATTTTGATCAAAGAGATCCTAGATCTTTCCGCTCTAGTAAGGTTAGTAGCGAAGGTGGAGGAAATACAACGCCAACTTTGGCTGTAAATCCTTGTTTTAACACAGTAGTTCAAGTTTCATCAGAAGAATCAAGTGATGCAAATGGTGACAGTACTCCAAACTCAGAACATGCAGCCACAGGTGAAACAACTTCTGCTTCGCCTGTGCACGTTGTGAACATCACAGAAGTGTAGGACTGTAGGTTGTTTTTAGACAAATAACACTAGACCACATATTAATTGATGTGTGAGAGTACTAACATTTTTTTTTGATTAGTACTAACATTTAACTTCCATATGTTTTGCCCCTTCTTCTTGTATTGCATTCTCAATTCTTAGTTAGTTGGTATCCCCTGTACTATACCCCCTAATAACGAGCAAAATGCAACATGGGTATAGTATAAGGGGTTCGATGCTTTCTTCCTTAAAAACAAATCATGGACTCTCTCAAAACTTATTAGTCTTAGAAGATGTTGGCTCTCAAAAACTTTGGATTCAGCATAGATCTTGACTGAAAATTTAATTACTAATTAACAATTCAAAAAGGTAAGATGACAGTTTGACTTAGAATTCAAATCTTGAGCTTGGTTTAAATATAATCTGGGGTTGCACTCTGATATTATTTTATATCTCCAAGAATCCATTTTTTTTTCTCAAGACTTGTTAAGAGTCAGATCAACTTCTATACATTGTAGTTTGTTGACTTCCTAGTTTACCACATAAACAAATGAGTCAATCCACAAGAATGAAGTACCTAATTGCCATATCAAATCAAAAAGAATATCTAAACTGCTAATTTCTATTGCTTAATTAGTGTTTAAAAAATATATGGTTTCTTAAAGAAAGTGACCACGTAAATAAATTACACAAATTTTACTGGAGACCTCATATCTCGTGGATAATGGTCAAATTTCTCATTCTTCTTCCACAATACATTGACTGATTTATTATTAAAATAATTAGCAAGAAAGTGATTGGATAATTCCAAGTCAACTGATGACTGATTAATGTTATCACGCTTGACTATTTTATGGTGTATATTTAACTCAACTGCAAGGCGTAAAAATAATTAGATTACGTCTGCATCATTTGCAAATTGCAACATGGACTTCTTTAGGAAAATAAACTAGCGTGGATCCTTATACAAGTTAAGATATTGTTTAGTGTAACCAAAGTACTTGGTGTTTGTAAGATGCTCTTGATATAGGATTTGTAATGTTTTGAATTTGTTTTCTTACTTTTTTTTAGACAAGCAAAAGCAAAAGTCAGCATTCCAAACACTGAAAATGTGCTTTTGCGGCTGCAAAAGCCAATAAACTCCTTTTATAAGCATTTGCAAACACCACCTTAAACTTTTGTGACTTCTCGAATATTTACTCCAAAACAATATAGTAATTCTTGATGTTAGATTCTGGAAAAACCATAATTTTTTTTATCTATTATAACTATGGGTTATAGAAATTTGGTACATGTCAAATTTGTTCCTTTTTTATGGCTACTTTAATTGATATATATCATGTATCATGTATTGCATCTATGCATTTGTAACTTAAGGATTTACACAAAAAAATGAATTAATCATTTCATCATGATAATGATGAAAGAGATTTATTGTTTTGATTAATAATTTCATGATAAGCATATGGGTTCCGGACTATATAAGAATGATAGTTGTAGAAGTATTGAATATAAAAAATCAGCTAAGTTATAGTGGTATAATTAACTTATGAATATCAAAACTGTTCTATATATTTCATGTACCATTACAAACTATAGCCATAAATATATTATTAAGTACTCATATGTGTGATTAATTACTTAAAACAAAACAAAATCTTGGATCAGTCATTGCTTATTATAGATTGATCACGTCTGTTTTTAAATTTTTTTATTTCACTTCTTATTTAATTAGATGATAACGTCTTTTGGATGAATAGAATTAACTGAACAAAATTGATAGAATTAGGTTGGGGGGTTTGCTGTTAGCGCTGTTTTTTCATCAGCAATTATCTATGTTAAGGTACAATTTGTTATCTATTTAATTAAGCTACCATCATTAGATATTTTTCTTCGATTGAAAAAATAATTCTATTGACTTGCTTGTGCGGTTGCAGTAAGTGTACGTGAATTCATAATCCTCAAGTTTGAAGAACAATCTAAAGCTTTATAAGGGTTAGGATCCAGAGATTGACTATGGAATGTTGTTTTTAGGTTATATTTTGCAACTATATGAGACTCTTAATAAAAATACTACCTGTTGCTATCATAAATTATGAATGAAGGAAGTAGATGACTTGTTATGTGTACTAATAAACTTTGCTGTTTTCAAGGTTTTCAAAACCCCCAAATTGCAGTATGAACTGTTTAAAATCTTTTAATCTTATAGCATATCCAACATGGCTATAATAATCTTAGGCCAGGGGCCCTTTAAAATTGTTATTAGGTCAACATGCTCTAGTCTGTATTTGTGCAATGAATTAGACTAAAGGAGATTCTCATTTTAGTTCCTATACTAACTTGACTTAATTGGGACTAAAGATTTAGTTGTTTGTTACTAAGCTATGAGCATCATGTAGTTTCATGGAAAATGCTTAAGTCTAAGACTCTAAGGTGATGCCGTTCAGTTTGTGTTTCTCGAAAGGCACGTATGCTTTCCGTACGGTCGAACTAGCAAAGTCGAATAGATTAAGAACTTCAGAATTTTTTACAACTTGCCTGAAACTCAATATTGTAATCAAAAGCTGACTTTTACCAATTCAAGATCCTGATTTTGGGATAGCTTGACTTCCGTATTTCTGTACGGCCTACGATATATAAATTGGTCTGTACTCTGAAGGGATAGCGCATTAAGATGCTAAAAAAGGAAATGCTGTTCTTCCCAAGTTTATCTGTTTTAATACTAAGCCTGCTCTTCTATATGTGCAATGCACAAACTGAAGTAGGAAATAACACGTTTAAGGTCGGTGTGATTCTTGATTTGGATTCGCTGGTGGGGCGTGTCGGCCTTTCTAGCTTGTCACTGGCTCTTGATGATTTCTATTCAGCCAACAAAAATTACACTACAAGACTCGAGCTTCATGTAAGGAACTCAAACGGACAAGTTATTGATGCTGCAGCCTCTGGTAACTCCATGCCTCCAATGTGCTAAATTGTTGTTGTATAACAATCACAATTCTAATGACTTGGCATTTCTCCTGATCTTGTATTAGCTAGAAAGGATTTCCTTTGGTCATCAATTGGCATTAATAGTTAACCAGTTCCTATTTATAGCCCGTCTTCTTTCGCATAACTGAAACATGATATATTATCTTGCTTTTCTTAAACTTCAAAAGCTTTTTGCTGCAGAATATTTTATGTATTTAAACTTAGCCTTTCAGGCATGCAACTGAAATAAATAAATAAAATCATATCATTGCTTGCTAAAGAAAGGCCATATCTCGTAGCACTTCAACTTTGAGCGTGAACCTGATCAAAAGGCATACATATATCTTGTTTCAGCTCTCAGTTTATTGAGGGATGTAGAAGTTGATGCAATAATTGGTCCGCAAAGATCTCCGCAAGCAGGATTTGTGATTGGCCTTGGAGATAGAGCAAACGTGCCTATCATATCATTCTCCGCAACTAGTCCTTCTCTTCATCTTCAAAGCCCTTATTTTGTGCAGACGGCCATAGGTGATGCAGCCCAAGTTAGTGCTATTTCTGCGGTAGTTGAATACTTGCAGTGGAGTCAAGTTGTTCTCATATACGAAGAGTCAGATTTTGGAAACGGCATAGTTCCTTACCTGTCAAATGCATTGCAAGAAGTCAATGCTCGAATTTCATACAGAAGTGTCATTCCTATCGCTGCAACTGATGATTTTATGCTTGCAGAGCTATACAAGATGAAATGTATGCAAACAAGAGTGTTTGTGGTGCACATGTCAATTTCTCTTGCCTCTAAATTCTTTCTGAAAGCGAAGGAAGCTGGAATGATGAGTGAAGGCTATGCATGGATCGTGAGTAGCGGGGTGATGGATTTACTTTACTCAGTCGATTCACGTGTTGTTGAGACAATGGAAGGGGTTCTTGGTGTAAGATCTCTGATTCCAGCATCCACAAAGCTTAGATCTACTGGCGAGAGATGGAAAAGAAAGTTCCTTCAGGATAATCCCGACATGTCAGGAGCAGAGTTGAGCCCATATGGACTGTGGGCATATGATACTTTATGGGCATTGGCTATGGCGGCTGAAAGAGTTCGAGTAAGGGAGCCAAGTACTTTGCTGAACACGAGTAATGTCTTCAATTCTACAAACTTGTTTACTACTGGAGTATCACAAACGGGCCCAAAACTTTGGAAGTCTATGTCCAACATTACATTTCAAGGACTTGGTGGAGAGTTCCGTCTTGTTAACGGGCAACTACAGCCGTCATCCTTTCAAATACTCAACGTGGTTGGAAATGGGGAGAGAGAGGTAGGAGTATGGACGCCTTTGCAGGGACTTTTAAGGGAAAGTAATGTGAATATTACTAGCTCTTCAAGTAAAAAGCTGAAAAATATTGTGTTTCCAGGCGACTCGACAATTGTACCGAAGGGATGGGAGGTTCCTGTTAGTGGTAAGAAACTTCGGCTTGCCGTGCCAGTAGAACCTGGTTTTAAAGAGTTTGTTATAGTAGAAAAAGACCCTGAAACTAACATTTCAAAAGTTAGTGGAAGCTACATAGAAATGTTTGATGCCGTAATGGCAGCACTTCCTTATGCCGTGCCGTACGAGTATTTCCCATTTGAAACACATGATGGCTCAAGTGCAGGGACCTATGATGAACTCACTTATCAAGTTTTTCTTCAGGTACAAAAGACAGATTATTTGGCTCTTGTTGAAACTTAACTTTTATTCATTTTAATTATCATTTTTCTTCTTGCTGGTGTTTTTAGAACTACGATGCTGCTGTGGGCGACATTACCATCACATCTAAAAGATCAAAGTACGTCGACTTTGCTCTACCATTCGTAGCAGGAGGAGTTTATATGGTAGTTCCAATAACATATGATAATCCAAATAGCAGTTGGATTTTCTTGAAGCCCCTAACAAAAGAACTGTGGTTAACTGCTATTGCACTCTTCTTTTTGACTGGTGTGGCCATTTGGATTCTTGAACATAGGTTCAACAGTTCTTTCAGAGGCCCTCCTGCACAACATGCAGGCATGATCTTTTATTTTCCCATGATGTCATTAGTATATGCTCAGAGTGAGTTATTACTCTTCTTCTTTCATTCACTGTCAAAACATCAGTCCTGTTATTCTATAAACATGCCTCTTCACCCTATTTTTACTCATGGCTTGTCACATATACGTGCAGGGGAAAGAATAGTGACCAATTTAGCTCGACTGGTTGTAGTTGTTTGGATGTTTGTCGTCCTTATACTCAGCTCAACCTACACAGCAAGCCTTTCAGCAAGACTAACGATTGAACAGCTTCAACCGTCTGTTACTGATGTGAATGAACTTATCGGAGAAGGAGACTATGTTGGATGTCACAAAGGGTCTTTCATTTTTGATGTCTTACTAAACCTATCATTCGATAGATCTAAGATCAAGACTTTCAGTCATCCAGAAGATATTGATGAAGCCTTGTCCAAAGGAACTGATAATGGTGGCATATCAGCCCTTTTTGCTGTGAAGCCTTATAAGGAACTCTTTTTGTCCAAGTATGGTGAAAAGTACACGACAGCTGGTCCAACCTTCGCTTCTGAGGGATTTGCTTATGTAAGTAAACTTTCCTTCTTCATTCCTAGGAAAATTTCTTTTCTATAATCTCATATACTATTTTGAATCAACAGGTTTTCCAAAAGGGCTCACCATTAGTTGCTGATGTTTCTCGGGCAGTGATTGAGCTGACAGATAATGGACGGTTGTCAGAAATTCAGGAACGGTGGATGAAAATGTCAAAATATATAGGAAAAGATAGCATGGTTACATCAACCAGTGTTTCATTGCAAAGTTTTAAAACACTTTTTGGAATCACTGGTGTAATTACAGCAACCTGCCTTGTTGTATTCTTCGTAACATTTCTGTACAAGAGCAGAGATTTTGTTCGGAGGATCTCAAACTCTAGTACCACATTTGGGTCAAAAGTTCGTGCAATATGCGAATATTTTGATCAAAGAGATCCCAAATCTTTTCGCTCTAGTAAGGATAGCGGAGCTGGAGAAAATACACCATCAAGTTTAGGTGTAAATCCTTGTTTAAGCACCGCATTTCCCGTTTCACCAAGTGTAAATCCTTGTATAAACACAGTAGCTTCTGTTGCACCAGAAGAATCAAGTGACGCAAATGGTGACAGTAATCCAAACTTGGAACATGTAGCCTCAGGTGTGACAAGATCAGCAGTGCACCTTGTAAACATCACAGAAGTGTAGGACTCTAGGTTGTTTGTAAACAAATAACACTAGACTATGTACGAAGTGATTTTGTGGGATTACTAATGGTAAATTATGTTTACACCCTGAGTATGAAATTGACATTACCATATTTAAATGATAACATCTAACTTCTTTATGTTTTGTCCCTCTCTCGCTGATCGCATTCTGGACACTAAACTATATAGTATCAACTGATGGGGTCAGGGTCGAAAAACAGGAAGAAAAGAAAAGGACTATTGGTAGGTATAATTAGATGTGGGATGGACTGGATTACGTAATTTGGAGTTTGTTAGAGAGATAAAAAATTTCGTAAAAGAAAAATAATGTCATATGATAATTTTGCTCTGGACTAGCTGATACTTGATATTAGTGGTATATTGCGGATACATTTTTTCTACATTCAAGTAGGCCTTTTAAATTGCGGATACTCTGAGTATTTTTCTTGTAACATACTCCGGTACATAATTCTTAGGCATATGCAAGATAGTATTTGTTAGTAGTTTGGTATAACAAATTCACTTTTTGTAACTCTCTTGAATCTAATTGAATCTACTTTACGAATCTTTTAGCTCCTATCCTTTATCCCTCAGATGACTTAGTATTATCTAGATTGATCTATAACGCAGTCACTAAAAAGAAGCTCGAAACATATGGAAGTCAAATTCTCATTGTTTTCAGGTGTTAATTGTCAATTTCATATTCAGGGGACTAATTACATTTAGTCTCATGTACACTCTCCCACAATCAATCGAAACACAGTCCTACACATCTGGTATGTTTACAATGTGCATATCAGGCCTTGTTTGGCCTGATGCAGCTATATGTTGTGAGTTTGGACTAGTATATCCATTTGCATCACGTGTTACCTCTGGTATCTCCACAATGTACATATCAGATCTTGTTTGGCCTGATGCAGCTATATGTTCTGAGCTTGGACTAGTATCTGCATTTGCATTACACATTTCTTCTGATGAAACTGGAACTACCGTGCTAAAAGAACAACGATTTCCAACCACACCTGGTGCTGTGTTTCCTCCCTCTTCTATGGACTTAGAACGGAAAGATTTGGGATCTTTTTTATCAAAATGCTTGCATATTGCGCAAACTTTTGACCATAGCGTGATACTAGAGTCTGACATCGTCTCGACAAAACCTCTGTTTTCGTACAGATATCTTGCTAAGAAAACAACAATGCAAAGCGCTGTAATTCCACCAGTGATAGCAAACAGCGTTCTAAAACTCTGCAATGAGACACTCGTGGATGTAACCATGTTATCTTGATCTGTATATTTCGGCTTTTGCATCCAACGTCCTTGAATGTCTGATAGTCTACCGTTGTCCATCAGCTCAATCACTGCCCTAGAAACATCAGCAACTAATGGCGAGCCCTTTTGGAAAACCTGATGATTTGGAAACACGTGTGAGAGTTATAGGTAAAACTGGAATGTTGGCAATACCATATAAATAACTCGGTGAAATAAAAGAAAAAGTCAAAAAACACCATGTTTTGTATAACTGGAAATAACAATAAAAAAAACAATGAGAGAAAAGGAGGCAAAAAGCGCATTTCTGTGTACAAAATAAAAAGGGGGGGGGGCGGGGTTGCTTCTTTTTCTAAAACAACGGGGGGAGGTTTTCTGCCTATTCTTCTTGCACATTGGTTTTTGCGTATTTTTTCTAACAACTAGCAAAACACATGGATAGTTTTTACGTATTTTTTCTAACAAAAGAGTTTTTTGTTTCTTACACATACCACAAGAGTTCTTTTTGTACTATTAGCTCCGTAAAAACGAATTGTATTATGAATGGAAAATGAGCATTTACTTACAAAAGCAAATCCCTCAGTGGTGTACTGAGGGCCAACTGCCGTGT
Organism: Misopates orontium; assembly: GCA_946800315.1. Classification (NCBI taxonomy): domain Eukaryota; kingdom Viridiplantae; phylum Streptophyta; class Magnoliopsida; order Lamiales; family Plantaginaceae; genus Misopates; species Misopates orontium. The sequence goes on along the minus strand of OX326953.1, from coordinate 10,253,774 downwards.
ACTTCTCACCGTACTTGGCCATAAAGAGATCTGTAAAAGCCTTTACAGTAAATAGAGCCGATATGTCGCCTTTAGACAAGGCTGCATCCATATCCTCTGGTTGAGTGAAGTTCTTGATCTTGGACTTGTCAAATCGCAGGTCTAGTAAGAGATCATAAATGAAAGACCCTTTGTGACATCCAACATAGTCTCCATTTCTGATAAGCTCATTCAGATCAGTAATAGATGGTTGAAGCCGTTGTATTGTCAACCTTGCCGAAAGACTCGCCGTGTAGGTTGAGCTCAGTATCAGGACAACAAATATCCAGACAACTACAACAAGCCGAGCTAAATTGCTAACTATTTTGTCCCCTGCATGTACGTACATACGACAAGCCATGAGTAAAAACTGGGAAAAATAAAGAAAGATGTCAAAGGTATGATCTTCTGTAGTATATGGAAGAAGAGTAGTAACTCACTCTGAGCAAATACCAGTGTCATCATTGGATAATAACAGGTCATTCCCACTTGTTCTGCAGGAGAACCCCTGAAAGCACTGTTGAACCTATGTTCAAGAATCCAAAGGGCTATCCCAGTAAAAATGAAGAGTGCTATAGCAGTAAACCACAGTTCTCTTGTTAGGGGCTTCAAAAAAACCCCACTGCTGTTGGGATCATCATATGTTATTGGGACCACCATAGTAACTCCTCCTGATGTGAATGGTACGGTGAAGTCGACATAAGCTGATCTTTTGGAAGTTATGGTTATGTCTCCCACCGCGGCATCGTAATTCTAAAAATATCAACAAGAAGAAAGGTGATGAACATTTGAATTTTTATTAAAAAGGAATTAAGTTTCAAATATAGCCAAGTAATGTTTCCTTTTTACCTGAAGAAAAACATGATAAGTGAGGTCATCATAGGTCCCTGCAGTTGAGCCGTCAGCCTTTTGAAACGGAATATACTCATATGGCACAGCATATGGCATTGCTGCCATTACAGCATCAAACATGTCTATGTAGCTTCCACTAACTTTGGAAGCATTAGTTTGAGGATCTTTCTCCACTGTAACAAATTCTTTAAACCCAGCTTCGACCGGGACAGCAACTCGAAGCTTCTTGCCAGTAACTGGAACCTCCCATCCCTTAGGCACAGCGGTTGAGTCCCCAGGAAAAGTAATTTTCTTCAATTTTTTATTTGAAAAATCAGTAACATTCACAGGTTTTTCCCTTGAGAAAATTCCCTGAGAAGGTGTCCATATTCCTACTTCTCTCTCTCTGTTTTCAACCACGTTTAGTATTTGAAAGGATGATGGTTGTAGTTTCCCGTTAACAAGGCGGAACTCTCCACCAAGTCCTTCAAATGTAATCTTGGACATGGCTTCCAAGAGTTTTGGACCTGTTTGTGATATTTTTGTAGTAAACAGGTTTGTAGAATTGAAGGCATTACTTGTGTTCAACAAAGAACTTGGCTCCCTTACTTGAACTCCTTCAGCAGCCATAGCCAATGCCCACAAAGCATCATATGCCCAAAGACCATAAAGACTCAACTCTGCTTGTGAAACGTCGGGATAATCGTGAAAGAACTTTTTTTTCCATCTTGTAGAAGTAGACCTGAGTCTTCTAGATCTTGGGATCAAAGGTTTTACACCTATAACCCCTTCCATTGACTCAAGAACCTCTGAATCCAGTGAATAAAGTAAATCCATCACCCCAGTAGTTACAATCCATACATAGCCTTCACTCATCATTCCTGCTTCTTTCGCTTTCAGAAAGAATTTAGAGGCGAGAGGACTCGACATGTGCACCACAAACACTCTTGTCTGCATGGTTTTCATCTTATATAGCTCCCGTAGTATGACATCATCAGTTGCTGTGATAGGGATGGCATTTCTGTAAGAAATTCGAGCATTGACTTCTTGAAATGCATTTGACAGGTATGGAATAATCCCGTTTCCGTAATCTGTTTCTTCGTATACGAGAACAACTTGGCTCCACTGGAAGTATTTAACTACTGCAGAAATAGCACCAACCTGAGCTGCATCATCTAAGGCTGCCTGAACAAAATAATGAGATTGAAGATTAAGAGAAGGACTTGTTGCAGAGAATGAAACTATTGGGACGTTCGCTCTATCTCCAAGGCCAATCACGAAGCCTGCCTGTGAAGACTTTTGAGGACCGATTATTGCATCAACTTCCACATCCTTCAATAAACTCAGAGCTGCATCGATTCAAAACAGTAAGAAGAAGTTTTTAACAAAAGCAATCAAAACATTATATTATTCATGTCAAGGCTATGATTAGATTTGTTATTAGTTTTCCTACGTTAAATATCATAAGATACTCTGTCCAAAAAGATAAAACAAGAAAGTAGCGTAATGGAGGAGGGATATACCCGAGGCCGCTGCGTCAATAACTTGTCCACTGGAGTTCCTTACATGAAGCTGAAGTCTGGTGCTGTAGTTGGTGTGGACTTTGTAAAAATCATCGAAAGCAAGGGATAGGCTAGTCAGGCCTACACGCCCCACCAGCGAATCCAAATCAAGAACCACACCAACTTGAAATGTATTATTTCTCACTTGAGTTTGCGCTTTGCACAAACAGAAGAGTAGAGTTGGTATCAGAACAGATAAACTAGAGAAGAAGAACATTCCCATTCTCAGCAATTTCTTAGTATAGTGCTATATTCCTTCAGAGTGCTAATCTTTTTTTGATGAACAATCTTCACTAACCAGTTTCTGTTTATATATTTGAGGCCATACAAGACTAATGCAGCGAAAAAGAGCAGTGAAGTAGTAAGAGTTTGAAGTGATCAATCTGTATGACTTAGTTAGTTTGAGCTAGCATGCTTGTTTCTCAAGTAACAAACGACAGAGTCGCATCGCATCAGCGTTGAATATTTGAGGATTTTCCATGAAACTACACTGTGGAGCTTAAGCATAAAACAACTAAATCTTTAGCTACTATTTAATTAGTGGACTTTGAGTACTTATATGATGTAAAAGAAGAATTTAATTGAGTTTAATATAAAGTCCTAATGATGAGTATGCAAGCATGTTGGTGTTATTTTTAAAGGTTTTGGTTTTTTGAATACCTTGAGGTGTTGGTGTTATTTTTTGGTTTACCTGCAGTTTTGGTTTTTTGAATACCTTAAGAGCCACCTTTTAGTTAATGAACTATAAGCCCATTATTACTTTTCCTTGCTTCATAAAACTAGTGCGACCAATGTAAGTAATAAATCGTGAATTATGGTAACTTCTCATTGGTAGACCAAAGATTGACATTTTATGGTCGATATGTATGTATAGGTTAGGGTGTTTGACGCATTTATCTTTATAAATAAACAAAAAAACGGTTTGCTATAAAAACTCGGAATCCAATACCCAAACGCACAATAGCTTTTGTTATTTAAAACCTCGAAATGTTTGCATACACCATATAAGTTTATTTAGGCAACTAGAAAACAATATCATAATTTGTATGAGAAAATGCTTGAAACCCCATACTTTCCAAACCCCTGCACTAAACTCTAACATGCTTGTACAAAATGTCTTTGTGTATTCAAAAATCCTGCACAAAACCCCTCCCCGTTTATTATAACCCTTTGTGTTTTGTGAAACATGTGCCAAATTTCTTCATGTCACTAGAAATCTGCACAAAACCCCTTCATTGTCTCAAAAAAAAACTATGCACCATACCTTCTCTTGTTATTAAAATCCATCACCCCTTTTAAAATAGGTAAAATCGAAAATTCGTATTTCATTACCGGCCGTTAAATTTTTCTTTTTAAAGAGTTTGGTGCTGAAAACACAAAAATGATATTAAGAAAAAAATAATACAAGAAGATCTTGTGCTAGTTCTTTAAAACACTTGTGCATTTTCCCCAATTTGTATAATAGGAGATGTCGGGTCACCCCCACCACCAACACCCAAAAAATAAATAAATCCGTATGGCAAATCAGGCAAAACTGTCAACTGATTTTCTTGTTTTCTGTTGAGGCGACGTGTAATATTTAAATACTAATTTGTATAACTTATGATGTAATAAAACATTATATACCGGAATAAACTGTAACTGCGATGATTGCGTAAACATTTGTGTACATTTTACAATTGAAACTAGTTTGAATAGTGCAAGTGATGACTAGTAAACCACTAGAATTGAGGGGTTGACTAATTAGTTTAAGTGGTAAACTCTAAAAGTCAGAATTATTGCGTGAACTTGAATGCCGCTTTTATATAATATTAATCGATCGAGAAGTCTTGATTCTTGAAAGAAAGTTGGATTTGCAACACTGAGGATTTTTTTTTACCCAAGCAATACAGATCGTGGTGAAGCCAAAATGTATATATACATATATATATATATATATATACATATATATATGTATATATATATATAATGTTATTATATATATATATATATAATGTTAATTATTGAAAGTTAACTATATATGTATACATAAATGGTCTCTCATGGATCAAAGATTCGACTTTGGTGTATGTTTCGATCCCCTATATATTAGAAACGTTCAGTAATTTTTGGGGAGTTTTTCGACATGTTTCGAAATTTTTTTTAAAAGTTATTATTGTAATGAAATTGAAAATTACTTCTAGTTTCGCTTCGATTGACCAAGTCAAAAATGGAAACGTTTGGGTGGTTTTCAAGAAATCGTATGAAAATTTTGATCCATTTGGTCTCTATATATAAGTAACATATGTTAGTACCGTAGCACCATGTAAAGAAAATGAAATTAGTATAGTATTATTGACGATATATCAAATGAGAAATTATTACAATAAATGAATTTGCAATATTTGAATAACCCTTAATTGGAATTATGTAAAGAAACGAGGAAGTTGAAACTTGTGATTCATATTTTTCATAAAATAGATTTACCCCCTCTATGGTGTTTGAGATAGCGGGCGCATCTGTCTCTCACACAAAGTGGTTTAGACGAACCTGCAAACCTACGGGTCTGTTAGGTGGCGAGCCTACGGATTATGCCAAGCTATATGCTTAGTTTATTTAAGAGATCACCTATATTAAGATTTTGGGGGTAACCAGTGGCGGTATTGAGACATGACAACGTGAGAGATTGATAAGTGTCGTGTACCAAATATGGTACATCAGGTCCCAACTTCTAAGTGTGTTGTGTTGGTAACATACTTTTTCTTCTCCAAAATGTTGTATGTAAGAGAAGAGACTTGGAAGTATTCAATTTAGTTTGTTGCATGATATATAATGGGGTAATTTGTGACATTTCTCTGGTCTCGGGAGGTTCTCCGGCCATTTTGGGGGGTGTTTTTGAAAGGTTTGAAACGTTGGGAGCTTCAGCATGTTTTTGAATGTCTAGGGAATGAATTTACCATATCAGAAATTTTCTAGGGTCCTTTGCACATTTTTAAAGTTCTCAAGGTGGGCCTGCAATTTTTGAAACTCTGCGGGATCGAATTGCAAAGTTTGAAAGTTTTCCACGTCCTCGTGAAGTTTCTGCCTTAAGGGACTAATTCACAAATACAGCCAGATTAGCTTGACTTTTTGCTTATCGACTTATCATTATTTTGTTGATTGTATTGTCCTTTGATATTTTACTATGTGTTTTGCAGTGAAGCTACTGATGACGAAGTTTGCATGGCGAAGGGATGGGGATCTTAAGATCCTGTTGTAGAATCTTTTTTTGAATCCTAAATTATGTAGCCACAAGAAAGATTGCAATAACATCCGTATATATGATATTCATTTAATTACTTTTTTATTCATCTTTTAGCATCATTACGTTAGTAATTAAATACATAAATACGTTGATTATACAAATTTGTATGTGTACAGAACCATATCAGTGAGGATTATTATATCCATCCTTCGCAGTACATGTTGTTAATGAACTTCAGGCCCTGCCTTGCTTCTAGTCTTCCCAATACATATAATCAGTGACCCCAACCCCCTGCACGCTTTTGGTCCAGTTGGTTTGCTCGGTGGATGAATTGGTTTTTCGCTCGGCGTTTGAGTCTGGGTCGAACACCGGACCGTTGCCCAATTTCCAGTTTCGGTCTGGGCGGAAATTTTGTTTTTGGTCTGGTTTTTCTGTTTAGGCCGGTTTGGCCGGAAAAACGTGCACACCGAGCAAGTATTAATGGCATAGTGAGAAAACAAACGAGCATGCCTTTATGTGCTACCATGTAAGCATTGCTGAACCTATGTTCAAGAATCCAAACGACCACGCCGGTGAAAACGAAGAGTGCTATAGTAGTTAGCCACAGTTCTATTGTTAGAGGCTTCAAAGAGATCCAAATGATATTTGGATTCTCATATGTAATTGGAGCTGTAATAGTAACTCATCATGTCAAGAAAGTACATATATATGAACAAGTTTTTAGGAAATCAATAAAACCATTTTACAACTGATCATTTTAAGGCTCAGATTAGATTTGTTAACCTTTTTGAAAACTGATTTTTCCTATGTTAAAATTTCTGAGATACTATGTCCTAAGATAAAACAAGAAAGTAGCATTATGGAGGAAGGGATCGACATACCGGAGGCCGCTGCATAAATGACTTCAAATGTATTGTTTCTTACTTGAGTTTGTGCATTGCACCAAAACAAGAGTAGACTTGATATTAAAAAATATAAACTTGAGAAGAAGAAGAACATTCCCATTCAGAGCAATAAACTTAGTATAAGGCACTACTAACCCTTGAGGATATTTATATTTGGCCCATACAAAACTAATTCAGCCAATTTGTTGAATTGGTAAAACTTCCACTATAGTTTACAATATATGATGGTGAAGTAGTAAGAGATTCTGAAGTGATCAATCTGTATTTGGGCTTGAAATGTAATTAATCATTCTTGCATCTCAAGAAGAGTTTACATCAGCGAGGAATACATATATATTTGGGCGTTTTCCATGAAGCTAACCCAAACCAACTATATCTTTAGTCAATATTAATGGAGTTTGAGTATATTATGTTACAAAATGAATTTTATTAAGTCGGTATGTTGGTTTTTTTTTTAAAAGGTTTTTGGCCTCGGGATAATGGTTAATTTGTATGCCATATCGAGTTTATTAAATAGCTTTAGTGGTGAGGTAGGAGTTGGAGAAAATTATTTCGTGCAACTGTTGCATTTGTTTAGTGCAACAAGCCAATGTGTCGTAACTTGTTTTCTTGACATGTCGAGCAACAAAAATTCCATCATCAATCGTGTATTGTTGAATTTTCATCGAATTAGATGCACAACATCATATTATCAAATGAAGTGATTAGCCGAGAATAGAAATATGAGATTTTAAGCTTTATTCGCGAGTTTTAATTGCGGTTTTTTGAACACCTTTAAGAAGCTCACTTTTTAATGAGGATTAAGGAGTAAGTCCATTAATTGCTTCCCTGTTTCACGTCTAAGTCGTGATACCAATACATTGAAAGTCTCGTTCAGTTGCAAAAGATAAATAATCTTGAATTTATATGAGTAAAACTCACATTATAATCACTGGCGCACCAAAAATCGACCTTTATAGTCGATATTTATCAATATTTATTAAAATAGCGGCAGTATATAGAAGATTGAATCAAACACATAAAGGCACACGAGTCACGAGCTTTTGTTACTGAAAAACATCGAAATTGTTTGAACACATTATTTTCTTGCTAAATTTAGTAGTACAATTGGAATGTTCATGACCAGACGGTAAGTCATATTCATATATACACAGGAGGAAATCGAAAACTTGACCGTATCAAGAGATCACGTGACATCTTAATGTCCTGGCTTATTTATTTTTTTCATAAAAAAGTCAACTTATCTCTACAAAAGTTGTGGAATTAGCGGTTGGATATTTTATGGCAGAATTATGAGTTATGGTCCTTACGGGGGCTATCAACCTAAAACCCCCTGTGGTTTGGAAAACCTGCACAAAATCTCCCTGTGGTTTGAAAACTACCTAAAATCCCCTTGTGGTTTCAAAAACCCTGCACACATTCCCTTCCGTTAAATTTAACATAACTCCGTTAGTTTTATTTAAGAATGACTAAATTGCTCTTATTTATTTTTAACTTCTTTTAAAAAAAAAAAATCTGGATGTTTAAAAAAAAAACAAAAAAATAGGAATTTTATGTAGGGTTTTCAAACCACAGGGGGATTTTGTGCAGGGTTTTCAAACCACAGGGGGATTTCGTGCAGGTTGTCAAACCACAAGGGGGTTTCATGTTTTCAGTTTTTAAGGGTGAAATAGACTTTTTAATTCGAAAAAGTACACAAAAGTTAAACCCACTCTCGCATAGAGCGAGTGGTCGCCACTCTCTGACGGAGATTAACGGATTAGGGATTTTGTGCAGGATTTTGGAAACCACAAAGGGATTCTGTGCAGGGTTTCTGAAACCACAAGGGGATTCTAAGTAATTATCAAACCACAAGGGGATTCCGTACAGATTTTCAAAACCACAAGGGTGTTTTATGCATTTTCCCCGTCCTTATGGATATCTTCTTTTGTGGTTTTTTGACGATGGGGAGGTATCTTTTTATATGTGTACAACTTTACATGTAATATTCAAAGTACAGCTATATATACCGAAATAAACTGTAGGTAACTGCCATGATTGCTTAAATATTTTTGTACATTTCGCAGTAAAATGTTTGAAGTGAAACTAGTTAATATGACTAGAAAAAGTGGTGACTAGAAAAACCATTGTAATCGAGGGTTGACTAAATTGGTTTAAGTGGTAAACGCAGAAAGTCGGAATCATTGCGTGGAACTTGCCGCTTTGATGTGATATTTGACTCTAAAATCCTTGAAAAAATGTTTGATTTTTTTGAAGCAGGGATCAAAGTTTCTTTCTTTTCTTTAAAAAATATTGAAATATTTTTATTTCTCACTTTATAGAAAAGAAATATACATGTATTTTCTACATCGATTGCAATAAGAGATTATACAAATTTTTCGAAACAAGAGGGTTTTATGCATTTTCCTCCGAAAAGCTTCTAATATCTGACGCATCGAAACATACCATGGAAACGAAACTTTGATCGATGGTTTTAAGCAATACAGATAGGAGTGGAGCTAATATTAGGAACGACTGAGGCAAAATTATCAAACACACACACATATATATATGGAGAAGTACGAAAAATAACTGGTATCTTTGAGCCAGCTCAACTAACAGTTACAATGGTAAACAACACAAGAATGGATGAATTAGGAGAAGAGATCAGACAACATGTGCACGTTAGACGCGTCTTAAGCAATGTTTTTAAAACCGGACCGGACCGGCCGGTCGAACCGGTCGGACCGGGACCCGGTTCCTTGTCCGTCCACTGGTTTTGACCGGTTTAACCGGTTCAACCACCGGTTGATCCGGTTTAACCGGTAAAATCAGTGAACCGGTGCCTTGCCGGTTCAAAGCACCGGTTCGGTTTTAAAAACACTGGTCTTAAGATCAATATCAGTTTTCTGATGTTTTCAAAAAAAATCTAAAAAAGATGTAAAATGTTATAATATTTGTTTATTTAGATATAAGTATAATTAAATTGTGATTTATTGTTGTGACCGTATCAAAAAATAGTATATGTACATATTACCAAGAAATAGTATACATGATGATTATATGGTTTAGGACATGGAACAGTTTATATTACATGCATCTTATAATAGTGATTTTATACAATTTGTCTACACACACTCTCTCACAATCAATTGAAGCATAGTCTTGTGTCATTTTTCATTAAACAATGTGCATATCTGATCTTCTTTGGCCTGAGGCAGCTACATACTGTGAGTTTGGACTAGTATCTCCATTTGCATCATTCATTTCTTCTGCTGAAACTGGAACTACTGTGCTTGAAGAGCAAGGATTTCCAGCTGCGCCTGGTGATGTGTTTCCTCCGCCTTCTCTGTCCTTAGAACGGAAAGATTTGGGATCTCTTTGATCAAAGTGCTTGGCTATTGCGCGAGCTTTTGACCATAGTGTGGTACTAGAGTTTGAGATCCTATGGACAAAATCTCTGTTCTCGTACAGATATCTTGCTAAGAAAATCACAAGGCAAGTCGCTGTAATCCCTCCTGTGATCGCGAAAAGCGTTTTAAAACTCTTCAATGAGATTCTAGTAGATTTAAGCATGCTATCTTCTTCTGTATATTTTGACAATTTCATCCAATGTCCCTCGATTTCTGATAGCGTACCATTGTCCGTCAGCTCAATCACTGCCCGAGAAACATCAGCAACTAATGGTGAGCCCTTTCGAAAAACCTGATATTACAAACAATGTGAGACGTTATAAGAAAATGAACTGTTCTAGGAAGGGAGAAAAAGCATTGACTCACATAAGCAAATCCTGCGGAAGCATAGGTTGGATCAGCTGCCATGTACTTTTCAGCGTATTTGGATAAAAAGAGATCAGCGAATGGCTTGACCGCGAAAAGGGCTGATATAGTTCCGTTAAACAAGGCTTCATCCATATCCTCTTCACGACTGAACAACTTGATCTTAAATTTGTCGAAATTCATCTTTAGTAAAAGATCAAAAGTGAAAGACTCTTTGCGACATCCAACATACTCTCCTTTTCTGATAAGTTCATTTACACTATTAACAGACGGTTGAAGCCGTGGTATTGTTAATCTTGCTGAAAGACTAGCCGTGTAGGTTGAGTTCAGCATCAGGACAACAAACATCCAGACAATTATGACCAGACGAGCTAAATTGCTCACTATTCTTTCCCCTGCATGTACAAATGACAAGTCATGAGTAAAATCCAGAAAAGAAAACAAGAATGTTGATTCAATTACAGGTATGTTCTTTTGTTCGTTCATGGAAGAAGTAACTTACTCTGAGCATATACTAACGACATCATGGGAAAATAAAAGATCATGCCAGCATGTTCTGCAGGGGTACCCCTGTATGCACTGTTGAACCTATGCTCAAGAATCCAAAGGGCCACACCGGTCAAAATGAAGAGCGCTATAGCAGTTAGCCACAGTTCTGTTTTTAGGGGCTTCAAGAAAATCCCACTGCTATTTGGATCCTCAGGTGTAATTCGAGTTATCATAGTGACTCCTCCTGGTATGAATGGTACAGTGAAGTCAACGTACTTTGATCTGTTATATGTGATGGTAATATCTCCCACAGCGGCATCATAGTTCTATAAACATCAACCAGAAGAAAAGTGAACAAACTCTGAACTAACGAAAAAATAATTTAAGTTTCAAATGAAGCCAATTAAGGGATCTGTGTCTTTTCTACCTGAAGAAAAACTTGATAAGTGAGTTCTTCGTATCCTCCAATTGAGCCGTCAAGTTTTTCAAATGGAAAAAACTCATATGGCACAGCATACGGCATTGCTGCCATTACGGCCTTAAACATATCTATGTAGCAACCACTAACTCTCGAAGAGTTAGTTTGAGGGTCTTTTTCTACTTTAACAAATTCTTCAAAGCCAGCTTTGGATGGCACACCAATTCGAAGTTTCTTACCACTAACTGGAACCTCCCATCCCTTTGGCACATTCGTAGAATCTCCTGGAAATGTAATACTCTTCAACTTCTTACCTGAAGTAGTACTAGTAACATTCTCAGTTTGTTCCCTTATAATTCCTTGAGAAGGTGTCCAAATTCCTACTTCTCTCTCACCATTTCCGACCACATTCAGTATTTGAAAGGACGAAGGCTGTAGTTTCCCGTTAACAAGACGGAACTCTCCAGCAAGTCCTTGAAATGTAATCTTGGACATGGCTTCCAAAAGTTTTGGACCTGTTCGTGATACTTTAGTAGTAAACGGGTTTATAGAATTGACGACATTACTTGTGTTCAGAGAAGAACTTGGCTCCCGTACTTGAACACTTTCAGCAGCCATAGCCAATGCCCACAAAGTATCATATGCCCACAGACCGTAAAGGCTCAACTCTGCTTGTGAAACGTCGGGATAATCATTAAGGAACTTCCTCTTCCATTTTCTAGCCGTATCCCTGTAAAGAATTTGGGAGTACATCAAGATAATCTTATAACGTTCACAAGTTATAGGACTAATTTTGAATTGATTATGATTCATCATAGTAATTTTCTCCACTAATTATTTGCATATGGTATAACTGTTTCCCCTGATAGTATTCACAATCAAGATTGGTTAGGTCCATAGGACCAAACCACGTATTTCTTATCTTCACTTGCTTCTCTGTTCAATTAATATCTTTCACTATTCAAATTCTAACATTACCTGAGTCTTCTTGATCTTGGAATCAGAGGTTTAACACCAAGAACCCCTTGCATAGACTCAAGAACCTCTGTATCCAGTGAAGAAAGCAAATCCACCAGCCCACTAGTCACAATCCACGCATATCCTTCACTCATCATTTCTGCTTCCTTCACTTTTAAAAAGAATTTAGAGGCGAGAGTACTCGACATGTGCACTACAAACACTCTTGTCTGCATAGTTTTCATCTTATATAGCTCCGCAAGCATAAACTCATCGGTTGCTGTAATAGGGATGATGCTTCTGTATGAAATTCGGGCATATATTCCTTGACATACATTTGCAAGGTACGGAATAATGCCGTTTCCATATTCTGATCCTTCGTATATGAGAACGACCTGACTCCAGTGGAAGTAATCGAGTAATGCACAAATAGCGCCAACTTGAGCTGCATCATCTAAGGCTGTCTGAACAAAATACGGAATTTGGTCATGGAGAGGAATTGTGGCAGAGAATGAAATGATTGGCACATTTGCTCTATCTCCAAGTCCAATCACAAAGCCTGCTTGTGAAGATTTCTGAGGACCGATTATGGCATCAACTTCTACATCCTTCAGTAAATTGAGAGCTGCATCAATTCAAGAACGTGCATGTGAACAAGTTTGCAGCAAGATCAATAAAACCAATTTACTGCTTATTTCAAGTACAGATGATGTATGTATTCCTCTTGTTCAGCTCAAGTTAGATACTAAGAAGAAGAAATAAAACATAGTTTTTAAGGTATAGAAGTCCTAAGATTTGTGCTTAACCAGTGTATAAAACAAGAACAAATAATGGAGGATGGTATCGATCGCATATTACCGGAAGTTGCCGCATCAATAACTTGTCCCTTTGAGTCCCTCACATGGAGCACAAGTCTTGTAGTGTAATTGGAGTTGGCTCGATAGAAGTCATCATGAGCAAGAGACAAGCTAGTCAGGCCTACACGCCCGACAAGTGAATCCAAGTCAAGAACGACACCAATTTGAAATGTATTATTTTGTACTTGAGTTTGTGCATTGCACAAATAGAAGAGTAGACTTAGTACTAAGACAGATAAACTTGAGAAGAAGAACTTTCCCATTCTTAGCAATATCTTAATTCTTTACACAATGCAATATTCTTTCGGAGTAGTGCAAATTAGCCAGTTTATATATCAGAGGCCATACAAAAGTAGTGCAGGCAATTTTTTTGAATTGGTATAAGTTCCATAACCATAATTTTACAATATATAATTGAGTGTTAGAATAGGTAAGTAGTGAAGTAGTAAGAGTTTCTGAATTTATCAATCTGTATGACTAAGTTTTAACTACGTACTGGTATGCATGTGTGAGCCTCAAGAAACAACAACTGAGTGTCATCACTCATCAACATGGAATGTTTAAGCATTTTCCTGGATGATGCTCATATCCTAATTAAAAACCAATGAATTGATCTTCTTTTCCTTTTTGTCTTTGATCCTCTCTCTTTCTCTGTCCAATTCACAATACATGCATGATGTATTTGCAAATAATTAGTTGAGGATGGACTAATTAGTTTATGTGGTAAACTCAACAAAGTCAGAATTATTGCGTGAACTTGCTGATTTGGTGCATGTAGTTTACAATTTTTACATGTCCCTAAAATTCTCCAAAGAACGTCGAATATCTATATATATATATATATAAAATATTGCAACCCTGGATTTCTTTAGTAACAACGAGATTTGATATACTATTCTAGGTTAATAATAGCAATTGTCGCTATATATTAGTCCAACTCTATTCTAATTTTTTATTTTATCTCAATCAAAATCCAAGAAGATCTATTTCCTCGATACCTCAATTGTCTTGACTAGTCACCTCTTAACTATAGCATATTAATTTATAACTTTCTAATAATTTAAGCCACTACTATTTTATGTATCTCATTCCTTATCAAGATATCTCATTACTAAGTTCGTCAGACATTTTTTTTTTTTTTTTTTGAGATTATGGGAATAAAAAATCTTGAGCGGGCCCTTCAATATATAATTTTTATAAATGTTTTCAAATAACCCCCCAACACTCTTGCAAAGAAGGAGCTCAACTTGTCGGAAATTTTACAAGAGGTAGGCACTTCAAAAGAACTTCTTTCAGTCTTTACTTCAATACTTGTGTTTCAATTTATCAAAAAAAAAAAAAAAAAACTATATCATGATTTTCACCTTTCAAAGCTTCTTCCTATCCTGTCTGATAGTATAATATTTTGCAAGAATTTATCCCTCAGTTTGTTACAAAACTATTTTTATCATTGTTAAAGTATTTATTTTCTGAAATAAACATTATGGGTTCATAATAAAATTAGAAATATACATACCAACGATGCCGTTTTAAACAAGACACAACATTTTAAAAAATGCCGCATCTGGCCCAATCACTTAAGTTCTGGGCTTACAGTTCCCTATTTAATTGGGCCCAGCATCCCATAAGCGCGCGACATAAATACAAAAAATTCAGAATCAGAAAATCTCAATCTAGGGTTTTTGAACACAGTAGCAAAAAGCTTTGCAGTTCAGTACAATCAGCAGCAATGGCGAGCACTAAAGTTCAGCGGATTATGACCCAGCCCATCGTATATCCACAATCCACTTCTTTTTCTGTGTTCTCCTTAATTTTGCGATTTTTCTAACTAATTTTTGTGTTCTTTTGTTATGTTTGAATTTGTTCGCAGAATCTGATTTTCAGATTTCTTCAGAGTGTAAGTTTTATTTGCCCTATTTTTCGCCTATAGCTTTAATCTCACGCGATTAAGCGAAATGATTTATAGTTTTATGTTTTGAATTTTGTGCAGAAAGCTAGGATTCAGATTTGGCTGTTTGAGCAGAAGGATCTGAGGATCGAGGGCCGTATAATCGTAAGTCTCGGTTTGTTTTAGTATTATATAACAATATTTATTTTGATGTTTACTTAAAATTGTTGACATGCTAAACCTGAATTAGACTGTTCTTTCTATCATCTACTTAGTATGTTATAGTTTGTGAACTGAAAATGGGTATTGATTGTTGTTGTTGTATGTAAATACCTCGAGTGAGGTTTAGCTCTGTTATCTACGTGCGTGCTTTCTTACAGAGCTTTATGTTTTGTGTTTCGATAGAGGACTCTAGCTATGAGAAATGAAAAAGGTTTGGAGCTAATTTTGTGCTTGGTTCTTCATGCGTGACTTGAAAAAGCTAAGAGATTCAGTAGCTCGATTCGATAATTCTTTATGAATTTATTTAGTTAATATTTCTAGATTAAGTTGAATCTGACAAGTCATACCTTCCGACTCAATAATGATTGGCGCATTCAGAAAATTCTCTAATTCTAATGGTACTTTGTAGTGCGACACTTGCCATTAATTCCAAGTTAGAGAGAAACAGTGACACGGGACCGTAGTACTTTTTACTGCTATATGTTTCTGTTGAGCGCAATATTATGGATGTGGGTTCAACTGGAGTAAGTTTCTTTCTTCGCCCTTATCCACTCTATTATTTGACTATAAGACTAACTTTCCCCAACCATTGTACATGAGAAGTTCTTAATAGGAAAATTGGCTCCCTAAGGAAGGAATGACAAATTTTTTCTTTTAGATGATTACCATAGGTAGGCTGTCACTCTACATGTTGCCGAGTATAAAACAACTCACACGATATGCTGCTGAAAATGAGAGTTAGAGTGTGGTGACTACAGATTAAGGCTCTTGGGAGATGAGAAGTAGAGTGGTAAGACTCTTGAAAGATGAGAGGTAGAGTGTGGTGACTACAGATTATGACTCTTGGATGTTGAATTTTCTGGGAAGATAGGCTTTCAGAAGCCATATTACAAAGTACGACTAGATTTGAGAGAAATCAGGATTGGTCAAAACATAGAGTATCCACTTTACGAAGTCTGCTTACGTTACAACCTTGTTCTCCATGTATACTTGTAAGTTGGTAACCTTTGGAAGGCAAAGCTTCTCTACACACCATTTGCAGTTATTACCACTCCTGTTCTTAAAGTGCTTGTGCGTAATCAAATTCAGACGGGTCAATGGATTTTGTCTCTCACAGTTTGAACTCAAATTACAGGAAATGTCTCTAACTCCTTGATGTGAACTTTGGTTTCCTCAATCTATTGCTCACTTCGGCTAATTACTATCAGTGAATTGTGAGAAGAAGATTATGTAACATATTTTTTTCAAATCTTTTTTGTCAAGAATAACTGCGATTTCTGTTTGATGAATTACGAGACGCTTTCTAATGTTTGATCAAAATACAAAATCTCTGCATGTGTCAGAAACAACAAAGACTCCCCTTCTCGCGGATAGACTTTTGCTAAAATTGTTGGCAATACTTAATATTCTTTAGGAATTTACACAAAGTTTCATTCTTTTGTTTCATCTCTTTTCTATGACTACTAATTCTAATGTGATATTTTATACGTTTGGAAATGTGATGGATTGTCTTGCAGTTCAACTAAACAAAGGGCGTAATCATAATTCACCATTGTATTTATAATGTGCAAAATTAGAATTCTGCAGGTCTCACGAAATTAATTGCTGTTACATTCTCTGTGTGTATGTCTGTGGGTTTGTGTTCGTATCTCTCTGTTTCATAGTTTGAATATGTGCTATAAATTTCCCCATCTCATCAAATCACTGGTAGTTAATGGCTCAGTATGAATATTTCATACTGATAATAGAGGGGCTGCAATATTTATAATTTTGTGCTAGTGCTGCCATATACATCCAATGATTATTCTTGAATTCTCATCATTGCATCCTGTTTTTAACAGGGTTTTGATGAGTATATGAATTTGGTCCTGGATGATGCTGAAGAAGTCAGTGTGAAGAAGAACAGCAGAAAGCAACTTGGTTAGTAGCCAAATGTGGATGATATTTATTTAAATTTACGTTTTGTTTCTCTCATATTTTTATGGTATGAAATACTTCTTCAGGCTTGCTCTTACATTCTTGTTTTCTTTTTCTTATATCAGGGAGGATACTCTTAAAAGGGGACAACATCACATTGATGATGAATACGTATGCCTTTGCTCTTTCTTGTTATGTATATGAGCACATTATGAAACTTATTTAACCTATGTACTGATTTTGATTAAACTTTTTGTTGTCCAGGGGTAAATGATGACTGACTGTCCGCGGAATACAAAATTTAGCTGCATTTCATGTAGTAATCTGTATAATGATTTGAATTTATCGCAGTGTATGGTTTCCTATTTTAATGTCCTATTGTCTATGTTGGTAGTGAACCTTGAAGTGATTGACTTTTTCTTGGAATTAGTGGCTGGTTGGAATGTGAAGTGTGCTAATTTTGGGTGCATGGACCATCTTGCAAGTTTGACTTTTACTATTAACATGTTGGAAACTTTAGGCTATGAGGTTTGAAATTATCTCCTTCATATGGCAGTACTTGTGGCTGAAAATTAACAGAGTTGAACTTTAAGTGGAAATTGTGCTTCTGATGTGCCATGCCGCGAGCTCCTTAGAATGCCTAGCTTGTCACCCCTCCTATGTTTCGGGCTTTAGGGCAAAAGGGGACTTTCCAAGTCACTTGTGCAGCTTGAGATGTCTGAAAATTTAGTATCAGATGTTACTCGATGGTTCTGCTGCTTCTTTGCTAATGTTTCTTCCACAAACTCTCCACTGTCGTTTGCTTTACCCCAAAGCACAACATATAGTCCACCAATCACAGCCAGTGCACCCACCAAGCTAACCACCAAGAAAGAAAAAAAAGAGTCTATCAGAATACGAAATAAAATAGATGTACAATATGTATAGATCAAATATGTACGTGGATCAGATCTTTAGAACTTGTGAGTATTATTTTGTTTCGTTGTTTAAAAAATGTTAATTGTAGTTGTAAGTTTTAAAATATGATGAATGTAGCCTGAAAGTTCACCAGGCTCGGTTTAGGTATATTTTTCTAATGTGTAGTTTGGTTATTCAGTATATCATTGATACATACCTCCCGGTGTACAGTTCTTCGTGCATAAAAATGCAAGCAAAGACTGTTACAATGACGATCAACAAAGGATTGAACATGGCAGAGAACACGGGTCCTCTCTTTGAAACGCACCAGGCTTGAGCAAAAATGCTAACTGCCGATACTAGTCCCTGTATAAATAAAAATGAAAGGGTATCTTTTTATTTTCTTACTTTATCTCTAAGAAAAAGTACCAGATGAGATAAAAGCGTTTTGTGACCTACTCCATGTGATATAGTGAAAATTGTAAACATGTTTAAAAAATTGTAGCAAATTACTCACTGAATATATGCAACAAATGAGTTCAAGTGTGGATTTTAGTTTCCAAGCTTTAATATCCGGCTCAAATATTAATGCCAAAATTCCAGATTGGAGTCCCGCAATGAGGCACATCCATGCTGTCAATAAAAGATGATCTGGGTAGCTTGCAGATACACGGACCTGGCAATTATTAAATTTGGACATACTTAATTACTTACAATACAATATTTAAATTAATGTATAATTATATAATAGTACCTGCAATATTAAATAAAGTGACCAGAAACAACTGCTCCCAAAGAGTATGAAACAGCCTAGCAGCCACGTGTCATGCCCTCCTTGGTGGAGTAGTGAAGTTGAGTTAATTATTGGCATAAATTCAATATTTAGCAATTTTGGACCTTTAAGTAAAGCCATGAGCACAGCACCACCGACGCAAAAGACTGTCCCAATTATCTTAGCAGCGCTTGTCAAGCTTCGGAGGCGCAATTTTTCTAACCTAAATATTTAGTCAATGAGAAAAATGAATTTTCTTAACACTCTAGGATCCATAGTGGTTTAACATATAAATGATGTACAAAAAAAAAAGGTCAAAAAAAAAAAAAAAACCTTTGCAATTATAGATATAATGAGCTTTCAAATAGTAAAGTTGTATGTGTTGTTAACTTGTTACCCCATAGTGTAAGCCATTATAAAAGTGATGGCAGGTACCAAATTGTATAGTGCACTTGCTGCTGAAGACGAGGCTAGATACACACCCTCAAAAAAGGCGTTCTGAAAAGCTGTGACACTGCATGGCAAAAACAAAAGAAATTGTAAGTGAGAAAAATAAATTTAGCGGGCTAGCTTCTTTTCTATATCAAAATAATGTTATATAAGAAATTAAGTTAAGTTCAATAGTTACTTACCCAACAAATGATATCAAAAATATCAACCAGAAGTTCTTCCATCCCAAGAAGAAGCTCCTTGTGCCCCTCCTGCACGAAAAGTTGCCTTATAATTAATTCTCTAATATATAGGATAATTACACTTACATTCCTTTAAGTTTGGTCTGATTATAAGAACCTCTCTTATGTTAGCTAATTACAAAAAATAACTCTGAAAATGACAAATTGACTCTTCTGCTATTTGAAAAATAATAAGAGCTAATGACATTTTACCCTAATATTATGTCGAACATGCATGTTGCCTCATTGTGAATAATCAACAGGCAAACTAATAGAGCTAATTATCCTATGTGATAAATAATAACCAAATCACCCCCTATGACTTTGAAAAATTGCAGGCTACGTACCCTCTAACACTTGTCTTTGCAACGTATAAAAACATAGCTAGAGATCTGAGTGGGCTTATTTAACATATAATACAAAGGGGTAATTACTTGTCTATTTATTTCTCATAGGGGTTAATGTGCCTATATTAATATAACACTATTTTTAACATGGAGTTATGCACCTATTTCATATAACAGTTGTGCCAAAAACCCTAATATTTATAGAGACATCCCTTACTTTTCAATCTTATAAAACTTTTAGGATATCTCTGTAATTATTCAGACCTTATGAAAGATCTATATGATTGAAGCAACTTCACTTAATTAAATATCCTATTTCTAAAATGTGTGTGTATATATATATATACACACACACATCATGGAATTATTAAGATTTGAGAAACTGGTTGTACTTGTACCTTGTGAAGTAAACAATAGGAGCTATGAACAAGAGTGCGATGCATTGCCTGTAACAGACGAAGACCATTGAACTCATATTCTGTAAAAGAGCGGCTCTACTCATCAGAGTCACTCCTGAATACAAAAACTGACATGCAATTAGTACAATTGTGGGCTTGTACTCTTCTATTCCCATTTTTCCTTTTTCTTTTTTTGGCAAGAACTTTAATTTTTTGTTTTGATTGTGTGATTGGCAATATCAGCTAATGCAACATATATAAGTCCTTTTGAAACGAAACCACTCTTCTCAATTGTAAATATAATATAACCACGTTTGTTTGTGTATTATATATGCCACAATTATGCACGACTTCGTGGACCAGGTGGAGAAATATTAATTTATTTTTTGCGTATTGACCGGATGGCTTTTGCTGACCTGGTTACAGAAAGGAGAAAATAAGTCCAACTTAATATATTGAGTACTGGGAATATTGTGAGATAATTGCGAAACCTTTAATTTTATTTTTCCTTTTTTATTTTTTACTCATGATTTTAAAGATTTTTATGAAAAGAATATGGTCTATTACTTATGTTTAATTGTAGCTAGCTAGTCAACAAAAGAAATGCATAAATACTTTCATTTTCATAATTTTCCGAATATTCAAAAATTAATCACTTAATTGTATGTTATTTTCATAATACTACTGTCATTTTCATAATATTTCCTATGTATATGATACTATCAACTATGGGTGCAGTCAACAAAAATAAATTTAAGGTGTTATTTACAAATTCTGAAAGTTCGTTTCGAAATAATTCTAATGAAAAACATAGTACTCAAATAAATATATAATGTGGTTTTTCTAATTTATCCAATCACTATACATTGGGCAAATTCAAACTAAGTCCTGACTCGTGCCATTATCCCTAAGCTGCATGATCATTTCAAACATATATCTGTATCTATATTAGAATTAAATATTAAAGTATATGATGGAGAAAATGTGGTATTATATTCAATATTTCCATGTTCATACACAAGTCATCGCCTTATATTAAAAAACTGAAAGATAAATTTCACGTGTACGTTAGCAACTTTATTGTTTTTTTTCCCCACACAAACGTGGTGCGCGTCAATAATGATGATAACTATATATTAGACATTATTCACTTAATTTTCATTTGTTTGATGTGAAATCCTAACCTATTTGCGTGCGTCAAGATATAGCGATCAAGTCAGTAAGATCTTGCACTTCTATTAATCCTAAAAGAGCTAATATCTTGTTAAAATAATAAATTGTGTGTGCGATTTTAAAACAAGTTCAATGCAAAGCCATCAATGCATTAGCAAATATCTTATTTGTTAACAAGTCAAAGGCCAAAGGATTTTTTTCTAACTCGGCTATGTAACTCGTCTAAGTATCAACCGTGGTCATTTAATAAAAAAAAACGTCCAATTTCAATTATATAATATGCAATCAATCTAATTTATAACCTGATAAATTGCATCAAACTCCTTGATTTTGCAAATCTTTTAATTTTCACTTTGAGAAAGAAGTGGCATAAGCATGATGGGAATGCAATCGAGGGGGCAATCCTATTGAAAGAGAAGTGGCAAAGCATAGCATTGAGAAAACGAAAATTATATAGTCTATTACGGAAGGCATTGTTTCTTACCATGAGTGTAAATATATGTGACAACTAGATAGATCTAAAACATACATTCTGAATTATATTACATTAATTTTCAATTTTATTATTATCTAGTACAATTTTACATTCTAAGTTTATTATTACATTAATCGCACGTCAAAACAAGTCAAACTGGAGTAAAATACATGTGGACTCTCATAGTTTAACTGATTGCTTGTGTGGCTTTCATAGTTAAATTGTTGACTTATCAAGCAAAATGGGATCTTCCAAGTCACTGGTGCAGCTTGTAATTTTGTTTGAGAATCTACCTAGAGGTGTTGCTGTTTCATTTTGCTTCTTCATGATTTGAGTCGTCGTCTCTCCCTTCAATGCTTCATCGTCCTTTGCTTTACCCCATAGCACAACATATAGCCCAAGAATCACAGACAATGCACCAAACAAGCTAACCACAGAAAAAATAAAAGTAGTAAATAAAATAATATAGGAGTATCAAATGTAATGAAAGCTCTATATGTTAATAAGAATTTTTGCAGCTAGTCCACTCCTGCAGCTGCAATTAACTCCTCTTTATGAAAGAAAAAGGTAACAACTTTATATATATATATATATATATATATATACATGCGCGTAGCTAAATACGTTGAGATCATATTCTTTTATAAAAGAAATAATTTTATATATCTTAATAAAATGACTACTTAATTTTACATTAAAAACAAATGAGGAAGAAATTAAAACTGAGACTTATAGAAAATAGAAAAAGATGAAATGTTATAACTTATAATATTTTAGTCTGGAATATGAAAATATGCACACACGAAAAATAAAAATCAAACGTAAGCACTGAATTGCCGTTTTACAATAATAGAGAATTATTTTGTTGCTTCAATTTTTTTCTTTCATATATAGAGGATGTTTTAACCAATAAAAATGGAACATATCATTATTTGCTATCAGTTCTATATTTAATATGTAAAATACCTCCCGATATAGAGTTGTTCGTGCATAAAAGCCCAAGCAAAGAAGGTAACAATGACAGTGGACAAAGGACTGAACATGGCAGTGAAGACGGGCCCTCTCCTTGAAACGCACCAGGCTTGACCGAAAAATGTAATTCCTGATGCTACACCCTGCATGTGTTCAAGTATATAGTATATATTTTACTAATCCTAATTAGATTTCACTTTTTGAATTTCTTCATTTCCTAGAGAAAATATAATGGCCTGAGTAAAAGTAAATAAATAAAAACTAAATTTATACATTTTGAAGCCTGGTCTGATCAAACCTCTCATGTGGTTTGAATAAGTGCGTATTGCAGAGAACTTTGAAGTTGTAAAAAGTTGAAAAGCGTCAAACTTCTCATCCTATACTAAAATTCTTCTTGTCATAATGTTAGGCGTAAGTATAGAAATTCATCTCGATTTAGCCTTAATTTCGATAAAGAACCATATTTTTCATTCATTTTTCCAATTTTGGGAATCATGATGTATATTGAAGGGAAATAAATTATTCAATCATAGTATTTACGCCTTTTACCCTTAAAAAAACATTAATGGATTTTTTTCAAAGTTCAGTTTATATAATTATTCAATCACAACATTCGATTTTGTGAGTAATTCTTTCAAGCTTTAGAAAGCGTGTTGTAGATTGTATTATTTAAATGTAAGAAAAATATTATGGAACTAGACAAAATTTTGAAGAATGCAAATATAATAATTCAAATAAACTACTCACCGAATATAAGCAACATATTATTTCAAGAGAAGAATTCAGCTTCCAAACTTTCGCATCCTGCTCG
The DNA here is from genome assembly GCA_946800315.1 of Misopates orontium. Lineage (NCBI taxonomy): Eukaryota > Viridiplantae > Streptophyta > Magnoliopsida > Lamiales > Plantaginaceae > Misopates > Misopates orontium. The sequence continues at coordinate 10,230,213 of OX326953.1, read as the reverse complement.
AATATTAATGTCAAAATTCCAGATTGGATTGCTGCAATGAGACACATCCATGCCGTCAACGCAACATGATCGGGATAGCTTCTATATACACGAACCTGTTATTCAGAAATCGTTTTAAGTAAGTATTTACTTTAAAATGAGATTCCACATCAAGTAGAATTTCACCCTTATGACAAATTTTCACTATAAATTCCCGAGGGTATTTTTTATATTCAAATCAAGAATAAAGTACTTTTTCTAATTAGATAATACTTTAAGATGTAATTATATTTTTAAAAGTATAGTGATCATCTTTTCTTATAAATAGCTCATAAGATCTAATTAATTATACATACCTGTAAAATTAACCAAAGTGACCAGCAACATCCACTTGCGAAGAGCAAAAGACAACCTAGCAACCACGTGTCATCCCCTTCTTGGTGGAGTAGGGAAGTTGGATTAATTTTTGGCACAAAATCCATGTTTAGCAACTTTGGACCTTTGAATAATGCCATGACAATAGCTCCACTGACACAAAGCACTGTTCCAGTGATCTTAGCAGCGCTTGTCAAGCTTCGGAGACGTAATTTTTCCAACCTAGGAACTAATTAGTTGAAGAAAATCAAAAGAACTTTTTTAATAAATAGTGAAAGAACTTTAAATCAAGAGAATTTTTAGTTGTCAAATGATCTCACGTCCACTCACTCCCCATATATTAAAAATAAAATATGTTGTCATTATCACAACTACGTGGAACATAGAGTGAGACGTGAGATATTTGCCGATTTCAGTCATATTATTCCTAGATTACCATGTTTAATTATTTACTAAATAGATTGAACTATAGACGACAGTAATATATGATGTGTTATTAATATTACCTCATGATATAAGCCAATATAAAAGTTATGGCAGGTACCAAATTGTCCAGTGCACTTGCTGCTGAAGACGAGGCTAGGTACAAGCCCTCATAATAGGCGTTTTGGTAACATACAACACTACCAAAACAAATAGAAAAAATGTCAGTGAGAGGGGAAAAAAATATTCTGCAGGATCCTTTATTTTTTTTCTACGTTAAACTTTTATATCTTTCAAATAAATCAAATGAAGTAATAACTTACCCAACAAACGATAGCAAAGATATCAACCAGAAGTTCTTCCATCCCAAATATACCGTTGTTTCTCTCCTGCACACAAAGTACGTAATTTAATTCTCTTAATATACAAAATATACATTGAGCCCCTAAATTCAGGAATTGGGAATGGGACTGTCAGATTTTTATTTTTATTTTTTATTTCTAGTGAAAACATGTATTATTTTTAAAACTTGAAATTTTCTAACGAAAGTTACGAAACTTAATTTTATTTAAATTTGGTTAACGATTTATAAAATTAATTATACTCGAAAATTCAATGAAATTGTTTTACAATGCTAGTTTTCAAGTATTTTTTTTTTTTTTTTTTTTTTTGTGATGTTGCTTTTTTTCTTTTTTTAATTTGAACTTCAAAAAGGATATTATGTTACAAACAGAGTCTCTAAATTAATATGCATGCAACATTTGACATTTTTTGAAAATTTTCAAGAGAATGGAGTGTTTTTTACCTTGTAAAGTAAGCAATTGGAGCAATGAATACGAAGGCTACGATTTGCCTGTAGACGACGAAGACCATTGAGCTCATACCATGCAAAATAGCCGCTTTACCGATCAGAGTAACCCCTGAATACAACAACTGACATGCAATCAGTACAATTGTGGGCTTGTATTTTTCCACTTCCATTCCCATTAAAAATATTCTTCTCTCTCACCGAAACAAAAATTGTTTTAATTAATATATTTCAACCATCTCATTATTTCGTCATATCAAATATGGTGTAGAATCAAAAATGTAAATATCAAACATCATAGTTGTAATTTTAATTTGTCAAAATAAATTTATACTTCAGCATTACTTAATGTCCTATATGCTAAGTTATAAATATATTTCTTTCTCCGCATGTTGCATGCATGGCTGCGTGAACAATTATATGGATAGTTAATGTTGCGTATTGGCCGCAAGGTTCGATTAAATATTAAATTACTCGACATGTTGTATGCATGGCTGCGTGGACATGTATAGAGATCGATAACAGTATTTGTTGCCGGATCGATTGTGCGTTCGTCCTGTTCCATCTCATCTCAATACCGTAAAAAGAATAACAATATCACTACAAGAAATTAAAAACGGCCAAGTGTGACCGATTATTTGAGGTAACAAACAAATGGTCATTCAAAATGAGTTGTTTGTAATTGATACACGGTCATAGTTGATAATGGCAACTAAAAAACTTTCCTTAACTACTTAATTACAGACATGATTAATAAAATGAGCTTTCGGGACCGCAATGAGGGTCACGAACGTCTCATTGACTATTAAGGTTTCCTTGATCTTATAGTTGGTCAGATCACACGTTAACGACTATCGAGGCTTTTGCGACTGCATATCATGATCACGATAGCCTATCAACTGCTAATGAAACTTCTTGATGGTAATATTGAAATCTCGAAAGCCCTCCAACATTACTACCAAGGTTTCCGTGATCGCATAACAAGGCCAAAGTAACCACCATTGCGAAAAGCAGTCACGAAAGCATTAAGGCTGCATAGGGAAACTTTTAATACTATACGTACTATTGCGTCTTTGGTAATAAATTTGATACGGCGTCTTCAGCTGCATTAAGCCCTGTGTTTCAATTCCAGACGCAAAAAGTGTTTCAAGTTCATACACGAATTACTATAGCGTCTTTGGTAATAATATTTGATACGATATGCTATTATAATATAATTATATATAATAGCACATTTTGTAACAGTTTTTATTGTAATTTATTAGTAGAAACTATAAATTCAATCACTATTACAAAGTAACAATATAATCTCACGCTGATAAAATTAAAACCTTATAATCTCGCATATATATATGTCAACTATTATTTGATTTGACAACCCAAACCTCTCCACACCTCCAATGCATCTAAGTCATATATCAACTACTGATTACTACTGAATATCCATTAACCCATTTATTCAACATTACTTTACACAATATAATTCGCTTGAAACTACATTTTACGCATCCAAGCATCGAACCACACTTCGAAATTAACAATCCAAATTGAACCAAGATACTTTTAAGTTGGCACTAAATTCAGGCTTATTACGAGTTACTTGTCTGACCTCCAAAGTTTGTTGACATTTCAGACAAAAGGGGATTTTCCATATCATTTTCTAAGCTTGTGCTATCTGAAATTTTAGCATGAGAAGTTGCTAGATCGTTCTGCCCTCTTTGAGTTGTTTCATTCTTTGCTTCCAAATTGTCGTTTGCTTTACCCCATAGCACAACATATAGTCCGAGAATCACAGCCAGTGCACCCGCCAAGCTTACCACACGAAAAAAGGAAATTTATTAGAAAACTATATAAAATAGGGGTATAGTTAAAACGTCATGTGCTTTATGTATAACGTTAATTAATATGAGAACATTTTACAGGCACATCCATCTCTCTTGTATCGTGCGTCATAGTACGAAAAACACATAGAAAACCCTCTAAGAAAAAAGAAGCAACTTATGTAATTATGAAAGAAAAACAATAATATTCTTATATAATTTGATGGGAATTGATTGAATTATTCTTTATATCTTTTACACATATTATTTTTATTTTTTATGATTCTTTATGATTTTTTATTCTATATTTGTTTTAGTATTTTTATCTTTACAAGTCAAAACACATATAATGAACCAGGGTACGTATATGCAATGAATTGCTCTTTCAAAATCACATAGAGTTATTAACTATTTTTTTCTCCATGAAACATTGGTGAATAATAAATATTAATATAAAAATAAATAACTTGCAATTAGTTAAATTAATATATGATATACCTTCCAATATAGAGTTGTTCGTGCATAAAAACGCATGCAAGGACGGTCACAATGACAGTGGATAGAGGGTTGAACATAGAAGCGAAGACCGGGCCTCTCTTCGAAATGCACCAGGCTTGAGCAAATAGGGCAGTACCTGATGCTAGTCCCTATATCCAAGCAATAATTTATTTTTGCTCCCATTAATTAATTAGGGTCCATTACTTTCTAAATTTATTAAATTTTCTTTGGTAAAAGATAAATATTACCAAAGTGAAAAATAAATTACTCACCGAATATAAGCAACAAATTAATTGGAGAGAGGAATTCAGTTTCCAAACTTTTATACTCGGCTCAAAAATCAATGTCAAAATTCCAGATTGGATTGCTCCAATTAGACACATCCATGTTGTCAACGATAGATGATCTGGGTAGCTGGCAGATACACGGACCTGGTTAAAAAAAAATACTCTTTAAGATTTCTATGATTAAAGAAACACTTCTTCAAGTATAAAATATTATTGCACTAATGACCCTCTAAAGCTCAAAAACTATTGTTATTAATTATTACCTCATGATATAAGCCAATATAAAAGTTATGGCAGGTATCAAGTTGTACAGTGCACTTGCTGCTGAAGACGAGGCGAGGTACAAACCCCCATAATAAGCGTTTTGAAAACATGTGATACTGTCAAAAACAAAAGAAAGCGTAGGTAATAAAAATTAATTTAGCAGGCTAAATTCTTTTTTAATTCAAAAACAATGTTTTATAAGAAACCAAGTAAAGTGCATTAGTTACTTGCCCAATAAATGACAGCAAAAATATCAACCAGAAGTTCTTCCATCCCAAACGTAATAATGTCTCTCTCCTGCAAGCAAAATTTTGTATAGTCAAATTCTCCTAATAAATATGTCATGAGATTAGGGCACTATCTAGCTAAATGACAAACTAGAAGCAAACCTTGAAATTTTGGAGCACTCTCTGAATAAATTGTACTAAAATAGAAGATATGAAATTAAACGATATATATATATATATATATATATATATATATATATATATATATATATATATATATATATATATATATATATAGTAACGAACATTAACCTAACAAGAGATATCAATAAACAAATCGTTTTTAGGTAAAAGAAAAAGGCCTAAAACCTCCTATGGTATATCATCTTTTCGTAACTGCCCAAAAGTAGTTTTAAAAAGAGAATTTTTGCCCCTAACTATTCAAAAACTTGCAATGTACCCCTAACTATATATTCCTCTTTAAAGTTTGTTTCAGCGAACCGTGAACAAGATGTTCATATCAATTTTACCCTCAATTTCAATAAATATCATCTTTTCTCTTCAATTTGTTGTACATTTGTTATTTTTCAACCCTAATTATTGATAATTAACTTTCAGGGCATAATTTTGTGGAGTGAGATGAAATTGAAGAACAAGGGTTTTACTTATAGTGAAATTAGGATTAAATCTACATGAACCCCTATGTTTATTACGCTTCGAATTCGGGCGACAACGGACTTTTCATCGGAAAAAGATTCTATTTTATTATTGAAAGTGGACAACTCGCACACTTTTAAAAATGTTAAAGGATAGCTTTCTCCTTTTCAAATGTCGGGGGCACTTTGCAAAATGTGGTATATATCTCCTCGGGGTCTTGATACTTTTTCCCAGTTTTTTCAATCTCTGGGTTCTATTATTAAGAAAGATGGGAAACAATATGATGATGTCAACCATCAAGTTCAGTATAGTTTTCATAGTTGACTCTTTAAGCTTCATCACGCTTAAAAGACAAATGTAGCTGCAATGTACTATTCGGTTGTGCGGTTTATGCAATGAGACATGAGAGAGAAAGATACTCGCTCCATAATATAAGTATATAAATTGGGAATAAGGATGAAAATTGTTTGTGATAGTTCATTGGGCCGACAGGCCCGGTCCGGCCCAAGTATATCCCATAAGACATTGGGCCTGTACGAGCCCAAAATTTCTGACCAAAAAATGCCTAGACTAGCACCGCAAAGTCCACTAGATAGGCCAACACAGCCCGTTTTCAGTTGGACGGAGCTGGCCCCACCCAAAAAAAATTAATAATAATAATAATAAGAACTTAGATGAACATAGCGATATTGTCATCTAATATCTAATAACTTAAAAATAAAACACTTTACTCGTGGAAATTCAGAGGATGAAGAAAATACAATATATATATATATACACACACACAAAATTAGCTAGGTACCTTGTAAAATAAGCAATAGGAGCAATAAGCACGAAGGCTACGCTTTGCCTGTAAACGACGAAGATCATTGAGCTCATGCCTTGTAGAAGAGCCGCTCTACCGATCAGAATCACCCCCGAATACAAAAACTGACACAAAATCATCATAAGTGATGGCTTGTACTCTTCCATTCCCATTAATTGTTTACTCTATTTGCTTGGCACTAAATTAATATTGTTTTAATACTATATGATAATCAGTAACAATATGTCCCGTATGAAATATCCAGACAGTCACCAGCCCTCTAGCTAGCACCCTTCGTATTTATAGGAATGAGTACTAGTGCTTAGACACTCTTTAATGTTTGACTTAATTATTAATATTGTAAGAAGATTTGGATCATGAGAATCATATGTCGTGTGTTTAATAATGAAAGACTGAATAAGATACAGCATGATGTGAAGCCCTACTAATTAAATGGTCAAAGTACCCCTAATGTAAACAATAATACTAACTCTAACAAGAGTATCTTATAAATTCAAATAATAACAAAACTAGCAAGCTAGTCTATATGAAGTTGAGTATAAAGCTAGCAGATCACGGTGTACTTGTATTAATTTTCAAATTCGTATTTTGTTATTTGTGATTTTCAACATTCAAGGAGACTATCTATAACGTTTATTCATTCAAAATCTAGAGGTATATTCTATCTATATGTTATATACTTTTAAAATAGAAATGACTCTTGTAGAATCTCGAGAGACATAAGTGTGAATATAATTATTCAGACTTCAAGAAAAATTAACTGTTTATATAATTAATCTGAACGACAAGAAGTGTATATATATATATATATATATATATATATATATATATATATATATATATATATATATATATATATATATATATATTGTTTCTTATTTATAATATACATTATTAAGCATTCAGATGACGGATCAATTTCTTCCTTTCTAGAAGCAAAGACTCTCTCCGGCCATATCTTTTCGTATTAACAATAAATTATAGGGTAAAACACTTTAAACTCCCCAATCTACAATGTGCCCCCTAAATTACAAAAAAAAAAAAAGCATATAACCCCCCAACCTATTGAAAGATGTGCGAAATATCCCCTGAATCGTTGATCCACCGTTTATTTTGAACACGTGTCTGCATTTTTATCCGTTAGATTTGGTCTCAGGGAACATACCGCACATTTTTCAATAGGTTGGAGGACAATTTGTTCTTTTTTATAGTTTTAGGGGCACATTGTGAAATACCCTATAGGTTGGGGCTTTAAAGTGTTTTACCCTAAATTATATACGGCTCCATGGATCATGTGGAGACAAAATAAGTTGTGTGTATCGATGGGATGTACGTATGAGGGAATTATAAGAAAAGTTTATATAGAAAAGAAAAGCTAATTATTATAATATAAGCAAAAGAATATATATATATATATATATATATATATATATATATATATATATATATATATATATATATATATAATGTTCCAGATAGAAATTCAAAGTACTATGATGCCATTTCCCATTGATGACAATACTAATATAATTATAAGTCTGTCAACATGTTCAATTTGATTGCATATCTAATCTGATTAAATATGTGATAGCTAGAGCACAGCATCATCTAATATGCAAGATACCTCGTTTTTCACAAGCATTTAAAAACTGAAAGGAAAGAAGATTGACTATGACCAATCAAATAATATAATAGAACCGGAAGTGTACGATCACAAATCTCTTTTTAAATTTTTTTAAAGACTCGTGATTGCACGTACTCTATGACAGGTGACAACTATTAGACGTGGTTGGTTGAAGTTTGATTTGTTTAAGGTGAATATATATATTAATATATATATGAATCAACTTATTGCGTGCGTCAAGATACGTTTTGATCAGGTTTTTAAGATCTCGTTCTCATAGTAATCATACCGATGATCTGATTAGAAGAGTAAATTGTATATTTTTATCGGATAACTAACATATTCAGTAGCTTCTTAATCTTCATTTCTGCAACATCGATGTTTTGAAGTATACATAGATGTTGTTTCTGCCCGTTTTATTCTTGTAATACTGTTTTACTGTTTCATGGAGCATCTATTTTATGTTTTATGTAGGTTTGTGTTTCTCTCTGCTGGTTTTTCAAGAAAGATCAAATAATTGATGAGATTGGAGTTTAAATCATATTTTCCTAATTAAAAGTTATATAAGAAAATATATTATTTTCCTAATTGACCTGGGTTGTGAGATTCAAGGCTTTCCTCAGTTATTTGCGGCGAAAATCTTAATAATACGAAAATCCTAACAAAATTGTTTTAGAGCTCGAAACTGATCGTATGTGGTAATATTGGAAAACGTTTAATTTGATATAGTATGGCCTCAACTGGCATACCGAACGAAAAGTTATGGCAGTTATGTCTTCAAACTCTAGGGTCTCTTGTTCTACATCAACCTCGGATTAACCTTGTCACTTAAGCACTTTTCTTGGAGATTACTTTGTTGAATGAAAAGAGTTATTCTCAAGAAGAAAAAATAGGGGAACTTTGAAGTTTAGCAGAGCAAAATGGCAGCTGCACCTGTTAACGTTAGTGAATTCGAAGAACTTGCAAGGTTAGCCCTACCAAAGATGTACTACGACTTCTTTGCTGCGGGAGCTGAAGACCAGCACACACTCGAAGATAATATACGAGCATTTTAAAGGATCATGTAAAATAAGTTGCAAATTTTCCTACACATATTTATCTGGTATTTCCTAACATCATAGTATCATGTAACATTTTATTTGTTTGGATTCAGTATTCGTTCAAGAATTCTAATTGATGTTAGCAAGAGAGACATGTCGACAACTATTTTGGGCTACAAAACGTCGGCCCCTATCATGGTAGCTCCAATGGGAATGCAGACACTTGCACATCCTCAAAGTTTAGTTTTTCTTAAAACTTATATTTCCTTGTAATCGATCTTTTATCATTATTATTATTATTATTAATTTGGTCGCTTATTTTAGGGGAAGTTGTGACAGCCAGAGCTGCGGCCGCCTCCAATGTTATAATGGTACTACTATCTTATAGAAGCACTGCACAATTTTGCTTTGGGTGGTTAAATTTTTAACTGTATTCCTTAATTCTAGGCATTATCCTTCATGTCAACAGGCACGGTAGAGGAATTTGCTTCGAGCTGCAATGCTGTTCGTTTCTTCCAATTATACATATATTCTCTAAGCTCCATCGATGAATATTTTGTTTGTTCTTCCAGGGTTCCTGAATTTCCTCTAACGACGTTGGAAATTATATAGCCATATTCGATCTTTTGTAACTGCAAAAACTATCTGAATCAATGATGCTGAAAACAGGTTTACAAGAGGCGGGATATATCGGAAATGATGGTGAAAAGAGCTGAACGAAATGGATTCAAGGCTATAATTCTAACTGGGATGAAGGGAAGTAGATATTAAGAACAAGTACTGATTTTCCTTTCTAATCGTCAAGTTGCCAATTACATTTTCCTTTTAAACTTAGCTTTCTGACATAGTCATCTTACACTCCCTTTTGCAGGATGATTTCACCTCACGTGAAGAATTTTGAAGGTCTTATTTCAGCTGAAATTGTAACTGTGTGTAAAAGGACCTTTCTCTATAGCCACAACACGAAGCAAGCCTCGTTGTCATAGAAGTTATGAACACGCAATTCCTTTCTGCAAACCATTCATAATGGCTTCAAATATTGCAGCTTGTGCTGATTTGAGGTCAAGGAAGTTCAGAATACGTAATTGGCATATTTGTGTATCGATCAATAATATCTTTGTGCATTTTACGAATTGTATAACAATATTTTCGCAGGACATAGAATGGTTGAAATCCATTACAAGTTTGCCTATTCTTGTTAAAGGCATTCTCACTAAAGAAGATGGTAAAAATCCTTGACCATATATGCCTTACAGTTATTAATACAGTAGCATTAATTTAAAGACACAACTAGGTGAATAGAAAAGTTGAATTAGCATCAAGGCATCTAAGTGGTTTCTAATCACGGCGCGCGCCAACAAGATTATGCTCCTGCAACTATCTCTGTTCTAGAAGAGGTCCTCTTCAACTCTTCTTATGTACACTATATACATAGATATCGCCCTCCTGGTAAATATGTGATAAATGTAACAAAAACTATGTCCACGACTGTTAAACGAACTCATTTAATCGACGGATCCTTCTTGATCATATGCGACAAACGACGTTTTAATCTAACATATTTGGTTACAGGTTGTTGTCGCAGTTAAAGAGAAGATTTCAGTTATTATCGATGGAGGAGTGAGGCGGGGAACAGACATATTCAAGGCCTTGGCTCTCGGTGCACAAGATGTAACCGTAACAAGTTTCAGACCTGATATTAGGTGACAGACAATACAACAATAGGTTATTGTTTATGTAATTGTGGTAATAGCTAGTTTGTTGTGTCACTATATTTTGCTTGCAGATAGGCAGGCCGGTTACGCGTGGATTGGCTGCAAAGGGAGAATATGGGGTGGGACGAGTGATCGATATATGACCATGGCGCTATCAGGATGTCCTTCGGTGAAAGACATAAGTAGGAGAACCGAGCACGATAGGTTCGACTCAAAGCTGTGACTTCCATTTGAAATATATTTAGTTTTGGACTAAAATTTCTACTTTTTGCTAATATTTTGAGTACCTTAAAAAAAAATTAACCATCAGTCTAATGTGTTGGGCTCATCATATTGAGCGAAAAGCAAAAATGTAAGATAGATTGCTATATGAGCTAAAAGAGAGTAAGAAGAAACATTGAAGGCATTTGGAACGTGAAACATATGAATTAGATTAAGAAATATTTGAACTATGATTCATATTTAATTATAGGGTAAATTGCGACAAACCCCCAATCTATGGGTACTTTTGCATTATGTCCATTAACCTATGAAAATGTACGATTTGCCCACCAACCTATTGATTTTTGTTCGATTTGTCTCCTGATGCCAAATCTAACTGACAGAAACTTAGACACGTGTTCAAAATGAACCGTTGATCAACGACTCACACCATTAAGAAAGGGCGGTAATGTTAATTATAATTTTCTTTTATCAGTAATCAAACTTCATGCGGCGTAAAACGTCAAGTTTTTATTTGGTAAATATGGAAAGAACAATTATATAATACACTACCCATATATCTATCAGATTTTTCGTAAAGCACTTTCATATTTCGCATTAGAACACAGCTCAGTCCGAATTTAAGTTTGAGAACTACGAGTATCAAGAAAGTATACTTGTTAAATTCTTATTCATATGGTTGGATGGGGAGATCTGGTGTTTGTTAACACATTTGCATAACTTGATAGGAATGGAAAAGTATTATATCCTATAAATATATAGCTCTATAATTTCGTCCATAATTCAAATTAGTTTTTGCTAGCAATCCTCTCTCCTTTGAAGGTTAAATCTTTTTTTCATGCAATATTCTTTCATTATTCAATATGAGTTTTCCTCTGAATTTGAGCACGTATCATTATTCAACATGAGTTAAGTTTTAGTTGTATTGTACTTGGGTGATTGTAGGTGATCATGTGTTCTTGTGCATGTCCTATAAATCTTGACGTGAAGATTTCCGGGGAATTTTTATTACAATAGACTCGACTATATGCACAAATAAAAATTTCTCATCCGATTGTATGACAACTAATGTTAATACAAAGAAATATTATTAAATTTAGTTAAATATATCATGAAAGATGTCAATGGTCATACGGACCCTAATTATAATCTTGAGCATGGCTTGTGGTTTTGACGTCAGGTGGTGATGTGGATGAGGCGTGCAGGTTAAGTCTGCGTTGACAAATAAACTGATTCGATTTCTGCGATATATGAAGAAATAAAAGAGCTTAATTAACGTTTTTTTTGTCTCGTAGCGGACATTGATTCAAACAGTCCCTTTATATTGCATATATTATGATAAATATACGGATCTTACTCACTTAAAATACTGCCTAACTAGACTTTCAAGTGAATAAAACTAATAAAGTCACCATTTAAATAAATAAATAGCGCCGGATCAGCAATCAAAAGCCTATATTATATTTAGTTTTAATTTTCAAATCTCTATCTTTTTGTCCTAAAAGTCTTCATATTGAGATGACATCATGATTATCCACAGCTAGGACAGATTAAAAGCCAAATTGAATAAGAACTAAATAAAGTAAGAAAAAGACATGAAAAGATAGTCCTCAAAGAGGAAAAAAAAAAGAGAATGTTGATGCGTAGAACGTGAGGGTCAAGAAAATAAATTTTATCTTTTAAATTTATGACATGTATAAGTACAAAATATAGAAAACTAATAATGGAAACCACAAATAGATACTATATATTTGAAAATTAATTCATCTAAGAAAAGAAAATAAATTGGTTAGAGATTATTATTTAAAAAAAAAACTAAATTGTCTTCTAATTTTGGAAGAGTTACAGAAAACCCGAGGTATGAACTAATTACATAAACACCCTAATGTTGAAACATCATAAAAATACTCCTATAATATGTGTCTCATTACACAAGCACCATTTTATTTAATACAACCGCAAACATCATTTGTAGTATATATTGAATTAAAAAGGCAACCTTACTACGTCAAATTCAAATGAAACAAAATAATGTAAGTACCATTTTACCCAAAACTTTCACAAGGAGGCCCTTTCCTATTTTAAGGAGCTTTAGTGTATTTTCCATATACTATACAGAATAAATGAGAGGACATTACTAATGTACATTCAGCAACATCAATTCCAAACACAAATTAACCACAAGGGGCGTTCATTTAGATTTTCAATTATGAGAGGGTCCCTATATAATTACTCCATACCTAAGGGGTGCTTTTGTAATTCACCCATTAACTTTTGTCATTGTCGAGAAATTATTTTGTGCAACCACAACAAGTCGGTTATTGGTGTAGATACACTGTTGGGATGAGATTACGAGAAATTATTTCTTATAGTTTAGAGAAATATTTTAATTACAATCGTTAGTTGCAGCACGTCACCAATGCAACGGTTGTATAAAATAATTTTTCCTCATTGTCCAATAAGAGAGTTCTTAACCTATTAATCATTATTTTCAAAATATTTTAGGTTATTCCAATAACATTCACAAGAAAATTAAATTTGGTTCACTAAATATTAAAAAAATAAAAAATTATAGTAACGTATAAAAATTTGCTTCAAATATCATACAAAACCACCCTCCTCCCTCCCTCCTTCGTTCGTCTTCTTCACCACCCTTTCCCTTGTTCCGCGAAAATTCCATCACATTGCTCTGCAATTTTTCCTCACCATACACTTAAACAACAGTATATTAATCATCAAATAATCCCCACATTCCGCATTCTTAAACCATTAACTGCACAATTATCGCCTCTCTTCTCATCGTTTTCTCCTCCGATTATCACCATATTCGCCGGAAAAAAAAAACCTAATCCGGCGAATAATTCATAGATTTCGCATTCTCACAACACCACTTGCGCAATTGCCTCTGTTCTCATCGTTTAATCGGAACCAATCATCAATCAAATTCAAGCCACAGCTTACCGCCGGAAAATAAAAAGGCGTAATCAGACGAACAATTCTACATTTCGCCTGTTCTCGTCGATTTCTCCTCCGATTATCTATCAAGTTCACCGCCGGAAAAAAAGTTATAATCCGACGAACAATTCTAACATTTCTTAATCAACCGCGCAATTTCTCCGATCACCGATCATGTCACAGCTCCAACCGCCAACTCCGGCCGGCAAATCCGCAAACCGCCGGCGATCCGATCTCATCCTCCTCCCGCCGCACCGCGACACCTCCCTCGCCGTTCCCCTGCCCCTCCCCCCGGCCTCGACCTCCGTCAACTACTCCGATCTCGACCGCCTCAGCCGCATCGGATCCGGCGCCGGCGGCACGGTCTACAAGGTCCTCCACCGCCCGACTCACAAGCCGTACGCCCTAAAGGTGATCTACGGCAGCAACCACGAGGACGAGATCCGCACTCAGATCTGCCGCGAGATCCAGATCCTCCGCGACGTCGACGACCCTCACGTCGTCAAGTGCCACAACCTCTTCGACCACAACGGCGAGATCCAGGTCCTGCTCGAGTACATGGACAAAGGCTCCTTAGAGAACACGCACATCGCGCACGAGCCGCACCTCTCCGATCTCGCGCGCCAGATCCTCTCCGGCCTGCACTACCTCCACCGCCGCAAGATCGTGCACCGCGACATCAAGCCGTCGAATCTGCTGATGAATTCGCGCCAAAAAGTGAAGATCGCCGACTTCGGAGTTTCGAGGATCCTGGACCAGACGATGGATCCGTGCAATTCGTCGGTGGGGACGATCGCGTACATGAGCCCCGAGAGGATCAACACGGACATTAATCGGGGACAGTACGACGGGTACGCCGGGGATATTTGGAGCTTTGGTGTGAGTGTTTTGGAGTTTTATTTGGGGAGGTTTCCGTTTGCGGTGGGGAGGGGAGGGGACTGGGCGAGCCTGATGTGCGCGATATGTATGGCGGCGCCGCCGGAGGCGCCGGCGACGGCGAGCAGGGAGTTTAGGGATTTCATCGCGTGTTGCTTGCAGAGGGAGCCGGGGATGAGGTGGACTGCGGGGAAGTTGTTGAGGCATTCGTTTATTGTGCAGTATAATAATAATAATAATAATAATTTGTGAATTTTGTGTTTATTAATCTATATTTTGCAGGGGAGAGGGGATTTTTGAGTTTTGGGTTTTTTTGTCTATTATCTATCTATAGTGGGGAGTTTTTTTGTAATATACTCAAATACTGGGGTTCTTTGTCTTTTTCACATATATATGAAGGTCTTTTGATGTTGGTATCTTGGGCTAGGGAGATTGGAGTTAAGGGATTTGTATCGATGGACTTAATTCCTAGCTCTGTATTATGTCACGGTGGTTACACGATTATAGCGGTCTTCTTTTGAAGGAATATAGCTAGTTTAACACACAGAAATATGATTTAGTTAGTGGATGTTGTATGTTATTACTCATTAGTGACCGTTGGTGAAAGGGAAAAGTGTTGTTTAGGTGAAAGGAATTTAAGGTTTTGGGGTTCATGAATCTTGATCAAATAGTTGATGTTGAAGTTAATGATGAAAATATATATTTTAGAGGAATGAAATCTATGTACCTCTTAGGATAGCTAAGACTCTCCCCTATGTTTGGGGATCATTTCCGAATTCTGGTGCTGTAATATTATGATGCTCGCAACAAAGAATCATTTGTGTGTTCATGTATGCTGTTTCTTTGGTTGAGATGTACTATTACTAATTGGAATTTTAGTTTTGTTCGTATCTTCTATGATTTTTGTAAGTTTATAGCTTACACACCACCTTAAAAAACAATCTTCCGTATCAAAATCTGCTTTTCTTAGTTCTTAAAATAAGAAAATGCTAAAACGATAACAATCTCTTACGAAAGCGCTAAAAATATGGAAAAAATATTTCATGTAATTGCTGACGTGGTGTAACCAACGGTCCTCACTAAAACTTTTTCCTAAATTATAGAAAATAACTTCCCGTGGTCTCATTCCAATGTATCTACACAAATAACCGACATGTCTCGCCACCTCATCGTGTAACGGTTACACGAAATAATTTCTCAAAATTGTGGGGGAAAATTGTGATTCTATGTTGCACCTAACCAAAATTAGTCAAATGTAAAGTCCAAAGTGCCAAAATCACAATTCTAAAGTGCGAGGTGCCAAAGTTAAGTAAGAAGTCGTTTTAAAAACTGGAAAAGATATTGACTCTGCTATGAATCTTGGGCTTTATGTCCAACTAATTTTCCTCTTAACAATGAGCCTACTAAGTTTAAAGCCCAATTGTTACGGATGCCATGCTAAATAATGGGCCTAGTGCTTGCCCCAAATATATTGTTAGTTTCTGGGCTGCTATCTCTATTTATATTTTATTTTAATCTTAAACGCTATAAGTAGGATTAGGAAACTTTAATTGCCTTAAGAGATGGATGTTGATGTCTTTTGACAGAGAAAGTAGCCAATAATTTCTCATAATGAATAAAGCATTCATAAATCACACTCCAAGGGTGGAACTTTTTCAGTATTGGCCAAATTAATCAATAATTCTAGATTTTACAAGGTTATGTACGTGTAAATTTTATATATGACTGGTTAAAATTATTATAAGATACTGGTGTACAATAATTGAAAAAAACGATCATCATGAGATACAATTACCAAATAAGATGGTTATTTTAGACAATGACACTTTCGGTCGAACGTAGAAGTAGTTTCATAACTATCAATCTTAGTAATTGTCTTTGTCAATCTTAGTAAGAACCATCCTAATCAAACCGTGCGGTATCTTGTCGTAAGGACAACAAATTTCTAATTTCTATTCGAAAATAAGAAAAAGTTTCAGTCTTTATCTCATGTACAAGCAATAATTTTTGCCTTTGTTTGCACTTTACATTAAAAAAACCAATAAGAAGAGAGACTATGCCGTGAAAATATCACGTGTACGTATACCTAAAATTCATGTCAGTTAACCAATTTATGACTTTCAAATAACTGCATAAACCTTTTTTAAATTTTATGACCATTTCTCTTAATTGGTCACGTTTTGAATAAAGATTGTCATATTTTTTTACACTTTTGAGGATATTTCTGTAATTAGTTTAAGTTTTACGAAGTGTCACTGTAGATTATCACTCAAAATAATACGTGTTGAAGTATATGTAATACAATTTTGTAACTTTGTACAAGAAAACATATCTAGAAACCTAAAAGTGAAGAAACTCGGCTGGGGTTTGCTTTTGAAGGTGATCAAAGTAACATTTTATGCAGATTATTAAACTTAATCTGTAAGACAGTGGTGTTTTTGTAAATACGAAGTTGCTTTTATATCTCAAATACAATTATTCTCTAAATTACAACTTTAACTTTATCCAAAAGCAACTTTTCTAGCCAAAAAACAACCTAAAAGTTTATCTCGTCAATTGATTAAAACTTTCATTAAATGGTTCCTCCTATCTGCCAAAACTTCAAATTATTGACGTGTCACCATGGGGTTAGACATGCATTTAGCATTATTACGTAAGTACTCACTCAAGTCTTTCGTATGAGTTTGTACTCAAATAAAATATCAAACTTAAATATTATAGAGCAAATATTCATATATGTATATACGTATACTAACACACACACACACATGTATATATATACACAAAAAATGAAATAAATTCTTTCACATATTAGAGAGCAAATGGTTCATGAACTTTGCTGATATTAGTATATTACACTGCATTGATGACTAGATAAGCACAATGGTCATTTTACTTACTTTATAAAAAAGGGACCACCATGACTTTTACGAGAGCTCTTTCGGTTGCAATTGCATCTTTAATTTAGATCCAGATTATTATTAATTCATCCCATATATACATACATATACATTGAAAATTTACTCTTTTAAATTGTTTTATTTTTTTGTAATAAAACCATAATTTTACATTTTTTCTTCTTCAGGAAATAAGTGATAGATGCCCGAGTTTTATTCACCTTCAATAATAATAATAATAATAATAATAATAATAATAATAATAATAATAATAATAATAATAATAATAATAATAATAATAATAATAATAATAATAATAATAAGAAACTTATTATTAATAATAAATTTCACTATCATAAACAATTAGTACTTTATTAATTAGGATACATTGTACAGTTAAGACGGAAAAAGAAACGAATCTAGTTTTGTTGTGACTCGAGTTAACAGAATAGAGTTCACTGGAACAGTATTATTTTATTGCTTAATCCACAAACTTTGAAGTATTTTAAAATAACAAAATTATCATCCGAAAAGCATAGTGGCTAGTGAACTGAATCCTTTATTCAAATAATAATAAATGCCATGAAAGATTCTTTGAGCGTGACCTAAATTAATATTATAGAACCATAATGTTAGATCACCAATTATTTAAATTTCAATAAAGAATTCAATCCCAGAAAGACTTACTCAAAAAAGAAATACCCATCAATCTTTGCACTTTGTGGAGAGTTACGCGTGTGGCCAAGAGCATAATTCATTTAATCGTGTCACTTCAAATATAGTTCTTCAATTAGCCTCTCTTTTTTTTTTACCACGGTAAAATCGTGTAAACTAAATAAGTAATTAGTGTGCCTATAAAATTACAAAGAGGTTAATAAAAATAAAAAAGTGCCCCGCCAATTCAAAATCGGCACCTCCTACATATGTGATTCTCGTGACATACGATGACAAAAGAGTACTAAATTCGGACAATCTGGCTTTAGATTTTGTGGGAATCTTATTTAATACAGTGAGTGAGACAATAAATAAAGTAGTAATAATAATTCCTGTGATTTTCTGAATGAGCTAAAGCAATTATAATTTATAACCTGTCTATACAGATGAGAACTAATTAAATTTTACCTCACACATACAATGGTAATAATTAATGCAAAAATATTACCTGAAAAGGAAGAAAATTAACTGCAAACTTCTCAAAAATCGCTTTCTTTAATGCCCCTTTACATATATACATACACACACATTATATATATATATATAGAGAGAGAGAGAGAGAGAGAGAGAGAATTGTGTGGGGTTTTGTTCTTTAAGCAGCGAGCAGATGGTGGTTGCCAGCTTTTTATTTTTCTGAAACGCGAGTATAAAATGTTATTCAAAATATACAATATTTGAAATTTGTATTGTTATTATTCTATTCTTGATTTAGTAATTTGGAGAATTATGTTATATGTATTTTTTATGTGACATAGAGAGATATAAAATGGGGGGGGGGGGGGGGGGGGGGGGGGGATAAAGAGTGTGAAATAATGACTGTTTCACTGTAGTTCGTACTTCGGACAGTAACAACAAGATAAAGAGCCTTTTTTTTGTTGGGATTTTTTTTTTTGGTTGAATTGATAAGAAAAATAGAGGCGATGGATTTGGTGGTGTTGGTGCTCATGAGCATTGTGTGGTCCGCTAATGCAGTAACAGATCCAACTGATGGTTAGTACTTCTTTTTCAAATTTATTTGTGTTGTCTTAAATTTGTTTTGCAGAGGATAAAAGATTAATTAAACTCTATTAAGTGTTAAAACAGTAACAAGCAAAATTTTGTTGTTTTTGATTTTGGGATTGTTCTACTGCGTGTTTTCAGTTATCTGAACTGAAGTAGATTTCAAGATTTAAAAGAAAAAAACTTTTTGCAATTTTTGGCAGTTGGCTTGTAAGTTTGGGTTAGTAGATAAAATGTATCAGAATATGTTTACAAAGCACGAAAAGCGGACAACCGGTACTTTTAATGTTAATGTTTCTTGGTACGAAGCGACGTGAAGCTTAGAAGCCTAAATGAAGATGTTTTATTCAATCAGAACGAGTGGAGAAGGAGAATTCATGTTACATGATTCTCGTTTGGTTCATATAGTCTACCCCAATTTATTTGGATTACAGACTTGATTGTTGTTTGTTTATGTTCATACTCATTCGTGTTATGATACTTGTATAACATATCTCTAAGCAACTTTTGATTCTATAACAGTATTGGAAAATGGCATGAAAATCTGTTGTTAAAGAGCAATTAAATCATGTGTTGGCTGTCCATTTTCATGCTGGTTGAGCTCAGACAATGAAGCAAAGTACTGTCCATTTTAGTTCATCGACATGCTTACATCATTTCTGTTACATTCTTAGACAATCTGTTAGTATGGTTGGTAAGTTTTACGTCCAGACGTGTTATAATCCGAATAGTTTTGGATCTACAGCCTCTACTCTGAATATCCTGTATAGCAGTTTGAACTCACCTCAGCAACTTACGAAATGGACCTCAAACGGTGGCGATCCCTGTGGGGAATCATGGACTGGCGTTACATGCTCCGGCTCCAGAGTTACAGAAATGTGATTTATATAAACCATTCATATTCTTTTAACTTTGCTTTTATTCTCATGGTTAAATGTTAACTATATTCTTAAATACGCTTTTCTGTGTATTTTCATCAGAATTATACCAGGGCTAGGACTCACTGGGAATATGGGATTCGAGCTAGATAGATTGACATCCGTTACAACTTTGTAAGACTTCAACATTTCAAATTCTGTTAGTGACCTGGTTTTCTTTATAACGGTTCTGCCTGATTTTTGTTTTTGGTGCAGCGATATAAGTAACAACAATCTTATAAACCAGATTCCTTTTCAACTTCCTCCAAACGTACAAACACTGTATGCTCCATTTTTGTTTAATATTACAACATCATTCTTAATATTTGTTTTCCGTTCTCATCTTACAGTGCTCTAACAATGCAGAAACCTTGCTGCTAATGGCTTCAATGCTGCACTGCCATTTTCCATATCAAATATGACTTCTCTGCAATACCTGTTAGTCATGGCCTCAACTCGAAACCTCCCCTGCCCCCTAAAAGTAGAAAATATTTCATGAATCTTGAGTTTGGACTAAATAAGTCACTTCTTACTGTTGCAGCAATGTGAGTCATAATCAAATCGACGGTGAAGTGACTGTTCCGTTCAACTCACTTAATGCTCTCTCCACCTTGTAATGCCCATCTCCTTATCCCATAAATGGCTGTTATCGTTTTGTTTATTGCCGATTTTCGGTTTGCTAAGTATCTATAATACATGAACTAAGGATACGCTATTTCTTTTTCTTTTCCCTTTGTGGGCTGATAATACTTTATATTCATGCTTCAGGGATTTCTCTTTTAATGCCTTGACGGGCGATCTTCCTCAAAGTTTCCAGTCGCTGACAAGCATGACTCATATGTAAGTGGAAAACATTTTGTTCGAGTAAATTATGAAACCATGTAAGATTATGCAAAGAAGCAGATAGTACAACTTTCTATAACAACAAACAGCAGTCTAGCCTTCGTTTATTTTGTTTTATCTCTATTTTTTATCCAAGAGGTAGAATTGTTTTGGATTGAAGTTCTTATATGTTTATAAGTATCAAACTATGTGGATTTGTTTTTATATTGAGCTTAACAATAAAAATCTCTCCTTTTGTCTTCATAATGATTTTAAAATTTTGTAACAAGCTGCTATTTTTTGTTTTTTTGGTATTTATCAGATTAAAGCACATACTGGAAACAAAATTTTAACCGATGAACATTGTTCATTACTAATGCAGTTGACAAGGAAAACAAGACTAGGTGTAGTTTAAAATAGTTTAGATTCTATAGGATTTAAATGTCAACTAATATCATGGGAGAATATTTATCTATTAGAATTGAGTCATGGTTGGCTTTTGCAATTTACTATATTTCATCTCGCACTTACGTAAATTCGGCCAATTCTTATCACTTATGCATGCAGGTATCTGGAGAATAATCAGTTTACTGGAACCATTGATGTCCTTGCTAATCTTCCTCTCCAAAATCTGTGAGCTCCGTTTTAAACTCACCATCCACCAACACTACACTCACACTTCGAGACATTAGTTATACATTTGTTAGAAAACCATGAATAAACAAAACATATATTGCCAAGTGCTAATGGACTCGAGCTTGTGTATTTAGGAATGTTGAAAACAATCATTTTACTGGATGGATCCCGGATCAGCTGAAAGGCATAAACCTGCAGTAAGCATCTATCTCACTTTTCATATATTTCTCCATGCATTAACTTTTCCCTTAGGAGAAAATTTGTATCGATTCCCATCTGTGCTTCATTTTACAGATCGAATGGTAACTCATTCAACTCGGGCCCAGCGCCTCCGGCTCCACCTGGTACTCCTCCTCCCCACAGGCCCGGCCCACCTCACAATTCTGGCGGCAGAAATGGGTCGTCCAATGCCGGTGGTAATGAAGGTGGAGGCAGCAAATCTGGAATAGGTGCAGGTGCCATAGCTGGAATTATTGTGTCTATTTTGGTCATTGGAGCATTAGCAGCGTTCTTTATTATTAGAAGACGGTCAAAAGAGTCATCCATGGACATTGAGAAGTCTGACAAGCAGCATTTTACTCCTCTTGCATCACAAGAAGTGCAGGGTAATGTCAGTTTTATCTTCGTAAAGGATAAATTAAGATGACACACCCTCACATTCGGTCAAATTACAAATCGTACCTTCATGTTTGCAATCATGGGAAGACCTCTGTTATTGAAAGCACTGTCGAAAACTTAACTTGTCCACTTCCTGTCGTCCCAGCCACTAGATGGTTATATTACTACAAAAATGAAATACCAAACAAGTACAGAATAGTTTTTTGGGGAAAAAGAAATTCGAGGTGAAAATTTTCGTATATGCTTGAGACAACTTCAATTTATTCAAAATTTTCAAAGACACAGCAGAACTAAGAGCTAAATAGAAATTTTGCCATGATAATAAGTTTTAGCCAATATTTGTTCTTGAGGGTGTTCTTTTTGTAACTTTTTAAACTTGAAGGATGCTGTAATTTGACCAAAAGCTAAAGTATGTCATCATAATTCGTCCGAAAAAATATGTTAGTCCCCACCAAATATATTTTATGGTTTCTGCAACGTCCTGTATTTTGTCAACAGAGATGAGACCACCAGTTCAAACTTCATCCACCATCAGCACAAACATTTTCGAACCTCCTGCCGTGATTAATCTCAAACCTCCTGCCGTGATTAATCTCAAACCTCTTCCTAATGATCGTCATGAATCGTTTGATGAGAATGATGTCTCTACGAAGCCCATTGCACCACCCAAGAAAGTCAATTTAGCTCCCATAAATGCTAAATCATATTCAGTAGCAGACTTGCAGATAGCTACAGATAGTTTTAATGTCGAAAACCTTATTGGCGAAGGATCTCTTGGACGTGTTTATCGTGCTCAACTGGATGACGGACAGGTATAATGTGTTATTTTATAAACTATTTCGTAACTAAAATATTTGTGCTCTCACGATTTCCTTGTTTGATTTTATACAGGTTCTTGCGGTGAAGAAAGTAAACTCATCGACCCTGTTGGATTCTGATGATTTTCTGGAGATCGTGTCGGAAATTTCCAGGTTGCATCATCCGAATGTAACGGAGCTGGTAGGATATTGTTGTGAGCATGGACAACACCTGCTTGTTTACCAGTTCCACAAAAATGGATCTTTACACGAATTTCTGCATCTTTCTGATGAATTAAGTAAGCCGCTAGAGTGGAACAGTCGTGTGAAGATTGCACTGGGAACTGCAAGAGCACTAGAGTAAGTTCCAGGGGAAATTCATAAAATTTACTCTAAGATCAGTTGTTGTCATTGTTTAAATACATATTACTGGATCTATCTGTTGTAATATTCTTGGATGATAATGAGTTCCTTTTTTCTGTTTCTTTTAGTTTCAGACAATGATACTATTTCTCACTTGACTTTTCTCTCCAGATACCTACATGAAATTTGTTCACCTTTGGTTATACATAAGAATATCAAATCAGAAAACATTTTACTCGACATGGAGCTAAATCCACACCTTTCAGATTGTGGGTTTGCATGCCTTGTCCAAGAACCAGATCAGGTTGGTAGACATTCGGCTGCTTCTTACTATGTTTTGAATTGCACCTTAAGATTATACAACTGGTTCTTTTCACCACACTTGAAACTGTAATAAAGTTATTGTATTAAGATTGCATAATTACATAGGTGGTCCCTGAAGCTTTAATAACATTATAATATAAGGGTCTGTTGGTAATGTTTTTAAACTTCAGGGAGTGTTCCATAATTATCCAATTCCCGTGCATCCTATCTGCGATTCCTCTTAAAATAAATTTGGAGGGGGGGGGGGGCGGGGGGGGGGGGGGGGGGGGGGGTCTTGTCATTATCAAAACGGTAGCTGAAGATTTTTGTAACTAGTCGAAAACTCGGAGGTGAAATGTAATTATCCATTATTTCTATAATGACCAAGATGGAGCATTTGCAGGTATCTGGCCACAGTGCGCCCGAGGTTGCTATGTCTGGTCAATATACCATCAAGAGTGATGTGTATAGTTTTGGAGTTGTGATGTTAGAACTTCTGACAGGACGCAAACCATTCGATAGGTAATTCTAATGTTACTGCAGAAAGATAATTATCTGTATGAACATCAGGCTTAGCAAGCTTGTTACATCTTATTTTATACAGTTCAAGACCAAGATCTGAGCAATCTTTAGTTCAATGGGCGACACCCCAGCTCCAGGATATCGATGCTCTCTCCAAGATGGTTGATCCGGCTCTAGAAGGACTTTATCCTGTCAAATCTATCTCACGTTTTGCGGATGTAATTGCTCTTTGCGTCCAGGTACTGATGTTACATAAAAATTCAACCAAATTCCATCATTCTGTTTTACCAGCGACTAATTGTATTCAATTGCTATTTTGACTAGCCGGAGCCTGAGTTCAGACCTCCGATATCAGAAGTGGTTCAAGCATTGGTTCGATTAGTACAACGGGCAAACATGAGCAGGAGAACTTTTGGTGCCCGAGCTGGAAGTGGGGACGCTGAGGATTATGCTGTCCAAGTTGCTTCTCGACCATCACAACAATGAGCATGCGGTAGAAAGTGAAATATTGTTAAATTAGTATTCAAGTTAATATTCCTCAAGAGGAAAACATATGTATCAATTCTTCAGGATTGTGTGTATCATAGTTGAGAGTAGGTCAAAATCTGTTGAAAGTTTCTAGACTAGTTAGATGGATTTTTCTTACCATTTTCCTTTTAGGAACTTGGTATAAAAAGGTCAATGAGATCTATTGACTAGTATTGAGCTTCTGTCTTTTAGATGTTAAGAGATCTAAATTGAGATGAATGGATGAGATGATTCGATTTTTGTATTAATTGGTTCAAACGAGAATCCCCGGAAGATGTTTGCCATATAGCCTCATACAGTTTTCATGCCCTCATGAAATAGCTGGACATTGATAAGAAATGAACAAAAATCTCGATTGATGTCAGAATAGGAAAGCCAGAACAGTCGAATATTGCACATGAAGTACAACGTTCTTACATGGTATGAATACATCTTGTTTTATGTTCACTTTCGGGGTAAAATTAATAAATAGTCACGAAACTAGTGTTTTCCACATGGTTGCCTTCAGTTTTAGTTTATTTTTCTTTTGGCCTCCATTGATAAAGTTGAACATTTCAATCAAAACACATCATGATCAGTTCGATTTAGGTTTCGAAAAATAAATTAGAATGACTCGAGGAATTGCAAGAACAGTCAAAATTTGGACATGAAGTTCAAAGTTCTTACATGGTACATCTTTTTTTCTGTTCAGTTTCGAGGTGAAGAGTCATAAATCATAACTAGAGTCATGTATGGTTGCGTTACGTTATAGGTGTCTGGCTTTCATTAGTAAAGTTGGAACATTTCAATCAAAAGTCATCATGTTCAATTCCAGGGACGTGTCAAAACAAATTATACGTTGAATAACTCAGAACTGATATTCGAACACAAAACAAATTCATTGAATACACAGTCGAGAACTCACAGCAGAGTAACTTAGAACTGAAATCTTGGTTACAACTGAAAATCAAATGAATGTGATCGAAAGATTGCAACTGGATAAGAGTTTCAGTTCGGCAAGACAAGCCATTTTTCTTCAATACAACACGAATGCTCCAATGTCTAATCTGGCTGCATGACACCATACTAGAAATTTAACGTAAACACCAATCAATTGTAAACCATATATTTTGGTGTTGCACTGAATTTCTGATAGCCCTTGATGACTTTGTTAACTGCGTCTAGAAAATCTTTCTCGGTGACTGTCTTTCTTCTTGCTCGGATGGCGTACATTCCCGCTTCTGTGCACACACTTCTTATGTCGGCTCCTAATTGCAGAAAATAACATATAGGTGATGAGCAAAATTCAAACCATTGGCATAAGGTCAAAACAAATCAATGCATAAAAGTACATTCAAAACATTTTTAAACTAGTGAATTTCTAAACACCACGTTCCAATATAAAACATCTCAATCTTTACCGGTAGAATTTGGGCAAAGTCGAGCAAGAAGTTCAAAACGAATATCCCTCTCGCAATTCATTGTACGCGTATGAATCTTAAAGATCTGCGTTCTACTTTCTAGATCCGGCAGTCCAAATTCCACTTTACGATCTAGCCGACCTGGACGCAACAATGCCGGATCAAGGGTATCAGGTCTGCAACAGTAAATGAAGCAATTAGAAAAGAAAAAGAAAAAACTATGGAATCCCTATTTTATTCGCATGCAAGCCACAAATAACATTGTACATAAAGAAAGATTAGCAGTGATATTAAGTCTAAATAATAAGTATTTAAAAAGAACCCAAAAGTCCTAGTAAAAAGCAATTCTAATCTGAAAATAAAAAGATACACGCCTCCCCTAGTTCAGAACCATGCATGTGGCAGAGAAAGGATCACACCCACTTGTCCAACCTGGGAGGGGGTTCTAATGCACTAACCATGCAAACCATCCCAATTTAAAAAACCTACTCGTAAAAGAACATGTATGATGAATTGATGATGCATACAGGGAAACAAATATTACATTTGCAGCTTCTGCACCAGATGTACACCAATAATAAAGAGCACATATACAAGAGAAACAAACAAAAAGAATTGCATGCGCCATCGAAAGCTTCAGTGGCATGCAACCTAAACCGAAAATGTTTCAGTTTTTAACCTTCTTCTATTATATGCAATCTTTCTGTAACACAGAAAGATACTACATAGGCGCCCCTCAACATTTTATCCTTGATGCTAAAATCAGCAGATAAATTAACGTACAAGAGAGGAATACAAGTAGTCAGGAATTCCCAGAGATGTCAATTATCACCATCCTCATTAGTACTAAAGTTCATACCTAAACAACCTTAAAAAGAAAAATTGAAAGACTAACCTGTTGGTTGCCATTAGAACTTTAATATTTCCACGAGCGTCAAACCCATCAAGCTGATTGACAATTTCAAGCATGGTTCGTTGAACCTCATTATCTCCACCCACTCCATCATCAAAACGTGCACCTCCAATGGCATCTACTTCATCAAAGAATACGATGCAAGCTTTTTTAGAGCGAGCCATCTGCCACAGTATAAACAAAGGACATGCTTAATACTGTCACTTAAGATGGAAAATTCTGCAAGTAAAACCGGTTTAACTCTGAG
This sequence comes from Misopates orontium, assembly GCA_946800315.1. NCBI lineage: Eukaryota > Viridiplantae > Streptophyta > Magnoliopsida > Lamiales > Plantaginaceae > Misopates > Misopates orontium. The sequence goes on along the minus strand of OX326953.1, from coordinate 10,202,941 downwards.
GAGGATTGACCTGAAATAGTTCGCGAACCATCCGAGCTCCCTCACCAACATATTTCTGCACGAGCTCACTACCAATAACACGAATAAAACATGCGTCAGTTCGATTAGCCACAGCTCTGGCTAGCAGAGTTTTCCCAGTTCCAGGAGGCCCATAGCAAAGAACACCCTTTGGGGGATCAATTCCAAGCTTAACAAATTTTTCAGGGTGAAGCATGGGCAGCTCAACAACCTACAGAAAAAAGCATTTCATAAGTGTGCAAAACAAGTAAAGCTTCATCTTGGAGTTCCTCAACGCATAACAAGAAAACAGGAAGAAAAGGCATAATTTTACAGCAACAACTTGTACACTAGAAAAAGGTGCAAGACCTCAAATTCTCAATATACAACAAACCTCTCTCATCTTTTCAATCTGCTCCTTACATCCTCCAACATCATTATAAGTGACATCTGGCTTTTCCTCAACTGTCATCATCGTAACACTTGGATCAATTTTCGGAGGCAATGGAATCTGAATTTGATATTTATTCCTGTCAACACTGTAATAACATTGATGTGTCAACCTATGAATCTTTACAAAACCAAATACATTACCAGCAATAAGAAGGTCAGGGCTTAAAGGTAGGTTTCACATTCTTCTTCACTCTGCAATCTATTTGTTTTATTCCAATTTAAAAAACAAACAAACTACTTCAAACTACTTGGTAATTTTCTTATGTTAATGAGGTAAAACAAAGAAAAGGCAACTCTGCCAGCATTCAATGTAATGGAATTGAGTTTGTATTCTAATCCTAAGTCTAAAGTTAACAGCAACTGCACAAATCCTAAAGATCAAAACTCTAATGTTATATTGCAAAAATATACAGAAAAAGGAAAAAATATTTTAAGTTGCTTTGACTCATCCACTGCAACCTCGTGAGCTTATATTAACAAATAGCAACCTTGACAGCATATACTAAAATAAAACCAGACAATACTTCACAAGTTCTAAGTAAATCAATATGTACATCTATATATATATATAGAACTTTATTAAGTACAACAAATTGTAAGTCAGATAGCAAATATAGAAATGCTTGCTCAGTTGATCAATAAATGAAGACATAAATCTTACCCGACACGCATCCCTTCTTCAATATCAGTTGGTGAAACTTTATCACCCAATCCAACAACAAACTGCAAAAACAAATGTGAGCATGGTAAATAAATTATTACCCAACTATGTTATACGACATTCTTACACTCATCAAATCCTAGTTTACATAAAGCATATAACAATAGGTGGCCATATCTGCCTACAACACGCAGCTTGGAGAGAATTGATGAATATATTTCATAATTACCCATTTCTCCTAGCCAGAGATAGGAGAAGGAAGTAAAAAATACAGAGCAAAGATGTTCTGAAGAAAGTGGAACCAACTTACCTTTGCAATTTGCTTAACATTTATAACATACTTTGCGTCTTCAGTGTTTGGACTAATAATCTTCGTACATCTCGCGACCTAGTCACAAAACCCAATTAAATACTTTCTTATACATGAAATATGTGGAGATGCCGGATGAGAAGCTACAAATATACTACCTGAAGAGGTTGTTCTTCCTGCATCATTTGTTTATCAGATACAAGGTCCCATTGACTCGGTGCAGCTAAACCAGTGTCAGATTCCTTGATTCCTATCAATAAGCAAAATTCACACATTAGCATCAGCAATATTGAGAACACACATATAATCCACATTTATTGTGCTTGATCGAACAAACATTTTAACATTGTACAAGACTAATGTATATACCAATTTTATCCTAATAATCCAGGATCCAATAAATACGGAGAACAAAAAGTTAAGCCAAATATGTGATCCAGAATTATCCACATAATGTAGGTATATACTAGTTGGAATATCAAACATACCACATAGATCATTGATCTTCTTGGCCATCTCCTTGATTTCCTTCTCAGCTTTCTTTATGCTGGTCGAGTAAGGTCCCAAACCCTACATATATCATTACACATCAATCTTTAGAAAAGATATACTAAAACCCCCTTAACTTTTAGCCTCAAGTTATAAGAGAAAACAAAATGTACAACATAAGGAAGAAATTTCAATCATGCGGTACAATTCCCACTAAAAACACTTCGTCCCAAGTACATACCGATATCCATGGGACAGACGTCAAGCAAATAACGATAATACAAGCAGTCTACAACTCACTTTCTACACAAGAAACTCCAGAATATTATCAATTCAACCTAATATCCAAATCAAAATCCTAAATGCCAACTCAACCAAATTCTCATTTCATCTGAACCATCTGAAGTAAAAATAACCTAAATTAGTGCATGAATAATCAACTAAACCACTAACTATAAAACATAACTCCACAAAATAATCAAATCCTAGATCCTAATCAACTCTGCAATTCACAATACAATACAATACTCAGTTCAAATCGTAAAATTAGTTCAATCTACACATCCTCATATCTATCTTTATCAATTCAAGCAGAAACAGATAAATTAGGGTTTATGAAAATAAATTGTACATAGGTTTTGAGTAGGGCAATATCGTCTTCATCGAGCGGCCTAGGGTTCTTCTCGTCCTTGATCTCATCCTCAGGATCTCCTGCCATTTTTTCGAAGAATTTAATTTGATTTTTTTTTTTTTTTTCGATTTGGAATTTAGTATTTGAAGTATACTTTTCTTGAACAAGAAGCAGATGAGAATTTAGCTTTAGCGTTGATTAGTGTATGAATAAGAAAAAACAAAAAAAAAATTGAAATTACGCTGCGCGTGTGTGGTTGGGCCGCCAACCTACGGCCCAATTCTTATTTTGAGATTGTAGGCCCATTTACTGAATAATGGAATTGGGTTATCCATGTAAGTCCGATTATTATTCTTATGTAGGCCACTTATATGGATTAATATCTGTTTATATTTAAATTTACGTACAAATCTGATAGTGTGTGTGAGGCTTTTAGCCTAGGCCCAATTAATAGGTCTGACCCAGAATTCGGTTGATGTTTTGAAGCTTTTTTTTACCTCTGATAATAATGGTAAAGAATCTAAAGGGAAAATTTGTGAAATGAGTTGTAAAATGATGCAACATGATTTTGACTAGTTGGACTTGTACCCTTTTCTTTATCTCTGTTTATATCTTATTTCAAATGTTATAGATGAAGAATCCTGGATTTATTTTACCCACAAATCTAAACTAATGTCAAATATGTGTGTGTATACATATATATATCGACTCTCGCCTTGATAACTTACAAAATCGAGCGTATGTATTCGTAATGAACACACTAAATAATTAATTTGATAAATGCAATTGTAATGAACCCACTAAATACATTTTTAAAGTGAAAGGTCTTGAATCTACATTTGATAAATCCAACTTTCAACAACTCTTGAACAGACATTAATTGCATCTTTGTTTTTATATTTCGTAATTCAAAATTTGATTAGCCCAGATTATTAAAATAGAACTAGTCAAGTCACTGCAACATTTCCAAGCTGAAACTCAATTAATTTAATCCAATTTTTTTTCTTTTTTTTTTAGGACAGTGACAAATTTCAATCGGATGTACAACACCGCCGGTATATTCCGTCGCTTGCCCGCATCCAAGACAACAAATTCTCATTTTTGTCGCTGTGTAGTGTCGCTTTTCCAATTATAGCTACTTGGCCTTATTTTATTTTTCTTGTTTATGTTTAATAATATATTAAAGAGTGGGTCAACAACTTAGATAGACATGTCCTTATTGTTATACCATAAATATATTGGTTAGAAAATATTTGGCGACGCGGCTAATAACCACCAAAATCCGACCATTCATGCACCCCAAAGGGGTATACATAGTTGTTTGAGGGGACAAATTCTAATTAAATGCGTACCGTATTATTAATAACTCCAATTGGGTATATAAAGAAAGTGTAAAACTAAGTCTAACTGCGGGAAAAATCTGTTGCATAAGCTTTTTTTTAGGACTGTTGCATAAGTTGACTATGCATTGTATATACCTAGTTACAAGTTCACAGCATACATTATTGTGGTTCCCGATTTTTTTTTTTTTTTTGGTGAAATCGTTGATTCCCGAATTATTTGTTAGGTACGTCACTGACTGCATAATGATAATAGTCAAGCGTGATCCATTAAGTAAGGCATACTCCTATAGTATATTCTTATTTGTATCTTTAAAAAAAATAATAATAATAATAAAAAAATAAAATAAAAACTTGTCCTCCAACTCATTCAAAATTGTATTTTCTCAACAAAAAAAAAAATCATTTAAATTTGTGCAGTTTGCTTTTTGACCAACTTTTTATCAAAATATTTCCGTCCGAAAGTTTGTTTTTGCCGAAATCCAACGTATTCATGGAATTCATCTCGATTTAAACTTAATTTCAATAAAATGACATGTTTTTTCTTCAATGACGTCACAATTCCACAACTATGGTTTGACAATTAAGTATTGAAAGGGCTCAGATATCGAAAGAAAAACGAGGGATTTTTGTTGCAACTAGTATCTTCGTATATGTTTATGCTTCATACTCCAGTGAAAACAAACTTTTTTGAATGAATAATTGCTTAGAACAGCTCGCACATTTTTAAATAGGATAAGGACAATGTTTTTATTTTAAAAGAATGTGAGACGAAAGAAATGAAGTATACTATAAGAAGTATGACGTTTTCTTTCGCTATATAAGTAAGGATAGAATAACGAAAAGAAGTAGATTTTTCTCTACAAGTCCACGAGTTCAAGCAATGGGATCAAAACAACCACCGGAGTACTATCCTGTCATCAATTTCGATGGCATAAAAACTTTAGTACCAGGTTCAGAATCATGGATATCCATTCGCGAGAACGTGAAAGGAGCATTCGAGGAGTACGGTTTTTTTGTGGCGAGCAATGTTATCAATGAGAAGTTCATCCCTGAAGAACTCAGCAATAGAGTTTTTCAGGGAGTGAAGGAACTATTTGATCTTCCAAAGGAAGTTAAGATCAAAAACGTTTCTGATACGATTTACTACTTTGGTTATCAAGAGAGAATTGTCAAGAGGCCGATGTGGGAGAGCTCCTCGATCGAACATTCGACGAACCAAAAAGCCATTGAGGACTACACAAAACTCATGTGGCCCTCTTGCAACACCTTCTTCAGGTAATTTATACATAAAACTTGTTAGAATATATATCAAATGTTAATTGGAGTTTATGTATTGTTATCATGATCATTTCTTCCTTTTGTTAACAGGTTCACGTTAAGCTATTTATTTTGTTGCCATCTTTTCTTTTTTGTTTTCACTCTTTTGTTAATGTTTTTTTGGATTTGAATATACATAAATTATAATCTGTTAGAATACTCTTGAATTCCTTGCTTCGTTCTTCCAGTGAGAGTGTGCAGTCGTACACGAAAAAGACAACAGAGCTTCATGATATTGTGAACAGAATGGTGTTCGAAAGCTACGGATTGGAGAAGTTCCACGAGTCTTGTAACGGGCAGTCGATGACTAATATTCTTCGAATGATGAGATATTGGCCTCCACATCCACATGAACCCGAAATTGGAGCTGGTGTTCATTCTGATAAGAATTGGATCACTATAGTTCATCAGAATCAGGTTAACGGTTTGCAAGTTAATGGTTTAGAGTTCAAACCGAAGAATGAGGAGATATGGATTCGCGTAAATCTTCCTACTCATTCGGTGGCTGTCTTTGCAGGCGACGTGCTCAAGGTTAGACATTTATAAAATAGAAATTTCACGCGTTAATCCTAATAAAAGATTACGACATACTTGTGAAGAGATTATTAAAAAACATATTCAAAATAACACTAGATTGTTTTATTTAAAAACTTAAGGTTTTGATTTAGTACAAGCCGTAAAATGTTTGCATGATGATAGTGGTTTGATAGTACATAACAACTTACTCTAAGAAAATATTAGAGTTGATTTCTTTATAATTTCATACTTAATTCGTTGCACAAGACATGTAACGTTTTTTTTTTTTTTTAATTCTTGATTTTATTAATTAAATAGGCTTGGAGCAATGGGAGAATACATTCTTCGGTACATCGAGTGGTGGTGCATGGAAAAGAAACCAGATATTCACTTGCTCAATTTTCGTATCACACTCATAAAATAGTTCAAGTGCCAGAGGAACTCGTCGATGATGAGCATCCTTTACTATATAAGCCATTTGATAATTTTGAATTGGTACGTTTTTATTCGACACCAGAAGGTTTTAAGGCTGAAGATATTCTCAAGGAATATTGTGGAGTACAATCAGATTAATTGTATATGTTCGATTTTAGAAATTAAGTCGTGTTTTGGGATTTTCCTTCATGTTGTGTTATAACTATATTAGGATAATATTTCAATAAGTTTTATTATGTGAAGGAGTCGAATTAAGAACCTATGTATTCATCTCTATATATATCTCCTCGTGAGCCCGTGACTTGTTTATATGTTTGGGATTGAACTTTAGTTTTTTCTCCAATTTGGTCTCTCTTTCTTTTGGGGGTATTTTGATTGCTAAAATAAAACATAGTCTAGCTTGGTGAAATCTAACAATAATAACTAATATGATCTCATCAAATGGTGCGGAGTTGTGAACGCAAATATATTGTCTAATTATTTTAGCATATTATATGAACCAAACAAAAAATAAACTAAAAACACTAATTTTATTCATTATTATATTTGGGGTCTATTGCAGTGTGAGAACACAAAATTCAGAACACAACTCATATCATAAAATGCGTTCAAGTTTTACGTTGGATGTCAAAATTCTATGAAGTAATACTTCATAGACATGCATCAACAAAAATGGATGCTACAATTCTATCACATCCTCCACAGACATGATCAATAAGAGCATTAATCTAACCAACATTCATAACTCCCATGATTCAATTACTCTTAAAGATATGTAAAAAATACAATTAAGAATATCATACTTCTCCTATGTCACCAAGTAAACAGGTCCATAATACTGAGGCTTCTGATTATCACCAAACTGGCTAAGACACAAATAAGGCACCTCAACATCCTCATGAACTCTCTTCGTCGAACCAAAAATTCCGGCCAGAGGGCCGGATGCCGGATGCTGGACTCTTCCACCAGTAACGCCACCGCCACTTCCTTGCACCGGACCAGAGAAATGTCCGCGGCGAGGCCAAGAAACGGAGGTGGTTGATTTGCTATTTTTGTCAGTTTTCAACCATGAGAACAATGAGTTTTTCCATGATTTCTTGTTCTTTTTCTCCCCATTTAACTGTTTGTTTCCTGCTGCCTGAGTATCTAAAGTTCCCTGGTTTGGAATTGGATTCGTTCTTGCTTCTTCTAAAAACTGTTTGAGAGACATAAACAATTAACAGAGAATACAGGGGTAAAGTGCAAGAATTAAAAATCTACTAGTGAAAATTTTAAGACATTAAAATCCTGTAATAATTATACATTGAGCTAATTACCTGGCAAAACAATCCTCATTCTATTTTTTAATTTTTACACACAAGTGATTTTTCTCCTATTTTGCGTTTACTTAAGTTGTTTGTCTTTTTTTTCATAACAAAATCTCTAAAACAATATATGAAAGACAGAACTTTTTACATGCCAGAAAACTAACCTGTGTGAAGTCGGCCTGATAATCAAACTCATAGCCTTGGTGAGACTGATTCATCTTATCCTGCAAAAAATGGCTAGAGATATATGTCAGAAAAATTGCAAAAACAACGGACAAATTTGATCTTGTGAATTTTCTGGTATGAAAAATCTAATTAAACTTTCCTAGATAAAATAAAGTTGACAAAGAGATAGTTAAAGGGATTAAAGCCAGCCATTTTTACCTTATAGGGGTTTTTAAATTTTGCAGGAGAGATCACATAACGGAATGATTCTTAATCAATTCACTGATTTATTTCATTTATGCACCTTTTTTTTTTTAACCTTTTTTATGTGTATGAAAATGGGAAAATGTGAAGGACAGCTAATGTGGTATCTGTAAGTGGCATTTTTGGAAACTTTTGGTAGTTGGATTTAGGTAGTGAAAGCTACCACTTGATTATCCAAACTGATTCTTTTGCCCCACCACAATAAATGCATAATCCCGTGGTTTTTAATACTGTTTAATCACATTAATTAAGCAATTAAATGTGAAGAACTAAATGTCCAACTAATAATAATGTCACACACTATAGTTGTATAAACGATTCAACTGTGACGCACTATTTGAGATATATGATTGAGAATTGTTGGGAAAAGGATTACATTTTTTTTTACATTAAAAAAAAAAATTAGTGGGGTGGTTTTTCTAATGTTCTATACAGAGTTAGACGGGGCAAATTGCATAAAATCCTTCACACTAAACTCTCTTGTGCTTTTTTATATTTAAAATTTTATCAGTGTTTCCAAAACTCTGCACCAAACATAAACACTTAACATAACTTAAGTAAATATCAATTGTTAATTTTATCCACCTCATACTTCAATTTTATTTATTGAGAGGATGTTTGATGCAGGGCTTTTGTTAATATGAACATGTTTAAGAAACCATATAGGCGTTATAAATTTTCTTCTATAAGCGTATTCTAGTTAATTTAGTAAGTATAAAAGCTTATAACACGCAAATAAGTCTCATAGAGCTCGAGTATAATGCATGCTTTGTTAAAATAAACTTGAGTAGGTCTTGTACAAAGCTTTTGAAACGCGAGAAATTTATGTGAAAAAATAAATACACAAAGGAATTCAATACAAATTATGCGTTTATGCATTTTCCCCAATTAGACAATAAGAAGAATCAAGTCAACTACTTGTTCAAAGCTGGGTGAAAGAAGTCATGAGGATTGGACATTGGCAAGTGGGATATTATAATGTTCGGGGTAGGTTGTTTCAAGGTTTTATTAATTTATACCAATATATGTGTCAAATAAAGTAAAACTAATATTTCCTCACAGAAAAGGAGAAAAAAAAAAGAAGGTAAAACTGAAAGACAATCACGACTAGAATATGTTATTATTATGTTTTTAAACGTCATTGAGAAGCGGAAGTCAAGCTCTTCCACGCCGCATGTTTCGGAAAAGCCAAGTGGTTGACAAAATAGCACAGGACAAAAGCAACATAGACAGATCCGAGGATTGCACCCACCAAATTAAATATTAATCCCCTTATAAATATTTTTTTATGTATTATCTTATTCATGCAAGATATTAATCTTCAAAAAAATTACATTGCTCCATCGGCTAACTTTTAATTTTGTCGAAATATCTACATGTGCATTCTTTTTCTTCCTTTTTTGGGTTTTTATGCGTCGTTTTAATTTGACCGTGCAAAATACCTAATGTGGAATTATGGATGCTCGGGAATTTTATGCCTCTCACCTTGATTAGTAGCATCCATCTGTTAGAAGGCTGATTTGTTGTTTTGTTTATCAAGAAGAAAAGAAAAAAAGAACAGATTCTTAGTTCTTAGGAAAAGAACAAAAATTAATTTTAATTATTGATCAATGAACAAATTTACAAACTCAAATTTAACATTCGCAAATGTAGTATCGGATGTATATAATGCAGGTAACTTTTGATCAGTCCTATATTACTTAGCCAAGATATACTCTGCTGAAAAGTCTTACCTAAGCCAGTTCAATAAGCCCAAAAACCTTGTGATCATAGGGTTTTGTGATAATACGTTAGCATGTATCTATTTCTAAGATGTCCTAAACAATTTGTTAGAATTAACCTTCCAAGTTCAACAAGACATTAAAATTTGTCAAAAAAAAAAATACACATTGGAATAGGCCCAAAATATATCCAAAATAAATGAAGTGCCTACGAAGGCCTATATAGGTTGCTCCAAACAAAAATAGAGGCAATACAACGGTATATCGATCAGCGTGGCCTGATTGGTATTTCGTAGCCCAATAGGCTACTATGCAAATATGAGACTTTATAATCAGGTTCCTGGCAATGGGCCTTTGTCCAGATATTCCTTGGGCCAATTTTTCAGGACAGAAGCACCACTTCACTATATGGCTTGAAATTTTATTGGTTATGATTGGAAGCGTACAAAATGTTTAATTGTAGAAATGAGTACCCTACCTATTTCGCATATCATTAGGGGTAATTATTGTTTCCATAGAGGTAAAGTGTGCTTTGCCAAAAAACACCTTTTAAAACGTCAAACTGAAATCACATTATAAAAATTTGTAAAAGATTCTGTCAAAAGACCAGCAAAACTCATCAAACTGTTCACATTAAGTCTCACGATTATATGTTATTTGGAGGGGTGGTATCAGTAATTTCCGAAAACACAAGGGGGTTTTCTGTAATTCAGCAAAAAAGATAAGTCTTCAGTTCAAACTATTTAATTGCAGAAGAAAATGTCGACGAAGCCTCTACAATCAGTAGCATGTGGCAAAAGAAACAAACCATTCTTAATCTCCAAGTAAGATTTTAAATAGTAGTACAAAGCAATAAGACAAAATAAAGCCAACTGGTGAAGATCCACTTTTTAGCTACTTCAACTGAATTCAAACGGATCAGGACAAAGGATGAAGCTTTGTTTTTTTCCTTTAATCATAGAAAATCCTGACATGCAGCACACAGTAATAGAATATCAACTTCATTAGCTCAAAAGAGAATAAGGATTATATAATAATCACGTGCCAAGTCACATGATCACACTACAACTGCAACAACTAATCTGGAACTCAGACTTGTAACATGCCACAGTCAAAGAACATCACATGATCCATCTAGCATAGGATTCCAACCAGATCTCACAAGATACTCGGATATATAAATCTCATTGCAAGAACTTAAAACACCTTCAAATCCTCACTCAAAATTCAAAAGCTTAATCTTTATGCCCTACAATAATTGTTCCAAGCCCGAAAATACTCATCTACTTTCATTATACCTTAAAAAGGCACCATCAGTTATGACGTCCCGCTTCCGTACAATGGCTTTCTTTCTTCTTGCAGCAGTGCTGATTTTGCATTCTCATCTGCAAGAAGTACAAGCAATGCGTCTCCTCTTGGAGAGAAAACAAGCATCTACTACAACTATAGCTTCATCTTCACAATCTATCAAGGGTTTGCACATAAAGGAGAAGAATCCAGACAAGAAGTTGAAATCGAACTTCAAACGAGTACCTCCAAGCAGATCAAATCCCAAGCATAACAAGTAATGTTAGCTCCCAAAAGTTCAAGCTTTTCTCTACGTAAGAAGTTGCAGTTAGGATATCATGCTCTTGTACCAGGCACAAGTCTCAGCAGGGGAACTTAAGAAAGCATCAATGTGGAGCAACAGCTGGGATGTTCTTTCATTTGGTTTTGAATAGTTCGTAACAGATTAGAATTTATGCTACTTCCTAGGATAGAATAGCTCTTGCAACTTACATGTATCCAGTTTTGCTGTAGTCACATTTTGCTGTTCTATGTAATTCCTAGTTTAGACATGTGAATACAAGAGTGATTATATCAACAAAAAGAGCATTACCCTCTCTGATTTCATTTCATTTCATGATTAGATAACTTAAACAAACAACAAAACTTTCAAAATGAAAAGAGAGAAAAGAGAGAAAAAAGAAAAGAAAAAAGAGAAGTATCCGAAAAGAAAAAAATTAGAACTACTAATCCCAGATGTCACCTTCTCTTTCAAAGATTTTGACAAACCATCTTCTCGTGGCGGTTTTTTCTCGTTCTCACAAGGCAGCGAAGTCTCGAATTAATTTTCTTTTTGCGTCATTAGAGTTTCTTACTCGAGATGCTCCAGAATTAAATTTTATGCTTTTTGCTTTTTCCTTTTGAAGGAATTGCCATCCACAGCATCATTGGCATACCCTCTGCCTACTGCCACTTGCTTATTGCCTGAATTTTTTCTTTTATTTGTACCCTGATGAGCCAAAAACGGGGCACCAGAATTGGCAGAGAGACCAGAAGAAAGACGAGTGTCAATTTCTTTTCTCATCTCCTTCAACTTTTCTGGCTGTGCTTTTCGACTGTTGTCTGCAAGAAAATTTTCACTTCGAGATGGCTTGCTATCCTTGGGTCCAAATGCTGCGTAGAACTCTTTGTAAGTGGACTCCTTTGAAGATTGCCTTGATCTCCATTGATCTGGCCGCCTTGCAAATCTATTATTACAAAAATAGGACAAGATTAGCAGAGCACCAGTATAAGGAATTAGATTGACTGATGATAAACAATCATGCAAGCTGTAAAACCATTGTTTGTTATCTGCATCTAACAAATCTAGTACACATAACAGTCAGATGATATGTGAAGACTGAAGACTTATTAACATCCAGTTTCATTGACAGATGATGCAGTCTTACGTTTACCATATGAACAAATTGAAGTCACTCACCTCTCCCCCCACTCCACCCCAAGTAAAAAGGAAAAACAAGAGAAAAAACGTCTCCTCGGAAAAAGAAACAGAAGAGGAAAAATATACGATATACATTGGTAGAATGTGAAATAATAAAGGTAAAGATAACTCAATTCGCTTACAGACTATTTGTCTCACCATAACTGGTGGATGACAAGTTATGTCATAAATACTCTGTGCTTAAGTGATGTAGTAATTATTTTCAGTGGTTTTCTCATTAAGACCAAATTTGTTTAAAGAAAATGAAACAGAAAGGTAAAAAGAAAATTCTCCTTCTCAGTTTTTTTGGTTGCTGGAGTTGCTATAAAATATTATAAAATCCTGGAAAATATTAAAGATATAGAGAACAACCTAAAAACCTTCAAGTTTTTAAGAGATTTAGCCATTTTTAGAAAACTCTAGAATATACCAAACACCAAAAAAGGCCAACTTTGCTCCCACGTCCTACAAAGATCTTTTAAACATTGCTTTGTTCCAAATCCCTCAGTTTCCAATGACCTACTGAGCCTTAAGAACTAAGAATTAACCTAAAAATTCATACTATTAGTAAACAAATCAAAATACCCTGACAATTGTGTTTATCCGACATCCCTGGTGCTTTCATGCGGTAAAATAATAAGACTGTGTTTACTGATTGTTGCACCAACTAGTAAATCATACTATTTACATTGAAATGAAAATTAGCATACATGTACGACTTGAAGATTCAAGCTAGGTGACATTAAATTGCTTGGCAAGTTTCAATTGGAATCCAATGGTCATGCCAAAGGCAAATCCAAGAAGATATTCAAAACTACTTATGGAGCACCAAAGCAATTCTACACTTCAAGGTTTTAAGGCTTTCCAAAAGTGGTCAATCCAATTAAGTCGTAAGAGATCTGTTGGGGAAACATCAAAATTCAGACTTATGCTTAATTACGTATTTTTAGGTGGACATAACTTGAGACACAATTTAACAGATCTTATTTTATCAACAAATTTGCCTTGAAGGGGGAGTTAATTTGGTTTTTTCGCTCCCTCAAACACACGAGAGAGAGTAAAAATAGTACTAAGTGAACTTACCCCTCAACATCAAGTTTCTTTAGAAGATAAGGGCCCTGTTTAGTCCTCGAAAGCTCCATTTGGACAGGTAATAATTCCGATACAATAGCCTCTCTCAGGTACAAATTACTGGCATCAAAGCACTTGTCGACCGTAAATGAACCAGATGAATGCACAGAGAGCTCCCCAAAACATCCTCGAAGCCTTCAATTTATGGCATAAAAGTCCAACTAATCAGTATATCATCCGCACCAAGTATAAAAGCCAAGTGTCCAATAGCTTACAGCACAATCAACAGTAAAAAAAAAAAAAAAAAAAAAGAGCTCCTATCGCAGCCGCATATCCTGGCTAATCAACATCAAACCAGTCTACTTGAAAAAATTAATTAATCTAGAAAGTTGATGTTATTGAATCTGCTTTACCATTTCATTGTATCCTAGAAATGTACAAAACTGAAATGAGATGTTAAAGTCATGCAAAGAAAATCCCATGTTATGCCTATCCTCAGAGCAGAACCCTGACGAATCTACACACCTAAATATAGATAAGCACTAAGCATTGAATGCACTGACAACTGAAGTTCAGTATAATATTTTGAAGATATGAGATGTTAAAGTCATGCAAAGAAAACCCTATGTTATGCCTATCCTCAGAGCGGAACCCTGACAAATCTACACACTCAAATATATATATATAAGCACTAAGCACTGAATGCAATGATAACTGAAGTTCAATATAATATTTCGAAAATATCATATTACAAAGGATAAGGGCACCAAAATCTAGCTAATAATTCATTAGAAATCTGACAATATGTGAAGTTTGAAGGATTTGCTTGCTTCATTTGGTGTACTTATAAATTAATTAAACACTTCTATGGTATATACATTTCATGGATGATATCTTGTATTTCAGGATTAACTTATATTAGGTGTGATCTACTCATGAACAACATGTATCAGAAGTAAAATAAATGATGTAGAACCCAGAATCCAACTCTTTTGTAGCATTCAGCATTTTGGCAATTCATTTTCCGTACCGTTGTTTTGCAATCAATTATCATGTTTTTGCTCTTCTAAATTGAGATATTGAAGAAAGAAGGAAAATTAGGCAGTGTTTCATCATACCTGGAAACCAACTTGCGCTTCTGCTTAGCTGAAGCACTTGAAATGAGAAAAGCCTCAATAACACGAACACCAGTAGGATTTTTTGATGCTTCAAGAACATGCTTGTCCTCTAAAGATATGATGCTTGTAATGTAAGGTTGTACGAATTCCTACATTGCAGAAAACAACATGGCTTTGGAATTGAAGGACAAAATCTAAAAAAATCTTAAATGCTTAAGCTAGTGAGACAGAAACATAAAGCATCATACTTTGAGCATCATTTACTATGGATACCTGAAACCTGAGTCTGGAAAAAGCAAAGAAAAAAAATCTGCTGAAAACAATTAGTCATCACTAGATGACCCTAAGACTTAGCCAACAGAGTGTCGGTTCATCAATACAGTTCTTAACGTAATGTTAGTTGTCTGAAATTACCCTGCCCCAATCAACTGAGATAACGAGCTAATGATGTTTGTTGTTTAGTTGTCTGCAATACTGCATATTTTATCTATTAAAGATATGTCACAAGGATATTGATAAATTTATCAGAACAGTAACAGATAGCAGCTCAAACAGTTCAGATCCCAATGGAACCAATATTATCCCCAACAATAGGAAATTAATGAAACATAAGAAACCCACATACACTTGGAAATCTGAAAATTGACTGCAGAAGCAAAGAACCGAGGACATGCATTTTAGCACCAGTTGGCCACGACCAGTTGGCTTTATCATAAGAGTAGAAGTAATCGTCAATAAATAATATCCGGGGAATGATGGCTGCTGAAGGTTCATTCGTCAAACACACTGCTTCAGCAAGGGCTTGACAGCACTGGCAGCAAATGCAAAAATAGTTAACAAATGAAAGATATATACTAGCTAACAAATGAATCTCTCAGAAACTTATAAGGAATGCTGAGAGCTAATAACCTTATGCTCATGGGTCTGAAGCCTTTGACTTGCAGCAATGATAACTGCAACAACTCCAGGCCTTCCCATCTCGAGAAGATCCTTAAACTTAGTGCCTAGTTCCTCCCAGATCAATTTTACCTGGATCAAAGCAACGAATCAGACAGTAAATGTCAATGAATGATTATTTACTGTCTTTACTCATGTTACAGTTTTCTTTACACCCATTAGCATTTTGCCAATTAAGATGTCCTACTCAGAGAACGAGATTCAAAATTAAAATCATATTAAGAAACTACGATAAGCATAAACTTTGCTGTAAAAATTTAAACTAAGCTCCAAAAACCACTGGACATTACATGTTCTTGACTTCTTGCATGAGATATCAATGCTTGCACGACAAAGTTTGCACAGGGATGTTGTGACATCTTAAAAAGTGAGTCCTTGAAAACATTTCTGAATATATTATCATATAAGCTTTCTGGAGCCACTGCCAAGATGACCTGCAAAAAGGGGCTTCAAGTTTAAATTACTGAGAGTTATTCGTATAGAACAGACAACATATTTCCCACAGAAAGCAATCTATCATGTCGTAAAACACAAAAATTTGAAGACGTGAGTCTTGTTAATCTTAATAAAGGAAGATATAGCTTAAACAAAGGATTTATAAGCTTTGTCCCCAGAGAATAGCAAAGATTGTTGCCCGTCATTCTGATTCGCTTGCTCCCACACAACATAGAATTAACATGTATACGAGTCACGAGGCACAAGTCCACTTCACCTATGGAATTAAGTTTGCAATAGATGGAGAAATAGAAGGGTACAAAAATTCTCATTTAGTTTGATTGTGGCTTTATGAAGAGAGAAAACCATATCGCAATGGCCTTAACTGGTACTCAGATTACATCGCCATTGCATTAATATCAGTTCTGCATAGTGCCAATCCACCTTAAACAGGTAAGGCCATACAGCGTTCTTCAAAACAATATATTTCGCAAATAATATAGAATAAAAACGTTCTAAAATACTCTCATGTGAATAATAACAAGAGAGCATTCATAATACTATGATGACTCAAAATGTAGAAAGAATGAAGTTTCATGATTCTTACCTCCATTAAATGACTGTATGCATTTTCTTCCACTAATTGCATAACTTTTCTTACAGAAGGCACTTCTTCCAAGCCACTTTCCGGATGACAGCCAAGGAGAGTAGGTATTATCTCGAACAACTCCTCTTCACCAACTAATTTCAAAGCAGTCTGCCATTGAAAAAAATAACATCTAATGTTTAGAATTCACTAGTCATGAGGGAGAGAATGTACAAAAAAAAATTAAGGTGTTGTATCCTGAGCAAGCAATTGTAATTGAAGGCCTCAAATACATAACCATTGGTTAACCGACAAATGTGAACATTATGATGGATATTAGTTACGGAAAAAAAGTCACTGTGTCTGTTACAGAGGCTAGACTAAAAAAACATGTAAATAGATAACACAGATGAAAGAAATATGACGTAAATAAACATGGATGGAAAAAAAATATATTGGCTTTACGTGTAAGTTCTCGTATTGATGCAGCGGAAGGAAATAAGGCAGCATAACCATACCTGCAAGACCAAACTACTGAACTGATTTAACTGTTGGGTTGTTATGTCCACTTTTAACATCTTTGAAAGAAGTTTTAGTTGATCTGGAAATGGTGGATGGTTTTGATGTATTTCATGACCATCCAACTGAGTTGATCTCAAATTTAATCGTTCCGCCAGCACAAGGGATGGCTTTGAACCATGAAACTCTGATGACTCCATTGGAACTCCTTTACAAAGACAAATAAGTCTCCGGAGAACATGAGAACCATGACAGTTGCACATCATTTCAACAGGATTGACCACTATTGCCTGGCGAAACAAGTTCAAATCAGTGTTAAATGCTACCCATAATCTCTAGAATACATAATGCAATAAAGTATTCAATGCAGTCTAGAAAATGATGATTATTCATAGCTTAAGCTCATAAACAGTACTCTTCAACATAATAAAGCTACAAGTATATGCAAAAGAACTACCCCCAACAAGAGTCTGGAAGAAATATATATAAATTCAAATCAGAATGACAATATTAGTTGAAGCAGCAAACATACTTCGATTAATGCATCTACTGTCTTTTCAATGACAGAGTAAGTCTCATTATCTTGAAGATGCATGGCCAAAGACTTCAGTGCCGTTTCAGCTACATGTGAACCAGACCTATCCATAGCAATTTGGGGGAAACTCCTAGCACTATTCATCAGAAAATCACAGAGGTTGTCCAGTGAACAGCCTTCAAGAAGAGTTTGCATTGTATGGCTAACAATATAATCAGTAGCAAGTTCCACTTCTTTTCCTCTAGCTTCCTCCAATGCATTACCGCATATAACAGATCGCTCCTCCATGTCAATTTCAGTTCCTTCTATTACATTTGAAATCTCTGCAAAGTACTTAGCAGTCTCCGGGTCGACCTGCGTCCTACAACACAAGAACATCCAAGTTATAACGCTTAAGCACATCGAGAACTTCACATACAGAATAACCCCAATGAAGAACAAACGCAGCCTAACCTCACAAACGATGCTTCCGATGAAGAGAATCCTTTTTCCCCACCAAAGTTTCGAGCTTTTTCTGTGGAAGCACGTGCTCCTCCACCCGATTGATTTTTACTGGAAGTATCTCCATGAAATCCAGCATTCTTTTTCTTTTCCCTTTCCCTTCTACCCATATTCCTCTTCTTCCGAATCTTATCTCGGAGATTTCTATCTCCAACAACCGCTAAGCTGCCAACACCAAAACTCCATAATTCAAACAAAGCTACTCTACATAATTGATGACTTTAATTATACCCCCCAAAACAACCTTACACCAGGTGTCAAATTGTGATCAACTCAGCTCAACATTCAAAAAAATAATATTTAAACAAATAATGCTGCTTCAAATAAAAGTCACACAACATGCTAATCTTCTCTCTTCTGTTTTCATGCAGAAATAAACAAAATACTATCAAAGAACCAATTTTTTCAAAACTAAACTAACTTAAAGAGCTACTTGAGCACTTTAATAAATTTGGAACATATATACACTTCTTCTACGTGATATTGACAATTAAGTTAAAACAGAAGCGAACTAAAAACTGTAACTTTTTGCCAACTCCAACAGATTACATGAAGGTTTAATACATAAAATTGAACCTAATACTCATACTGCAAAACCTAAATTGAAGATAAAACACTAACCTTGAGACGAAAAATTTGCGAATTTGCGAGAGTTTGCTGCTTTTTCGTTTTTATTCTTTTTTCTTTTTTTGTTTTTGTGAACTGTGAAGTGACCTAATATACAGCCCTTTTTCTTCGGACTACTGTAGAGGAGTTGAGTTTGGGCTTGAATCTCAAATTAGGGCCCAAAATATAAGTCTTGTACTGAATCGGTAGCCTTAGGGCTTCATGTGTTTGAATTGCCGGATAAAGTGGCCCATTGTCAAAAACGGCCTAATCTAGCCCAAAATAAATTAAAAATTCTTTCAACCATTAATCAATTTTACTATTTGTTTCAGTCCGCTAAATATTAGAAAAGAAGTTAAAGAGTCTTTTGATAGCTTTTGGAAAAGAAAAAAAAAACAAGAATAATAATTGCAGAATGTTTTCATATTTTTTGAACAATGATTTGGAGACTTTGATTTATGCTTAATATTGTGCATACTACTAAAATAGATTTTGAAAATAACGAAATAACTTTAAATGATCACATCTCCACAATTTAGTGTGAACAAATTGAGTTTGTTCCACTATATCATTATAACGAGGGCATGAATAAGTCAATATCTTCTCCGACGAGCTAGTTAAGTTATTTTTGCGCAGGGTTTTAGTTATTGTCTTAATGTATAAGTATTACTATTTGTGAAACATTTAATATTCTGCTTGACCATATGTAGGACTTTTCGTAATTGAAATAGGTTGTGGCTCTTGAATGGTCCAGCAGGCACGTTGGGAAAATAAGATTTGGTAATAATCAACCCAATCTCCTAGTTGAATTCTGAACCGTTCGTTTGTTCATTTTAAAGTCAACGTTTGTTTATAAGTCACTTTATTTTATTTTTTATTTTTTATATAGTGAAACTCATAAATAAGGTATACAGTTATATTTAGTCTAACGAACGATAATACGTCGATCAAGACCTATTAGCTTCAAATTAATTTTTTGCTTCCGGAAAATACTAAGAGTAAGCATTTGATCTAACCATGTCAAACGACAGTTGAAAGGGTAAAGGTAAATTCAAATTATTATCATATTGCAGAAAACTTAAAACAAGATTTTAGTTTTATTTTTTTTATCCATATGTCTTTATTACATTTATGAGTACGTATTTTGGACACGTTATTATGGGAAAACTCAAATCTTTTGCGCCAAACAATGTGCAAATTTATGCTCCATAACTATATCTACAACACGTCTATGCAATCTCGTGTGATCTTATTACGATTATGGCTTGTGTCATAAGTCTTAACAATTTGATAAGATTGATGCATCATTTTAGGTTTTTAGCACGAAAGAAGTGAAATGGCCGTCATATGTGCCAACAATTGGAGAGATTATGTGGCGATGAGGTGGTTATTAGTGTAGATGTGATGAGATTGTGGGGTGGCTGGTGCCTATATGTTAGAACATTATTATTATCATCCTTGACCGTTAATTGCACCACCTCAACAATGCAACAATTGTATAAAATAATTTTTTTTACAATTGAAAAAAAATATTACACCTATGCAGCAACGGTTTCATTGCATGTTCCATGAAGTAAAATTTCATAATATTTTTGTCGTGGACCACGTCACATGAATGGATTATTATTACAACAACAAAAAATAATCCAAAATTCCGACACAAATCAGTAGGGGTCGGCGGCATCTGTCTGTACTTGGCAGAGGAGTTGGCACGTGAGTTAGACTTCCTTCCCAATCTAATCTTAAAGTTATTTGGGCAACAAGTTAGAACTAAAGTAACTAAAAATGTACAGTCACTTTCATTAATTATTATCTCGAATCTTTTAGTACTTACTCTTTTTATTCGATATTTACAAGAAGAAATGCGAAAATTAGCAGCCGAAAAATGTTAAAAGTAAAAGTAAAAAAGGAATAAAGTCAAGTTCAGTTCCGTGTTGAACCGTTCCCTCTTCACCGCTTCACTTTCCTTTTCCACTATTCTATTTCTTATCATATTCTCATAAACTTCTTCTGCTGCATTATTTGTTCTTCAACATTAGAGCTTCTCTTAAATTAATCAATCTTATTCAATGGCTTCTGATCCAGTTACTGTTGATACTATCAATCCCAAGGTAATATTAATTATTGCCTAATGTAATTAAATTCTTTGTGCTTCGGTTGATTTTTTATTTTTTTTTACTTATTGACTGGCTAACTTATTTTCCAGGTTTTGGAGTGTGAGTATGCTGTTCGTGGAGAAATTGTGACCCTTGCTCAGGTTTTGTTTAATAACATTTTGCATTTTAATTTAGTTAGTTTGCATTAGGTACTTGTTTTGTGAACTTAATTATGCTTGCAATTTGTTCTATTGTTAATTGTTTAACATGTTATTTTCTGTATTGCAACAGAAATTGCAACAAGAATTGATTGATAAACCTGGCTCTCATCCTTTTGATGAGGTAACGTATCATGTTTATCCAATTTTTTTTTTTTAAGATGCTTGTAAATATGTTGTCCTTTTGTTTTAGGATTAGAATTATCAAACCAAGATTTTTGAAATTATACTTCTTGTGTTGTCTTCTTGTTTTTGAACAGATACTATACTGCAATATCGGAAATCCTCAATCTCTCGGTCAGCAGCCGATCACTTTCTTTAGAGAGGTCTGTTGTGTATTAATGCTGAAGTAGTTAGATTTGTCTTTGAAATTTTTTATTTTTGTTAAACCTTTTTTGTTTCTTGTTTCAGGTTCTTGCCTTGTGTGATTATCCTGCTATCCTGGATAAAGCTGAAACGCGGAGATTATTCAGGTTAACTCAGCCATGGCTCTGTAACTAATTGTAGTAGATTGATTATGTAGTTTCGAATAAAAGTGTGCAAAAGAAAAACTATGATCACAGTTAAGAATTGTTGTGATTCACACTTTAGTATTGCGTTTAAACAGACTTGAACTCGTCTTGTCATTTGCATTTGCCATTTGTGACTTAAACTCAAGTACTTAACTACTTAAGTTTATCTCCTGATAACTTTTAATATAGTTTTGGGTGCTTTTTTTTTTCCTTGCGGAAGTTGAATACAGAGTACTTTCTCTTAAATGTGATGCTATTCAACTTGCTTCCATATGATTTCATCTTCTCTTGCTATTTCTTGTTTCTGCAGTGCTGATTCGATCAAAAGAGCTAGTCAGATCCTAGGTCAGATTCCAGGACGAGCGACTGGTGCATATAGTCACAGTCAGGTACTAATATCTGTTCTTGAAACTTTATTTACAAGATGTAATTAGGATCAATCATCAGATTCATCAAAGTTCCATTGTTATTCTAAAAAATCAGGGTATCAAAGGACTACGTGATACAATTGCTGCTGGCATCGAAGCTCGTGATGGATTCCCAGCTGATCCAAATGATATTTTCTTGACAGACGGCGCAAGTCCAGCGGTAAAATATTACGTGTTTCCTTGTTATTACTCACAATCTTCAGAGAAGACGACACGAGAGCAATTCAAATTCGTTTGTTTTTTCAGGTTCATATGATGATGCAGTTATTGACACGGTCGGAGAATGACGGCATTTTCTGTCCCATTCCTCAGTACCCTCTTTATTCAGCTTCGATTGCTCTCCATGGAGGCACTCTGGTACGTATTTGATATAATTGATGAATGAAGGAAACTATACTTCTAAATCATTTGCATTTTCCCAATTTATTTAATATTCTCAACTTTCACCTCCATTATAACTGGAATAGATGTTTCAACTCTGATCATTTTGATTTCCTTAAGTTATTTCAGGATTTTTCGTCGTTCTGTTATGAAGTCTTTTGTTATACAGGTACCTTACTATCTTGATGAAGCAACTGGATGGGGACTCGAGATATCCGAACTTAAGAAACAGCTGGAAACTGCCAGGTCAAAGGGCATTTGCGTTAGGGCATTGGTTGTTATAAATCCTGGCAATCCAACAGGACAGGTAAACATTAGTAGATTCTTTGATAATTTGCGAGGACTAAACTTTTTGCTTCTTTAATGTTCAATTCTTCATCAATATCTGATTAGTTTTTCAATTAAACACCTGCCGTCATGATCTGAATGTTTCAATTATCATCTCAAAGGTTTTGGCTGAGGACAACCAACGGCAAATTGTGGACTTCTGCAAGAAAGAAGGGCTTGTTCTTTTGGCTGATGAGGTGACCAACTTCCCTGAAATCTTTGTTCCTAGAATACTGGCTCAATTTGTATTTTGATGTTATAGCAACTGCAACTATAATAAATATGATGTGTTCAAATTATTCATATCCGATTTTGATGGTCTTTGGCTATGCTGGTTGGGCCTCTGCAGGTGTACCAGGAGAACATTTATGTTCCAGACAAGCAGTTCCACTCTTTCAAGAAAGTTGCCAGGTCTATGAATTACGGTGAAAAGGATATATCTTTGGTATCTTTCCAGTCTGTATCAAAAGGTAAGGCTGTCACATTCTCACGTATGTGGTTAGTTATGATTAAGGAACTTGTCTGAGGTGGATGAGTCTGTATTTGATTCATTTCCGTCGTTCAGGTTATTATGGAGAATGTGGAAAAAGAGGAGGGTACATGGAGGTCACGGGTTTTAGCCCTGAGATAAGGGAGCAAATTTACAAAGTGGCATCGGTGAACCTTTGTTCTAATATATCTGGTCAGATTCTTGCAAGCCTTGTCATGAGCCCGCCAAAGGTTAGCTAAGTTTGATTATGATTTTACCTTCTTTGTGAATAAAATGTAACGATTATAAAGATGCCAATGTAATGAGTAATGATAAGAACCATGTTTCTTTCTATGCATGTCGTTTAGAATCTTAAATCACAACCTTCTAATTTGTTTAAGTTGAGCTTCTTAGAAAATGTCTAGAATCCAGATCAGAAGCTTCTTAGATGTTCAAATTGAGATGCCAAATCAGAATAGTATTAATCCTTGTTTGTTCATGCTGTTGGAATCTTAATATAATTTGTCATTTAACATTCTCGAAAGAGATGAAAACTCTGAATTTGGGCCTAGGTTGCATCCACCCTCTCCCCAAACAAATAAAAACACCAAATTTCCCTCACGATGACCAGATTACTAACAATCCTTTGCTGTTTGAAATTATGCAAGTATCCATGCGTTGTATCTTTGCTTTCTTTGTATCTGATCTTTGTTCCTTTATACAGGTGGGCGATGAATCATATGAGTCATACTCTGCAGAGAAAAATGCAATATTATCTTCCCTAGTGAGGCGTGCGCAGGTTAGCCTTGGATTCACGTTTAATTTTTTCTTTTTACAGTATAAAACTGCAGTTAAATGAACTATTTGGATCTCTGTTATTTCTGAGAATAAATGGAACTTCCTAGCTTGTCGCATCTGTTAACATTTTTTTGGCCTTCAGAGTCTTGAAGCTGCACTTAACAACTTAGAAGGAGTTAGCTGCAACCGGGCAGAAGGAGCAATGTATCTATTCCCACGTATTCACTTGCCAAAAAAAGCAATAGATGCAGCTAGAGCAGTTAATACAACTCCAGATACATTTTATGCTCGTCGACTTCTCAATGCCACTGGAATAGTAGTCGTCCCTGGTTCTGGCTTCGGACAGGTCATTTTTCTTTCCCATTTCTCACTTAAAAACAGCGATAGATCATTTTAGTTAAGTTTAGTCCCTTATCTAATGTTAGACGGCTGATTTGTGCATTTTCTTTTGACGATAGGTTCCTGGAACATGGCATTTTAGGTGCACGATATTACCACAAGAGGACAGAATACCAGCCATTATCACTCGTCTCACTGAATTCCACAACGGATTTATGAACGAATTTCGCGACTGAGTATTCCGCAATTGGTTTCTCCCAAGATCATAAAACAGTTTGTAATCTTTGAATAAACTACTTCACTATAAATAATGTACACTGCTTCAGATTTTGTATCTTTAGTTAAGGAAACATTTGTGGTACTCTGCTCAGCGGGAAGAAAGTGTGTTGAGATTTTGATAAGAGGATATTAAGTTTCTTGGTCCAAGTGGATAAACTGTGATGTAAAGTTAATAAATTGGTAATTTGCTATTTTTTCACCCTGATATGGAGTGCCCGATCTCCATCACCTCATTAATAAAGGTCTCAGGCTTTTCAGCAACTCTGTATATCCAAATTTTTAGTTTTCTCATCTTTTCTAAGACGACGGGAGTGAAGCCAAATTTCAAAGCGATGAAATGATATGGAGAAAGCCTTCCAAATAATGGAAAGCGCACACCAAAAAGGATTTCGAAATACCAGAAAGTATATTAAGATACGCTTCTGTATTAATAGCAAAAAGGATAATTTTGTGTTATGTGGAAGAGGAAAAAAAATCTGAGTGAAATGGGAAGTAGCAAAAAGGAAACCTTATTTTGAGACAAGGAGGCAAGAACTCCCTTTGAAGAAATAGAGGCAAGAAGTCCTTTGAGAAATAAGAATGAAATCCGGTGTTTTACGTAAATGAAAATGAGTATCCAAGAAAAAGGCAAAAAGTTCCTTCTTTTTTCGAGTCATATGCAAAAACCATTATTATATTATGTCTACTTGGCAGAAAAAACTATAGTTGTACTTTTATTAGCAAATAAAAACCTGTGCCAATAATTAATCGGCAAACACCCCTCCTACACATATTAAAAATAATATATTGGTAGAGTTTCTTTTTGTTGTACCAAAAGATCATATTACCACTCCTGAAATTGGAATTTGAGTTGGAACTTAGAAGCAAAAACAATTCTATCTTTACACCGCAAAGAGTTGAGTTTCTAATCAAACTTGGTTTTGACGTTGGATGCTCCTTCTGGGCTATGAAACTCCACTGTAATTGGATTGCATCGCAACCAAAAACGGAAAGGAAAGAAAAAGGAAAAAAGAAAACAGGAGGCACCAGAGTTGGTAATGTAAGCATGAACCATCACCTTGGTTTTTGTTGAAGCAAATGATATTGCATTTCTTGATAATGTACAGATTAACACCATAATTTGACTATTTTATGCAACCTACTAATTTGAAAAACAGAGGAAACCTACATGAAAGCCGACTAAATACACATGCGAAAATGAAGAAAACTGGACTGGAGGACTTCAATGCCTCATGTTATTCAAAAAAATGAACTTGCACCAATTCATATACAGCTTGACCTCCAGGTAACAAAAACCCGGGGAAAGGAGAAAACAACAACCAAAAACAAACTTTGGGGTGAGGTCATCGACTATTTAGACCTCGAGATTTTCATCCTAAACTGCTCTGCTATACTTTCCTATTTCTGACAACAATCACAAAATTCTCATTCTAAAGAGAACCCCAAGGAACTGATTTCCAAATGAATAGAATAACTAATGAGAAAAAATGGAAATATATAAACAAGAAAAACAGAGATGGGAATATAATTTTCTGTTGTGGGGTTGACATATACAGGTAAAAGGGATCTTACTCAGCAGGGCGGCGTACTTGCCGCAGTCTGCAAGTTCTCTTCACATAAATCACTCTGTGACCTGCTGGGAAGGATTGTAAGAGGTGACCATTGATCTGGAACCATCAAAAAATAGGTGGTCATTGCTTTTCTGAATCTCCTCTTGTACTGCTTTGGGGAAATTACAGTTGGGGAGGCGTTTTTGGGGCCACCAAGAATGCCGGAGGCCTTAACCCAAGTCTCAAGGTGCTTATCCCATGTATATTGTCTCATGAAGTCAATAATGCCCAGAACCAGTTCATGCTTTTCTTCATCAATCCCGACTAGTAGCGAATAATCCATCACGTCTACCGACTGCAATGAGAATTTTCAACAAAATAAGTGAGGGGGTTGAACACAATGCAGACTGGGTAGTTTAAGTTTGTTGTTGTATACAGGTTTAAGTAGTCTTGCATTTTCGGTTTCTATTCCTTCCATATCAATGTAAAAGCTAACGCCAATTTCAGGCTAATGTATGTGTTCATTAAACCATAGGAAACAAGATACATGTTTCCTTCTATATCGAAGTAAAAGCTAACATAGGAAAAGTAATCAATAGGCGAATTAGAACAGAGAAGGAAAAGAGAAACACACATGGTAAAGGCAGAGAGGCAGAAAATCTAGCGCAGATAACTGAAAAGGGTGAATTATAATGTTGGGACAAAGTACAGCATCCTCCACATTTTGAAATTTATAAAAACACCACCATGATTAATAGCACTAATAAAAACAAACCACATACACGACATTTCATTCTGACAATAGTGATATGATAGGCATATTGCTACAAATAGGGGACACTAAAATAAATTAAAATTAATTTCACGACAAAAAGTAAAATACCTCGAGGAACCTTAAACCCTAAAACAATAGAATAAGGAGGCAAATAATAGTTAAATTTTTTGGCCCTGGCTTCGTGAATTTTAAACTTGGAGTTGTAATGATTTGACCAAACGCGAGGAGGTGTCATCATAATTAATCCTTAAAGAAAAGAGAAAAGCGACAAAAAAGCGGAGAGACGGTTCCAGAATTTTCCAGTTAAACAATGAAGAGAAACATGCCAGCCCTCTTCTGTAAGTAATAACTTCCATGCAAAACTAAATTCATCAAAATAGAAGACATGATGTGAACTTACAGCGAGAAAAGCAGTATCATTCCAGACTGCTCTTTCCAACAATCTCTTGGCCTTATTTCCAACAAAAATTGGAGAAGTAGGCATTGCTTCAATCAAGTTCTGGTCCAACAAAACTTTATTACTTCCAGAAGAATCTGGATTATACCGTGACCTGGAAGATCCTTTCAGATCATAAAGTCGCGTCACATTTCTTCCAAATAGAAGATTCTCCATTACAAGCACATCCATTTTTGTGTCCTTCCCTCCTTTAAATTGTTTGGATGTAACCTTTTCAACAGAAAAAAGCAAAAAAAAAATCATCTATAGTGTTCTAGCAATTGTACTGAGGCAAAAAAAAAAATGTCTCGACATAGGAAAATCTGTCAGTTGGTTCAGAAGAAAAGCATGTTGGCTCTTTTATGCAAGTAATGATCATCTAAAAGAAAACTATTAATTTATTTATTGTGACAATACGAGCAGCTTAGATTATTTAAACAATTCGTATTCTGTTCGTAGGATATACCTGATAGATCCCAAGGATCTTTGCAAGGCATGTTGGGCTTAATGAGCCAATGGATTCAGAAAGATATTTGAAATATCCAGGAGCAAACTTGATAAAGGACTCCAACTCAGTCTTTGTCACTTGCTTGATAATAAATCGATCGTCCAAAGTTTTTGCAAAAAAGACATTGCTCTTGCCACCCTGGGCTCCCCACTTTTTACATCGACTAAGGGATCTAATAAAATCCACCTCAGATGGACAGCATATCCTCCTCAAGGCTTCAAAACGCTTCGCATAGTAACATGTAACAGCATATTTCACCTTCCCAAGCGGTCCGTCATCAGTAAAAGAAACTTTGGTATGCAAAGCTTTTGTATATGAGAGTGGGTCCAAAGACGAGGAAGTACGGGAACCTGTTAAGGATAATACACTCTCATCTATTGATCCAATACTTTTGTAGGATTCCAACACTGTTTCGTCCATAGAATGAAAGGACTGGAAATTCTCAGTGTCAAGGGACTGCATAGAAAACAAAGATTCTGCCGTGTCCTTTAGTTTCTCAGGCTCATCCTGAAGTTGAGCAAGATAATCAGGTGATGCAAGTGCATAGGCTATAATACTGGTAGGCTCATCATCATACACTGGAATAACAATGTCATTAACTCCCACGGGCAGGAGCAACCGAGCACCGCCTCGCAATTCATTCTCCCGAAAGGATGAAATGTATACTGGATCATATTCACTGAGGGTGTCCAGTTTCTGGGCATTCCCTAAAAAATTTTTGTTTAATGACCGGTAGAAACTTAGAAATGACATACCTAACCAGCTTACTGCGTCTTCCATATTCTCAGAACCTCTGGTTGACAACACGGATGGTGACTGATACACCTTAGGCACGCTTCGATCCACCCCACTTTCCTCCATATCCAACTTCTCAGACAGCCCAATGGTGGATAAAATATCAGCTTCTGATCCAGACAAATTGCTTTTCTGGTTATTTTTACCGGTCCATGCTGCATCAAGTGTATCTGATAAACAAATAGGAGCATGCCCATCAGAGAGTACTCTACGAATGGTAACATCAGATTCCAGAGGATCAGATTCACTGGTAGCATTCGTCCCAATGGAAGGTGCGTGTGGATCTTGATTTCCAATATCACAGTTACTAATAACATCAGTTCCTTGATGAAGAACCTCAGGAAGATTATTGCACCTATCGCTTACCCCATGGTCGGGATTTTGTTCAGGCTTTACATCTGCTGCAATGGAATCAAAGCTACCCAAACTTTTACTTGTCTTAAGTGGGACGTTTCTATCAAGAAGTTTCTCACTAAGCGGGTTCTGGGTGGGTACTGAACAGGTGGCCTCCACACCATGAGGTTGGTTTGTATTTTCTGAACCAGCTGCATATATCAGGCGGTGATCCCACATATAGGACTGGAAGACCAGTTGTCTGCGGAGTCGATTGAGCTCAAGAATGTCAATAGCAGGTCGGCTTTTATTAGATTCCTTGTTCAAGATTTTCTGGAGAGATTCCTGCCAAAACAACTCTCATAAATACTCAATCATAAAGAAGAAACTCTAAACAATGATTGCCAAAGAAAAAGATTTCCATTTCTAACATGCGTCTATTTTTACTAATTAGTCTCCCTCCAGAGTCGTGACATAAAATTGTTTCGTGCAAAATGCGAAAAATGGCACCAATATTCAACAAGATGTTTAGACATTATACCGAAATTGGAGAAAAATCTACAAAAACTTAAAAGTCAAGGCACAGAACTTCGCATAAGAATATATGCAGAATAAATATAAATTTACAACTAAAAATGATTATGTTCATGTGACTGCAGAAGTTCATGGGTTACTCAAATTCAAGAGAAAGCCAACATTTAAACACATTGCTCAAAATTTCTCCCACCTGAAATGAAAAACTGTTGAGAGAGTGGAGAAACGTTTTTCTCCTGAATTTAAGTTTCCCCAGCCGATTTAAATTATGGTAGATAGCTTGATAGTTTGTTTGTCCACGTTTTTTCAAGTCAAATAGTCATTAACCCAGCATATAGTGCATAACCTCTCTTCTAATACAAGCTCTACTTGAGAGAAATGAATCCACTGGGTACTTCATAACCACTCTTTCACCAAAATGATATGTAGGATGCTACTTATTAAGAAAATGCGAATGAAGGTCATACGTAATGCATGAAGCTTAGAAGACTAACTAAAGATGTTTTACTCAATCAAAATGAGTGGAGAAAGAGAATTCATGTGTTTCACTTGACTGATTCTCGTTATGTTCTTATACCTTATCCAATTAATATGGGTTATATTGTTATGCATAATATAATTATATAAATATATACTCATAATATTCTAAACTTTCAAAAATATGCATCGCCTGTGGCCATATTGTATGGCATTTGTATCCCTATATCCATATCTGTGCATCATCCCATGCACGTAATTTATGTAAAGAAATACAATCATGTATAACCCAAAATCCTATAGTATGGTTAGAAAATACAAGATTTGATATTGACAACAGACCTCAAATTCTGAATTCTCACTCTGCAATATTCCTTCTAGATCAGCAATTTGGCGTCTTGATTCAGGAACTTTTGCGGCACTACCAGCCAGACCCATGCCACTTTTCCTTTCTACTAGAAGATGAATAGCATTAAGCACTTCAGAAAACAAAAGCTCGGCCCGCGAAGTTACCTGTTAGATTAGATAGACAGATAAATTACAACAGATGAAATCTAACATAAAAAAGCTCCAAGGAAGGGAGAAAAAGAAGGGGCGGGCTATGCTCGACTCACCTCGGTCAGTTCTTTCTCTATCCAATCCTGAATTTCATACTTGAAATCAAGTTTCGAGGGAGGCAGGTACACCGAATGAACATCAATTGATGCATACCTGAAACAAGCAACCATTTTCCCAAATCTGCATGCAAGCAAGATCACAAAGTATCTAAATAAATACACAGGCACTGAAATAACGCACCACCCTGTCAAAGTTCAAATGCAACATGCTTCTTGACTGTATTCCCATAGGTAGACAAAAACCACACAATCCATCAAATATTTCCTTAAGTTTATAAACAGGATACAACATGATCAATCTTAATTATAGCATGTTTGTGCATGACAAAAGATAACCAGGTCGCATGTGATATAAGCATACTTGGCCATGAAAAGAGTTGATATACATTCAGAAAACAATCGTAATAGTACAACGGAAACAAAGCAAGATATAATACCCATAGAAACGAAGGCAGTCTCTATGTAACGAATGGCCGCAGCTTGCGACTCTGCTAGCAGCAGCATGGTTTGAAAAGCTTAGCTCCAAAAACTTTCCAAAGGACAACCCCCAGGCAGCATCAGACATAACAATTCTTTGAGTTGCAGGTGGAATGCAATTCGTTCTAGGACACTTCAGGCAACGATGCCACATCCAAATCTTTCCATCCTTTTCACCAGATAAAAGAATTTCGGGCAGTTTCTTAACTGAGATTGTGAGGGTACCTTGCCGATGAGTATAACACTGAAGATGAGCTTCTGCTGGCATCTCACACGAGCGGCATATAGAGTTCTGTCAAAGGTTAGCACCACTAAGTAACCCCATAAAAGCATAGCACACAATAGATATAAATGCAAAGTCTTCTATAATCTTATTCAGAGAGAGAGAGAGAGAGATAGAGAGAGAGTACTTGATCAAATAAATGATCTCGCAGAAAACGACCCAATGGCTTGTCAAAGTTGCCATAGTATTTGATACGAAACAGATGGGATCTTTCACAGACAGTTCCCTTCCACACACATCGTGATGATAAGGAAACCAAGATACTTTGATGGTCCGAAGGGGTTGGAGGAAAATCTTCTTTTGGAGCAGGTTGTTCTTCCAGTGTTTGTTTTTCATCAGATAGTGACAATGATGGATTTGAAGCAATTCTGTTAAGATGCATATTACTGGAATCACTTTGATTAACTTTTAGATTAGAATCTCCAACATAATCAGAGACATGGCGAGCTCCCATTGCATCCAGTCCGCCTGCTTCAAGACTTTTTGGTTCTGAAGATATAGCAAAATCTACAAGGCCTCTCTCCTCAGACACGGAAGAAAGGGGCTTGACGAACTGAGAGCTCCAAGGAGCGAGAAACTTAGATGAATCGGTATACTCATTTCTGTCAGTGGAATTTGCTGTTTCCTTGATCAGGTCTGAGGTGGGCACACTATTTGACCTCTCTGGTTTAGTAACAGATTGAGGTCCAGGAGTTGTTTCATTGTCTGGGACCGTAAAACCAGGAATAGTTGAGATTGACCTGTCAATTGTGGATGGCTTACTTGGAAGCGCCACAGTAATTGGGGTGTTCAAAGGAAGTTCTGGCAGAGAGGCACCTTCATCAGCAAGAAAAGATGTCTCCAAAGCCAAGTGGTAAGCTGCAAAAACACCATATTGTATCACATGTTTCACTTTCTTCAACTCATCACCGTTGGCACCTCGAAGTAATACCTGAAGCAATCAACATCATAATGAATCATTAGAAAAATAGAAGCAGATTTATAACCGCCAAGATGTTTAACAAGATATATCTCACAGCAATTAAATTTGCAAGCTTAAGTTAACATGAAAATCTTCTCCAAAAGCATTCGTACAAGAACTTTCTCAAGATCCCCATTTTCTTTTAATTTGAGCTAAAACAGCAAAGGGCGTTCGCCCTAATCACCATAGTATGTTTGGAAGGATTAAATCATAATAGATTTTGATCTAATCATACAACGTAACAGCAGCTTTTGTATCCTTACGTAGGTTGTAATAGACTTACTGTGCATCCAAACGGCTTTGGACAACCTTCAAAATACATCAGTGTCTTGGACAACTTCTTCCCAGCCTGACCAGCCGTTCCATGCAATTCTACAAATCTCTCAACATGGAACATGTCACAATATCCCAACTTCTGTGAAGATAGATTATCAATTGAAGGAACTATTTGACCACCAGTACAGCGGGCTATGCGCTCCAAAAGTGGCCTTTTTATATTTAGAACAAGTGATATGTCTTTAGCAAGAAGGTATTCTTGTGCATATCGAGAGACAGATTTCTCTACAAGAAGAATATTCGGATGGTGAGCATCTATCTTTGCAACAGCCATCTTAAGATGATCCATCTCCTGGTAAAACACGCAAATGCAGGAGGTCAAACTCCGGAAAAAATAAAGACGGCTTTTTGAGTTCACAAAAAAGATCTCAAGCAACGAAATCAATTCAAAACAACATTAAATTCCTATAGAGCATTAAATTCCTAAACAACAATAAATTCGAAGGATTCAACCTGTTGCAACAGAGTGTCGAAGCTTGAGAGAGCATTAGAAACTCGCTGGTACTCAAGAGCCCCTCCAAGGATAAGCAGACGAGGTTTCACTATTTTTGATGTCATCCGTCGATGAGCCACATTTTTCTTGCAAACAATTCCTTTGACCACCATACTATTCAAGGAAAAATTGATCATTAGAAGAAATGAGAATTATGGGATAAATGAGAATCAAAATTATAGGAAAGAGAGAGAGAGGCAGTAATACAGAACACCACGGAAATCCGAGAAATCGGTTTTCAAGGAGAAAATATAATTATAATAAAAATAATAAAAGAACCATATGCTGATCTAAAATGAATAATGCGTGCTAAAGTCTGTGCTGATATTCTGTACGAAAGCTTTCATCAATAAGATTTGGGCCTACACAAAATTGGCAAGGTGTGACGCCCCTCCATCCTATTGATATCGGCTCATTACAAAGACGCTGTAATTCCCAAATGAAAACCTGAAATAATCAGGAAATTACGTGTATTCTCATCTTCAACCTACACAATCTACTAGCATCCTCACTCAATATGAAAGTAGTATCACGCGCATGCACAATGAGAATATAACAATTCTTCAACCCTTGTACTATCAATTAAATTGGTTTACTTCAGACTCCATTTGGTGGGGAATATATAATAATAAGTGTGATGAACAAGAAGTACAGAGGCCATGAGGGTCTGCACCCCATCCCCGGTGATAGCAATGCGCTGAAGGAAAAAGTAAGAGCTGAAACAACAACAACATTATCTTAGAGAAAAATGGTAAGTAAATCAGTGTATCCATTGCCGATTTCCCCTCTTGTTCCCTCTTCCAGGACTACTTAAATCAATATTTCAATGGTAAGACTCGAACCACTCAGTCTTCTCTTCATGTTGCACACACGCCCAGTTTACAACAACTAATGCAGCTCATAAAGGTTGAGACATAAAATCCAACTTCTACACTGCTTCAGATATTTTAAAAATGAAGTTTTTTTTGGTTCACTCAAATTTAATGTTTTAAAATCAGAGCCAGAGGAGCACATGAGGAAGAGAAGAAGTCTAACAGTAAATCATTGGGGCATTCAAAATAACAGCCTAATCAAGATTTTAAAGAACCATAAGTCAAAGTAGGCCGTGTGGTCGAGCTCTTAACTCCGGTGTGTTTAGCAATTAGCACTGTATAATCCTAGCTTCAGTTTGACAACCAGAGGTTCTTTTTTCTTTTGGGTGCGGAGGGGGGTGGGTAGTGTTTGGTTGAGGGCGAACTTACAAGGCTATCTTTTGGCTTCAAGTATATCTTTGTGTCCACAATGTCAAAACTTTACTCTCCTTCAATGAGTTTATACAAGGTTTTGGCACTATTTTGGGTATCAATTTGGATGGGTTAAGTGAGTGTAGACTCAGTTGAAAAGGAGCATAATGCACCTTAATTCAAGCTAACCCAATGTACAAATTTTGACCTGGCTCAAATTAAGTCATTCAAAACTGAATAAACCAAGAATTTGACAAACTCAAACCGACTTTGCAAATTATTCATTGCATTCATGTTGATCATTTGGCTTCTTTTAATTCAATAAAATTGATATCTACAAGATCACATATCAATAAATGGATTTAATGCACATAGAAACCTATATATGATGAAAAAGGAGGATTAATTATCATTACTTTAACAACTAGTTGATCCCTTCCTCTGGTATTCATAGACAATCAGGCTTACTGTTTCCAATTCATTTTCCTCACAGTTTATACACCAAAATATGCATAAATAACCTAGATACCTGTCCTGCTCAAACCGCCTTTCTACCCTCAGACAACACCGCGCAGGATCATGATGATATCACTATACGTTTATACCCAACAGAATGAATTAAAAGGAAAAGTGCATGATCCCTACGGTAGTGGGTACATGACAAAGTTAGGCATGAATAATTTATCTCATCCACTCACATATTTTGTCGATGCTATTCCAAGTAATACCAAGTTAAATGATTTAAACTTTTTTTCCTTTTCTTAACAACACAACCCTCCGCACTTTCCATAGAGCTAATTGTTATATTGATTTGAGCACCAACAGGGTGCTTCTTCTTAACAGCTAAAGATTTACTCATCTATCAATCTGCATATTCCATCCAAGAAGTCAGAAAAATTGTTATTTAACGAAAGCAATCCATGATACAAGCAAAAGGAGAACGCCCTGAGTTATTTTTCAGACAAAAGCAGAGTTATTGCTATGCCTCCCATTTGAACTATGACCAACATCAGTATCCACTTAATTACCTTGAGCAGAGAATTTCAGTAAAATAAATAAGACACATAGTAAAAGCAGAAACTATTTATGAAGTTACCTCTCACTTCGACGCCCGGCAGCTAAACATTTTACTTTTACATAGCTCCCTGGGTCCATTTGTCCACCTTTACTCATATCTGGCTTCAACATTGTGGCAGCCTCCCATGACAATGCAGTAATAATTTCTAACCAACTCTCTTTGTCGCTCTCCTCGCCTGGAGGAAGATTCTCCACCTGCAACAGCTGAGTTACTAAAGCCCGAAAATGACTGTCGACCACATTCTTCATAACTCTCTTCTGTTCCTCGTTAGATTTTTCCCTGCTCCGGAACTGCCCACTTCCAAAGCTGCTTGAATTGCGCAATGAACCCCATTCTCCAGCAGCATCCCCGTCATCGTCTTCCTCAAATAAGGAGACTTCCTTTTCATCTTCTACGTCCTCGGGTTCAGGAGGGAGCCAAAGAATTCCATTGTTTTCAAAGTCCACGGGTTCAGTTTCGACATCTTCAGCCGCATATAAAGAATAAGGTGCCTCACTTTCATCGTCAATGTCATGTTCGACACCTTTCGTAACATTCTGCTGGTTTTCTTCAGAAGCCTGCGAATCTAAATTGTTTTTTAACGAAGAGTTGCTCAAACTTTTTAGATCTGCAGCATCTCTATTCTGATGAACTTTAAGTGATGTATAGTCATTGTCGTCGTCATCAAAAAGCCAATGACCATAGTAGCCGTTAACTTGGGAAGTGTCACTTGCTAAGGAATCTAAACGAGAGACTCCAAATTCTTCATCATCACTCCTGCTTACAGTATATCATCATGTAATGATTAGTTATACAGGCTGAGAATTTAACATAGATAAATTAAATACATAATGCACTAATTTTGTGCTATTAGCCGAGAAGTTCTCCTATGGAATGTGAAGGATCTCTTTACGTGGATGCCTCATAAAACTTCTATTTAGACTGATGAGCATAACACACAGAAGTGTCACACTTTTGACACTTATTGGCTTATATTATATACCATATAACGAAACTAAAACATATTGTATCATCATGACTTAAGCAGCGAATATCAGGAGTCACGGAAATATAAAGACGTGTCATTTCGTAACTCGTTTGACCAGGCAAAATCGTGTGAAAATTCTTTTAAAAAGAAAACCTTCACCAAAAGTGGTCAACAGCGAAATAACTGTGGACTCCACATACTTAGCTTACCTTGCAGATGTTCAAGTACTATACAATTTTCAGATCATTGTAAACATTATACACGAAATATAAATGACATAAAAAACAGCAAGCTGGAGAAAAATGGAACACAGGTGAGTAATTCATAAATGCTTTAGACATGCCTCAAGTTATCAAACATGTTTAGGTCATCACGAGCAATTGTCCTAAAGTAATTACAAGTGACCTACCATTTAGGCAAATTAAGAGCTAGTAACTATGCATAAGAATGTTGAGTATGAGATGCTGAGAGAACCTATTTGGGTAAAACCCAAGTTGCTCTTGAGACCTGTCCTGTTCTCGTATGTTGATGGCATTATCGCTGCTTGCTGTAGCAGGAATACTTCGCCTTTCCTTGGTAATCTCCATCAAAGCTGAATGATACGGACTAGGTCCAGCAGACGGTGGTAGAGATGCGAACGTCATGCTACTGCTGTCACAGGTGCCACTGGACTTGATACTAACGAAACTGGTAGCTGATGTTGAAGTACTGTTGGGGTCCAGGTTACCAACCTGGACCCCATTATCAACGGGTGGAGTCATACCCTGTTGCCATTGGTTGAAACAGAAGTTACAGACCCGAATCTTATCCCATTCTTCTAGTGGAGACTTTGGTTCACTAGACGGTATAGCAACCCAATTTGAAGTACATTTTCCACAGAAGATACGGCCACAGAGTCGACAATGATGCCTACGATTGAACAAAGTGAACTGCGAATCGCATTCGTAGCATACCCTGCAGCTCTGATCGGGCATCCAGAAATCCCTCGATACATGATCAGGCTCGGACCGCCAAGGGATCCAAGATTTAACCAGCCCTACAAAATCAGAGAAGGAATCCATAGATATGACACCCCTCTCTGGTTCCCCTCATTGCAATATTCTCATTTCATTCTAACACTATCATCCATTTGTATCCCTAAACCTCCATCATCATAATCTCACATATTCTATTATCGAGTCGGGTAAATAAGCAAAGCCGTTGAACTTATTCAAACAAAACGATCAACAACTCCCGCAACGAACACCAACCGTCCAGTTCTTAATCAAATTCTTCCCCCACCAACAAAAAAACTCTATTCCAGATATAGTAAAAATGTCAAACTTCCATGAATCAACACTACTCAAGATAAACGACCGCAATAACGGTTTTAATCTTCGTTCTCCAGTCTTAACTCCAGTAAAATCTCACAAGTTGACCCCAAACACTCTTGTCAAAAACTTAACCTAAATTCCAAAATCTAATGCAGATCATCAATCAACATCACATCTCAAAATCCCATGCACATAAATCCCCAAATTCCTAAAAATTCTAAATACAGCCTCAATTTTAAAAATCCTGAACACTGATTCAGTAACTCAAAGTCAAAATTCAAGATATTCACCCACACAAACGAAATCAAAAACAATCTTTTTTCCCCCAAAATAAGCAACAAAAAATTGATTTTTAAACAAAATCAAACACCTTCACAACTCCAGGCTAAAATTCAATCTCAAAGTCCAATTCTAAGCCTGTAAAAATTTTCAAATCAAATCATTCATATTCTCAACACAGAGAAATCGTCCACCCCTAATTTGCTGATCAATTCTCCTTACGAAATAAATAAACAAATAATAATGAAAATTAAAACAATCACACGCTAATATAACTAAATACGCATTGATTAATTATTATTACAAAAATATTAATCCGGAAGATGCGCATGTATATAACAATATAAATAATAAATGATTTGAATATTGTGAATGAAGAAAAATGACTGTCCGTGCTGTACCGTTGCATGCTTATTATATCTAATCCATAATATAATCAGAGCTTAAGGACTTAATTAAGAAGTAATAGCCAGTCAGGGAGTGCCGCGTGGCGTGGGCACTGTGGTCAGATATCTGTTAGGCCTGTCAAATATAGAATTAAGTAGAGTCAATCATGTTTCAACAGCTTATTTGTCTTTTTTGGCTTTTGAGTTTGGTTCTAATTGAGTTTTTGGATTGGTTTACCTGTGAGAGTTTGTAATAAATCAGGCCAATTAAATTGCTTTCCAAAGATTGGGACCTAATTGATGGAGAGGTTTTGACAAAACTGCCCCCTGTGTTATGGCTAATTGCCAAATTACCCTGTGAAAAATAATTAGACAAATTACTCCCTCTGTAATTTTCAAAAAGTCGGGACTTACCCCTTATGCTAGTAGGTGTAGTTCACTTGTCCAACCTTAAGAGCTGAAAATAGTTTTTTTTGGGCGAAACATTATTTGCTAAATAGGAGATCCATTTTTTTTCACGGAGGGATCTAGGTTTATTAGATTGGAAAAAAAATGTCGTATTACTTTGACTTACGTGCACCTTGTCACATTTGATAAATGATAAAGGACAAACTAAGTAAAAAGTTTTTTTTTTTTTTTTTTTTTTAAAAAAATCTAGGGGTAGCATCGAGATTTTCGCTGTAAGTTGTCGTTGTGGTGACAGTAGGACAATAACTCGTTGTAAGTAGCCATTATGGTGACAGTAGGACAATAACTCATTGTAAGTTGCCGTTATAGTGACAGTAGGACAATAACTCATCGTCGTTACTGAAACTTATCCCGTCTGCCAAACGGTATGGTGACAGTAGGACAATAACTCACTGTCATTAATTGAAACTTATCCCGTCCACCAAACGGTCGGTCTTTCATTGTACGCTACCTAATTTTTATAAATGACCTATTTATTGGTATAGAATACATGTTTTTAATTACTACGTTTGACTTATATCAACAACAAATTTTTTGACATTTGAATATGTGGTGGATAACAATTTGTTTGATAATTTTTTACACAATGAAGGTATAATGAAGAAAGTACCTATTCAAGTTTTTCTCAAAATCTCAAAAATTAGTATTAACAAAAAAAATCTTAAAATTAATGAAAATACATAATTGATTCTAACTATGATCAAATAAGAATATTCTACAATATAATGTAACTTTATATATATATATATATGAAAATTAACCAATAATCAATTTTTTTCTAGCCTTTAATTATATGAATTATGACTTTACTTAATGTTACGGATAATTTTTGCTTGTACTAATAGGTAGTTAAGTCAAAATATAACATCCAACGAAAAAAATATGATTATAAGATTTTTTTTTAAATGATGACAAAATTCAAAAAACAATAATTCGACGCTCGAGATGTTCCTGATGGTTTATTTTAAAACTTAACTATTTTTGTCATTTTTTAAATAAAGTATAGAAGTGGAATTAAGAGACGTAACCTCATCTCGCTCCATTACAATAACTCATATTTATTACTTAAAACCTTATGCTACCTATTTTTTCACAAAACGACACGTTTATTGGTAGAGGATACGCGTTTTTTAATTACCGCATTATTGACTTATAGCAGCAACCATTTTTCAGAGATTTGAATATGCCCTGTGTAACAATTTGTTTGATAATTTTCTATACAGCGAAGGTACAATCCAGAAAGTAGTATTGCATGCATTTAAGTTTTTCATTAATCTAAAAATTACTACAAATATATAATTGATTTAAACTCTCCCATCAAATAAGAGTATTCTACAATGTAATGTAACTTCATATATAAGTTGGCATTCATATTCATATATACATAAGTATCAAGTAGCTAATCATCAGTTTGCTTTTGAGCCTTTGATTTTGTGAACTGCAAAATTACTTTAAATGCAATGGATAGTTTTAGTACTCAAAATATAATATCCAACAAATACATCATTACGAATATAAGTTTTTTCTTCTTAAATAACCACAAAATTCACAAAATAAATAAATAATAGTTTCAACACTCGAGATGCTTCTGCATGTTTATTTATTTTTAAAATTGAACTATTTTATGTTTGTCCTTATTATTGAATAAAGTACATAGAAGTGGAATTTAAAAACGTAACGTCACCTCGTTCTCTGCCTACATTCTGCAAAAAGCAGCATTTCTTTTTAAACCCCCAAAAATCACTTCATCTTTTTTGTTTCTTCAATTTCATCACAATTTTCACCTGAAAAAAAAAATGTGCGGTGGAGCTATAATCTCCGACTCGGAAGCTCCGGCGATTCGATCATCGCGCCGGCTCACGGCCGATTTGCTATGGGGAGCCGGAGCAGCCAATTTGGAGAAGATGAGGCAGAACAATTACTATTCGAAGCCGATGAGATCTGAGCCGTTCGATGATGATTTTGAATCTGATTTTCAGGATTTTAAGGATTGTTCTGACGCTGAGGAGGATAAAGATGTGAAGAAGCCTATTGTGTACGCTGCTGAGGAGAATTGGGGCTTTAACGGTAAATAAGCTAAAATGCTGTATTAGGTTATTTGATTAGTTAGGGTTTAAGTGAAATTGATATTGTGGTTGATTCATATGTAGCTCGTTTTCTTAGTTATGATTGTGAGCTTGTGGCGAAGTTTTGATTCTTGTGATAAGTTTTGATTCTTATATATAATCGTTCTATGGAGTTTTTGTTTGATATGTGAGAAATGGAACAGAGTAACTTGTTAATTAGTATTTTAGAATGAAGTTTATGTCAAATGATGGAATGTATACGGCATAATTTAGCTCGATTTTTGTATCGTAGTGTAGGATTAGACTTTATCTCAAGATGTGTGGTAGTGTACTCGGAATTAAAAGGCGTTACTTGGAAATTTTATTTTGATTTCATAAATGAATCTCTGTTCTTTTGTCCCTCTTTAGTTTTCAGTTCTCAACTATTTTTTTCAATGGTTTAAAACATTTTTGTTTCTAAACTTTATGATGGGGAAAAGAGAAGCAGCAAAGTGTTCATTTTGGTTTAATATAGTTTTCTTTTCATTTATCTTCATTGAAGGTGTGAAACCTGTTGACTCTGCTGCATCTCATGAGGATACTGAGAAGTCCACTAAACGTAAGAGGAAAAATCTTTATAGGGGGATCCGGCAACGGCCTTGGGGCAAATGGGCTGCTGAGATTCGTGATCCAATGAAAGGGGTTCGAGTTTGGCTTGGTACTTTCAACACCCCTGAGGAAGCTGCTAGAGCTTATGATGCCGAGGCTCGGAGAATCAGGGGCAAGAAAGCAAAGTTAAATTTCCCTGAAGATGCGCCTGCCACTGCCTCAAGATCGACTGCGGTGAATTCAAACGTTGGGCCTCGTAAGGGAAATCTGAAGTCTGTTCAGCCCAATGCAAGTCAAAATATGAATTTTATGAACAGAGGCAATCCTGGTTCTTTCTGGTTTCTGGAAGAGAAACCGCAAATGAAGCAGTATGGCTATGCAGAGACCTACCCTTTACCTGGCGATATAGGACTAAAACCATTTGCTCCCAACAATGGCGGTAACGTGTACTTCAGCTCCGATCAGGGGAGCAACTCTTTTGACTGCTCAGACTTTGGTTGGAGCGAGAACTGTGTGAAAACTCCAGAAATATCGTCTGTTCTCTCGGCTGTTGTTGAGAATGGTCGAGCTCATTCTGTAGAAGACTCTATCCCAGTGAAGAAACCAATGTCAAGTTCGAATAACATATCTGAAGATCTCTCTGCATTTGACTCCCAGATGAAGCTTTTTCAAACACAAGATCTCGAGACCAACTGGGATGCTGCAATTGATGCCCTCCTGAACAGCGACATCGCTCAGGATGGTGGGAGTGGAATGGACCCTTGGTCTTTCGACGATATTCCAGCTATTATGGATGGCCTGTACTGATCCAGCTTGCCCTTGTTTGCTGGCGCTTCTGTACATAAGGCTATACTTCTGGGTATTCTTTTGCTTGTTCTCTTTGGCAGTTTAGGCAATTATATTTCTTCAATGCAATTACATATAACTAGGGATAATTACTTTCACACCCTTAAGGTTTCGTCTAACTACGGACATTTCATCTACTACTGTTTGAATAACTAGAGAAACACCACATGAAACGTTAGTAACATTACATATTGGCACGTTGAAATAATTACAGAGATATTGTACTTCTTATTTTGTCGTGTATTTACGGTTACTTCAACGAGTGTCTCTGTAGTTATTCAAACTTTATGGAGGTTTCTACAATACATAGTGAGTAGATTGATCTTTCTTTGTCTTTTCAGGTTTTCTGTTTGTTGCTGGTGATCGAGAAGGGCCACAATCATGCTCAGGACATGGATGGATGGTGTTTCAACAGACTCCGGTTAAATGAGCAGTGGATAGGCAATTTAGGTTTAATGGATGTTGTTGAGACCTTATGTTAAGGATGATGTTAGTTATGTCTGTATCGATCATTTAACTTTGAAGAAAACTCGTGGTTGATTTTCACTCTGTTTGTTTTGTTTTAGTGTTTCTCTCATCGTACTCGTCTTTTGTAGATCCGATCCAACACCAAACGTTCATCCTATGTTAGTTTTGGATAAGCAACAGAAGTGGAAAACGAATCTAGAAATATTATTGGTTTGGTAGAGGACATGCGAGACCGTTTAAACTTTAAAACTATTAAACAAAAAAATGAATTAACATTTAACAGGTATTTTTGAAACTTTATATTATTTTATGCAAATGTTGCACTAATGGCGGGGTGCAACTGCAAGTGCAACCAATGGTTCGAATCATATGTTTTCTTAAACTAGAGGTAATAAGTAATAACTACTCTATGCTTCCATTTTCTCAAACTATAGGTAATAAGTAATAACAACTCTATGCTTCCATTCCAATGGTGCGTGTACACCAGTACTCAACTTGTGTGCACTACTTCATTATGTAGTAGTTGAATGAAATAATTAAGCGATATTTGTGGTACGTAATTGTTTTGTTATGCAGCGGTTTAATAAAATAATTTCTCGTGGTTGTTTTGTTATTTTGTTATGCAGCGGTTTAATAAAATAATTTCTCGTGGTTGTTTTGTTATGCAGTGGTTTCATGAAATAATTTCTCGTTGTTTGGGGAGTGTGGTTATAGAAGAACTTTAATTCTTGAAATTGTTTCTTTAGTTTTAAAAAAATAAAATTTTAAATTTAAAGAGAAACTTGTATTTCGAACAAACAAAGTTGAGGTTTTCAAAATCATTTTTAAGTTAGCTTTAAACTTCTTTTTTCAAATGATATAAGAAATATACTCGTCTTACACTACCACGAGCTGGAAAATTATAATTGAAATTTACCAGGGACACAATTCATCTTCTTGTATTAAACTCTACGTGTTTATAATATTTTCACGGATTTCTACAAGTCTATTTTAATTATTTAACTTATGTACTACTTTTTTAATTTACCTTATGTTTCTTACCAAATCAAGAAGAGATTAATGTTTAAAAATATGCAGAACCATGCTTATATTTTATGGTTGTATTTAATTGCCAAATTTCCTGGACATTAAGAAAAATCTCTACAATAACTCGATCTCTTAAAAACCCTATGTAGTTTGAACAAACTTAAGGGGCGCGAAAACATAAGTATCATTGGTTGTACTTGTAGTCTAGTTTTTGAGAAATTAAGTATTTTAGGGGGCCACAAAATAGAAAAAGACTATTCCTTGGGATGAAAAGTGCAATTTCGCCAAACTGAAAAACATTACCCGCTAAATATCATGTGAAGGATTTCAGTTTTCGCAAGAAGACGGCACAAAATTTATTCGAAGTGAAAAGCTGAACAAAAATTAGGGTTCTGAGCAGACTCTTCACCTCGAAGACCCCTTCAACTTTGAATTCATTATATTTATTGTTTTGTGGGAGATTTTGTACAGTAAAGAAACGATTTTTATATCTCTGACATACACAAATCTGAGTTCGGTGTTGTCTCTTTTCGTTTAACGTATCAAGACTGGTCATGGGATGCGATTTTTCGTCTACAACAATGTGCAAACCGAGTTCAATTTTCGTTAGAACCGTTGTATCAGGTTTATGTGGAGCTCCCTTAAGGTGTTCGACGTTATTACCCAGTAAAAAACTCGAGCTATATTCGCTTCGCTCTTCGTTTTCCGTTGCTGCTGCGATGAGAAGTTTAGAGAAATCCAGTGATGAATATAGTTACGAAAGAAACCCGAGGACGTATCGACCTCCGGATGGGTTAAAGAGGCCACGGGTTCCTGATTCGGGGCTTGTTATTGGTAGGCTTAAATGGTACTCCGAGATGCTGAAAAATTGCACTAATGATTTGTATTTGAGGGGTGGAAAGATGATTCATGGACAGATTATTAGGACGGGTATCGAGCCTGATTTGCATTTATGGGTTTCTTTGATTAATTTTTATGCAAAGTGTGGGTCTTTGGAGAGTTGCCGATGTGTATTCGAGCAAATGCCGGTTAAAGATGATGTGGTGTCGTGGACTGCTCTGGTATCTGGTTTTGTAGCTCGAG
This sequence comes from Misopates orontium, assembly GCA_946800315.1. Classification (NCBI taxonomy): domain Eukaryota; kingdom Viridiplantae; phylum Streptophyta; class Magnoliopsida; order Lamiales; family Plantaginaceae; genus Misopates; species Misopates orontium. The sequence continues at coordinate 10,158,045 of OX326953.1, read as the reverse complement.
GGTATGGGATGGAGGGTATTGAGTTGTTTTGCGAGATGAGGAGGGAGGATGTGAGACCTAATGAATTTACGTTGGCTACAGTTTTGAAGGGTTGCTCAATGTCGTCTAATTTGGACTTCGGGAAACAATTGCATGCGGAAGTGGTTAAGATTGGCTTGCTTTCAGATGTTTACATTGGTTCGACTTTAGTTGATCTTTACACCAAGTGCGGGGAGATGGAATATGCCGATAGTGTTTTCAGCATGATGCCTCAGAAGAATGCTGTGTTGTGGAATGCTTTGCTGAATGGTTATGCACAAATAGGTAATGGAGAAGCAGTCTTGCATTTGTTCTGCAAAATGACGGAGCCAGAGATGAGGTTTAGTAACTACACGTTGTCTATTGTTTTAAAAGGAGTTGCTTGCTTGGGTGATGTCAGACATGGACAGGGAATCCATTCGTTAGTTATCAAGATTGGGGATGAACTTGATGATTTTGTTAGTTGTAGCCTTGTTAATATGTATGCAAAAGGTGGGCAGGCAAATGATGCCCTTAAAGTATTTAAGATCATTAAAGATCCTGATGTAGTAGCTTGGAGTTCCATCATCAGTGTCCTTGATCAGCAAGGTCAAAAGGGAGAAGCTGCAAAATTGTTCCACTTGATGAGGCGTTCAGGTATAAGACCTAATCAGTTTACCCTTGCAAGCCTTGCTAGCGTTGCCACTGATTTGGGGGACCTACTTTATGGTCAAAGCATCCATGCTTGTGCTTACAAAGTTGGTTTTGAATCTGATGATTTAGTTAGCAATGCATTGGTTGCAATGTATATGAAATTTCGTCTCATTTCTGATGGGTACCAGATCTTCAATAAAATGAGTAATTTGGATGAAGTTTCTTGGAATGCCCTATTATCCGGATTCCACGATAATGAATCGGTTGATCAAGGAATCAGGATTTTCAAACAGATGGTTACAGAAGGTTTCAGGCCGAATATGTACACATTTATTAGCACTTTGAGGTCTTGTTCCAGCCTCTTGAATTCTGAATTTGGAAAACAAGTGCATTCCCACATAATTAAGGATAACTTAGCTTTTGATGGATATGTTGGGACTGCTTTAGTGGATATGTATGCCAAGTGCGGATGCATGAAGGAGGCAGAGCTGATTTTTAGCAGATTAAGTGAGAAAGACATCTTCACATGGACAGTTATGATTTCAGGCTATTCACAGGCTAATCAAGAAGAAAAGGCTGCTCATATCTTCAATATGATGCGGAGAGAAGGTTTCATGCCTAATGAGTTCACTCTTGCTAGCTGTTTGAGGTGTTCTTCGGGGATGGCAAGTCTTGAGAATGGACGGCAGTTGCATTCCCTAGCAATTAAGGCTGGACATTCATCAGATATTTTTGTAGCCAGTGCACTGATTGATATGTATGGGAAATGTGGAGACATTGAAGAAGCAGAAACATTGTTTAATGGCATGCGGTTAGGTGACACTGTTGTATGGAACACAATTATATGCAGATACTCTCAACATGGACATGGAGAGAAGGCTCTTCAGACATTCAGAACGATGTTAAGCGAAGGAGTGTTGCCTGATGCAGTTACATTTATAGGGATTCTTTCCGCTTGCAGCCACATGGGATTGGTTGAAGAAGGAAGAGAGCATTTTTGCTCAATGACTGAGTTGTATGGTATCGTCCCATGTGACGAGCACTATGCTTGTATGGTCGATATACTTGGCCGAGCTGGAAAATTTGATGAGCTGGAAAGCCTCATCAATAGTATGGAGATAACTCCAAATGCTTTGATCTGGGAGAATGTTCTTGGGGCATGTAGAGTCCATGGAAATGTAGAATTGGGTGAAAGAGCTGCTGAGAAGCTCTTCCATATGAATCCTGAAACGGATTCAAACTATATTTTGTTGTCTAATCTGTATGCTAGCAGAGGAAGGTGGGATGATGTGTCTAAAGTTAGGGCATCTATGTCCAGTAAGGGCATTAAGAAGGAACCTGGGTGCAGCTGGCTTGAGGTTGATGCTCAGGTTCATGTTTTCCTATCCCAGGATGCTTCACATCCAAGGCTATCAGATATTCATCAGAAGTTAGAGGAGTTGGGCCAAAGACTTAGAAAAGCAGGCTATGTGCCAGACACACAATATGTTCTCCAAAATGTGACAGACAAGGAAAAAATAGAGAACATTTCTCATCACAGTGAAAGGTTGGCTCTGGGTTTTGGTCTTATAAGCAAGGTTAAATGTGGAAAAATTAGGATCTTTAAAAATCTTCGGACGTGTGGAGATTGCCATGAATTCATGAAGTTTGTCTCAGGCATTGTAGATCAGGAAATTGTTGTTCGTGACGCCAACCGCTTCCACCACTTCCGTCATGGCTTATGTTCATGTAAAGATTATTGGTAGACACTCCCACGATGGTGAAGTTACATTGCTGTAGTCCAAGAAGGCTTGAGTCGGAGCAACCTGTTAGACAAATGTCGGACTATCCTTTGGCAGTATGAGGACAAGACAGGTAGCATCCTGATACATGATTTAGTTTGCATTTAGTCAATAACTATCATATGAGAATAGTTTGCAGTTTCTCTTGCAGTTTGTTTCCATTTATCACAGTATTTCCCATTTATGCTCTCATGGAAGGTGGTTATCTGTATTTCCCTTTGTGCTGTACTGGCCAAATCGCTTCATTGGATGAGATCATCATGTTGAAAGAAAACTGTTGGATGAGAGCAATTCCTTTGGTGAGACTGCAAAGTTCCCATATGTTTCCATGCAACTTTTTGGTATAAATAATTAATTAGATTGTATATGGGCTCATGGTGCTGCTTCATTCTTAGGTTGAAAAGGTAGATATCAAAATTGCTCCGATTGGAAATGCACTGGCCACGAAAGAAGGATTTATGCTGGGACTTGTGGCCAACCGGTAATATGTTTAATTCTTTAAATTTAACCCTGAATCTATAGGATTATTTGTTCCAAGTAACCTTCTTGACTATACTGCTGTGTATCAAGTGATGTGCTGTAGGGGTGGTAACAGAACAGTTGTTCTAGATACCTACCATTAGTGTATAGTTAGGTGCTACAGAGATTTATGTATATCATATGATATTTTGGTTCATTAATGCATCCTAAGGTGAAGAATGTAAAAGAATTCGGTGCAATATCATGAATATGTTATTAATTTGTCGTGAAGGAAATTTTCTTAGTTGAGTCTTGACATTTTCTTGAAGTAAAATAAGTTGTGTCAGGTTTATGGGCTTATGCTTATATATTATTGATATATTGAAGAGTAAATGTTTTGATTAAGTTATTAATTGCAATTAGAGAATAGTAACACATTGGATTGCCTCAGAAGTATTCCTGGCAGTCGCAGGGTTTGAGATAAGCATGTTCACTAAAAAGTTGAATTTTTAGTAGGAACAGGAATTATGTGGGTAACCAATTTGTTGCCGCGTTATGTGGGACATGATTCTCTGATACTCTTTTCAGTCCATAGTTTTCATCACTAACACCTAATGCTGCGTGTCATTGGCAGAGTTCTGGCTGTGGATTTTGGGCGTCTTTGCCTCGGTATCTTGCAAGTGGCTGTCATCAATGTCTTGGAAGGGAGTCTGAATCTTATCTCAAAATTGAAGAAAAAGCATTGCTACTTCACATCAAGGTTCTATTCCTCTTTCCCTTCTAATTTGTGCTGTGGATATTGGAGTTTTCTACTATTATCATTTTGTTTATACATCTTATTATCCCGTACTTGATTCATTTTTCGTCTGATATTATGTTCAATGCAGGTTGAAATGATGTACAAAGTAATAACATAGTGAGGGATCCACAATCACCAGTTGTATATCTCACCCTGAAGAAACCGACGATTTTTCTAGCTCATTGCTTCTGTAGGTAGTGTTATTTATCCCAGAATAGTTAAGACTTAAGAGTGTTTAAATCATATAGGCCCATAATTGGGTCATAAATTTTAATATGGTTTCCAACATATATAGTTTGAGTTATTGAGCAACAAAAAGGTTAAGGCAATCTGGATTCATGTAAAAATTTTTTCCTTATGAATCACACGTTTTCAGTCCATTTCCGTATTTCTTTTAATCTTTATCTATTAATTATTCTTTTTAGTGTGTGAATGGAATTTTACCGGATGTGATTACTAGAGATTGGTACAAAACTCGTAGCAAAAAGAAGGGTCGTGAAAGTATCCGGGTTTTAAAAGCTTTTGGAATTGATATTATTTTAAATTTTGAGAGATTGCTTGATGATCTGACACTAGTTTAATATTTTTATTCATTTTAATAATGGCATTATTTTTATTTTATGCATTACTTTAAATAAAGGAGCTGTGATCAGAAATGGATGTATTCTACCAAATCATATTATTGAATCATCGCCTCTGATATCAAGAGAGCTGCTTTTGACTTGTGAGACAAATTGAGTAATGTTTTTGGCTAGCGATATTGCAGAGCAAGAATTGTTGGAGCCAGAGCAATTTTTTGAATATTCCTAATTTACCCTTTTTAACTAAGGATGTGATATTATATTTGTCAATATCTTTGTTTTTTTAATTAACACTCCTTAAATATAGCAATTAGCAACTTCTCTCTCATTAGATGACTGTAAAAAGCAATGCTTGATCATTTGGAAAGATCTTTACAGCCTCTTTAATTAACTAAATAATAGTTTATTTGGTTACATGATACGGTATCAGAAATTAAATCTTAAGCACAATTAAATATTGAATGTTTATTTAAGTTAGCATAAAAAACAAATTTAAGTGTATATTTTCATAATCAAGTACGTTTTATGCTATAATATTGTCCGAAAATAGTTATACTTCATTTATTTAATGTCACTTATTGAATAATTATAAATCTTAATATGTTATTTTGTTTAGGCAGGAATGAAAATAAATAAAAAGAAAGACTAAAGTTCAAAAATGATCAAGTCACATTTCTGCATTAACACACACACACACACATACATATATATATATATATATATATATATATATATATATATATATATATATATATATATATATATATATAATGCAGTTTTAGAAATTATCCTACTCTATTTTAGTCTAATAATTGGCTTGAATTAAGCCAAAAAATTGTGATTATTGCAGAGAACTAGATATACTGTAAAATTTAACAAATAACTATTTTTGTTTGTTTTTTTAACGCAACCAGTCAAAATTACATTTAATTAACTTTTAGTTAATAATTTGAGCAAAGATATTAAATGATCAGTTTCTACTTTTACAAAATATATTCTAAATTTCTAACGTGTGACATAGCTAAATTTAGATGTTTGTTGCTAAAATTAGGGGATTTTAATTAACATAATGTGTGATTACTAGATTTAAAGAAATGGATTTTAGAATTCCTCGTATAGAAGGGGCAAATTAGAGACAATAAAAAATCTGCTCTGTTTCCAACAATTTTCGCTCTGGCAATATCGCCAGCCAATGTTTTTAGCCTGTATCTAAGACAATTTGAATTATGTTTAATATATAAACTCAAGAGGTAAAGTAGAAGTGAAGTATTGATTAGAAAAAGAACAGAAACTTGAGTAAAACGTAAAAGGACTTAGTACGAAAAAGAACTGGGGTTTGGCCGGATTTAACCATTCATTCAAAAACTTAGAGGTGAATTCAAGAACTTAAAGTGAATTGTGTGTTTTTTAAATGATATGACTTTTCGTTTTCTTTTTTTGTGATCTAAGTGTAGTTTGTGTTCTTTTTAGTGATTTAAGTTTAGTGTATGTTTTAATTGTCATGTGTCTTTATTATTGTGTAGTGTGTGTTTTTAGACGATTTAAGTGTAATGCGCATTTCTAAGTAATTTAGGTGTAATGTGCTTTCTTGGTTTACATTTTGGTGTGGTATATGCTTTTTCGGTGGTCTAGACCTAGTTAGTATTTTTTTTAGGTGATTTTAGTATGTTCTTATAGGAAATTTAAGGGTAGTTTGTGTTTTTTTTTTTTCCTTTTTTTTTCGTGATTTAAGTTTAGTGTGTGTTTTTTATTTGACTGTGGTGTAGTGTATGTTTTAAATGCAAAGTGTGTTTTTCTTGATTATTTAGGTATAGCGTGTGCGTGTATTTCTCTTTTTATTTTATTTTTTTTATTTATTTTTTTTTTTTTTTTGTGAAATGGGTGTAGTAGTGTTTTTTGAGTAATTTAGTTGAAGTGAGTGTTTTTTTTACATGTATATAATTTTTGTTATTTTCTAAAACGCTTATTAGGTCAAGGGTAAGCATTTTAGAAAATAAATGAGTCATTTAAAGTTATTAGGTCTAAAATGCTTATCAGGTTGTTAACCAATGATCCATTTAAAGTTAGTATAAAGTTTAAATTATTTACTAAATGAGTCAACCTGTTACCCATTTATTGTTGACATGATGAATGGCTTGATGAGTTATAAGATTGAACTTGCTACCTCTACGAATAGTAAGTATATAAAGAATATTTGTACTCTTTTTTTATAAGAAGATAATTTTTATGTTCATGACAATCATCACATATCTAGACTGCCATATTTTCAAAATTGATATGCTAGAAGTGTAATTTTTCCTTCTTATGTGGAGTAAAGTGTAATTTCACTCTTTCCTAGCAGATACAAAAAATTGTGCGGCATACGCAAGCAGTATAAGGTATTTTTGCATGTGTTTATGGAAAGAACTTTTTCACTCTTCTTGCTCAAAGGAGTCACTTTTGACCAAAAGTTAAGATTATATTTTTCAAATAAATTATTTAACACATCAATTAGGTGTTTGTAATATTTGAGGAGTGTTTACAAAATGAAAGAGTTTCAAAAGAATTTGTTCACTACTTTTTGCTTAAAGTGACTTAACAAAAAGTTGAAAACCTTTTGAATAAGCATATGCAAACACCGCTTTACTGGAAAATTGCTTTTTCTTTTCAAATACTTTCTAAAATAACACATTTACTAAAGTTGTTTGAAAAATGCCCTATACTTTGCTTCTTTAATTTGTGTTTTTATTATATTTTTAATATAATTAAAAAAACCATACAAAAGTCAGATATATAAAAAGTGCTTATGTATACACCGCCTAATTTCCAGTAGTTTGACAGCTTCACCAACCAAAATTCAATCAGTTTCACTCGGTTGGTAAGTGGTAACAACCAACTAAGCCATCTTAGATTCAACAGGCCTTTCTACACTATAGCATGCAATGGTTAAATCCCATGAAAAAACCCATGGATCAAGCATAAAATGCAACTTTGCAAGAACATTAAACCAAGGGAGACAACAAAAGCAATAAATATATTATAGGAACTGTTCTGGGCTTTTAACAAAGAAAATAAATAAACAGATAAAAGAAATCGGGGCCATCCCCAATGTTTAAAACCTCATAATTATCCTCGGGTGAACTCTCGTCCAGACCTCCATCATTTCTCTATCCCTCCCCATGTACCAGACATCCCTTTCTTCTATAAAACAGAGACTATCGACAAAACTTACACATAACTACTCCGACGCTGCTCCCTATAGCAATCCTACAAAGTCGACGACGTCCTAAACTATATTCATAAGGTGTTGTTGCAACTTTTCCCCTTTGTGAGTATCAATGATGGGAACTCGTTGCAAGAAGAAATCGACAATGATGCTCGTTTAGCTTCCCGTCAAGGTCGTTGTGTTGCATGGATTTCATCTGTGAGCATGTTCAGAACTGGCAGCTGTGCCGGATGTGCTTGGGCCTGTGCCATTGTCCGGTGGGGGTGAAGTACCCCATTTGCCTTCCGACTCTAGGGGCTCAAGGACACAGACTGAGCCGTCCGTGAGCCCCAGGGCAAATTGATTGGGCTCATGGGGGTGTGCCGCAATCGCTAATGGATACACCCTTGAACTGCATAAATATGGCACTAGTTATTGGATATCATGGACATACAAAAATTACTACATAGAAATACATAAAAAGAAACGACGAAATTCATCAAGTACTCACGTTAGGTTGACAGGCATGTAGGCAGACGCATAGATTCGACATCTCAATAGCAAATTCGAGGACATAAGCACACCAACACTCCCATCCTCGAAGCTCACAAATATGGATTGGCTATCACAGGAATATGTAGCATGCGTGATTGGGCCACTGGATTCGAGGGGTAACCACTGTTCAATATAGGAGAAGAATAAGTTAATATCAAATAACAGACTTATGAAGGGATGTGCTTGGTAAACACAGGATTTTGTATGCACAGTTATACCCTCCTTTCAACCTGTCAACAGAGATGTGTCCATAGCTCAAGTAGACAGGGGCCTAATATCACAAGCAATAATGCAAGGGAAAAGGTGGCAATAGCACGAGTCTATTGTGCAGCTTTTGAATATCAATCTGGCAATAATGGTCTTATTAAAAGCTATAATCGTGTGACATGATCCATACCTGCAAAAGGCATCCCAGTTTAGGGGCTTCATATATTGCTATCTGTGTCTCATGGACAACCAGTAAATGTGTTTGATCTTGATGAAATTGCACACGAGTATCAGCAACAGGAGAAGCTGAACGACCAGGTGGCATCGTCAAGTATTTGCTTGTTTGCTTCTCCCATGCATCAGTACTCCAAACGCACAGCTGACAAAGAGAAAGCATCAGTGGCTGATAAACAAAGAAGCCACACATAAAGGGACCTTCCCACATACAGTAAAAGACAAAAAGATAATCCAGGCACAGACAGATAAATGTGAATAGGTGTAACTTTTAATATACTAGGAAACAGGCTCAAAAATGCCAGCAACGTATAAAATATACAATTAAAAGCTTGTCCTTAATAATTTTGTAGTCAAAGATATCGTCATCGTGTGAATGTCACTAGTGCTTCTTAATGAGGAGGTCTTCAAATAAGGAACTCAATATTCACTATCAGGAACCCTTTTTGTTAATAGTTAGAGAAAAAAGAACTCACCTGGGCATCTGCACCCGAAGATACAAGCACGTTAAGGCTGTTGGAGAAAGCAAGGCCAGTAATCTTTCTCTGATGACCTCTGAGCTTGATTTTTACCTGTGAAGAGAGCAGCACACAACAATAATACATCTTTACCATAACAAGCGTGATGCTCTAGCATAAATGCCGCCACAAAATAATACCTCGTCAACTCGAACATTATAGATTTGGATAGAGGAGTCGTCCATGCCTATGGCTATGATATTGTTGTCTTGGGGGTGAAATGCAAGAAAGGTTGCAGCAGGCGGTGCAGGCATGAAAGTTGTCATTGTCTGCAAAGAGGAAGAAAACATCTCAACACCAAATCCAACTCAAAGCCCAAGAAATACTGATGTAAACACAGGAAACTTATGTACCGAAGAAATAAACTGCTTTTCCATTCCTTAATTAAAAATCATTTACAAGTTACAACTCTTTTAATTCAAGAAAATACACTTGCAGACCCAAGACTATGTTTCAGGCAACGAAACAAAGCTACGAGGCATTAGAATTGTATCAGAGCAGTGTCTCCAGCTCTAATGGCCACGTGTGAATTTAATGAGAAGAAAATTACTCTTAGAGTATAGCCATTACGATTCCATAGGTTCAAAAACTTCCTAAGAAAGCAGATAAACAGAAATACAGGTATGAATGAATTTCAGCGCTAAGCCCCGGGGCCTTAAATTAGTATTCACGTTAGACATTTTCAATACTCGACTGGTTTCAGATTCATGCCAACACAAATATTAGGGTAGTGGTTCAACAAACAAGTTAGAATAGTGCCTTGATGCTCTCGACTTTCAAGATCAACTAAAGAAAGATGAATAAATGCAACTACTTACTTTGAAAGTCATCATATTAAATAAAGAAATTTTCCCTCCAGAAGCTGACATAACATAAGAATCATTCTTTGACAATGCAAAGCATGGAACAGCATCTTCCAGATTTGCACCACTAATGACATCGTTTGTCATCAATATCCCACTAGCAGGTTGATATAGTTGTGGCTTTGTATTAGCAGTTGCCTACAAAAGTAAAATTACTCGTTACTAAAATGTACCATGGTGCTGGGGGAAAGGAGAGGTGTAAAATATTTATTTCTGAACGTTAGTAATACCTTTCCAGATGGATTATGCTCATTCTTTGGCCATTTCCATAGTTTGTGCACAGCATTGGCTGATAGTGCCAATATACCAAATCCAGAATTCGTGTACATCAATTTTGAAACCTGATTGTTTTGACAGAGTCAACATACTGATTCCAAGAGTTGACAAAGAAATAAGTGGTCCTAAAACCCTAGAACAGTCTGACAAGGCTTAGACTGTGAGTGAAACATAAATTAGCAAATTTAAGACAGAAAGAGTATTTTTTGACACTAGCAAGATCCACTCAATCAGAATGTGCCTTCAGTCGCATCTACAACTGCTGAATAGACTCAAATGAAAAAGAAAAAAATGCTAAATTTTAATCTATGAGACATGCAATCATCTCTTTCCTGTGCAAATACTTTGGTAGTTCATATTATAGAGTCGAACTAATACCCTAATTGCTGATACACAGTCTGGCAGTCGCGCAGAGCGGCACTCTGAGGGCTCATGGACTTCTGTCATTTTCCAGATTCTAGATCTCTCAGAAGACTCGTCTGCAGTTCTGGGCTTCCCATCTGGCAAACTTCGATTTTCTCCATTCTACAAGAAATTGAACAATAATTAGACCACAAAATGAAAGTTAATTACTGTAATTTTCAAAACTTAGTAATTTGGAAAATGAAGCATTCTAATGTGAAACAACAAGCTCCCCTTGCAGACACCGACCGATAAAGCACATAATAAATTCAAATATTTATCAGCCAAGTGAATCATAACGGTTTGAAAAAGGGGATTCTCTTTTTAGAAGTCCTTGATAAGCATACCATTGCAACCATGGATGCCACTGGAGCAACTCGATCTACAATGCTCGACCCAATAGTAGCATTAACAGCACCAAATGAGGGAGACTGAAAATGCAAAGAGTAGATTTCAGAAAAAAAATGTATGCAAACCACAAAGGCAAAAATAAATTGAAATGAAAAAGAAAAACTTCTAACCTTCACAGCTGCTGCAGACGCTGCCCTAGAAGTATCAAAAGGACTATTTTCAATTGTTCGAAGGAGCTTAACACCCTCTGTACTGGCTAAAATTTTAACGCCATTCTCATTTGTTGAAACCGCCAACAATATACCTCCCTTGTTGAAACGGATACTAGGAGATGGCTGCAATCAAATAAAGACAAAGATATTATGGATGACACATGTTATCTGTGAGTTTGAATTTACCCACGTCGACTAACCGGTAATCCACCATCTGCATCAGTTGTTGCCAACATGTTGACATTATCCATGTCCCAGAACTTGACAATGTTTTCATCCCCGGCGGCCAAAATTCGGTTTTTTGTAGTATCAAACTGTACAATTCCTGAAGCTCGCTTTCCAAGGCCGATGAATGTACGTTTTACAGCCCCTTCACTTTCATTCCACTCCACAAGGTACGAATCTCCTTCTTTGTTAGTCCCACATGAAAACAACCTACATTCCAATATACAAGTCTGAATAGTTTCTATAAAGTAAAGTCTGGAAATGACCGAGACAGTAGCACTTCAATTTTTAAGAAACCTTATTCCATCAGCACTGTACGCCATAGTTGTAGTTGAATGACCTGGTGCATCGTAGTCAACTCTTGAACCCAGGTTATCATACAACCATGCTTTTATTTTGCCATCAGTAGCTGTTGAGAAAATAAACTGCAAGAGAAAGTGAAAGAAAAACAATAAGATACAACACGATTTGCTGCTATGATCCCACATTTGTAGCCCAAAAGAAACAGAAAAATGCCCCCAAAACATTTTCCACTTGATACATTCATGTATAAACCAATTCAAGTTAATTACACCTAGAGTGACAGTTGATACCTGAATACTTTCTTTATGATGGGGACATACAGAATGTACAGGAGCCTGATGACCTTCAAATGTGTGCTGCTTCACACCCGTAACTGCATCCCAAACCTGTGCAAGATATAAACATCAAAGGATATCACGATAATCTGATTGCAATATGCAAGTCCTTTCCGAGAGACCCCTTCACACACCTAAAACTCAAACAGTGAGAGAAACAATAGAAGGAACATTTCGGGGGACATTTTTCCCCGACTTTTGCCACATAAGAAATCATATCAAAGAACAAACCTTAATTAGCCTATCCTCCCCACATGTAATAATATTGAGATGCTTGCTTGGATTGCAGAAAGCAAGATCATTTACACTCCCCGCGTGAGCTTCAATCTGAAACAAATGAGAAAGTATTTAATTAAGGCAACTTCATTAAACAAATTCAAACTGCAATCGAAGGGGAAAAGAATTATATCAACCGAACAAACTATGAGACAGTATACAAACCTCAAGGTGATTTCTTAGATCATCTACACCATGATATGAATATATGTGCACTATGTGCTTGGAGTATGCAACACCTGATAAAGTGAAAAAACACACATATAAATTATTGAATTTATTGGTACCTGAGCATCAGCGACATGGAAATTCAAAAAAGGCATACCAAATAGTGATCCATCAGGGCTCCACTTCACACGATTGATGGATGCAGCGTAATCATTGGACAAAGAGTTCTAGCAAGGAAGTGAAAAACTTAGAACAAATATCAAACAGATTCTAATATATGTAGGTTGAAGAATAATATGGTACAACATACTCATGCTGAAAATATCAGAAACATACCTGCAGAGCCATAGAACAGGCTCCCAGATCCCAAACTTTGAAGCTTCTATGGAAAATTCTATTTCTGCTAACCAGCTCCCAAACCATTACCTCCCCGGAAATTGTTCCAACTAAAAACAGATATTCGAGTATATGAATACAAGCATTGTACATCAATTATAAGTAAGAGAATTACAGCTGGAAACTACATTAAGTTCTGAATTCTAACCAAGTAGTAAAGTTTGTTGTACTGGACTAAAATCCATGCTCTTAACTGCTGATCCCTGATTGAGATTCATAATAACAGTCTTCGGCAAATCATCGGATGAGTGAGAACTCTGTCCGTGATTCTGACTGGTAAATACAGGCAAAACATTGACGGGTACATTATTGGCCTGGAAAAGACAATAAGCAGAGAAACATGATTTTGTATTTCAAATTGGAAATGCTAAAACAAGGTCAGTTTATGTCAAGTTTTGCCTTTTCCTTTATTACAAAACAAATATAAAAGACTTCAACTTGAAACACCATGAATGATTGAGTTGTACTTCATCTTGACAAAAAAATTTAATATAGAATACAGCATGTTTTATCTTTCTCTCAAATGAACCTAGATCCTACTAAAGGACTAGAATTCCAAATGTAATAGGATAAAACGATGAGATTGGGTTGGTGAGATCATACTTCATCAAGCAAACCAAAAGGTCTTGTTCTCTTCATAACATGCTCCGAGTCAGCAGTTTGGTAATCCATAGACAAATTATTCATAGGCGGAGTCCTTGGACGCTTTATAAGAGCTGCTGTCATGTGAATACATAGATACAAAGTCAAACTCAGTTGAGAAAAAGAAATGGGAGGAAACGAGTTCCTGCAAGTTTAATGGTTACAATTTATCAGGAAAACATTCAACATAACAAATACCAGTAGAGGTTTGGGGATTGAAACCAAGTGCACCAGCAGAGACTGAAGGATGAGGAATTTGCGACGGATTAGCCATCCAGGATGCAAGAGAAGCTGGCAATGCCGCCGGTGCTGGTTGGAATGGCTTGACGAACAAAGAGAGAGACAAGTCAATTTCATGCATCTTGAGGGTAGTGAATGATAATAGCTATTTTTATCAACTTACAACATGGGCAGTAAGAGGTGGAAATCCCCCAGGCCTGGGAATAGCTCCCATAAGAGGATTAGTAACAGGGGATGGGGCCCTGCCACTATTTGGCTGTGAAGGTCCACATGCATGGTCCACAAACAAAGTTTTTATATCAGGATTAGGCTTTGGATTCTTGCATAGCTGATGCTGCCAATTCAAACTGCAAACAAGCACGGCAAATGACAATCCACAAATAAAGATTTAAAGGAAATGGATACACTGCATGAGTCAGGAAACAAACCTCTGGTTGATTAATGTCCGTAATCGTGAGTTCTTGAGGGTGGGGAAGCTGAGCTTATCACGAAAGAGCGGGTTTGCTTCTAGAAGCTTCTTCAGCTCAACAAGCATAATACTTCTAGCAGTTTGGGTGTCCCCATACTTGGATAATTGGTCATTCTGCCTGCTTGTTATCACATTATATCGAAATCCTTAAAAAATAGAACAGGGAATTGCCCATACTAAATAAGAGAACTCCAGTAACATGATAATAATAATAATATTACCTAAAGTTCTCCAGAGTCACAAGCTGGGTTATTTCCTTAAAAAGGTCCTCATTAAATGTAGAGAACACTTTCAAGTCATCAACCAAAATGTCAACAGCTTTCGGACGATCTTTCCTGAGATCAAGAGATCAAGACACATAACTGTTAATCTGAATTAATTGACAAGAATACGAAATACAAAAGATGACGAAGACAATAAATGGTGTTTCAGTCAAATACCTATCTAAAGCTTCAAGATACTTTTGCTTTCGGATCTCGAAGAAGATTTTCATGGAATATCTGTTATCATCAACCTTAGTAAATCCAAACAAATACTTTTCCACATTGTCCCAATCTCCACTCATCACCATTTCCTCGAAATGGCGCATGTTAAAGTAAAAACCCGATTCTTGTTCCAGTCTGAAATCACCAAAAAGTTAATAATTAAAAAGAAAAAAGACTAAATTAAATAACATCCAGTACACCAAACATAAATGCACAACCGAAAAATTCCTCTGAATTAATTATCCAAAACAAACAATCCAACACCACATATAACTCAAACCTCAAAAAAAAAAAAACAGAAATGAGTGAAAATTATCACAGATCCAATTAACAATCAAACAACACCAATTCAATTCCACAGAATTCACAAAATCTCGAACCGCTACCTGTGAACCGAGTCCTTGAACTTCTCCTCGTCGAGAAACTGCAGAATTAAAAACACCAGTTCCCTGCTCAGTGATGTCATCTTCACACCTGCTTCAAAACAAACAAAACCAAAATTAATTAATCAATTAAAACAGAGCATTTCAACAATAAAAAAAAATCCCCAAAACTCAAAAAAAAAAAAAAAAAAAAAAGTCCAACAAATTCATCAAAAAAAACCCAAAAATCACAAAATCCATCAATTGCCCTTCAAAACTCAATTCCACACACAGATACAGAGACATGCATGCATGTAACTTTTTAAAACACACAACACCGCTTAATTAATCCTGTACAAAATTATCAATTTAACAAAAAAAAAAAAAAAAAAAAAACTGTATGTACATGTAGAGAGAGAAAGTATGGGGTTTTATTACCTTGATTGTAGAATGAGAGAGAAAACGCAGATCGAGAGAGAACAGAGGGTTTTTTACAGTTTTATCTATAAAAAAAGGATGAATTTTTTATGTTTACTTTCTCTCTCTAGGGCTTTTGTAGGTGGAGAGAGAAAATGGTGTGAGAGAACCAAATGTTTCTCTGTGTGTGTGTTCTTTGTGTGTGAGGGAGTCTGCTGATATAAATAGAGGGGGGTGATAAGAGGGTTTGATGATAGAGACACTTGTAATAATATAAGTGGATCTACTTATAGTTGATAAGTACTTTGGCTTATCAACTTTTTGGTGATAAGTTGTTGGGACAGCCTGGCTGGATTTTCGGGATTTTCGAGGAAGAGTTTTACTGATGGGATTTGGGTTTGTGACGCGCTGTGTGCCGGTTCACTGTAATAACCCTGGAATTTTTTTTATTGTTATTGTTTGAACAGAATTGGGACACTAGATTTTAGTTAGATACTCTATATAAAATAATAATTTAAAAAAAACTAATTTTATTATATTGGAAAACTGAAATTAGTATATTTATACACTAATAGAATGCCATTGTATGAAATTCTAAGTTTTTAGGTTGGAAAAGATATTTATGCGATATTACGTTGGTTCACGTGCACCTCGTCACATTTGAGAAAACGTGAAACGGCAAATTAGGTGGAAAATTTAATACAATTTGAAAACGGAAGGTAGCATCGAGATTTCCGCTGTAAATTGGCGTTATGGGTGACAGTCGGACATTACCTCACTGTTAATAAATTGAAACTTATCCCGATTACCTAACGACCTACTTTTAATAATATCCCACCTATTTTTTTTCGCAAGACGACATATTAATAGGTGCAGGATACGCGTTTTTAATTACTGCACTGTTGACTTATTTCAACAACCATTTTTTGAATTTTTGAATGTGTGGTGGGTAAAATTTGTTTTGATAATTTTCCATTCAGTGAAGGTACAATCTAGAAAGTGGTATTGCGTGTAAATGCAATATTTAAGATTTTCTTTAATATAAAAGTTATTAAAAATGTATATTGATTTAAAATATCCCATCAAATAATTTACATTTATTATAAAATTAGTGTATTCAGAATCCCTCAAAATTTATATGTATAGGAAAATAAGTGTCATTCTTATCTATTTCCCTGTAAATAATAATTGGTATCAATCCCTTTAAAGAGTTTTTCTTTTTCTGGCAAATATAAATGATTCATGGTGGATTAACTATATAGGAAATATTCGAGAATTGTTAAGAAATGGTAATTACCAGTTAATGATATGGGAAAGATAAGAGTTACTCTTATTTTAGCTCAATGAAATTATAGCTTACCATATAAACACCAAATTTATTTCTTAATTGCTAACTAATTATTACAAATCTAGTGAATTACACCGACTATAAAATTGGATTATTTTCAAATCTTACAATCTTAACAACTGTACAGAACATGTATTCTGCACTGTATAATTATAATGAAATTTCTTGTAATTTTTCAATCAGCCAATTTGGAAAAACAAATTCATTTAATTTTACTTGTGTTTTCGTATCTGTTGAATAAAAACCACATTGTTACGTATCCACTGAAACATGAGAGTGCATGTCGAATTCAATATTCCTATAATTGTTAGGTACGGTTTTATTGGTCGAGACTATATCCCATCTGTAATGTGACTAATGTCCCGCTATTAAATATATCTCTATAGATGGTAGTTTCGTCTTTGTACTCTACATATTTTCACTATATAAATAGAAACAGAAATAAATAACCTTATTTGCATATTTTCCTAAAAATTACTGCTTCTACTAAATTTCTTGCGAACCTACTGATTTTCTCATTTTTGACCAAATGGCCACAATCTTTTATGAGAATAGACTTTTCTACAATAAATCATTTATAACTATTGACCAAATTATTATTGAAATTGTATAGCCCGTGGAGATGAAATTTTAGGGATGCAAGTAAAAATGTAAAATTAACTTAACGACTATACATCTTATTGGCTAGCTCTGGTTAGCAATTGGTCGAGAAATTTTCAACTTTGGTTCCTCAAGTTGGCAACTTTACGATTTTGGTGCCTCAAGTTGGCACCTCTCTTTTTTGGTGCCTCATGTTGGTATATCTTGTTAGATTTAGTGCCTATTTCCTCAATTATTCAATTTCGCAGTCAAATTTTATTTTTTTTCAAAAAATAGTGGCAAAATTGCAAGAAACAAAAAGGAAGAAATGTTTCTTGCAATTTACCAGGAAAAAAAAAAGAAAAACAAAAATACACATGGAAAAAAAAGAACGGGAAAAGAGAATTCAAGAGACCTACCACCCCCAAAATCAAAAAAAAAAAAATTAGGGTCATCCATCTCAACCCATAAAATCGAGTGGTATTTGAGTTTCTATGTCAAAAAAAATTGATCTGCTCGTACTGAAATTGGTGAAATTTTTTGATAATTATTTGCACTTGTTTCAATCCCAAAGATTTGTTGTTATGCTAATAATTAAAAAATATTCAGAAATTCAAAAATTATAATTCTCTAATATTTTTTTGAATTAAGAAAATTCTAATATACAATTTTTATACTTAAAAGTTGTGAATAATATAAGCTTTTTGTTAATTTCTGAATTTTTCGTGGACATTATCGTATATATGTTTTTTTTAATTGGAAATAAAAATCAGACATTTATATAATCAAAGTACATTTTTCAACAGTTTGGACCTACTTTATAGAGGAATTTTGGATTATTTTACCCTGATGAGAAAAAAGTTTACGATATCCCATTCACGTTGAAGGGGTTGCAATCGTACCACGATACTCCAGCGCCGGTGACCGGCGGCGAACAGAGAGTTACCACCGGAAATGGGCAGAGTTGGTGTGTGGCTAAGGATTGAGATGGATGAACCCTAATCTTTTTGATTTTGTGAGTGAAGGGTATGATAAAATTCTTTTTTCCGGTTCTTTTATTCCAATGTGTACTTTCGTTTTTCTTTTTTCTTTTTGGTTAGCTGCAAGAAACATTTATTCCTTTACGTCTCTTGCAAATCTGCCCCTGTTTTTTAGAAACATAAAATATGATTTCGAAATTGAATAATTGAGGAAATAGGCACTAAATTCGACAAAATATACCAACATAAGGCACCAAAAAAGAGAGGTGCCAACTTGAGGCACCAAAATCGTAAAGTTGACAACTTGAGGCACCAAAGTTGAAAATTTCTCGCAATTGGTCATAATTATGCTACAATTGTCACCAGAGTAAAAAATGACATTATCTGTACTTTCTATATATGGAGATGCTCAAATCTAATTTTATTTCTTGATTACTCTACTTAGCCGTTTAATTATTATTTTATTTTATTATTAACGTTTTCTATTTTGATATTTATAGTTTACAATTTTTTTTTTCATATAACTCTTCACTAGTTGAGAGAAGTAAAATGTCTATTTCCGACACCACCACCCTTTACGGGTGGCTTTGCGCTAGCTAGCCCCAGGCGAACACTGTAATTCCGACGCACAATTGCAACTGGGAGGGAGTAGTGGATGTCTCTGATACCAATGATATGACCTTGGGAGAACCCAACCCCAAAAGCTAACTATTAAGGTGGAAGAGCCCAAAGTCATATAAACCCCACACCAATATCCCATAACACCGATGTGGGATCCAAGTCACTTGCATTAGGATCATAACAGTTTATTGTGTTATAGTATGAGGTAGAACATTTATTTCTCGAAATTGAGACGAAGAAGAATTTTTCTTAAAGGATAATTCTTTTACCAATATCTCTATATCGTATTATAATAGCATCCAAATAATCGTTTTATAATAACCAAGTTGGATAATTTCTAATTAGTAATTACTGCTAAATTATGGAAAATAATACTTATAAATAATGCAAATTATAACATGAATACTTGACAAACTAATACATGATAAGAATAGTACCTAATTTATTTTATTATTAGTAATAATATTATATCTCGGGTCTGTATCAATTTTCTGCGAGAGGTCAATGGATTTTTTTTTTGTTTTTAAATAAAAGTCAGAACCGAATCCAAACATTGACTATTTAAATATTCTCTTGTAATAAAACAGTTATATATAAATAAGTTCTATAAATCATCGACATGAGTATAAAGTATAAATCGTTCACATTCCTGTTAAACCAGTACAACTAAAAGTACATCTAGACACAATTAGACTCCACACAAGACAAAGTGCTAATTCATACGGAGACAACGAGTACGTCAAAATCCAAATTGACAATGTGATTTACTGATTTAGATATGATATGCATTGTATGAACAACGAATAATCTACCTATATTTTTTCAATACTATCACGTGTAATATTCTAGTTGTAACATGACTCTACATTTTCAAATTCTAACAAGAAACACGTTATTTGCTATAATTACAAAAACTCTTCAGCGATTGAAAAATCACATAGATCTTAATAAAAATTATACAAACGTTACACGCGCGCGCGCGCGCGCGCACACACACACACACACACACACATATATATATATATATATATATATATATATATATATATATATATATATATTAAAAATTCAATTGAGATTTATCAATATCAGCATGAAGTTATAGTAAAATTCTAATTTCATTCTTATCAATTCTATTTTAACTTTAAAAACTACCATTCTATAACAGTATATGTTATATTTAATTTATTAAATTTCAGGAGTTGATACGTAATTTTATTAAAGTTTCCACTACTATCTTAAAAAAGTTAATTAAAATGGAAAAAGTTTTTTTTTATTAATAAAATCAAAAGTAAAACCACAAGATAAAAATATCAAACTTGCAACCATTTTAATTATATTAATTTCTTTCAAAATAATATTTTTGAGATAACCGCAATCTATTTTTACACTAATTAGTTAGTATTAGATTAGCTTGAAAATAAACTAAACTAAGTTTAAATTCTTTACAGTTATTTGGAAATCTAATTGTAAGAGAAACATAATCTCAACATATATTTTATCTATAACTAATTTTTTTATATGAAATATTTCTTAATTACATTATTAGGATAAGTGAGAACATGAAAGAGAGGTTGGACGAGGTTGACTTGCTCTATCCAATGGTTATATTCATAAAAACTTCCAAATCTTTAGAAAGATTGAATTAGGTTTGCAACACAATCAAAATCACGTCCCTATAAAATTATAGAAGGTGTGCGCCCCCGTCCCACTGTCCAAGCCATAAGCCAAAGATTTTTGCTCGATTTGTTTCATTATTTTCTCTCCTTAGATAAAAAATTTAACAAGGGTCTAGAAAAGTATTGAAAAAAATATACAAAAGACAAGAACTTTATGATCCAATGTAATTCAAGAAATAAAGTAATTTTTGGTTGAAACATAATTCCTTGAGTGAATTTGCGTGAAAACTTGGAGACCACTCTTCCAAGTATATTTTTTAGATAAAGTGAGGTAGAGAGACGACCAACTTCATCAAACGATTTGGCATTACAATTGCATATTTTATTATTAATTAAAATTTTTAAATATAAATTATACGAAGATCGTATAACGATCAGAATCAATTTTTTCAGTATTCGACTCATTTTGATGTGTTCGATAAGTATGATAGATTCTTTTGAATTTAATAATTAAACGACTTATAGAATATTTCACTCAAGAGCATACTTCCACAATTTTCTAAGGATTCGGATTTCAATGAGCCGTTGAGGAAATAGGTTTGGATGAAATTATTCGCAATTCCATTCCACGACACAATCTCGCGTCACTGTGTGACCATCGATGGTGGGTGCACGTGGGGCATTTATAGTTTTTCTATTGTATTTATATCAAATAAAATAGAGTTGGTTTGTCAGGAGGTATTTATAATTTTGAAAATAGTAGAAAATCTATATTTATAGAATAAACCTGTGCCTCGTGAAAACACCTCCATGTTAATTGAAGTAAATAATTTAGTAACCGATTGCACTCATTGCTTCACCCATTTTAAGAAAAGTTTAATGAATTAAATTATCTATGAAACACAAAATTCGGTTACTAAATTAATTACTCTCTATATTTCATTTTCACAAGGATTTATTTCTTACAATTATTTACTGTTCAATTTCATTTCTCCTTCTGGCACTCGTTGCAACTACCACACACAATAGCCACAAATGATGATGTGACTGTGCTTTGAATTTTGCAGTGCATTAGTTCGTAGTGATGTTTCTCTAACATTTATTAAAACTCAAAAGGTGTCGTAGTTTTACTAAATATAGGAAATATTGTAATTCATCTTCTTTTTTTTCAATATATAAATAAACATGTTTTTATTCATCTAATTAGTTTTGTTCTCCAATAAAAATAAGAGAAACCAGAGTAGCCTTTGGGTCATTCCAGAATGCAAAGGCAATTGTATAGTTACAAGCTGCATTATTACATGATCATATATTATAGATGGAAAACCATATCTATGGTCATTGCTTCCATATGCAAGAAAATTGCTGTTGACTTTTCATAATTCAGCTCTCATAAAAGTATATCACAAACTCTAGAAATAGAATTGTAAACAACATTTGTTCCCACAAGTTATTTAGGTGCATTTCCATCCCCATATACTTTCAGGAACCGAAGACTATATGACGATGTGGTGTATATAGTCGGTTATTGGTGTGAATACACGGTTCATAAGCGATTATTAGATGCTAGATACTTTAGAAAATTATCGTGATTATAATCGTTGGTCGCACCACGTCATCTTATGCAATTGTTGCATAAAATGATTATTCCCTCCCCTGCCACCCCGGCCGACCCAGAAAGGAACACTCACAGACACACAAAATCACAGCCTTGAGTCGAGCCCGGTCCTGATATGGCTCCTAGTTATGTCCTTTACAGAACAACAACCAGCTAGCGCCATGGTTAGCTCAAGCTCATCCTTCAACATTTCGATCACCCGTCTCACCCCGTGTTCTCCCTTAGAAGCCAAACCATATATAACCGGCCTCCCGACCTGCAGAAGATTATGACATAATAAAACATTACTAAAACAACAGAACAAAACTATGTTCTTGTATTGTCTCACAAAATGATAATGTTACGATTTACCATTACAGCTTGTGCACCCAGAGCCAAAGCCTTGAATATGTCCGTCCCTCGCCTCACCCCTCCATCAAAAAGAACTGGGATTCTCCCTTTAACTGCAACAACAACCTGAAACCATAGGTTGTTTAAACATTGTTTTTTGGTAGCATAGCATGATGAAACCATTTTATGAAATGGATTAATTTTTCAAAAGTTTTCAGCTTGAACAAAAACAAAACGAGCATTACTGTCTTTTCCGTATATTACATATATAGCAAGAAAGAAAAAAGAATGTATACTCTATGATACAGACGAGAAGAAACAGACGACCTCTTCTAGAACCACGATGGTGGCTGGAGAATAGTCTAGCTGGCGTGCACCATGATTAGAAACCACAATTCCGGCAACACCTACTTCTGCAGCTCTTATTGCTGCAGATGAACCAAAAGTTATCAGCAATATTGTTCTTAATGACCGCTGGACGCACTAATATTGAAAGCTAAACATAGAAACTCGGTATGAACAAACGGGGGAAACCTTTTCTGATAGTTTATCTATCTATGAAGTATAATTTATACGCAAATTGAAGAAAATTATTTTTTAAAAAAAAACTCAACATAGTAATATTATATGTCGGACACTAATTGTATGGTTGTTTCACATCATTCTGTCTTTACATGCTATCGTGGTTCATGAGTACGATTTTCTATACAGTGAAGGGCGTACCATCTTCTTGAGTGAGGATGCCCTTAAGAAGAATAGGCAAACTGGTAATGGATTTCAACCATTCTATGTCCTGCAAAAATTATTACATAACCGGTGAAATACACAAGAATATTAGCTTTCCGTCAAGAAGTGAATGATGGTCGTTGTATGTCCTTAACCCCTAAACCTGTATAAGTATAATTATAAAGGAAATAACAAAAGAAACAACATCATGGTTTAGTTTACTGCTAACCAAATGAAAAGTTCAATACGTGCACCAGATCAGTTCGCACAATAATTTTTCAAGTAAGTAGTGAACGGTATAAGGCAAGGAATTGCTAGTTTTATACCTTCCAAGACAATGATGCATCAAATGTATGTGATGCAAATTCTTCAATACCTGAACCCTTATCCTGTACAAGGATGCAAAGAAAAGAATACTTCATAAAGAAAAACTGCTGCTGCACAAAAATAGTTATGGATACACTTGCTGATTACTCACAGTGACAACTTCTGTTGAAATAAGACCCTCAAAATTCTTCAACTGAGGTGCAACCATCCTGCAGGGGATACAAGAGATGACCACGTCAAATGGAAAGTTCAAAAGAAAGTAGATATTGCAAAGGAAAAGCTTATTCACTTGTTCTTAATATCTGCCTCTCTTCTTCCGAGTCTAGGAACATCAACAGTTAGAATTATAGCCTTGAATCCGTTTCTTTCAGCTCTTTTCACCATCAGTTCCGATATATCCCGCCTCTTGTAAATCTGTTTTCAGTATCAAGTATTTGCAGTAAAAACAAGTATGGTTTCTTAATCCATCATGAAAATTGTAAAAGGAACTAACAAAACGGCGTTCTAGAGTTGTACATATAATTGGAAGAAACAAACAGCATTGCAGCTGGAGGCAACTTCCTCTATCGTGCATGTCGACATGAAGGATAACCCCTGGAATAAGGATACGGTCAAACTTAAAACGAACTGAGCAGTATAGTGCAGTGCTTATTATATAAGATAGCATCTCGAATCTTCCCTGTCACTGTCAGATTTATGACACATGTGATTATTTTATGGTAAAGATGTATATAGTTATTTTCCTGATCACCCTCTACCACGAGCATTAAGATTCCACCACAATTAGATAGACATGCCGTAAACTTAAATGGCAGCACAAAGAATGATACACCATCTCGCACAGAAGATTTGGACTAATAAGATAGCAATACCATTATAACATCAGAGGAAGCCGAAGCTCTGGCTGTCGCAACTTCCCCTATAATAAACAAACACTCGAGCTAGAATAAAACTAAGGATAAACAACATTAAAAGGGAGTTATAAGTTCAAGACAAACTTAAACCTTCGGGGTGTGCAAGTTTATGCATGCCTGTTGGGGCCACCATGATAGGGGCAGACGTTTTGTAGCCCAATATAGTTGTCGACATGTCTATCTTGCTGACATCAATCAGAATTCTCGGACGAATACTGAATCAGAACAAATACAATGTTACATGATACTATCATCTTAGAAAATTACATAAAAATAGGTGTATGAAATGTCGCAAACTCAATTACATGATTCGGTGAAATGCTTTAATATTTTCTTCAAGTGTGTGCTGGTCTTCAGCTCCTCCAGCATAATAATCATAGTACATCTTTGGAAGAGCTAATCTTGCAAGTTCTTCATATCCATTAACATTCACAGGTTCAGCTGCCATTTTTGTCTGCAAAAACACAATTTTCTCATAAGATTTTTTTCTTGAAAATAAAAATAGTGAAGTAACTAGTGCAATCTCCAATAAACTGCATAAGTGAATCCAATCAATCAAGAAGATTTCATTCTTGTCATTTTTTAAAGTTCATCTGAATACACCAAAGCAAAAACTATTCACTCCTTACTACAGCTTACAAAAGATGTGATCTTTTTCGACATTCAGCAAGAGAAACACAAAACCACTAGTGGGTTGTCATAAATTAAATATTTATTAACCTTAAAAACCATAGAGATGCAATAAGAAGCTGTAAAACAGAGTATCACTAAAAAAAAAGGAGATTAAAATCATGTAAATTTGCTGTATTACTGAGGTCTGAGAGCAAAGAACTAATTTTTGATCCAAAATAGCAACTAACTTTAAAACATCAGCTCAACATAACTTTGATCAGGCACAAGAAATAGAAATGAAAAAAGGTATAAGAAGTTAACCTGAAAATAAAGCAGGATGTGTAAAAGGAAACACAGTGAAGAGATTCTCAGTTCATAGGATGTCTATATCTATATCAATATCAATATTAATATCTAGTTTAAAAATTAAAACTTTATGTTGCTTTGAAGTCGGCGAAAATATAGAAGAGGGGTATTATTGTCAATTCAGCTTGATCTTGTCTGAATTAATGTGCAATAAGCGTAACCTAGTGGAGCAATATTATTTTATAAGCATCATAATGTAATCATTCATTTATAAAATTCAGTCTGATTTTTAGATATGCATGAACGTAGTGTACTTGCCTATATAAACAAAACTATTTTCATCTGCAACATATGAAAATACCACAATAGATTTTTATATTTTAGTTTACAAAATGCTTATTAAAAGAATAACTTCCTGATTTGTGACATGCTAATCTTCTGTGTATCACTCCAATTTTATTGAATGTGACATTTTTTTATTTATTAAAACTACTCATATTACACATGCTCTTTCTCAATGTTTCCATCACTAATTTGTATTTCTATTTCATCTCATAAAAATCCAACAGTTGCACAAGCTTAAGAAAATCGTGTTTAAGTTTCTTCCAATTTGCTCTTCAAATACAAACTTTTAGAAAACTATAAACCATTTTTTTTTAATCAAATTTACAAACCATTATTAAAATATTGTTCAAACAAAAAAAACAAAATGCACATTCATAACCATATTAACGGCTTTTCCATTGCGTGTGTGTGTGAGCTGCAAAAAACCCCCAAAAAATTTGCAGATCAAACGAAAATCACAAATTCAACAAAATATCAAACAAAATCAAATTACACACCCAAATCGAAAAAAGCCCTAATTTCAATCTCAAGCAAACGCCATCGCCTCAGTCTCAGCCCTAACCAAATTAGCGTAAACGCTGTCAAAATTCGACGCCATCAGCGCCTCGTGATCGCCGTACTCCGCCACAGCGCCGTCTTTAACCACCGCGATAAAGTTCGCCTCTCTGATCGTCGACAGGCGGTGGGCCACCACGATCGTAGTGGCGCGTTTGGACGCTTTTTTGAGCGCGTTTTGAATGTGCTTTTCCGATTCTAGGTCAAGCGCGCTGCTCGCTTCGTCTAGTAAAAGTACTCTCGCCTTTTTAAGTATTGCTCTTGCGATCGCGATCCTCTGTTTTTGTCCACCTGATAACTGTACGCCGCTCTGGCCCACCTGTTATTTGAAAGAGATGATTAATTGCTTAGAAGTTGTAATGTGAGACGAATAATTGGTAGTGTAATGTTGAGAATTGATGATCATTTTGTTGTTATTTGGATTGGAGCTGTGTGTAACGTTTTGTGCAAAGTGCTAGAGATGAATTTTGTGATTAGTCAAAAAGAAATAGTCAAAAAAGTTTGATTAGACCAAATGTAGAGACGGTATGTATATTTTGTCTTGTCAGAATGTTAAGCTAAGTAGAATGGTGTATAAGTTACGAAAAATGATTGATAAGGCCTATTTTCACAGACATTCTCTCGTGTTTGCGGAATCGCACAAAACTCGGGAGTGGTATGTATGTGTTTTCTCCCTGAAC
The DNA here is from genome assembly GCA_946800315.1 of Misopates orontium. Taxonomy (NCBI): domain Eukaryota; kingdom Viridiplantae; phylum Streptophyta; class Magnoliopsida; order Lamiales; family Plantaginaceae; genus Misopates; species Misopates orontium. The sequence continues at coordinate 10,131,094 of OX326953.1, read as the reverse complement.
TTCAAGGTTGTCAGACATGAGAGGCAGTTTTGTGTAAATGAATCATATCTTAGGGCAGTTTCTTAATTTTCGTACAACTCAGGAGGATCCAGTTTCATTCCTGGATGTCTCAAATGTCATTTGTTTTTTGCTGGTCTTCCTTTTTAACTGTCTATTAGTCTATGGATGGAGCGAGTCAAGATACTTGCATTATCATCTAGATATAAAAGAAAGCTTAAGCACACGCACAATCTCATGCTAGTTTGAAAGTAGAGTTTCATGTTAGTATCAGAATTACCTCTGTTTCATAGCCTTGAGGGAGGCTGCAAATGAATTTATGAATATATGCTTCCTTTGCAGCTGCTTCAATCTCAGCCCAGGAAGCTTTAGGATTTCCAAATGCAATGTTCTCTCTTATGCTACCTGCAAAGAGCGATGGCTCTTGACTCACTAATGCTATCTGTCGCCTCAGCCACTTGAGATCGAGCTCCCTCAGTTCAACTCCTCCCATCAAAACTCTTCCCCTTAGAGGATCATAAAACCTTTGTATCAGCCATACGACTGTCGACTTTCCTGATCCGCTACCGCCTACCAAAGCGACCATTGTGCCACCTTTAATCCTTAGACTAAAATCCTTTAAAACGGTTATACTTGGCCTAGATGGATATGCAAAAGTTACCCTTTTAAACTCAATATCAACTGGTTTTGAGCTTTCAAGTTTCCTCCCTCTTTTGATACTGCTGCCCAGGGAAGGCTTACGGTTAAGAATATCAATAACGGCAGGTATTGCAGTTGCAGCCGCTGAAGTATCTGGGGCGAGGCCAGCCAGTTGTCCCACGGAAAATGAGCTGAGGACAAGTATCAAGAATATCTTGTATACCTCCCCAAAATCAGTATACCCTTTTTTAACAAGATAAGCCCCGAAATAGAGAGTTAAAGTGTAGGCGCCATACATGGCACCTTGCGAAATGCCAATGACTAATCCAAGAATTTGTGACCTTTTGACTGAAGTTCTTTTTGTCTCGAATAAAGCTTGATCAAAGGATTGAACAATGCGTTCCTGTGTTCCAAACGTGGCTATCGTCCTTATACTCGACACAGCTCCGGCTGCGATATTGCTAGCCGTGGCATAAGAGGTGTTGTCCAATCTTGGCCCAATGTGGATGATCAAGTTCAGATAGCTAGCCCCAAGTGTCAATGGTGTGAGAGCGGCAGCCAACAAAGTTAATCTCCAATCAAGGAAAAATGATACACCAAGTCCAACAGCTGCTGAAGTGAATCCCATTAGCAGTACAGATAGACGGTCGCCTAGAACTGACCGGAAGGTGACACAGTCAGTCGACAGCCTTGACACTAGTATGCCGGTTGAATTCTCAGTGAAATCAAACCATCCAGGTTCTTGTCTTAATATAGCTTTGAATAACAAGTCTCTAACTCTTGCAGTGAGCTTTGTCCCGGCCCAACCACAAAAGCCTTGCTGGCCTGTCATGGAGATTATACAGCCAAATCCTAGGCCAACTATGACCAAGCAAAGGTATCCAACATCCGTCTTCAACTTGTGGTAGTTGGTGAAAAAGTAGACGTCAAGAGCTATACCTAGAACTAAGGGAAAGATGGAGAGAATTGCTCCTGCAAACATACCCAAGATAAGCCCCACTATCAGCATGACAAACTCTGGTTTCTGTAGTTTCCAGACATCTGCAAGACGGTAATTTCTCAACTTTGGTTGATCTTCTTTCTCCTGTGATTGGTCATCTTCATACATGGATTTCATTGTATCGTATCGTGATGGTTCATATGCATCCTTTTTCTTTGGCGCGTCATTCTCTGAGAAGCCTACACTCTTTGGCTGATCATAATCATTCATAACTGGTTTTGAGATCCCTTCTAAAGCCATCTGGACTAGATCAAAATAAGCACCAGCCTTTTCCATGAGCTGTTGATGGTTACCGGTTTCAACTACCGATCCACGGTCAAGTACAACAATAGTGTGAGCATTTCTGACAGTAGCTAGACGATGGGCAATGATGATTGTGGTTCGCCCTGTGGATATCTGGTCAATAGCCTTTTGAACCACAACTTCAGATTCGGGATCTAAGGCACTTGTGGCCTCATCCAATAGGAGAATTGCGGGCTCCTTTATCATAGCTCGCGCAAGTGCAATACGCTGCTTTTGGCCACCAGAAAGTTGAGTTCCTCGATCACCTACCTGAAAACAAAGTGTTATTTAAAGTTTGATGTTTTTCTCACTTAGGCATGTTAGATACAATTGAAATGTTGATGGTACTTAAAAGATTAACCTCGGTATCATAGCCTTGTGGAAGGCCACAGATGAAATTGTGAGCATTTGCTGCCTTGCAAGCTGTAATAGCCTCTTTCTTGGTGGCATTCTCCTTTCCCATCAACACGTTTTCAAGTATGGATGTCGCAAATAAAACCGGTTCTTGACCAACCATACCTACCTGATTTCTGAGCCATTTAACTTGTAATGTCCTTAAATCATAACCATCCACAGTGACGAAACCTGAAAACTTAACTCAAAAACTTAGATATGCATATACATGACTTGTAATAAGACTCGTGGAGATTCCTATTTTGTATTTCAAGTGTGTGAAAAGTTGAGTTCTACCTTGGTTTGGATCGTAGAACCTTTCTATAAGAGCAAATATTGTCGACTTTCCACCTCCACTGACACCAACTAAAGCTATAGTCTTTGAAGCCGGGATCACTAGATTAAGTGATTGGAAAATCGGGATAGTGGGACGAGAAGGGTAAGCAAAAGAAACGCCTCGAAATTCAATTTTCCCACGTATACTTGATGGTTTCCTTCCCTCTGGACTATAAGGATCAATCTCTGGAATCCTGTCAATTACTTCAAAAACTCTGCTAGCGGCCACAGTTCCTTGAGAAAATTGTGCAAAATATGATAATGCCAGTGCCAAGCCCCTGTAGTATTAATAACAGGGTTAATAGAAACTTATTTTTCACAAGGTCATTAGTCTGGGCAGAAAGCACAGATCTTACTTAAAATTAGACATCATGAGAATCTGTGAGTGTGTTTATATCTCAGGCAAGAAAGAATGGAGAATTTGTACCTGCCCCCAACATTGACACCGAAGAAACATGCAATGGCAGCGCCACCAGTGAGTTCTCCTTTAGAAATCAGAATGGCACCATACCAGAAAGCCAATGCCCATGTTGCATAAGTAACCAGATAAATAACTCCCATACCTGCACCCTTGGCGAAGCCGAGTTTTGCCCCTAATGGCACGGATTTCTGAAGAAAATCTGCATATTTTGCAGCTAAAGTGTCTTCTGCTACGAAAGACAGCACTGTCCTGATAGAACTTATTGCTTGTTCAGAGATGCTACCAGCTTTTCTGTAAGAACCCTTTAGATAGGGAAAGATGCTAGTTCAGCAATGCAACTGAGACAGCAGAAAGGGGAAAACTTATATATATGTGACTGCGCGACATCTCTTTTACCTCTTCTTTTGCAGATAGGCCACCATATATCGCCTTATAAGCAATACCACAAAACATCGTTAATGGGGTCACCGCGAAAACTACCAGGGACACCTTTGGTGATCTCAAGAAACCAACAATATAACCGCAGATGAAGGTGAATATATGATGAACAAAATATGACATCTGCATTACAAATTAGATGGTCAGACTGGTAATGAAAGAACTTCATGGATTAGCTCACGATGGCATAAAATTAGTAAATGGACTTCCATCTTTCTGAAGATGATAAGAAGGAAATGTACAAAATCTGGTTCACTTCAAATTTCTAGTGTTATGCTTTGGGTAATTCTGGCAAAATGGTAGAGCTTCATCGATATATCAAAATATATATTTCATTCTCTGATTTTAGCACTAGCCTCAAATTTGCAGAACAAATTGTAAGGAGTTCAAAATTTTGTTTAAGGAGAAAATGCACCAGGAAGTTGCTAAAAAGCTAGCTTCTTTTAGCCCTCTCTCTCTCCCATGTCTCCAATATTCTAGCATCTGAAACCTTGTACTCATTTCTTATCCGCTTCTATGATTAGATCACCTTAAATTTGAACTCTCTATAACTCTAAGAACACTGGATTACTGAAAGGGTGGAATTGGTTGTGAACCTTCTCTGCCATCACTTCTTGGATTTGTGCAACATCACTAGAGATTCCATGCATGATATCACTAGTACTGATCTCTGTGTCAAAAAACCCAACATCCTGCCGAAGAACCGCTCTTAAGTACTCGGTTCTTATCCTATGAGCTGATCGTTCCCCCACCATTCTCCAGCAAGTGATCTCTGCCATCAGATAGTTTAAGAAATATGATTATAAACTTCACATGATAGAATATTGAGATTCTAGAGGAATAAAAGAGAAAAAGGGACTGCTTTATTACCCAAGTATGCTCCCACCACAACTAATGCTGACAATCCAGTCATAAGAAGACATATCTGTGAGTGATTAGGCATCCCAGCACCAAATCAGGTCAGAAAATTGCATTCCAAATAAGAGTTTGATTTCATTTAGTTGCATCAGTATCCAAAAAGCTGTTAAAAGTTTGCATGTATCATAAAAAGAAGTTATTAATCATCTACTATATTCTTATCAGCAGCACAGAGAATATGCATACCTTGTCGACATCCTTCATCATCTGATTTGTGTCTTTGTCTTGCCCTCTGGCCAGTTTGTTCACAAAATTCCCAAACAGATAAGAGTACCAAGGAAGAGAACCTCCATTGATGAAAGCTCCCAAACACCCAAACATAATGAGAACAAAATCCAGCTTGGTTGAATACCTGAACAAGCTAAACAGTCCAACTGATTTTGGTGGCATAGTTTCAGCTTCATCATCATCCTCTTCCTCAAATGCCGACACCCGATCAACGTCACCATATCCATTATCAACCCTGTTCATATGATTAGGTGACTGCCAATGACTATGGACACCTTGATCATGAGTGTTGGAATTGTGACCAACGTGATGATCATAGTTCCCATCATTTCCGTGGCTACTATGTTGTAACCTGTGATTAAGATGATCATTTACCCTATACGAGGTTTCTTGAAAATTCGGCATACTTCCATGATCAAGATCAGCATTTTCATCCATGTATGCATGTGATACAGAAAACCATCGTGGATCTTGAGGTTGCTTGCTGTCGCGGTAAGTCTTTATGACACGAATTTGACGATCTATGTCTTGTGAAACACCATAGTCACTTGAACTTAGGTCATCCTTCTCAGCCATAGGGCCCCTAAATCCACTACTCCCTTCTTTAATAGGTGATAAGATTGGACTTTTACCAGGCCTGGTATCCTTTCTAGATGTAAAACTTTCATCATTAGTCCTGGCAACATAACTCTGGAGTTCGATCCTCCCTGATGGAAATGGATCATAGATTGAATGAGAATTCTCGTTGAAGGGATCGTTAAATCTATTGGCACCACCACGAGTGTGTGCAAGGAAATAATCATTGGCTGATCTCCTGAAAATTCTGCTGGGGCCACTGGATGGAGTGGCAGCTGAATTAGCTGTCCATGGACTAAATGCTCCCCCACGGTTGCGATTCTCCTGAAACACAGTCGGCTCAAACTGCCATGAAAGCTCACCCTGCCATGACCTGTCCTCGTCCAAGGCAAAAGGGTTTGTGGGAGTGGGGTTTCTTCGCCTATGGGGGGTGCGATATTGAGGAAAAATATTGGATATTGAGCTTGAAAACGAGGTCGAGAAATGCGGGGATCTAGCTGGAGTCACATGGTGTCGCCTTGCAGGAATATTTGTCGGTGAACTCTCAATCTCATAAGCCATGAATTTGATATCTCCTAATGTGTATTCTGGGGATATTTGTTGGTAGAGTAAAAAAAGAGGAAGTGTTGTTGTAGAAGCATAACACCCAGCAATTAACTAAGGGACAATATTCCAGTGAAGGGACTTGGAGTAATCGCTTCTTTCGACAATTCAGATGCTTTGCATGACAGTAAAAAAGCAGCAACAAAATGCTTAGGAATCTTTGCCGTTAGTTACAGTTTTATGTCAACAAAGTTTAAGTGTGTATGATCCAACAGCAAATAATGGTGGGTCATACAAGAAATCTTGTGCTTGTTTTGTATAGTTTGAATATGAAACTGTTCGCATGTAGTTTAAAAGTGAAAAACAACTAAATAGTGATTAAGGTTCGGCAGGCCGGATTTATCTGTTTAATAAAAGTTATGAGCCGGCAGATTATGTTTATTTTTTCCCAACAGCATAAAAGATATTTATTCAAAAAGTTGAAGAGTGACTTTGTGTTGTCGTTTCTTCTCTCGTTGGTTATTATTCATCTGCATTTGTATATGATTATTTGAGATTTAATCAGTAGATTAAATATCACGGCTTAAACTAATTATTCCCCATCTCAATTCTGTGATCTCCAAATGTCACCCAAAACCTAGTGTCCAAGTTCTTATGGTTCTTGTGGAAAATTGTTTCATGCAACCATATGTAGTGCGTCCAATTTGATTAGTATTTTTTTTTTTTTTTTGAAAGCACACATATATTACATATCAAATAAGAGAAATAGTTTTGGTACAAGGAAACGGCGAATGTGTAATGCGGGTAAAAACAGAAAACATGTCACGGTACAAAAGTGGGCTCAGCCATTCTGGGCAAACATCCCAGGCGTGGAAAAAAAGTGAACTCCAGTGGTCTTCCTCCGAATGTTGTCCCAATTCCCGAGCTTGCTTTTCTGCACCAAGTTTTGCCAAAAAGTCCGCTACCGCATTCAGTTCTCTATAGCAAAATGTCCCTGTAACCGCAACAAAGCTAGACAGAGATGTCCATATCTCCTGAAGAAGTCCCGCCAGGTGGCCTGGAGGGTCCTGCGTCCTGCTCAAACAGTGAAGAAGGAGTAAGGAGTCCGTTTTTATACTGAGGTGTGTGATATGTAACAATCTAGCTATACGTAACCCCTCCCACAAACCCCGAAACTCAGCGTGGTTGTTAGTTGTCCGTCCTAAAGATCCCGAGAATGCTGCAATAAAGTTCCCACTTTCGTTACGAAAAATACCTCCAAACCCCGCTGGACCGGGGTTTCCTAATGAAGAGCCATCGATATTTAGAAGCGTGTATCCAACCGGCGGAGGAGTCCAAAAGAGTGTGTGTGAATACGAGGGGTTAAGATCAGTGCTCCGTCTTGGGAAAAGGATCCTGTTGTTTTCCGACTGTGCCTGGAAAATGTGCGTTATGGCCTGATTAGATACGTCCAGGTTTTGGAAGACAAATTTGTTGCGAGTTTGCCACATAATCCACATAAGCGTGATGTATTTTGCACGACACTCCTGTTTGATGTTCTTAAGATGTAGCAAGGGGTTAGTAAGATCCGCTCCTTGGAGGGACGGGAAGATTGATGTTCTGATTTGCGAGAATGCAGCGCAGTTTGCAAATAAGTATTATAAATGCATGAATGTGACAAAATTCCAGAAAAGTAATCGCCCTACAAGTTGAGGATATTTCAATCGTAATTGTTGGTTTTTCGAGCTCATCTTGCATAATGCTGCTCATTTACTACTCCTGTATTTCTTATTTAGAAAATCATGTCTTCTCTATGATGCCCTTTGGGTGTAATTCAAGTTTAACATTGTTAAAGTCTTTCTTTCCTTTTTATAAACTCAAACTAGGTTTGGTCAGATCGATTTAAATTTGTCATCTTGTGGAACCTTTCCAAGCATTAACCAAAATCTGAAAAAAGAAAAAAAAAAAAAAAAAAAACTTTTTTTCGCTCAAACCAGGAGTCTAAAATAAAATGAAAACATTAAAAGAACACCTATATAACTTAAAGATAAAAGTACCCTGAAAAAATTAGTCTATTATATTATATACAGTCCACTCCAATAATTATCGCAAACATTAACCATATACTGTTATTCAGTAAATTACTTGCTTTATTCTCTACTAGAGATATTTGAAATACTTAAATATCACATAATTTTTGTATTTTTTTTTATTCAGCAAAAGTTGAAGTTTGAATAAATGAATCCATTTGCAAGTACGGGTCGAACAAGAATTTGTGCGCGTTGTTTGTACTGTTTTTTTGAACTTGAAGGTGTTGCAAACTTGTAAGTGCGTTTCCATGTAGTAGTTCAGAAATGTAAGACAACCACGTACTGGTACAGTTTGGAAGTAGGCGATATATTAATATCAGGTTATAAAAACGTTGAAAACGAGAGCCGGCAGGCACATTGACATAATATAATTTTGTTTCTTCATAGAAATATAAGTTATATGAGCATTGACTAATCACAAACGAATGGATTTACTGCTAGCTTGACACGTGGAAGTCTAAAATTTGAGAGGGAAATGAAAACAACAAAAGTAGCAAGTATGAAATTAATTAAGAAATATCCTAGAGACACTTAAATTATATTAAACCTTCAAAATGTTTCAAAATAATTTAGTTTACTGAAGTTATTTAAAACTATAGAATTGAAAAAGTATCAAAAACAATGTAAAGGCAACTTCATTTATTCTATTTTTAGAAACAGTCATCAATTCATAGAAATATCATTAAGATAGTTAGGAGTTAGCAGAAAAGAAATTTCTCTCTGAAAATAGTATTTTTTAAGGCATTCCATAGTTTTATCACTTTCTGATCACTGTGGCACCGTGTACACAAAACGTTCAGCCATTGTAGTCTGAATTTTTCATAAATGTAATAAGAACATCTTGGACATCAAGGGAGAGGACACTCAATTATAGTACAAAAGGTTCTTCGTGTGCAGCTACTAGTCATTCATTCGTATAAAGCACACTTATTTCACAATGAACAGAAGGGTACAAACACTGCCTTCACTAGGACTGAATCTGAGACCAAAATGCACTTGAGCATTTATCATCACTGCTTTTATAAACACAAACAACTTCTTCTCAACTAATCTTCGACAAAATTGATGCATGTGTGAGTTGTGCGCGTGTGTGGAGTGTCCTGACCAAAATCTCGGTTTTCTGTTTATGAGACAATAGCTTACACACTCTAAAAGCAGTAACAACGCTTATCGTGTTTATTCTTTTTAGCCTCTATCAGTATATAAGTTAACTCTGCGTTCTCAATGCTTTTATCCAGTCGAGTTCAACGCGAAAATCCCCTGGACCACACCTAGCACCTGGAACTCCGCCTTCTGCATTAACGGAGAAAGATATACCAACAACTCGACCTGGGTTCATTTCCAGCTCTGCGTCTATGACGTTCCCTCTCCATGTTGGCAGATATCGAGCAAGTGGAATCTGCTCATTGTAAGGCATACAAATTAAATCTGAACTTTTTCGTTATAATAGTCAAGAAATTCAGCTCCACTTAAAGGCCGAAGAAGGAATGTACAAGTAGAAATATAAGGAATATCATATTTATAAACCAATTGTGAAATCATTATAGGTTGCACATAATGCTATTTATTAGAGAAGCAGTTATCTGAATGATGTAGGGAGGATAGCCTACATCTTTTGAACTACGCAATCATCTCTCTGTTTTTTTTTTCTCTGAAAAAACATGCTTTATGCACCTTAAAGTATTCATATGGAGCATCGTGTAACTACCCTTAGATATGCTCACCTTTGCAATATACCAATTGTCCTTGGGTACAAAGACAAATGCCTGCCATGAGTTGTCTTCCTGTTGTCCAGGAGAATTCACCCAATTCTCTGTATAAATCTGCATTGAAGTTAGATTAAGGCTTGATTAGATTGTTTGGACGTTTTTGTAAGTATCTTTGAATATTTTTTAGGTATCTGCATGAGCAAAACTAGTGATAATTTCATCTCACTCGAGCATCAGAATTTTTAGGAAATGTTATTTATGCTCCCAGCATTATGTAGGAGTAAAGTTACTCACAGTAGAAATATAGCATCTGCCATCTCCTTTGAGTTTTAGGGCTAATTCATCATATCCATCCAAATCGATGAAGCCATCAAACTGCCAAAAATAACGGGATAATGAAGAAAATTAAAGTGAAATGCATTCAAGAGAGTTAAGTAGTTGTTGGTTTTTGGCATTCAAAAACATTAGAATCATCATTTGAAAAAATTGTAACAAAGCCGAGGTCGAGACTTCGAAGAATGGACTATTCATAAGTCAGAAACTAGTTTTCTAAGAGCAAAGATGTAAGTCACATCCGCCATTTGTTATCAACATTATGAGCATCTGTACCTTTTTAGATCTCATCCCACAAAAGCCGCCTCTTTTTATATTCCATTTAGAACCCTCATTGAGGTCCAAAGAGAGGTTTCCAGAAAATACACCTATGAGATACACCCAAAAGCCAAAGATGGTTAGCAATTATATTACATTTCATACATAAACAACGATTTCTTTTGGATAAGTCATATGCATAAACGACGTCGTATGTGAAGCTAAAGTGCAATTCAGGAAACAAAGTGATTAATAGTAGTAGTAGTAGCATTCACGGGCTTTCCATGGCCTAACAAGTTCCTCGTAGGTATACTAAGTCTTCTACTGGGTAATTTACCAGTGATCCAAGATCGTGCTCCAGACGCAAAAATGTAGAATCTCAACTTAACTCATATTTGGTGAGATTCTCAAAAGGAATGTCGGAATCAATTATATCCCACCAACTCATGCCACATGGCCCCTCTTAAACATTTTTTTGCATTGGAAAAAGTTGCAAAAGAGTCCTTTCTCTGCACTAATGCTTTTCTTCTTCTTTATAGCATATAATAATAGCTATATATCCGAACTGATGACATTATGATGTTACCAGTCATCAGCCATTGACTGACAGATTAAGATTCCCTTGATATAGAAATATTATTTCAAATCTCTTTGAAGTCCATTTCTTCATTGGCATCTTCAGTGAAGACTGGTTAATGATAACAGTATCATGATAACAAACTAAATGCATATTTTTAATCACTGAAAATGTTAAATAATCTATGACCATACAAAATTCTGGTTATGATTAATGACACGTACCACATTATTATAGACATGATACAAATTTATAACCTTAGTGCTCTTGTGACACTTGCATGTTTCAAGATTAACTCTCACAATTTCACTCCTGGTACCGATTGGTTTCAATCTCTAACAGGTAACCTCAAGTCCTGGTATAAAGATAATCCAATTCCTAATGAACAAAAGATCAGCAGTTTCCTTCAAATGTGAATAAAGAAAATATTTTGCGACTTGTTATCAGTAAGTACTTGCAATGCAGGAACCTACAGTATCTTCCTGATTACAGAAGTTGAGAGACAAAGTTAAGTTTTTCAAGAAAGCTTCTGAATGTGTTTATTCTCAACCATGTTGCAATATAGATCATGAATGAGCTCAGACAAGGAATATTTTTACTTACCAGTACCACTTTCTCCATTCTGAGAGTCTTGTATCTCCAGAGATGCTGATGACAGACCTGCAAAGTTTATATTGGATAATTGCAAAAGTCTTGATGCATTTAAAATTCTTATGCTTTTATTTTTGCGGAAAAAAAAAAGAAGAAAAGAAAAAGATTCTAATTATCCACAATTTTCAGTGAATAGTACTCAGAAACTATTGCTCGGAAAAAAGGCAGAAAACATAGAGTTTTTTAGACATATAACCACCATAATTTATTTGCACGTCTAGGAAAGCCGATATGGACACCCAACTAGGTACGTTCATATCAATTCATGCATAGATTGAGAGAAGCGAAAGCGAACGGGTAAATTTGTCTTATTGTACCTCCGTATTCAGAGTCCGAGTATAAATGCCATCTCTTCAACTCCTCTTTCGAATTAAATCTGAAAATATACTTTTCACTAGGAGGAACCAAGTCTTCAAGATTCCACGTGAGAGCTGCAGCATATAAAGAAAGTGATACCAGGATCAAGATGGTGATCACAGCGCACGAAGAACAACTAGAACGTACAAAGCAGAAACACAGGAGCATATAAGAACGAGCCCTCCCAATTTTTCAACAGAATTTCACTATCATAACAAATCGACTGTAGAGAAATACAGCGTCGAGCATTTTCAGATCCCGATATCCATACATGACCATCAAATTATTTCCTGTCAAAACTCAAGGACAGGTTCAGCTACATTTGCCGGTAGAATGTACATAATTTCCACACAAATAAGTAATTAATAATGCAAATAATCATGGAGTGTATCTAAACAAGCAAAATTTGTCAATCTCTGCTCTATCTAAATCTTCAAAAACTTGTGAAGTTCATTATACTGGTGCTACGAGAAAGTAATCAGAATACTCCTAAGGCCTCATTAAATACAAAATCACCAAAAATCAGATCCAAAACCCTAATTCATCGCATTTGCAAATCAAAATACTAGTTCGAAAATCAGCAAAATACGAAACATAGTTCAATAGAACCATAATCAAACACTTTGTTATGAGATAAAAACTAATAATCAGCATAAAAAAAAAAAATACCTCGTTTAGTAGCGGACAATGAAGCTTGCCATAACGCACGAAACCTAGACATTTTCACACCGATAATTTGAAGGAACTGATGAAACGAAACGAAGACGCTTCTCTTTTTTTTTTTTTTTTTTTTTTTTAATATTTTATATTTTTGCTTCTGCTTCTGCTGCTGCCGCCATGGTTCAGCTGGACTTGAGAGCAGATGAAGATGAATCAATCGGTGCAAGCGTTCGTTCAATTTCGAGTATATTGCAGAAACAGCCTTGCGTTATTCACTTATTTCTAATTAGCCCTATGTGATTTTTGTTACCAAATTAAATAAATACCCCTTGTGAAGTTTTCAGTTAAGCAAATTCGTAATAGTTTTACTTTGACTGGATCGATAACTAATAATTTTAAGTTTCTTTTTTTTTTTTTGGTTAAAATATTTAAAAAGCATTATGAAGATAATCGGTGCCATTTTTTTCATAGATATTAAAAGTGATGTTCTTTTTGAAAATTCATTGATGAATTATGTATATAAATTTATTTATTTTTTAAATAACATTAACCCTTTTATGCATTAAATACGTACAACAAATAAAAAAAAAAAGACAATTTTTTTCCTATCAGTTTTAATATGTAAAAGTTATTCAGGTGTAATAGAGGATGTTTGCTAACTTTAAATTTCATTCATACACTTTCCATGTCCTGCAAATAATGTATGAAGATTCTGGTCTATATTTTTCCATTTTTGTGATTTTTGGTCTTTAAAATGTTATAGTTTCTGTGGCAATAATTTCAAATTTTAAAGATATTTGATTTTTAGAAATTAAAATACTTTGGTATTATTTCGGGTAATTTTCATCCACCTCCCCTGAGGTTTTATACTTTGGCATATAGCCCCCTGAGGTTTCATATGTTGGCGTATAGCCCCTTGAAGTTTCATTCATGGCATACACCCCCTTGAGGTTTCAATTTCTTTTGCATATACCCCCTGAAGTTTCAATTCTTTTGCATATACCTCCCTTCCATCCATTGACCCTTAGTCAACTACCAAAAGTGAGGGTAAACATGTAATTTTCTTATACTTGAAAATAAGAAAACTTATTTATGGTTATTAACTTGTTAATTAACTTAAACATACTCTATAAGAATACATGATCTATTTATTCTTACAGTCTAAATATCCAAATTAAGTATGATTTATTTTTAATTCATATTGGTCCATTAAGATGCATATTTTTCTCTACCAAACAATAATATAATTTAGAGATATATTCTTTTTATTCTTTATTTTATTTTACATATGCAACATATTAATAAGATCGATATTTTAATAAAATGTCATTTAATCAATATAATCATCAACTATAGCTAGGAACAAAATGTTCAAAATTTCTAGTAAAATGTCATTTAATCAATATAATCATCAACAATAGCTAGGAATACAATGTTCAAAATTTCTAGTTAAAATGCTGTAAAATTTTCTATAAATATTAAAAATAAGCAAATGACCATAAGTTATAATTTTCCCAATCGTGTTAATTTTTAACTACTTAAAAAACTTCTAAAAAAATAACAAAATTGCTAATGAACTAATATAACTCAAAATAAATCATGCTTAAGTTAGATATTTAGATTATAAGAATAAATAGATTATAATTAAGCTAAGTAACATATTAATAATCATAAATGAGTTTTCATGGTTTAAAGTATAAAAAATTACATATTTACCCTCATTTTTGATAGTTGACTAAGGCTCAATTGATGGAAGGGAGGTTTATGCAAAAAAATTGAAACCTCGGGGGGGTATATGCAACAGAATTGAAACCTCAGGGTGGTATATGCCAATGAATGAAACTTCAGGGGGATATATGCCAAAATATGAAACCTGAGGGGCTATATGCCAAAGTGTGAAATCTCAGGGGAGGTGAATGAGAATTACCCGGATCATTTCTGCTGATTAGCCTTTTAAAAATGCATTGGTTGTGTTCGTTTAATTGATTAAGGGCTGCTGCACTCGATGTAATCTTTATGTGGTATAGAATATTTATTATAATTAATTAAGACTTAATTAAAGTTGACTAACTGGAGTTCAAAGTGAGAAAATACATCAAAATCAAATTTTAGTATCGAAATACCAAAATATGTTTACTATATAATATTGTAGGTGTAAATCGTATGAGATACTTCATGCACCATGTTGAATTTACCGTACGCCAAAGTCACGGCACAGGATCTCCGTAACCACGAATTTGTACTATTTTGTGTAACACAAGGAGATAGAGTATATATCTGTTCGTTCCATAATTTCTAAACGTATAAACGTATAAACAAATTTGTGAAATTTTCGAAACATGTCGAAAAACTTTCAAAAATTATCAAGAAAAAAAAAAATTAATCTTTAGTTGACTAAACCGAAACTTTAGTACATAATTCCACCCTTCATTGTAATGAAAAAGAGCACTGCCTTCTCCATAGACGAGATAGACAAAGTGATAAAAAAATCTCCACTTTTACAGTTACCATTTTGATAAATCACGTAAAATTTGAATATAATTCATTCAAGTGTAAAGCAAGCAAGGAAGTAGACAGAGACCAATAGACTGTACACCACTGTGATATCCCTACCACTGAGCTCCATTTAAGAACACAGACTGAAGCAACTCGTTGCGCAATGATCATGTTACTCTACACATCTCCAGTAAAAGAAAACTAGAAAAATTTACTATTCGTTTGACCTACATTGATAAATTACAAGCATAAGTGGTCTAAGGACCATTGCATAACACAGTAAGCTCGTGTTGCAAATTCACATCTATCAGTTATGTGGTCAAGAAACAGTGATTAACGACTCCAAAAATGAGTTTATCACACAATCGTGGAGTGCTTTTGAGCAATTACAACTGAGAAACTGTGTTGCTACAAAAGAAAAGCGTTAGGGGGTGAAACCTTGTTCGTGTTCTTCACTGACCCGACAAGGTCTCTGCTGCAACGCTTTTGATAGCTTCACATGCTTTAACCAGATCGGATTCTGTATGACCGGCAGAGACAAGTAATCTAATTCCTGCAGGTAATTTGCATTTGTCTACTGTTGATCTCTTTGAGGTCGCGACAAACACGGAGTGCTTCTTCAATACCTGAGTAAAAGTAAGTTTCCCCTCTCAGAAAAATTTAAAGTATAATTTGGAATAATCCAAAGGGATAATTATATTTACACCTCTTGAGGTTTGGCCTATTTACAGAAACATACCCCACCTTTTCAAGAATATGAACACCCCTTAAGTTTTGAACAAAAGAAAAAATAAGATCTTGATCCACTTACCCTGTTAGCTATATCTTCAAGCATCTGAAAATCCCCTTTGAATGATCCCATGGATTTCTTCAGCGTGAGATATACAACTGGTGATTGTGGATCACTCACAATTTTAAGGTTTTGTATATCTGATAAACCTGGAATTGACATGATATTAGACAGGAAAATAAAATATACTGAAAGTTAAGGATTTTTAACAGAATGATGAAAGAAGAAAACTCCGCTATCCAAAGCATAATACAGAAAGGAAAGTGGAATAAAACCTTTATGTAAAGTAGCAATATTTTTCTTCAATTTTGTGATAAGATCAGGATTTTCTTCCAAGACATCGAGAGCAGTAATTGCAGCACTTGCTAGATACGGAGGCAAAGACGCCGAAAAAACATAGCCAGAACTACTCAGGCGCTGCAAATAAAGCATAGGTATTAGTGGAGAAAAGCATGGATTGAGAAAATTTGAGAGAATTGTGAGTTGAAAATGAATTAGTGTATTGTAACATAACATGTTAACAAATTGGTTGCCTACATAATTCTTTTCTAAAAACCAAACCTACTTTTAGTCAACATGCTTATCCCGATGTGTTACCCTGACTCTCTCTGATTGTGCAATTAATAATTTAACCCAGGAATTTACCCTTTACTATATCAATAGTATATGACCATAAGTTCCTGAACCTTACACCACAAAATCTCTTCAAGAAAATAAAAAGATTCAGCAAACAAAAGTTTGTTCGCAAATGAAACAATAATATACTTATTAACATTCATCAGATTGGGATGCATTACCAAATGGCACAGTGCACATCATGTGATATACATAAATTTCCATAACACCTAAACATATAGGGTAATTGCAGTTTCTTAGGGAAAAAGCTGCCCTATTACCAGCTATACAGTTAGTATAGTCGGGAAGGTTATTTGGGAAAATCAGTCGTACAAATCATGGATACATTCCATGAATTAAATACATATGTCTACCTGGTGGTCAACGACTCTGGCACTCCCAGCGCAAAATCCTCCTTCGGTGGCCAATGCATTTCCCATTGCAGCAGTTATGATATCTACCTTCTCAACCTATGACAAAGCAGCACCATTAGAACATATACAATCCAACTAACTAAATATACCAAAGAGGTAGATGGAACATACCGGAACTTTACAGTGTTCAGTTAAACCTCTACCGGAACTTCCAAGGACACCAAAAGAATTGCTCTCATCCAATATTACCCTGAATCGATATTTTTCCTTCAGCTTGATGATCTCATCCAATGGAGCGATTTGGCCAGAATTCTGTAGTTGTACAAGACATTCATAAACGAACATATCAAGATTCAGCAGTAAGACGCCACTAGATGTATTTGACTGTCACTTAATACAACTTGATTTTATTAAGGATTCACCCTTCACTTTTGAAGACCCAATATATAGGATGGCAGTAGAGAACTACGTGACATTAAAGGTAAATAAGGACGACCCTGTTATGTCCCTTCTTTGAACACCAAAATTTATGTGAGAACATAGGGTTTTTGTTGCATCACATTCTTAAAGTTTTTCTCAAGTTTCCTCAAGAAAAAAGGTCTACCGATTTTTTCTGTTCTAAGAAACTATTGGCATACCCATACCCAAACCAATTCTTCCTTCCCAACAATTGCCATTACAGGTAGCTGAAAGCATGATCTTTGCTCCATTCCCATTTGTAAGGCAAGCCCTTATCACTAGGGAAAAAAGTAATAGCTGATGGCCGGGCAGCGGAAGTTTTGAGCCTTGATGGCGAGGTAATCGCTATGATAGTCAGACCAGTAATGCATCCTCTAAATTACACAAAGTCAAAGAAAATGAATAGCTGATTAGAAGAGAGTACGGGAAGTATTCTCCTCTTATGCTATTTGAAACAATTTGTCATAGTTTTGGTTGAACTTCAAATCACCTGGTTACTACAGCATAAGTCTTCGGCAGAAATGAACAAATACATTTGAAGTCGAGCAGCGCAACATAACCATATACAAGAATACTACAAATAATGGTGAGACACCTGCACAAACTTCATTCTATTGCTTATTTCCTTGTCATGTCTAGCTAGGATGAGCTCAAACCAGCACTTTGGAATTGACCAAAAAGAATAAAATCAGCACTTTGGATACATTTTGCTTCTTTGGATAGTCGTAAAGCTTTAGGCATATTTTAGCACACATGGCCCTCAAAGCTGCACTTTTATTCCCTATCCAACTAAAATTAAATCGCCAAATTGTTTTCTGGCTGCTCTAGTATTTCCCAAAAGAATGCATAGATTGAAGTCACTTTGTGTTTTAGATTCTTTACTTCAGGACAGCAAGCAAAAATGAAACAGAATAAGCAAAGATACCTGATACACAGCTTCCACAATGATATATCGCCTAAGCTTTTTAGCCCGCTTGTTGTCCTGGGTAACCTTTTCCAAAGTACTTCGTAGTGACTCCATATCGTTGTGTTTGAAATAGACAATTGTACTCCTAGAGAGGTGAAGGCCATTCTGTATTCCCCAGTGAACACCTTCATCTCTGAAAGAGGCAAGGAAATTGTCGAAAAATCAGAAAGTTTTTTAAGATTCATGTCAGATAGTAAGCAAGCGAAATCTGAGCATCTTTCTGAAGAAAATAAGATCCATCATGGAGTAAAATTGCATATAAATACACTAGTGGCAGGTAAGATGACTAAAAGTTCTGAGGCACTTAAGTAACCTAAACACGTGCATTCATTCATCGACATGTTGACATACTCGTAGACATGCATTAATTCAATCTGTATTTCTTAGTATGTTTCAATTTACTTTAAAAAGGACATGATTTAAAAAAGAAATCCACGTGACTTCAACAAATGAACTGTACTTGAACAGACAAATAGAAGGACTAGTATTTTGATGGGGCTTTAATTTTCTAATCCGCCTCGTTTCAAAAGTTTTTAATTGAAACAAGAATTAGTTCACTAAAATAATGTCGTGCAAATTACATTTATCCTCACTCTCCACCCTTCAGAGTGAGTTAAATAATTCAAGACAAGCATAAAATAAATCAAATTACTGGTAAATCTCAAAGTAAATAGTTTATCCGATAAAAAGTGCAGCAGGGGATGCAAATTTGGGAAATGATACTTCAGGGCACAACTTAAACATCTGGACTTCACATCAACGTGTCATATAAATCATCTGCCGGACGAGATGGCCTGTGAATTTATAGGATGTAGCAATCATATAATGAGCAGGTTCTGTGTTCATCAAAGGCGGCAACATTAAGACCTCAAACAATCATGTGGCGAAAAGTCAATAGTAAATTCAACTAAAGGTTTACATGAATGTCAAGCAACATATTGTGACGCACTATAAAAATTAAAAAATAAAAAAAAGCTCATGCGTGTGAACAAAGATTCAAGCTACTCACACAACAACAACGTCGCCCTTCTTGCAAAATGCTGGAATTATACTAAACATTGTAGAAAGTCCATAAGAATAAAGTATAGAATCATAAGTTCCGAGAAACTTCGCTATTTTGGTCTCGCAGTCGAGGTGAACATCTGTGTTAAATAGAAAAACTGTTAGTAACATTTCTAACGGGTAAAGATAAAAAGAAAAGGCATAGAAACTCATGAGAACCAACAGCCCGCAGTAGATCATACCTATAGTCCCATAAAATCCACGAGGACCACAAGAACCAACACCATATTTTTCCAAAGCTTTGGTACAGGAGTCCTATCATAAAACAATGCTTTTGTGTGGGCCACATAGAGAACTGCATTAGAATAAGAAACTGCACAGGGGGTAAATCCATACCTGTAACTTCTCCTGACCTATTAAACCAAGGTAATTAGCTGATGTAAAGTTCACAACCTCTTTGCCATTAATTATTGCATGTGGTCCAGCAGCACTGTATAAAGAAACTTATCAGGTAGCAGGAAATCTAGAACTACAAAATGTTGAAGTTTCAAAAGCAGCTAACACTAATCAAAAAGTTTGACACTCAACCAAAATAAGAAACAGAAGGAACAAATTTGAGCCACAACTCAAGAATCTCATATGAAAAACAGCAATTGCACACGAGTACAAAATGTAATAAAAATCAATATTTTTAGTTTATAACAGGTAACTCAATATCAGAATTTTAGTTCTAATCTGCTTCTTGATCATCTATGGTTATTATATTCACATCAAGATATTTCATTAACAGGAAAAGACCGAACACAAGAAATACATGATGTTCAGAAACAAGAACTTCAGATAAAGAGGTTGACTCAAAAGATTAACCTTTCCAGTACTGGAGGTTCGTACTTCAACTCTTCATCAATAGCAGGAATGAGGGGTTCCGGCACCCATTCATCACATAGCTCATCTATCTCCTGCAAATAACCAAGCCATCAAAGTTTATCAGCATAAATGGCAAACAAAATGAATCATAGATCAGATACATTGGACAAGTTTAATTTCATAACAAAAATTCTAGCACAAACCTTGGTTGTTAAAGGTCTTTTAGGAGGCTTGTAACTTTTCTGGGACAAAAGGTAAACAATCACCACAAAGAGAAGCCCTTCCAGGAAAAGATGCCCTGCGAAACGAAGAGAAGACAGTAAGGGCAACGATAGAAAGACGAAAGTAGCAAAGTCGAGACATCTAGGATCCGATAAAACACCTCCAATAGGCACTCCGAAAACAACAGCTCGAGTAGACGGGGCGTTATAAGTCAGCGTCAACCAATCTCCTGCAGACTTCACCATATTTTCGACAGCCGATACTAGCGTATCCATTATTCTAATTTGCCAAGAACAAAACCCTCCTGCCAAATAATAAACACAAACCATTCACTTCAGATGCAGCACATTGCAACATGTTCTCAAATCTCAAGTTGAGATCAATAGCAACTTAAATTAGTAATGTATTAATTTTCTTCAAGTTACTATAACTGTTTCTCAATATGCTAATCACAGCAACACACATAATTAAGAGAGTATTAACCCTATTCAATTCAAAATTTCAACAAAACATTGATGAGATTTAAGAATCAATTAACTCATAAATCATACGCTAAGCAATAACAGGCATCCAGATCACAAATCGAACAGATTTGATTCAGTGCGAATAATTCAACAAGCGCAAATCAACGAAAATACATATATATATATATATATATATATATATATATATATATATATATATATATATATATATATTCGTATACGTATATACGAATCGAAGGAGATTGTGATTAAAATACACAAAATAATTACCTTTTGAGCTGCAGCGAGATTTGGATGAAGATGTGTAGAGGCGGAGATCAATGGATTATGAATTGAGAATAATAATAAATATAGAAATGATTTTATTTGATTATTTCTTCGTATGAGTGTTTGTTTGTATGCTGATTTGATCAAGTGTCAAATAATTATATAATCAAAGTCCTCTGAATTGTCAATATTGTCTGTAATATATGTTCTGTTCAAGACATTTATAAATTTTAGGATATAAATATTTGACATGTATTTTCTTATCTTAGTTGTCAAAATATATTAATAAAAAGGAATTCAATTGCATGGGCCGTACCAATATATCTAAATAATAAAAGGGAAGTTTATAAACATATAAATTGTGAATAAATTACTTTTCATGTTTTGAATTTGATCCTTTTTGTGTGGATTTCAATTTACAATAAATTTTCAACTGTAATTGAATGAAAAAAAATAATAATAAAGAGCATCATTAAAAAAAAATTATAATTATTTATCCTAGTACTTTGTAACTCGTCACTCGTTGCTCCTTTTTTCAATTTTTCATGCGCTTGTTGGACATGTTTTCTAGTGCAAAGCATGCATCATTCTCGTGTTCTATTAATTACAATTCAGAATGCCTAATTCCTTGCAAAGTGGTGAGAACTTGCTTTTACCTATTGAACGAATTGGATTTTGATGTGTCATAATTTGGGATTAATCCGTGTCGGAGTTTGGTAGGTCCACGTGGATAGAAAAGGCTAAGTTATAATTTCGTTAAAAATAAAGGAGCGAAGTTGACAAAGAGTTCGACCGCTGATGGTCGAAATTTTGACCTCCATGAGTGGAAACTTTCACAATCTAAGGTCGAATATTTGATCACTAAGGCAGAATATTCGACCCTCGTGAGAAGTAAAAATTGACCTATGAAAGAAACTCTTGACCCAATATTAAGACCCACGAGAGCCCAAACTCATAGCACTCTCATAATTAAGAAATTAATTAACTATAAATACATCCCCTCACGTGAGGTATGCAACTTAACCCATAGCTTAGAACTTACAACCTGCCATACTTTCGACATATCAAGTTTTTCTACTTTCGAGTGCATAAGTTTTGACTTATAACACCCTTGGCCCCACTCTGATTGTTTCGACATGTAATATTCGACCTAGGATATTCAACCCTTAGTGCACAAGTTTTAGCTTATTGCACATTGGTTCTGTTTGAATATCTTGACCCTAAACTTTCGACCTTCAGGCAAAAGATTCAACCAGTAGCTATTATTCAACTTTGTTTGTGGAACGAGTCTCTCATGTAAGAATCGAAGTATCTTGACAGGGTAAGCTTCGGCCTAGCTTACATCTGGCGTCTCAATGTATCTCAGTGTATGGTTTCAGACTCAAACTTAATTCAAGATCCAACATGGATTGATTCAAATTAACATGGAGTGTCTAGTCATCAAGCACATCATTAGACGAAAATACCCCACATCAGTTTTCAAATATAGAATTTATTGCTTGTGACACCTAAATTTTATGGATTTACTAGTAAGATGTTTAGACAATTAGATAAAATTATCGGACTATGAAATAAGTACTCTTCGTTGGTATACTTAAGAAAATAAATTACTTATACGATAAACTTTACTTTCGAGGCTTTTTTGCTTTTTTAATCAAGTGAAAACATGTGTGACTTCACAAGTCAAAAAAATTGTGAAATAGCTAGCAATCAATATTATCGGGTATAATAATAAGGCCCGCTCCGTATCCACATATCATACCCGATAACCCGATTAATTTGTAACTATCCGTACCCTGACCCGATTAGGCAACAACTCTGATAAACGCTCCAAAATCTCATCCCTCATCTACATCTATAAATCCAAATCCGTTTGATTTTGGCGCTGCATCAAAAAATCCGCTTCACATTCATAATCTCTACGGCGATGAGTTCCGATTCTTCTCCGCCGTACTCTCCGAACAAGCGATTCAAAACCCTAACTTCACCTGATCCTGATAACAATTCCAAAGGAAAATCGAAAATCTCAGAAGATGAGAACCAAAACGACGACGAATCGACCGACTGCTGCGGTATTTGCTTGTCCGAAGCTGTTATTAGCGGCGGCGGCGGAGGAGGAGTCAGTAGAGGAATCATCGACAGCTGCGATCATTATTTTTGCTTCGTTTGCATAATGGAGTGGTCTAAAGTGGAGTCCAAATGTCCGCTCTGTAAGCGCCGATTCTCCGCGATACGCCGCCCTCCGAGGCCTCCGGTGTTCGCGTCTGAGCGCGTTGTTCGCGTTCCGGTTCGCGATCAGGTAGTTTGTTGTTGTGTGTGAATGGTTTTTGTGAATTGTGAAATTATTGTATTGATAATGTGGCTTATGAGTTGCCTCACGTTACAATCGTAGTTCAGTTATCGATTTAATTCATGTGTGTTAGGTGTTTGTCATGTGTTGGCTTGTATGTGGTGTAAGTTTGTGAGCTGCATTGTTAGCTAAATCAAGCTATACTTATGGTGAGATTGCAATAAGAAATAGATGCTAAGAGAGGCGAAGTAGAGATGGGAAGAGAATACAGAGAGAAGGATTAGAGGGGTAGAACGAGAGAAAATAGAGAAAGGGAGATGACCAGAATAGACACTTCATTGCCTGGATTCTGTGTTCTTTCGTACTACTGCCTATATAATAGGTTCATTGCAACTTGCAAAATAACAGAAAGGTTCATGAACAAACACCAGAAAGAGTAATAGGAAAGATAATGATTTGCTCCTCCGTAATGTGCGTTGGGTTTTCCCCTGTTGGTGTAATTTCAGTTCCCCAGTTATTCCCTCTTCGTATCCATGTTCGCGACAGTGGTTGGAAAATTCTCAATTACACAGTGCTTTAGTCACTTTTAGCTGAGCGCTAAAAATTGTTTCTTGGTTTATGCATAGGACCCTTTTGCATATTGGGTTTTTAGTTTTTTTATTTTATTTTAACATGTGTAATGGGTTTTGCTTCACGTTTTACTAAGGTTATTTGGTGAGATGGGTTTTGCCGTTGACTGGGCTACTTGACTTTCATGCTCATGCAGCTGATTAATTATTACTGTCCATGCTCTTCCTGCTTTATATGTCATTTGTAGACATAGTTGTTACAGTCAGCTAATTCTTATCTTTTAAATATTATAAATACTTATTAGTCAATTAAGGAATGTACCATAACACTAGATGGAGATTATAGTGTGATAGACCTCCCTGACAAGCTTGATTAGGTCGACCAGGTTGTTAAGGGCATGGCACATAGCTGCATTGCCCAATGTTACGTAATACATTGTTAGGACAATCTCCTTGAAATCTTCTGATTACTTGCAATGTTGAATCAGAATGACAAGTGTAGACTTTTGTTAGGTACAAATAGTGCATAAATAATGGTATACAGGTGTAGTAATTGTGTCTCTTAACTTCTATCGTGATTTACGATCATTTACATACTTGATATTATGCCATTGTGAATTCACCGACTGTTACATGTACTTGCAATTGAAGATAGTAGACCGGATTCACAACTTTTCTCATATAAATCATTGTTCAAGAATTAAAAGTTGTGCAGCGTCTTAGATCAAGTGCTGACTTGAGATGTCACCGGCAAAATTTTCTATACACTACTTAAAATTTTGCAATGGTTTCAGGTTGGAAATCTACCCTTTGTGAATTCTTATTACACATATGCATCTCATGGTTTCTGATGTGTGTAACATGTTACACGAACCCCCTTGGTTGCAGTAAATGCATTGATACATATTTTGATATGTCCTGATTTGTTAAATAATTTCCGCTACTTTCTCGTTTGATCTTTGGGAGAAATCTTGTGTATTTTTACTTGTTACTAGAATTAGAACTGTCACTTGCAATAGTGAAACGTTTTGACATTTGTTCAGAGTGTTGAAGAAACAGCTTCATTAAAATTCAAGTTATCTTTCAAGATTCGCAATAAATATTCATTGTTGGTAATCACCTATGTGCCATGCAGGTTTACTGTCATTTTGGAAATGCGACGACTGGGCCTCCAGATCCATATTCAGAATTGAAATGTTGTGTTTGCCACAGTGTAGCAGATGAAAACCTCCTACTCTTGTGCGATCTTTGTGACTCTGGTGCTCATACTTACTGTGTTGGCCTAGGCATGACAGTTCCTGAAGGTGACTGGTTTTGCCAGGACTGTGCACTTGTGAGGGAGGAAAACTTGAAAAGTGAAGCCAATACTGATTCTAACTTTCAAGTTAGTTTGTGCACCAACGAAGAATCATCATCAATGAATGAACAGGTTTCCATTTCCGATATTGTACAAGAACCTTTCAGTGATGCAGTGCCCAGACGGAGGAGCACCTCTTCAGTTGTGTGTCTCTTACCACATCCTACTATGACCAATAATATTGATGGGCAAGGTTCAAGGAGGCGAGAAACTATTGCACAACGTCCAACCAAGTCAAATGCCAGAACTTTGCAGCGTTGCCACGATGTGCAGGATCACATACGTGTATTGCGTGAAAACTGGAATGGTTTTCAAAATGGTACCTTGCGCTTTTCTTCCAGTCAAGGTGATGGTAGTAATTCTAGACAGAAGTCCGGATCTTTTGTAAGTGTGCAAAATCCAGCATCTTGCTCGAACCAGCAATTAACAGCTCAATGTAGTTCTTCAAATGCCACAAATGGCAGTGGGGAAGATGAGATACTAGCTTGGAAAATGTTGGAGAAAGCAAAGTCAATTAAACAGGATCACAAGAAGCCCAACGTTGCATGTCGAGCTACTAAAGGTCCTACAATAAAATCTAAGGCCCTTAAGGAAGCTAACGACGTGAGATCTAGGTATATACATCCTAATAACCCACGAAATGGTCAAAATGGTGTTGGAAATACTGGACCAGGCCAATCCCATTATTATCATTCGCATGAAAAGGATTACTGTAAACAACAATCTCCAGCGATTCGGAAACAGGAATCCAGAAATTCCACATTCAAACCGTGTGCTTATGGTTACGGGGCTTCTATAACTCCTCATTTGCCAAAACACCAAAAGTTGGCATCGTCAAAGTGCACACAGACTCCCTCATATTCGTATAATGGCAATGCAAGAAGCGACAAATTACCTGCTGAAAAATCATTAGAGAGGCATGCTTGTTTGACTTCATCAGCTGGGTCAGAACCAGTGGTTTCAAATACAGGGCATGTTGAGGATATTCCCCTCTCCAGTAAGGTTAATAATCCCAAGGAGAAAAGTCAGTTGGTGAATACTTGTGTTGGAAGCAAGCAATATTATGATGCCAAGAGTGAGATCCAATCCCTCGTGAAGCTCAACTTAAAACTTCAAACGAAAGATGAGAAATTAGGTATGATATTTTATAGCTTTTTGCTAAAGTTAACAACTAATACCTGATTTTACTGAACATCAGTTGGTTGAATTGATATGTAGCATGTGATCTGGAAATTGAGTCCTTTACCCTTTACCGTAACATATTTTTTAATATCCAGAATATCTCTATTGTTTAAATTGAAAATACAAAATCTTCTGGTAAATTGGTTAGTCCAAAGTACTGAAGCATCTCTCCTCTTAACTTGGATGTTTAGAGTTTAGACTAACTAGAAGATACGCTTCTAAGAATTCTTTTATAAAATTTCTTTGAGCCCCTCAGAATCCTTGATTGAGTTGAAGCTCTGTTGTCAATGACTATTATACATATTGTTGAAGAAGACATAATATTTATATGCATGAGATTTTTGTATATTGTTGCTCAAGAGTTCAATTAGTTAATGTAAGTGGTATATGTAACTTCATTGTTTTATTGTAATGCAGACTTAAAATATATTGGTTTTTCTCAATTTGGTGCATTGTTTATATTTGTCGATTCTGCAGAAGTTGGTACCTTTAAGGAAGTGGCAAGGCTCGCTACTCATTCAATATTAGCCGCATGTGGCTTAGAGCAACCGAAGCCTGATTACTGTTCCTTCACAAACTCTATATGCTCGCATCCTAGTGAAGTTTGGCAAGCCCAGAGATGCAGTTTAATGCCAAATTCTTGCAGGGAATGTTTTTACGAATTTGTGAAGGACATGGTCAATACCATAATGTTGGAGAAAAAACGGATGCAGCAAAAAACACGGTAGCTTATTGACCACTCTATGATTTGGATAATTCTACTTGTTCACAGGTTGCGATTCATGGTGCTCCCCCTTTCTTCCGAGTAGAAGACTGGAGGGGCGGAGACGGGTAATTAACTTCATGGATAGTTATGGTTACACCCTTGAGGTTTGGTCTAATTACAGAAGTCGTTCCCAAAGGTTGAATAGCCATAGACACCACATATAGTTTAAAAAGGTTATATAATGCATTATTATGTTATTCTGGGTGATTGAGCTTAAATGTCAATAGTGCAAGTCTGCTTCTGGTTATTTTGAAGCTGTTACTGCATCGAGAAATGTGGTGAATTCATGAGCAAGCGTCACCGATATAGTCGTTCTTTTCCTTCACTTTGAGAAGGGTGAATACGGTTCCACTAGAAATTAAAGTAAAAAACTAAGAAAATTATGAGGGGAATATTTTGGTAACCAAATTGTTTGAAAATAAACCTTTATAATTTGAGTTTCTGAGAAAATTGGTGTAATTGAACATTTAAAGCACATGAAAATAGTATTTAAAATTGCATTGATATATTTGTATCTAATGCCACAAATTGCATGAAACTTTTCGAATTCCATTTCCATTTAATTTCCACGACACTTGGCATAAAGAAAGAAACAAAGGAATGCTTAAAAGATCAAAATGATGAAACTAAAATAAAAAGGAAAAAGGTAAATGGATATGTGATACTTTTTTATCAATTAACATACAGTAAAACATTCACTGATAAAAAAGTTTAAGACAGAATTCAAAATTGATAAATAGTTTAAACTATTATATATATATATATATATATATATATATATATATATATATATAAAGAAGATCCAGAGGATCTTTTTGCTAAAACCCTTTTTTCAATTGATCATTTACTGCTCTTTACTCTCTAGCGACTCAACTTATTATTATTTATTCCAATTATATTGCTTGGCCAGCCTCAACACCGAACTGCCATAAGCACGGACCAATCAAAAGTTGCATATTTTAACTTACCGGAATAAGAAAGAACTCCACCAATCTTTTTACTGACGTGTATTATAGAGACTGAACTATAGAAAACAAGTTCCTCATATTTGTTTTATATACAACGGGTTCACTAATATTTCATTGAAGGAATCATCACAAGTTAAGTGGAATACCATGCAAATACTGGTACATAGTGAATTTTAGGAGTAAAACTGATGAAGTTTTGCAGCTAATTAAATTTATTTTTTTATTAATCAATATGAATATCTAACACTATGAAAACATTAGCATATTACAATATAGAAAGATTAAATTTAGAAACTAATGGAGAGGGAAAAGTACATGAAAGCTATTTCAAAATGTAGACCCTCACGGTTCACAGTCAAATCACTTATTGAGCCCAAAAAATAGAGGAAGAAAGACAAGGCAAGTACTCTATAGTTATGCTGCTGGGCCCACTGGACTGATTTTCAACCCCTTTAAAAACGTGTTTAATCTTCTCCATACATGCTCGTTTTAGAATCTTAATGGGCCCAAAGATGATAAAATAAGTTGAAAAAAGTTTACCGTAAATGTGAAGGATTTGGAAACGTTATTATTTTACTAATTGAAGTGAAAATGAAATAAAATATAAATTAAATTAAATTTCCATTCAAATATACGTGTTTGGAGTATGTTTGGGCTTCGGGCCTTGTAGGATAATTCTGTATGTTACATAAATGTAATTTGGATTTATAACTTCAATACAATTTTGCAACAAGAATATTAGTGCTACTTTTGTAAAAATACTAAAAAAAAAAGATCGATTAGACTCTGAAGAGTTTAGCCAATAGCATGATAGGCAATGTGTTACATCTTACACAAAATTCTTCGGTAGAGTTAGAAAATAAAGAATCAATAATCTATAAAATGCCAAAAGATATTCAATCAATTTAAGAATATAGTTTTTTTCTCTTTCATCAATCAAGCCTTAAGATTTTCATTTCAGAAAAGACAACCAGTCATATACCCATACCCTGAAATTTGAACAACTTATACTAAAAATTCCTTTTCTCCCCAAATTTACACAAACTTAAGTGATGAGTACTGAATTTCAAAAAAGAAAAAACTCCTAAAATTTGAAGACAAGTGGGCCAGGCCCAATAAAAGAAGTCACGATTAAAAGACCCACCACTGAGAAAGTGAGAGAGAGAGAGAGAGGGCGCTATAGTAGAAGGCGACACACGTCAAAGCCTTTAGGGCCATGTGACTCCCCAAACCACCACCCCAACAAGGAGCACGTGACTACCACTGCCACGTCATCCTCAAAAGTATTTTACGAAAAAATTAGAAAAACAAAATGATAATTAGATAAATATAAAATATATAGTTAGTAATAGTTTATCCCAAACTTTCATGTAAGATGAAGCCCTCTACCGCTTCGTCTTCTTAGAAACATTCAGACTCGTTCGACTAGCTTCAAGAAAGTTATAAGAATTTTTTACTACAGAAAAGTTAATCAAATTTTGATCTAATTTCAGTTGTGTTTTAGCATTTTCCGTTTTCCTTCTCCTTATACTAAACTTTTATTTCAAATTTAATGACTTTAGTTTTGTTCAAAGACCAAAAACCAAAAGTTTCATTAATATAAATATATATAGGTACATGTAATGTAATATGTGTATATAAAGAGTGTGCGTGTGTGTGAAAGGGTCCCATATACATTGACAGGTCACTTGGGCGGGAGTGCACATGTTCTCCACTACTAAGGTGGAATAAACTTCTTTTATAGTTTTCTATTCATGAAAAACTTGTATTTGTATACCAATATTTGAAATGAATTATTATAAAATATAGTATAATGATAATATGCAGTTACTTGATATGATTATAGTAAGATTATAATTTTTTTTATATAAGTAACCTTCTGGCCAGTCATAATCAATGATGGCATAGTAGTAGAATATAATATTGTAAGAAGTTTTAACTTTCAAAAGTTTACGTAGTGAATGTCAATTTGCAAAATCTAGCTAAATTTTGTATTGACTTTTATAAATTTATCTATGTTTTTTAGATAATTATAAACTAATGAAGCTGTTATAAGAAGTTATAACTTTCAAAAGTTTGCGTCGCGAATGTCAATTTGCAAAATCTAGCTAAATTTTGTATTGACTTTTATAAATTTATCTATGTTTTTATATAATTATAAACTAATGAAGCAGTAATCTGATTTGCAGTTTTAAAATTAATGACCGTACTTTCTTAAAATCTTAAGAAG
This sequence comes from Misopates orontium, assembly GCA_946800315.1. Classification (NCBI taxonomy): domain Eukaryota; kingdom Viridiplantae; phylum Streptophyta; class Magnoliopsida; order Lamiales; family Plantaginaceae; genus Misopates; species Misopates orontium. Next base: position 10,100,803 of record OX326953.1, on the reverse strand, counting down.
AGTTATTGTTATATACTATTGCAAGCATTTTCCCATCGAATTCACTAATATTTGATTGTTATTATAATTTATTTTTCAAAATGTGTTAGTGTCTAGTGATAACATAATCCTACCTTTACGAGGATAGAATTAAGATATGACTTCAAAACTATATTGCATTATTGTTGAGCTCAAGTCATGCTCTACAAAACGGATTTCGTGTTTAGAAGGGAAACTTCTCAAAAGTTAAAATAGGATGGAATGTCGTTAGTACTTTTTTGAACTTGACTTTGACACTACTGCAATGTATGCTTATACATAGGTTAGAGGCTTCATTTAACGTGGCACGAAGTGCTCGTAAAGCTAAAAACAATGACCTTGCAATTGATTTGTTTGATCCGCAAAGTGTTTAATTGTTGAAATGTACTAGTGATAAATTTTCTTAAATATTAGTCATAATCGAATGTGATTGTTCTTGAGATAGTAAAGGACGTGTGAGGATCATTGATAAGCATTATCAGTTATCATCGAATATTTTCCTAATATTCTCTATTACAAACCTAGTGTGACATTAGCTGAAGTATTGTTTAAAGCTATTCGTAATTTTAATATTTTATCAATTTATTTTGTACATTTATAATCATACTCAAGTAAAATCTCAAGCTATTAATAATATTTTACAATCAGTATAATTCAATAACTTTTATCTAATTAATGCTAACTTTGGCTATTGCATTTGAAACCATGCCTTAAGCATTCAACAATGCAAATGTAATATGATTTTCTAAATTAAGAATAATAATATTGACAAATATATCACATAAATTAATGAAATTATTTAATCCCAATTATTTGAAAAAGTAACAGCCGCGCGCGGGGTTGAACCCCACGTGACACCGTCACCGGATTGAAAGCGACCCACCGCCTGTAACACTTTCGCGCACGTGCTATGTACTCCTACCCCCCCCCCCCCCCCCCCCAAAAAGGCCCATTCATCCTCCCATAGTCCCCCATACTTGCAATTTGGTCACCTACAAAAATTAGACAGATAGAATTTGGTTTAGGCCTATTAAATTATTTATGGAACACTTGTTCTCCTGTTTGTCATAGACCAATGGTTAGATAATCCATACTTCTATGCTATGATATTTTTTAAAACAAAAAATAAATTAGTTAGTTCACCTTTTATTAGAGTGTGAAACAATTATTTATTCTCTTTACGATTTAAGCATGCAGTTAACTCATTATTTAGGCAGTAGTTGCTAAATCTTGTCAACAAGTAGGAGTTTATATTTGAAGTGTAAATTTCAAAAGCAATTTTAGTTTACAAGTAGAAGGTGTTTAGAAAATCATATAGCAACTGGTTATTGAAAATTTAGTTTTATTTGATAAGGCTACCATAAGTAAAAAGTAGGTTCATCATATTATATCTATGTTGAGATTATGTGGATTTTTAGCATAATCTTTATTCAATTACAAAAATTGGATTTGTAAACACCATCTTCCTATATTGTCACAGTTCGTTAAAATGGAGTCACGAGTTTGAATCTTATTGACACTTATTTATTAAAATGATATTATGTTGAGCTACACTTCAAATATAAAAGTTTGAACTTGCATGTAATTGTTTTGGAATTTTATAAAATAATTATGCCCATTCTTTACAATGAAATTTTAACTATCCAGTATTGTTTACTCTTACTCTTTGTTTATTAACATGCTACGAATATGAAAGGAATTAAATTGGTCAATTAATCCAGTCGAAATTAATAAACTTCCCATCCATACTAACCCGATCACTAAAGATAATAAGATATAAAAGATGAGATGAACTAGAAGTTTAGACCGAGTCAAATTGTTCAACTTGCGCGCGCGTATAAACTTGCCACAAAATTAGATCACATGTTAACTTCTTTTTCAATGATGTTGACTTATATATTAAACCATTGCGATATTAATAAGAAAATTATATTTGTTTATTAAAGTAACATATTGTGCATCTATTCATATGCTTAATTAGACCTGTTGCCCTCATAACCTCAGTTGAATAGATGGTAATTAGATCACCAACTCATTGCAATGCACCTAAACAATATTTTTGTATAATAAAAGGAAAACTTAAAATAAATAATATTATTAAAAAAAGTCGTCACGCATAGTTAACGTGTACTTGACGGCGTTAAATTGGCACGGGATTAGGACCAACATAGATAGAGCGAAGGGGTTTGGCCCCCACCGCACGCGAGCCGGCAAGCAGTGTGGCAGACGAGCGGCAGGGGATGGGCGCACGTGACCTGTTGCCAGTTGCGCTCTGCTTCATCTCACCTCACGTGTGTTGTGTATTAATCTCTTTACTTTTCTATTTAACTTCTTAGTTTAAATTGTTTCTCAACATTATTTACTTTATTAAAAAAAATGCTTCTCAACATATAATTTAGGAGTAAATTTTTCATTTTTGGTTCTCAAAATACATATGTCAGGGTTATTTTCTATTTCTTTTATTAGATAGTGAATGGAAAGATGACAATTTTTCAGAATAAATAATTGTACTTTCGAACGACAGCACAGGTAGATCAGTGTTACACAATAATACGATGATGGAAGATATACACACGAAAAGGAATAAAAAAAACGTAGAGATTGTATTTAGTCCATAGTAACTACGTCCAGGACATTCTTAAGTTAGCCTTTTTTACTATTTTTGGGGATCAGGTTAAAAATATACATACAATTATACATTAATTATAAACTGTTAATTCAGAAAACACAACCATTGTTAAATTTTACTTAGATCGCCTATTCCAACCGATCCGCACTTGTGAAACATGAGCTTAGTGTACAGTTTTAAGACTCCACGACCCAACAGTTAGAATGTATTGTAGGGATGTATTTATTAATAATAAAATAAAATTAAACAACCATTTCAGAAAACTCTAATAAGAATAAGAAACTAATTCATATTTCACTATAAAACATTGAACTTAATTAAGCCGTTTGGTACAATTTAATCCAAGGCCTCCATTAGTTTTTAGACACTCAAATTTATTTATTTTCAATAAGACAACATATATATGTTATTGAGTCTGAAAGAAACACTGTGGACAAAATATAAAGAAATGCTTATTTGTTTTCTTTAACACATGCAGTGTATATATTTAAATAAGCTCAAATGGGTAAAAAGCAATTTAATTTTCCAAAAGAAAAACTAGAAAGTTGAAAAACAAATAGTATATTTTTGTGCCTATTTCAACTCCTATCACTTCCACAACCACTTCAATCATATCTGATTTTCCAATTATAAACTTTCTGCATCAGTGGGCATATATCAACCATACAAATGCACTAACATGTAACTCACTCCTCAACCACAACATTCGATCTCAAATATAATAGTTATGGGCATCAGGGCATGTGAATTAATTTCGTGTTCAATCGATATTTATAGCAAAAAGGAATTTACGTAACTAATTTAATTTAATTTAATTGTTGTGGTTCATAGTGTATTCGTCGGTTATTATTTCAATTAGATTGGACGGACGAAAAGAACTCAAGAATTGATTTTACGAGACATTTATTTTGGTTACCCTAAAGACTTTATTCTTGTTTACCTTAGACAAACGATCAGCCTCTCATGACATTTTTATGATAGATTAATAGTGACGCGGATACATTTAGTGGCTTGAGCCTAATCTTTCTTGTCTCATGATCTCGAAACTATTTTGGACTTCTGAATATTAATGATATCCCCACCTCTGTTTAATAATGTTTTTTGGGGGAAAATACGAGGAGACTAATTTCTATATGGTATCAGAGCCACTTCTCTCCTGTCGGTGTTGGGATACTTCCTTCTCCCTCTAATAAGACCTTTTAGTGGAAAATCTAAGGGGTCTAATTTATAAGCTTGATTCATTCAAATCACTGTATGTCATGATTATTTATGGTTCATCAAATAACATACCAAGTAACAGTTAATTAAGCTAATTAGAAGCAAAAAATACGGTGCAATAACAAATTTATCCCCAATATATGTAATAATGCGTCTATAAACAACGAATGCTGGAGTTTTCTTTATTGATTAACCGACAATTATATATATATTTTTTCTCTGTCTGACACTTTTATTGTTATTTTTATATTTATCCAGAGCATATAGAACCTTCAATGATTTACATATATGGTAACCATTACTAAATCAATCTTAATTGGCGAACGACACTCGTATAAAAATGTAGTCAATTACAAATTTCATTCAATGATAGATAAAGACATGTGACCTAGAGGACTACCGTCTATCACATTGAGAACAGTAATTTTAAATCCCGTTTCTATGCACACGAGATTCACTTTTACATTGACGGAATATATTTTATATTTATGTTTTATATTGTAGAAATATGTAGTCATTACTTATAAGATAAAAAATTATTTTATGCAACCGTTGCATTGTTGACCTATAATATGCGCAACGAATAAACATATGGAATTAGATGCAGTAACATTTCACACAATAGCAGTCGAGCAATTCACATTAAATAAATCTTAAATTGTTTCTTGTGACGATCGAATTTACAATTGAGAGATCATAGAGTCTAATAACAAATAAAATTGTCCCATGAAATGTCAATATCCCTTAGAGGTAGAGGGAGGCGATTTAACTCACATGTTATATCAAATTGACAATTTATTCTACGAAATTAAATAGCAAATTACTTCATTGTGAAAAATAAATAACAATTTTTTAAAAATTATATTGGTTAATTTTGCCTATTCATTTTCACATAGAGTTAATTTACCAATTTAATATTACACATGGAGTAAATTGCCAAAAACCCTTACTTCAATATATAGCAACATTTTAAGTTTTAACTCGTAAAAAAGTAGATATATTTTACTTTATTATTGCCTATTGCTTTCTTTAGTTAATTTGATCATGGGCTAATTTATTTGAAGTCTTGTCACGTCACTTTACCGGAGGGACGTGCGCAAAAATATCGAAACAGGAGAACAATATCTCAGCCCCACCACCTTCACGTGCCTTAGTTTTTCAAATAAATGCCATACATTCATAAATTTGAAATACATAATTACATAAGCTAATCATATAAGGATCCTAGCATTTACACCAGTTTAATGTTTTTTCATGCGTAAACCTAATTTATCTCAACTAAAAAATCAAGTTTCAAACGCAAGCAAATCCTAATTAGAGTGTAAAATCGAAGATTACAAGTCATCCATATTCTACATGAACTGCGAGAAGGGCTATTATCTGCTTTTCTCTTGAAACATAATCATATGATTTTTATTTTAGGCGTGTTCGTATAAAATAAGAAAAATATAAATTTTCAATTAATTTTAACAAGCACAAAATTTTCATTTATTAACTTATAATATGTTATCCTGATTTATCTAAATAAAACTAAGTATTATAAAAACTTATACACATCGAAAATAAGTTTTAGCCTACAAATATTCACCATTACCAATAAAGTCAACGGAACAATTGTTATTACGTTTTGTTTTTCATATATATATATATATATATATAAGACAAATGTTGATCAGAAATACATATAAATAACGGAGTTTGAATATTAAGATAATATTAATATACACATCAATAACGATGGTTTTGCATTTAGAATTCATCTACTGGTAACTCTTCTTATAGATTAAGGAGCCCGTTAGGCCGTGACTCCATATTAGTGGTTGAAAGATACTGGTATTTGCATTTTTCGTGCGCATGTCCTAGGAAAGGCTATAAAAATACATAAGTAGGAAAAATGAGTACGAGTAACTTTTAAAATGGCTTTTTCAAATGATATTGATAACTAAAAGTAAATGTATTTTTTTAAAATAATTTTTACAAAAAAATTGGAAACACTCTTGATTTCTAGTCAAATAATTTAATTAAAAGTAGTGAACTAACATCTAATTCTAGCAAATATCTCATACAAACAATTCTCTAGAACGAAAAAAAATTACTTCTAAATTGAGAAATGTATTGAGAATCTAAACGCTTTTGAGACCATAGAAATTTACATACGATTTATATTTTATATTTTCCCAGCGTATGCCAACATATATATAGGTAATTGCCAATTTTTTTTAAATCTATGAGATCACTAATAAAACAGATTTCCGAAAGTGGCGTCATAATTCACCACATAACTAAGTTTTCAGTTCTTTGGTAGCCATTTCAAGGTTTTTAAAGAGGTTGGACCATCATTGTGATGGTAACTTTCAACCTTCAAGCAACGGATGATATATATCGTGACAATTAATTCCAGGCTATAAGAATTAAGACATTAGCTTACGCAATTTGAATTTATTGCAAATCTTTTCACAATTAATGGAACATCATCTCATTTTTCCTCTATTATGTCTCCATGGCTTAAGGAGAAAACGAAAAAAAAAATTTTGAAAGAAAATAAGTTTTTGTCAAGAAAACTTACATGAAAAGTGAAAATATTTTTCGTTTTTTTCCGTTTGGTTCACTATTTCAGAAAAATCAATATGCTTGAACATTTAAAATATATTAATAGATGGTATATATATATATATCTGCTTCGCGAATTAAATTTAAAAGTCTTCAAATTCTTATCTATAGTATCCTTCGTATTTCATAATGACAAATCTAAGTATATTTTTCTGAATTCAATTCATCAAACGCAATAGTAAAGTAATAATCTCATAAAATAAATCTTTACAAACACAACTCTCATTTCCATATATTATCCTTATTATTATTATTATTATTATTATTATTATTATTATATTATTATTATTATTATTATTACTATTATTAATAACAGCAGTAATAATAATCTCGGGAATGACAAGGACACACCTATCTTTTAAAGTTTTTTATTTTTAACATAAATTACCTTTTAGGGTTAAAAAAGGAATAGTGGGATCGCTTGTAAGGAGAGATTATTAGGTGCAGCGGCTGTACGATGAGGTAGTACAGCAAGTCGGTTATTTATATAAATGCATGGTTGGGATGAGGTGTGGAGAAGTTACTTCCCTATAATTTAGGAATAGTATTTAATCTCAGCCTTTGGCTGTACCACGTCATCGTACAGCGGCTGTACCTAATAATTTTTCGCTTGTAAGGGCGGGGACCACAGCATTAGTTGGCCACGTGATCCGGGGAGGCGGGATGTGGTAGGCAGACATTTTTAAATCACGTGACTCTTCCCGTCTTACACGGACTACGTGCCACGTGGTGTCTGTTTCATTAAATTATCGAAAAAGATTTATAATGAATTAAGTGGGAGAGTTATGTTCTATATGTTGTGTTGTGTGTGTGTTATCCTAATCTTGTAACATGTTCCAAGAATATAATCATTGTTAACTGATCCCTAAGCGGATACCCTGCCTAAGCAGAGAATGTCCATGTTATACGGGAGTAACTTGCTTTAATTTAATTAGTTTAATATATTATATTATATTATATTAATGTACTTCATTATTTAGAAAAAAGTCGCAGCACAAAAAGTTCATAACTTATTGATTTATAAAATGGTTATTTAAGGAGAGAATATTGTGACATCCAACCAATCAGTCGGTGACTATAAGGGACTTCTACCAATTAGATTAATACATTTGCTTTGATTAATTTAACATATTTGAAGTCTACTGATTTGTGATGCAGATATTGTTATAAGGAGTAAGACTATCTTTGTAAAAACTTCATAACAAGATTCGTTTGCTTAGAATAGCTAAGAAACAACGTACGACATTTGCAAGGTCTGTAAAAATCTACTGAAAGTTGCTTATTTTTATCCCAATTATTACTAGTTTGAAATAAATAAGTGTAAAAAAATGTCAATAATCACAACTTTTAAGATTTACATTAATTGCGTATGCTACCACATCGATTGAGAACCACCTTAAACATATACTTATACTTATACTTGAAAAAGTATTTGGTTAAAGTATAATCAAGCAATACGAAAGTATTTTTTTTTTTTTTTTAAATCAATCTTTGGTTGGTGTTTTGCTTTATAGTTTATACAAATGAAATGCATTCAGTTTGGGGAATTTCGGATAATCTTGTTCATAAATCTAACATCTTTTATTTTTTGTTATTTAGTCAATGGACAATAAAAACATATTTGAATCGGCATAGATTCTCGTTTTATTCCTATAGCCAACCTAAATTAAACGGTATTAAAGGCCTGTTTGTAAATATAGTTATTTATGAAAATAGAAAAACAATTATGCTATTGCTTATATTATTGAATATCTTTTTATTTTCAATTTTGATATCCCTCTTAATGTTTTCTACAAAGGTTTATAGACACCACCATAGAACAGCCACCCAACAATCAATCGACGAATTGTTTCTCATATGATGGTGTTATAAGCAAAAAAATAATAAAAAATGAAAAGGCAAAGTGTGTGTATTATGTATACAAACATGCTTAGAGAGTGCACATGATCTAAATGAAGATTTATTATTAGATGTGTGTTTGAGGTCACGCATTCACGTCTAATTGTTGGTACTCCATGTGCCAAATCGAACAAAACTTGAGACCCTTTCTTTATTAATTAAAAAGATTTGTAAAAGAAGAGGAGAACAATATTTTATATACTATGGTCGAATTATTTCACAAGAAACGTGAGATACTTCTTAACAATTAATGGATACATGCACAGTCTATTCGATTTTGATGTAATCCTTATCGAATCAAGGTTGTTTCTTTCATAAACTGGTCATTGTACTATATAAGATATTTTTCATAAAAAGGGTAGTATAATAATTAAGCTCAATTGGTGGTGTTTATTTGTAGCAAATTGTGCATGTATTTGTCCGAATTGGAAGTGAAGGAAGAAGAATGTTAAGAGCTAGGGGCAAGGAATTAACACCCTGTGCATGGAGTTGCGTCGGCCATGTTCTATCAACCTTTTTATTGTAAGAGAGTGACTTTTGCCAGCCTGTTAGGTGCTAATTAAGCTTATATATATAATAATGCATAGGCCTTTAATGTGAAAGCTTAGCTTGATTGTCGGAGATAAACAACCATTTTTGAAGCATGCCTTTACTTTATTATTATTATTATTATTAGTTAGGGATCCATTCATTGGCAAATGACAAGATTCTGACAGCCAAAAAAATGCTATTTCATACATTAGTATATATTATGTGCATCACAACACACTGATCACCATACTTTCTTAGGTCCTTCCTGTACACTATACCCCCCCCCCCCCCCCAGTAAAATAAAATAAAAATTAGAAGGGAACTTCACAAATCACAAGCTTAAGAAATTAATTAATATTAAAGACTTAAGACACTCTTCGGTTAAGTTGCATTTCATGAGATTTTGCAAATAGATCAGGAATTTCATAACCCAGAGAAGAATTTTTAATTTTATTAATTTTATGAGTCTTTTATAACTTTCAATATTTTTTATTTAGAATTTTATAATAATGTTAGTCGCCTAGACGGCAAGACAATTAAGGTTTTGATTGGATATGTTTCTGGTGAGTGTTTCTTTTAATTTTGTAGTTATTCATCTTTCGTGTACACTCCCACTAAAACACAATATCTATAATCTACTGTTATTGGAAACAAAATTGACTAGATTTTCAAAATTGTGGTAGCCAAAAGCATTATTTCTCTTAGTTGCATTGAGATGCATGTTGCTTAAATTCTACATCTATATATAGAAGGAGATAAACATCCTATCGTATCTAGGCACTGCACATATCTATACGAAGATAGTGAAATATGACAATGTATCTTTATGCCTAGTGAAATCACTATAATTCCTTATTCTGAAAAGTACTTTATGTAAATTAATAGTGGTAGAAAAGAAACAAATATCATTAACATATAACCATTAATTACTTTATTAGATACTTCTTATGCATGAAGATTATTTGAAACCATAGAAATAAAAATTATTTCAAATTTCATTATCATAAATGTCACTATAAGTTTGGATCCAGAGAGAGAGAGAGAGAGCACGTGGGCGAGGGAGGCCCCGCGTTTCCCGGTGCAGCTGAAAGGCCAATTCAACTTACAGAGAAAAGTGCTCTAGCACGTGACTTTTCCTCCTTTACTACCAACATACGTTACCCTCTCAATTATTATTTTTCGTCACAGACAACACAAACAAAATTAATTAATTAAAACCATAAAAACTATAAAAAAAAAAAAAAAAAAAAACACTGCGAAGTTAAGAGGATAATTATGAAATTGGGATCTGTGCATTAATCATGTTTTTTGAGATTAATAATGTTCGTTTAAGTCAACGGCTTAACTCTTGTTAGTCTGCAACTTCACCTCACGTGACCTAGTCCAATTACTTTTTACTGAAGTGACTCAGTCCCACCGCACAATTTTACAGTCACGAGTTACGAGGTGAGTAGGATGTTGTCTGGTTGTGGCAGCAACTTGCACGTGCAAAACAAATGCTTGATTTAACAGGTCCAAAGAACAAAATTTGTCCAAATTTAGAGAAATTTTAGTACTTTCGTCTACTGTACTTTTGGATACATGCTCTTGTCTAAATTGATGGTACGAAATTTTATTGTGTGTGACGATATGTAATTTCAGAAGAAAGAATAAAAATCATGTTGTGTTATGAGTATTTGATGCCAATAATAATATATAGTATTTGAAATAGTTTTATTTTGTGGAATATTTCCTTATCAATATATCGTACGTTTATGTTTTTGCTGTATATACTTTTAAGTTATTTTATCTTGTACGAGTACATCATTCAATGATTTATAAAGGCTATGACTTTATATTTCTTATATAGTATCAGCTGAAAATCTATAACGAAAACACGATATTTATATCTTGCGCACTTTCCTCAAACTTATTGTTACATGGTGATGTTATTTTTTAATTAGTATTTCGACTTTATACATTAAAAAGGCCTATTCATTTGGAACACATCACCAAAAACTTATTTAAGAAATGTATAAACTATTTTTTTCCCAAATGGTTAAACTAATGGGTACTTTATGAGGTGGTTGCTTTACTTTATTTTACTAATATATATGGTCAATAATTAGAGCTCACGTTAAATGGTTGAGACTCGCTCGACATTAATTATGATATTAGCATATATAGCAACACCTGTAATGAAGTCTCATGAAGTAATACAGGGAATGAACTGTGGGATTAGACAACATTGAGACCTGTGGCAACCAATATTTTCATTATTTTGTGATGTGGCTACAACATCCACCAAGAATAATTTTTTTATTGAAGATGACATTTTGGGGATAGGGTTATGCCAAAAGAAAAACAGAAAATTGCAATTTGAGACCACTCTTAGGTTGTTTTTAATTAGTAAACAATCGTGATGTAATTTTTTTTATCAACAACACCTAACTATGAGATTTGAGAATTATCAATATTCATAGTACTTCTGAATAAATCCACACGCTGAAACTCGGTTTTTGTTGTTCTTATTTGATGCATAATGAACATCAAATAACAAATCTTGGCAAAAATTAAATTTTAAATCTAGAAAATGAAATTACGGTAGTGATTAATGATTACTCACATAATATTCACAAAAGATTTCAAAGAAAACCTATAATATTCAGTTGGAAAAATACGAATTTACTCTAAAAATGTACACATATATACGAGTGTAAGTTATCGATATGGTCCATTGAAATGTAATGTTGTGATTATGAATTTCCTAAAAACAAAATTAATTATAAAAAAAAACCCTAAAAGTGCACTACATGTCACAGTCCACATTGAGTTTCACAGTTTCTATTTTTTACCCTTTCATTTACCACCCGACAACAGGAAAGGGAAAATACTTAGCGCAGACCAATTTAATGTAATTAAAAATTTTGCATCATCATAAATGTGGCTCGAACTCCCACAAGATTTAGCTGCAGTTCAGTAAATAAACAGTATTAATCGGGATCACCAAAATCCTAAACAAATAATAATAATAATTTTCATATATATAATAACACACAGTGACCGTACGTAGCAGTAAACGGCCAAACGCCGTTAATCCGCCGCAACTCCGTTAAGTAACGCCGTTTATCCCACTAACGGAACTACAAAACACATTTTGCTCCACTCCCTCACCACTGCGCCTTGTGTATATATAAAAACTCTTTTTTTCTCTTCTCATTTTTCTATATATCTCAATTTTCATTTTTTTGACGAATTTGATTCAAATTCTGGTCCTACAAATTCACTGTTCGGATCAGTTGAACGCATTTTTGAAGAGAATCTGTTGTTGAATTTTGCGTTGTAATTCAAAATTCAGATTCAGGCGTATGCGAATCGTATGAATCTTTAAAAAATCTCATCTATCTGATAGCTCAATTTTGACTTCGAAGTGAATTGTTGTTGACTTTGAAATTTTGCGTAATTGAGTTGAAATTTTTGAATTTTCAGATTTGGTGAACGGAAGTGGTGGAACTGACGGCGGAGGTGAATTTAACGGCGAGATTTTCCGACGTGCGGTATGCGCCTCCGATCTATGCGGAGGCGGATCTGAATTCTCCGGTTTAAATTGAGTTTATTGAACAATTTGAAGTCCACCAGTTCATTAGAAATTAATCGAAAATGGAACTGCCAAAGCCGAGGCCGTTAGAGAATCAACAAGGTACGCAAAAAACAGTTATAACTGAAAATTCTGCAAAAAATCGTTGCGCCTCAAAATTTGGATGAGATTTGATTCGCTGCTACAAACATACGTGTGTAAATATGTATGTATGTGTATGTATAATAATTGTTGTAAGTTGTAACTGAATGTGTTTCGTTTGTACAGGTAGAAAGGCGACTCATGATTTTCTATCACTCTACTCATCATCTGTTCAGCAAGATCCAACGCCTCCACAAGGTAGTAAATATCTCATGCAGAAATAAAATTCTTTATTTAATTTATTATCAAAATTTACTTATAGATTTCAACTCGAGTTTTAATCAGCTTGATTCAGCTCAATTGTATCTTCAGGATTAGAGATTCGAACTGTTTCAGCTAAATTCTGTTGAATATATTAAAATAGTACTCGAGATCTTCAGATCAGGAGCCAGATAGCCTAAAATAATTTCCGAATTATGAAATTGAGAGTATATATATATATATATATATATATATATATATATCGTTCTTGAGTCGTAGATAAAATTAGAGGGATGATTTATGTGATTGGTGTGTGGTGGGGTTTTGGTAATTTTGTGATTGCATGATTGTGGGGAAGAGGAAAAAATGGGGGCACGAGTGACGCAGCCCGTGACACTCCCCCCCCCCTTGTGTAGGTCAGATCTGGCCTTTGTCTTTCTGGGTGGGCCATCACTTGGATTGGCTGACATTAGACAAATCCATAAAGGTGGAGAATTAGAGCTTTGTGGAGGGTGTTTTGGTCATTTCACTCAACCCCTTCACATTAATAGGTTGCATAGTTACTAATTTCATTTCAATAATTATTTTATGCGACGGCAGCACGATCGTAGACCAGAGTTTCGGTTTTGATGTATCGTTCGGTCTGCTAAACTTAAAAAATTAACATCGTACTATTTCGAGATCCTTTCGGTATGTTTTGTAAAAAATTGTAAAGATAGTCGATGTAACCAACGTAGTAAATTCTTTTTTTAATAACACGTTGATGCCTGAGAGTTTTTACATTTATTTTAAAAATGCATGATTGTAATGCAAAATTATGGAGAATATAATTTGAGAAACACTACATTGCACAAAAAACATTGCGGAGTGAAGAAGCACATAATACTGTTTTAAGGAGAGTCTCCGATATTCCGTTATCATCTTCCGCTTACCAATTTATTAATTTGCGCGTTACATGCAACTTTTATAAGATAACTAAATATTTGTTTAATCTGCTGCTACTTGCTGAATTTTATAACTATTTACATTTTTTTTTTATCTTTTACATGTGGAGTTAATCAGACAGCGATGTATGACGTGACCGAAGATTTTGAATGCCAGTGCTTTAACTTATTAACTTGAAATTGTCTTAAATGTAATTGCTTTAGTTGTTAGAGATTGTAGTAAGTTACTTCTCCTTCGTCATTTTTGTATTGCAAATGAAACAGTTGGTTGATTTATTGAAAGTTATATCCTAAACTTTTTAATTCATAATGCCTTTGTTCTCCTTGCACTATTTAGTTATTTTTTATCAGCACAGGATATATTTGATCGCTAAATTATGCTCAAGAAGTCTTTCTTCTATAGCCAACATAGTAATCCATTTATATTCCAATTTGAAGACACATAATCCAGTTTTTTCACATTAGTTTTCTTTCTGTTTGAATGGCAGGTAGTTTCCTTAAAACTCATGACTTCTTACAACCATTGGAACTAGTCGAAAAAAGTGTGGGAAAAGAAGAGAAGAAAGTTGGAACACCCGTTGTCGAGAAGCCTCTTCAGCAACCCTCTCAACCGTCGGTCGAGCATCTTCTTCCTGGTGGCATTGGGACATATAGCATATCTTATTTTAACCAGAGACTTCTTAAGCCAGAGGAGAGCTTATTTACGTCACAGGCTAGTAGTGCCACCAGAAATGATGAAAACTCAAATTGCAGTTCTTACACAGGGAGTGGTTTTAGCCTGTGGGAAGAATCTGCCGTTAAACAGGGAAAGACAGGGAAGGAGAATATTTCTGCAGAAAGACATGTTCTGCGAGGTAAATTCTATAAATCTCATGTGTTCTAAGTTTTATGAGTTTTTGTTGTCCTCATCCTATGGTACCTTATCACCGAGTGGCTTTACAAGTAAAAATCATTGCTCCATGTTATTTGAAGATTCGAAGACTACTCTTCGAGGCCAATTATAGAAAACTTGCTCAAATTGGCTGCACTACTCGATTCTGCCTTGCTGCATGTTAGACAAACTAATTTGTGATTTTTCTTGCACTTGGCCTTCATCATACTAAATACAATAGGAAGTTGGAACCTTCATCAATTTTCTAAAGATTGTTTTTTTGCATTGAGCAGAAGCTGGAATGAATGTGGCGGGAGGACACTGGCCGTCGGTTTTGGAAAGGCAGTCGCAGTCATCTTCCAACCATAAGCATAAAGCCACAACCTTCAGCTCTTATTCGTCCTCTCAGTGAGTGGCTTTCTTTTGTCCATTTATTTGTTTAGTTTCTTTTTTAGGCAAAACTGTATTTCGGATTCTCACTTGGCACTCTTCTCTCAGGCCGTCATCATCTCAGAAGAACAAAACTTTCATGGATATGATAACATCAGCTAAGAATGACCAAGAAGAGGACGAAGATGATGATGAAGAAGACTTCGTCGTCAAGGAGCCTTCATCGCATCCAAAAGGTCTGTTTTTCTCATGCATATGTGATTGTCTTCTTCTGGCTTCTGGCGTTTTCGCTGATTTAACAACTAGATTGATTCATGACAGGTAATTTGTCTGTTAAAGTTGAAGCAAAGACCATGGATCAGAAGCCAAACACACCACGTTCAAAACACTCAGCAACTGAGCAACGTAGGAGGAGCAAGATTAATGACAGGCATGTCTATCGACCATCACGAGTTAACTTTTATCCTCTTATTTCAACTTTTTGCGACATATGCAGTGCGAAGCGTGTGCTTCAGCCGGTGTTTTCTATAATTAGAATAAATTTCAACCTACTTCAGAAACTTGAAGTTGCATTAATTTTTAATTTTCATTCAAATTGGACGTCACTCTGTTTCAAGTATAGGTTGATCCCAGGAATTTCCTCTTTCCTGTTCGATCTTGGCACTAAAATTATGAATGTAACTGTTCTCTAATAAATATAGTAAATGAAAAACATATCTGAAGATTTTGGAAGTCATCAATTTCCTATGTTCAATTTCGGGGCAAATAAAGTATGGCCTAGTATTGTAAATACTATGTGCTTTTTAGTTATTAGTTTTAATCTGGTTGAACTAACTCTGAAATTTAAAAGATGTCTATCACGCTCACAAGCATATGGTAACGACATACTATGAAGATTATGCAATAACACGGTCTGCATTTCTACCTTCATACTAGATTTGTAATATAGTATCTATTGCTATGCAGATTTCAGAAGCTGAGAGAGATCATTCCTAACAGTGACCAAAAGAGAGACAAAGCATCATTCTTATTTGAGGTAACTTCCTTCTCTTAATTCATTCTAGTATCTTCCTGAAATCTCATTATTAAAGTATCACAATTTTTGCAGGTTATTGAGTATATTCAGTTTTTACAAGAGAAAGTGAACAAATATGAGAGTTCATACAATGTATGGAACCATGAACCAGCAAAGATGATGCAATGGGTAAATATATTCTTCACGTACTTTTTTGGGTGAAAACTCTCTCATAATCATATAGGAGTTACTGTAATTGATTCCAAAGAATAATTAAACTTTTGGGATTTTCTGCATGTTCTGAAGAAGATATCTAATTCTAGTAAAGGATATCATATGATGCAAACTAAGGATATTTATAAGTCTTTGTATCATGACATGGGAGATTTAGAGTGGAATAGTGGATAATGATCATTACTATATGCAAAATTACTTTGAAGTTTTAGACTGTCTTTGCTTCAATGAGGAAATGGAAATTAGCGCAGGGAACTATAGTACTTTTTCCTCAAATTGTTGGATATTACACGAAGATTAAAACCCAAAAACTTCTCGTTCCATTTGATTATAAGAGGAAAGAAGATCATATTCTTATTTCAACAGATACCATTTTCCCTTGCCATGAAAACACATAATTGTTAAAGCATTGAAGACCAATCTTTTTCTTTTGAACTCTGCTACTTAGGACTTCGGACACAGGAAATTTAGTTTGAAAGGTCTCTTAATTAGATCATATCTTACTTCACTTTCTTCTCCAAATAACTAGTAAATATATACTTTACTTCTGTCCTCTACTTTCATTGCTTGCCTGCACTCACTTTCTCTTAACAAAATATAAGCTTGATCAGCGATATTTTTTCAAGTGCCAATGCTCCAAAGAGAAAACCCCAACCATCTCATATAGCATCAAGCTGTACTAATTTCTCCTATTCATATATTTTGTTATGAATACAACTAATAGCGACTTCTGTTCTATTATCAGCAGAGGAACTGTCAGATAGCTGAAGGTTTCATAGATAACCCACAAGGAGTAAATACCGCGTCTGGTCCGACATCAGTGTTTGCTGCAAAGTTTGATGCGAAAAAAGCTGAAGTTACTCCCACTATCCCAATCAATGGACAAAACTTGGTAGAATCAGACTTGAGCACTGCAACAACTTTCAAACAAAGGAGCCATCACCCTGAGTTAACACCTAAAGTTGCACCAGTTCATCCTCCAGTGCAGCCAAACATTTTCACAATTGGGAGAGCTAGCATTGCAGCTTTCCCAGTTTCACCAAAACAGGCATCTGAAGTTGATAAAACCGCGTCATATTCTCCATCTCAGCTTATGCAGAATCGATCCTCATGTACGGCTGATAGCACTGTCCTTGGTGAAAAGCTGAAAGATCAGGAAGTGGCTATCGAGAGTGGCACGATTAACATATCAAGCGTTTATTCCCGAGGGTGAGAGATCTTTATACTCTTTCTTAATATATTTGGCTTGTATAATCTTGTTTCACATCTTTCAATGAAACCAAATCGAGTTCTTCCATTTCTCCATTAGCATAGTTGATACAAACTCCAACTGTAAATGGCTTTTGACATGCTTCGATGAGCAGATTGTTGAATACTCTTACGCAAGCACTACAGAGTTCTGGAGTGGATCTATCACAAGCCAGCATTTCAGTTCAAATTGATCTTGGGAAGAGAGCAAAAAGTGTCTTAAATTCTTCAGCAACCACTGTCAAGGTACTTTGGGACGTATATCAAGTCTCAATCTAAAACATTGAGCTTCTATATTTCGAACCATGGTATCAGATAATAAAATCTGAATCTTCTTTTGTGTGATGCAGGATGATGACGTTCCAACTACCTTACCACGTTCTAGATTCGCGAACACGGGTGAGGGGTTCGACCAAGCTCTAAAGAGACTCAAGACTAGCTGAATCCTAATAATGCTAGTAGTGTAACACATTGCAGCAGTATTCTTTTGTAGTTTAATTATTTTTCATTATTTTGGGTTCCATCAGTGTCTTTCGACAGAGACCTGTATAACTTAAATCAGGAACCAGTGTACATGTATTTTGTTTTTCCTATGTTTCTTTTTCTTTCACGAGTCTTGGGATGCACAGATTTTCCCAAGCATAAAATTATCATTATACTCTTTATGTATTCTTGTTACAATTATTTTTACTATAGAGGCTATCATTCTGACTTTGAGAAGACCTGATTTTGGTTTGAAATTTGATATGTGAATAAGTTTTCACATGTTTATGCCCAGTTCTTGTAATATTAGAATTTTACTTAAAAAAATACCACTTAACAGCTATTGTTCGTGTTATTTCCTATACATACATATAGACGCCTCTAAACTGGCTATCTGTATAGACTCTAGAGGAATAATTACAGAACTAAATCTAGAAGTTTGACAAAACTTAAACATATAGGAATATTTCGTTATACAATCTCAAGCAAACTTTTATCGCAATCTGTAATAGTTGGATGTTAATACTTTATTGTAGTGCATACATATCTGATCTCTACTTTGAGGGACTTTACATAAGGCCCGTTGTATTGGGTCATGTGTTGGCTAGCTTTGCTTATTGGGTTGTGTTAGAACTTGGGCTTAAAATTATCACTTTGTCAGATCTCAACAAAATTAAAATACCCACCCTCTGTGATTCAAGCCACAAAAGTATCCATTTTCATTCGTTAAGGGTAAAATTTCCCTTCCGTTGAATCAATAAATTTGTGAAAATATTCTAACAAAACCGGTTTCAGAATATCTATGTTTAATTGAAAATTATTAGTTGTCAAATTAAGGAAAACCTTTGTGCATTATATTCTCATTGAGTCCTTTATTATCATATTGATTAGTAGATGAGCACAGAATTATATCAGTTAGAGTTCGTTTGATTTTCACTCAAGACAAGGTAATTTGTATTCTAAATTGGAGTAATTAGTAAAAAAAAATTGCATTACTTGTGCCTAAAGTTTGCTCTAAATATTATTACCTCAGGCCTTTTAAAACGGACTCATCAAAAACCCTATTACCCGACCATAGTGTGTTTACGAAGCAACTGTTATATGCTCCCGTTAACTCATAGGAGTACTATAAATGTGTTTTTAGCCTAAAGTAATTATGAATTGTGGACTTCGATAAAAGTAAAAGCTTCTTGGATCATACAAAATATTATTTTTTTGACAAAATCATGTAAAAACATTATTTTCTTGGGATCGCATTCTTGGATTTCTCGTGACTATTTATTTTATGATTTTTCGTACTTAAAAGTAAACTGCATGAATTTGTGTGACCACTTCAATCTATATATTGTGTACGAAACTTGATGGATGAACTATGTAAAGAATTATTAATTACATAATTCTTATTACACCCATGTGAATTACATAATTTTGAATCAGTCAATTTGAACTTGACGAACAGAAGATTCTAGTATGCAGTTTAGCAGATTTAATGGTTCGTCTTTTTTTTTTTTTTTTTTTGTGTTAAGGATAAAGTAAATTTTTTGTTGATCAAAATAGAAAAATGAAGTTGTACTCAGGAACTTGACATGTGATGAGCTTATTGTCTTAAATTCGTATTAGTTCAACTTTTAGCGATTTCATAAGCAAAAAGTCAGAACTTCACATATTAGTGAGTTTGAATTGAACCTTTCTTTTTATGCAAGAATTGAACTTCTTGATTATGGTGAAGTAGCATACTATTCAATTCTAAATATTAACAATTAAACACAAATAATTAATTTGCATAATCGAGATTTCGATGTCGATAAAGTCTACAAACCTTGAAAGTTGTAATGAATTGGACAAAAGACAACAACGATACAATCTTGCATGAAATGCTAACCAGACTTTAATTTTATTATTAATAGATATAATCATTTTTTTTGTAATAATTGAAGGTGCATGTGTGATATATTCTGCGAGCACAAGAATGATTAGCTGGATGTTTTATTCTTCCGTCTCCATAATGGAGATATGTAATTCATAATCCTATTTAATAACAGAATATAATCTTTTTCCCAAAAGAATATTACTGCAACTACAATTATTCAATTATGAGTTATGACCACCTCGTGATACTTAGAAAACTAAGAAACTAAGTACGTGAATAAATCATTTTTCTGCATGTAAACTACAGGGGATTAGCTGAAATTAGATGATATCGAGTTTAAGAATTTAGCATGCTTCACATTGCATTGACAAAAGAAATTGCGACCTGGCTTTAGTTGACCTTCAACATAATGCCACTTTCAATTAGTAATTTAGTATACCACGCGTTATTACTTATTAACCAAACATTAGAGATAACCATCATTTATTGCGAACTTATCCAAATAGAATTGTTGGAGTTATAATACTAATAAATATATTAACACGATTTGCGCTTCTTTTCATACAGTTGACTAATTTATTGATGTCATTTTCCTTCTCTTTTTTGGTTGCTAGATCAACTTTTCGTTTTCAACTTTGTACTATTAGTTTGTACAATTCGGTAAATTTGGACTTTAGAAAATTTAGTTATATACGATACAAGTCTAGCGAAATTGATTCTAGGAGAAATCTATTATTCTTAGTGGCAAGAAAATAGAGAAGGCCTTAAACAACGGCTGAGAAGTTGAACCGTCCGTACCAATTGATGAGAATTCGGTTCGAAAAATTAGTTCTAAGATACTTGACTTGGGAATTGTAGCTGGTCGAGATAACACAATTGTAATTGTTATTGGGTATACAAAATGAAAAGGAAAGGAGAAAAAAAAAATCAGATATTAAATTTTAGCAAGAATTCTAAATTGCACACGAAGATTATAGAGCATGATATATTTAAATAATATATACCACAACGGATCTTGACATTCTAGACGATTGTGACAACTTGTTAATAAAACTACTTCAAAGTTCAAACAATTGCACAAGTCAAGACGTCAAGTTAATCTTCTTACATGCATTATACAATTCTTACTTTTTAAAACGCCTATTATTGACCAAAGATTATTTGAGAGGTGTGGGATTAACCTCTATGTATAGCCGCCCATTTTATTAATTTTATATCCCATTTCTGCAAAAGACATTAGAATAGAATGAAATATTTAATAATTATCATAACTTCATCATCACCATTAATTTAATAAGACACCCTAAACCAGCTATTTAAGACGAGAAAATCCAACAACGGCATGATTCTTGGAATAATATCTTTGAGCATCAATCATATACCGGCATTCTTTTTCACACAGTTGGAAATTTGGAAGGAAAAAAAAACTCAAATCACTTGGATACAGCTCTTTTATATAATCTAAAAAAAAGCAAAAAATTGGACAAATTGAACTTCAAAATCCAACCAGCAATGGTTGTAAATACCAAAAAGAAAGAAAAAAAATAAAAAAAAATTGGGACAAATCAAAACCTTCATTCCTGAACTTGGAGTACCAATCAGCAATAGCTGTAAATACCCAAAGAAAATAAACAAAGTAAACGAGAAATATAATAGAAGGGCAAAGAATGTAGAATTAAGCCTGAAATGAATCGAATATTCCAATAAAACAAATGTATATTTGCATCTCTCTGTGTACAATGAAGACAAGTCAAATATAGAACCCTTCAAATGGGTAGGGTGGATGGATTCTTCTATACATGAATGAAATATTATTGACTTACATAACAACACCAAATTGCGAACGATCCCGGGGCTTTGTCGATGTGCAACTCTTCCTACTAACTTCAACAAAATGCGCATCTCCAAAACAAAATACTCCTTTTTTCCTAAGATTGTATAGAGGGCTATTCTCTACCTCCCATCGTGTTGGGAACGTTAGAAACGTTTGATACTAGTAAGTGGCAGTTCGTATTCATCCAACGGCTGCAAACACTCATGAGGGTTTGCGTAGAAATAATCCTCTTCTTTGGGTCTGTCTGGAATCACCAATCGTTTGGAGGGGCTCCCCATGCGCTCAGCATGAGCATCCTTCACGGCAGATGAGAACTCTTCCCAAGTCAGTTGCCCAGAGTTGTATCGATCTATTATGTCGACTAGGAGCCTTCTGTCCAATAAAATTGTTTTCTTGTATCCAAGATATCTGCAAACCAAGAAAGTCAAAGAAGATGAGGAGCAAAAACGAAACATCTATACTTCAATGCAAAGAAGTGAAAACGATACAAGAATTCACTAGATAGATGATGCGTCCAGTTTTGATGTTATTTCACATGTCGATGAGAGAACAAAGTCATAGTTTAGATTCAAGCAAAATGAGTACCTGCGATGGCCTTCAACAACTTTGGCCATGTTTCCATCATATGTAGGAACAAATATATCACTTTCTAGGGAAACAAGATAATCAAGCGCTGCCATTTGAGACGAGTGATGCTGGAAAAACTTAAGGTCCGAAGGATCCAACAAAGTCTCCTTTCTGACCTGTTACGATGCAAAACAGCACAAAAAATTCAATTATATTGGACGTGTAATACTTCAAAGAAGTCACAGCATAACTTCTGGTATATTTACTGACCAAGTTTGGGTACGATGCAGCAAGACTGGACAATCTTCTTTCTCCTCCATATATTTCTCCAGCGGCAATGTAAATCTGGATATTGTGATCAATGTCCATTGCCCTTAATATAAGTGTCGTTTCCTCTGGTGTCAGAGGACATAGGCCGTCTTTCCTTTTCTGATCAGAATCTATAATCTTCTCTTTCCACCATGGATACGCATATCTACAGAGTTACAGGCAAGTTAATAGAACCGATAGCATCTCTCACCTAGTCAAATACTTATAGAAAAAGATAAGGGTGGGCGAGCCTACCTCATTCTTGTTAGCTCATCCACCTCCTCTGTATTGCAGCCCTGTGTACAGCCAGAGAAAGCTAACATGTCCATTTCATATCTAAGATGAAGCACTATGAAAGGGCCATTTTGCCTAAGTATTTTTATAACTTTTCTGCCCAACTCTTCAATCTGAGGTGTAAACCTCAAAGCACCAAAATTTACTCGACAACGGAGCCTTTGAATCTCCAAGGGCTGGTAATTATTGGCTAGCCGAGCATCCGTTCTATTCAAATGAACAACTTTATATTTCTGAATCAGAGGAAGAACCTGAATTTAAAAACAATATGAATAAATGTTATTATCCACTAGTACAGGAGAAGAAACCAACACAACAGCATCACAATTTTACTTACCTGGTCATGATAGTAAGAGATGTCGGACCAACTTATAGGGGGCATGGTGTGGATTGTACCTTGCTCTACTCTCTTCTTGACCCTTGGAGGTAACTCTTTTAGAATTCGAACTTCATCTCTCAATGATGTAATAAAATGGTCGACATCAAATATATCTTGGAACTCACTGTAAACACATAATCAAATATATCAAGGTTCGGACACACCTTTCTGCAACTCATGTAAGAAGGAACATTTGATGTTCACTACTTCAAAATTTATATGCAACAAGAGTAATAACAAACCTAGGATCATTCCAAAACGAAGTCTTGTCCAGTTCAGGAACTATCAACGTAACATTCAAATATCTTGCAATTGCAACCATGTCGCAAATCTGTGACCAAAAGAGAAGAATAATCAGTCAATCAACTTCCAATAAATAGCTTAATTTATTCGTAAATAATGTGCCATCTCATCGTGGAATAACAACTCACCGCTGCCCGCATCTGATTAAGCCCTCCGTTGCACGAAACCATCAAATAACCATTGTTCTTGTAAACCCCTAAATTAGCACATAATTCAAACGGAGAAGATCAGAAAGCCTATATTTTTCAATGGCATGCTTTAAATACACTACATAACTGTCCGATTAACATATCAGATCATCAGACAAATACAGCTTGGCTTTACGAGACCAACTGCAACATAAAGCACTCAGACATAGTATACCCAATTAAAAAAACAGAATAAGATCAAAACAGAGACCATAACTAACAAACAAAAGATAACAACGTTAGTACCAAATTTTCAACCAAAAACCATCAATAAACCACAAAGCACACAGTCAAAACAAACAATAAGAATGTAGGATGATCCAACACATCCTTGCAGACAACAAAAAGCCGAAGATCGGTTCTCGTTCACTAATTGTACCCAACATTCACTACTACTCACTCTTAGGAGGAAGAACTCTAGCAGGAAGCTCGGGCGACAGCCGAACATCCAACGCGGCCGCGGACTCTTGCGAAAAGCAAGACGGCCAGCCTTTCAACACCCTAGGCCCCCACGTGTCACTCAACGCCGACAGCTGAACGAAGCAAGTCCACAGCAGAACCGACGTCGTCGCCCTTATAATCCACAGCTTCATCCTAGACCTAGATACCACACCACTATTCCTCAGCTTCTCCAATCTACCTCCTCCAAACGCCGCCGTTTTAAGCCCCATTGTTCCTCCTCCAATTCCTCTCTCTCTATATATTAAATGTCAACATCTCCATATATAGTTCCTTTTTGACCTAACTCCGACGACGACGCTTTTCTCCGGATCAATCAACGATCCGGCGATTCAATTTTCAGATAATGAGAGAGAAAGTAAAAAATTCGGTTCAAACGGCACGAAATTGAAGTCAAAAACCGTCAAATCTAAACCGATAGATTGATGCAGAATATTCCTTAAATTACAAGCACATTGCTCAAAAATCACACACAATCGAGAAACAAAACCTCGATCTCAAGCGATCCAACGCCAAAAACAACAATTATTCGTATTCGAGGTTTTCAAAATAGTCAATATAATAGATCCTGAGGATACTCCGGCGAGATATAGCCCGCCGTAGTAGATGAATGAATATTAAGGATTAGAGAGAGAAAGAGGAGAGCGAAACTCGTCGGTTTGATGATGATGGAGAAAATGGATTGAATTCAGTGCGTGTTCTGTGTGTGTGTGTGTGGTGCAGAATACGCACAAATCGAAGGAAAGAGAAACGTTGCTCTGAGAAATTATATAGTGCGCTCGATGTAAATTTGTTTGATGCGACTGATTATAATCCCACCATCCACATTCTTCTGTTCTTTTTTAACCGCGGTTTGGTTAAAAGTGAGCTGTGATCCGGTGTATTGTGGTGCATGGCAACGCCGGGTTTTTGTTGTTTCGTGGAGTGTAATTCAGAGCAGGGGTGTGAATCTTTTTGTTCTTTTTTGAGTAAAAGTTTTCCTCCTAATATTGCTAAAAATGGTTTTGGAGAAAAATTATTGTTCAATTGAAGCAAATTAGGAGAATTATTTGTGTTTAACTAGTAATAATTAATGATGGTTGCTGCAGGTTTGCTTTGCCTAATAACTAAGATACAAACTGTACTAGTGAAAAAAAATAATGTTGGTTATGCAAGTTAAGTGGGTAAATAAGGCAAGTCCTATTAAAGGGGAAATTAGTACGTGATTGCACAATTAGGTGGTGTATGATGGGCTAGTGCAATAAATTTGATTATTGGTATCAATGCATGGTTGAGATATAGTGTTCGGTTACGCTGCAGGAGTTCGGATATAGGTACAGTACTTGTGTGGTAGAACGAATTTCTTACAGTTGATGTATGTGATACAGAGTGGATACAACTATTTATATTATACATTACTATAAGTAATTTACTTTGTAATACTTCAAAATGTTAATACAATTGTAAAGTCCAAACACACAATTACACAAAACCTCACTAAAAATGTCTCTACTTTATAATATAAAAAAAACTAGATGTATCAGATTATTGGAGTATGGCATGTACGAAGGTCGATTTTGAAGCACCCTTAACATGAAGTGTTAGTTAGGACAACATAATTGGTATGTATTGAAATTGTGTATCATTATCAATATGTGTATCTTTATATTTATAACATATGGTAGTATATCGGATGTTTATGCAAATGGACGTGGTCAAAATATTTTCTCATATATCTTAAACATGAAATAAATTTAGTAACAAATAAAGAGAGATACACAATTTTGATACCGAATATATCATCATATCTCATAACTTTAAAAACATTTATTATCTTAATTATTTGTTGCGCAAGGGAGTGCATGAAATCTTTTTTCCTTAATGATATGTCACCCATAAATTCGATATCCATAAGTTTGATTTTATTCTACCCAAAACTTGCTAGCCTTTTCATTGGGTAAGATGCGTATAATATGATAATATCTATTTGGATAAGAGCATAAACTCTCATTAACATCCATATACGATATACATCTTCCTACTAAATAGTATACTTTATCTGAAAATCATTATATAGATATACATAAAATGTTTGAGTTAAGTATTGAGCACGGAAATAGAATAGGGTGTCCTTGAAGTTTAATATACTTAATCAGGACGATATGAGTCATTTTCTGCTCCTATGTTGTTCATTCATTCCCACTAACCAATGACATTGAGATTATGACGAACTTATGACATGGATAAAATATTTTAAATATCTTCATTTTAAAACTCTAAATGAATTCTTTTTTTGACTCAATCAAAACAAAATGAAAGATATTAATAAAATCGTTATGTGATGTAATCATAACAATATTCTAAAATATGCTCTATAAAAATTAAACTTAGTAATCATGATGACTGTATTATCTAACTTTGTAAGCTATGGAAAATATTAAGTTTTAATTATTTACATTTGGGACTCGATCATATATTATATATATGTGTATAATATATGAGCTCGTTCACAGCCACAGGTGATGAGTACCAATGCCAACTAAAGGTGAATTGAATAGAGCCAATAAATGACGGCCAGCTAACTCGCTATCACATTGACCCCACCAGAATTAAGTGTTTGTCAGACGTGTCAATGATCTAGCTGCAACAATATGACACGTGGCGCTATGAGATGACGCTACAACAACCTCCGTATCGCCGAATTACAAAGATTCAGATTTGCTCCCGATACGATGCCGACAATTTCTCGCGATATTCTCCCGGACATTATTTTATTTCATCGCTTTTGGCAATCGACATTGTTAATTAATTATTTGCAAGACTTAGCTTTAATTTTATCGAAATATGAGAGCTTACATAGTTTTTAGCTCAAATGATTAACACGGTATCTTTAATATTTGTATCCATCAATAATTAGTCAAAACTCAGAAACAAGTAGTAGACTAATAATAGTGAAGCATTTATAATAATGGAGTAAGCATATGCATTATCAAATTATATATTTACTAAATTATTATTAAATAAGTTATAGGATATCCTAAACGCATCTTTAAGAATAATTATTTGTTCAAGTGCATTGTATTATAATCTATTTTCTTAGTCAATTACTACACCATGTTTTGCTTCGGGAAATGGGAATGAAAAGTAAGATATGTGCTTTACAGAATTATTGCAAATGGGGTACTATCCTTTTAAAAAACACGTATATTGCCGGATGAATTCTGAAACTTTCTATTGTAATGTTAGGCGCAGGAGGTGTTACATGCGACTTAGTAGTTTTAAGCTTAAAGAGTTTTTTTTTTCAATGTTTCGAATAAATAAGATCTGAAATTTTCAAAATAATAAAAAGGACGAAAAAAATTGCTGAAAAGTCAATATAACATGTCGGTTAAGATATTATCATATCAATTAGTACTCAATGAATGCCAAACGGGGCTAAAAAGTGGGACAGGGAATAATATAATTTGTACCTCTAACGATTTTCTGATGTGACACACCAAATTATATAGTGATACTTTCTGGACCGTAGTGGCAAATGGCACAGTTTTTTTGTAAATTACAAATGATCATTTTTGTGCTGTCTTTAATTGGGGGGTGTTTTCTTATGCAACTTTAATTGACACTTGCACTGTGAAATATGGAACACTTATAGCAAAAGACCAAAAGTAGGCAATAATATGAACAATGTGAAATGCCAATGCAGGATCAAAAACAAAACAGCAATGAATGGTTTAAAATTCACAATAAATGGTTCTAATGATATTGATATAAAAGGGAAAATAAATAACACGAAAATAAAGTATACTTTACATTCAACACTAGCTAAATCCTGGTCCTGCTCCGGCTCCCCTCTAGACAATTGTTTCAGAGACAATAGAATGTAGCATATCTATAAAATTGACTCAATGTATTTAACAGTAGTAACAAGAGAAGACAGAATTGCTGCAGCTCGGCTTCTGTTTCCCGAAAGTTTGTATCCCCAGCTCAGTGAATATCAACATAATTGCATTTGTGATTTTGGATGTCATTCTTTCTCATGTAGCTGTGAAATCAAAGCACTGAGTGAGAATACGTAAATTTAAAATACCGAAAGCAAAGCAACAAAAGAAGGCGTTAAAGAATCCAGCACCAAACAAAATCGCACTGCTTTATGTATATCCCGACAAAGATGTGGGTAATGTAGGTCGCCTCAAGAAGAGTGAGTTATAGTGGTGTCATAGGTTAGCTCAAATAAATGTACCCAACAGTTTCATAATTTCACAAAAAATCAAATATCATTGTGACACACTAGAGCAAAATGCTGAATTGTGGACATTTTCAATCATCATTCATAAATTCGTATATACCCAAAAGAGTCCTATGAGAGAGTTAAGAAACATTTTACATCAATGAGTTAATTCTCATTAATCTTGAAAAAAAATAATGAATTGCACCCGTTAATTTATCTATTCTTCATCACATTCCACAATCAAATCCATCAACTTATTGCTTGTTTACTCATGCTTCACGAGTATAAAGAATCTTTGGAATGGGTACAGCAAAAGTACAGAAGAAAAGCAACACCAACAAAGATAGAATTATACTTACCAAGCTATAGCTTGTCAAAATCATCGTCAAAGCCAGCATCACCATCATCTGAGAGAAAAGGAAAAGTCAAGAAGGCATGGTTAATCGAGCCGACAGTTTCCAAAGACTTTCTTTTTCTCCTTGTAAGAGAGTTGTTTTACAGAAGGGGATAGTAGAAAAAGCGTAGATATTACATGTGAGTTTAAGAGTAGTTCTTTTCATTTTTTAGCGGACTCAAAATCCATGCAAGTTGCTTATTTATTTGCTATAGATAAACTGAGAAGATTCGAGGATATTATGGTGTATTTGTTTAATGACTTGAAAACTGATCAACATAATTCTTTTTCCAACCTTCAAAAGCTTCTGTGTCATCAGTCATCACTTATCATTAATTATTCAATTTTAATATCTGAAACCTGCTTGTTTAACTTTTTGTTTGAACCTGTTATTGGAAGATTCAAACAATAAACAAATAGATTATCTATCCATCTCTTTTTCACAATTAGATTTTTCTCAAATACTTATCTCCAAGCACTCATCTGAGAGCACTGCAATTAGAGAAACTCGGGATTTTCATTTGTGGAGACTTTGGATAAACGGCAAAAGATAACTACAGAGTAAATGCAGCCCATCTAACTTGGCAACTCCACATTTGTATCACAGATGGAAAACAGCTACTCAAACTTTTGACTTCCACTATCTAGGAAGCTTGCGCTTTTTTGCATTAAGTGTGGAGCTATTATTGTTCTGTGTTCTTTGGGATGAAATAATTTATTCAATACTATGAGTAAGTTCTTGAGGTTCCCAATCGACAAAAGACTAATCGAAAGGTTGAAATTGCAAGAGTTGTAATAGTCACATCATAAATTAGATGAAGTCTGGCAAGCAACAAGGCTACGCAAAAGTGAAAAGAGGAAAAACAAAAAGGAATTTAAAGAGCATGAGAGAAACCATGTGGTTTTATAAGTAAGACAGACAAACAAAAGCAGCTTTTTGAAATGCACAGAGAAGTTAGGGGCCCCAAGTGTACCTGGACCATCACTGTCCTCCAGATCTCCAAGAAGAAATACATCCAAATCCTGCTCCGAAGCTGCTGACTTGCCGTTTTTGCTTTGTTGTTTAGAGACCTCATCTGATGTTTTCGAAGAATTTCCGCCTGATGAGATTTCCTTCACCTCAGTATCTTTTACCTTTTCGGCAGACTTCAAGTTTAGATAATCATTGTAGCGCTTTTCATATCTGTAATATGCAAACGAGTTACATATTAACAAATGTTAATCTGAGCCTTCAGAAACTCAGACACACTAGAGCAGGAAAAAGAACACGTACTCACGACACACATAGAGAATCCAAATGAAGTTTACAGTATCTTGAGTACACCATCCTAAGATATATAACAATAACCTGGTATGAGAATCACGGCTATACACAGATTTGAAAATGATTCCATTTCTGTTGGTGGTACAGGGAGAATAGAGCTAAAAATGAAGCAATCGCAATAAGCTTCCAGCTTTGAAACAAATTACCCGACATAATCTTGATGCCCAATATAATGAAGTTAAAGAAGGCACGGCAAAACTCGGTGACCTTCTTTACCGATAAAAAAAATGGAAATTATACAAAAACCTTCAACAGAATGGGTACGTGAAGTTGCCAAATCCAATGAAAAAATAAAATAATTTAGTCTAGACGCCAACGAGAATAATGCTTAGCTATTTGGTTTTGTAATTTGGAACTCATACATGTTGGAGATATTCGGAATTGAGTCCAAATAATAATAGTGTGCAAATGAAATTGCTTGATGAGAATTTTATTTTCTTAATCAAATAAACCGAAACTAAATATTTAACATAATATTTGAGCAACTAATTAGTTATAAATGCACACTTAAATGCTACTATTGCGCGGATAATATTTATCTGTTTCAAACCGTTTAAGATTGTCACGCACATAAGATTACAATCTTCAGCTTCAGAAACTTTTTCGGTAAAGGACGTTGAACCTTGGGACTCGGTGTCCATGAGGGCTTGAAGCAGTAGCCTGGAATATCAAGCTTAAGGGGAAAGGTCACACCTCTTACGTCCAAGCTTAAATTTTTCTACAATTCTGTCATATGTAAGTTCATGTAACTTATTTTAATGTTGCTATTATATGTTTATGTGTATGTTGCTTATCATTTAATCTGAAAATTCATGCTCTTTATTTTCGAATTTAAGCACTCTCTATCTAACAGTCTCAAGCTCCATATGTCTGGCTATTTGCTATAAGCCCTTATGGACACCGAACTCCTAAGGTACAATGCCTTTCACTAGACAGTTTCTGAAGCGGAAGGCTGCCCCCTTCGAACAGCCAATGCTACGTATAATGCAGAAAAACTTTTGATTTTTGGATGCTTTTTCCCATTGCCTAGAGGCCTCTATTAATAGGCATAGAAGAAGTTTAACTGCCAATTACAATC
The DNA here is from genome assembly GCA_946800315.1 of Misopates orontium. NCBI lineage: Eukaryota > Viridiplantae > Streptophyta > Magnoliopsida > Lamiales > Plantaginaceae > Misopates > Misopates orontium. The sequence continues at coordinate 10,069,588 of OX326953.1, read as the reverse complement.
AAGGGGAGTAAAGAAAAAAGATTAATCTTATCCGTGTGACAAACTTATCCGGTTTGAAACAATATATATTATCTGTGTAACAGTAACATTTAAGTGTTCACTTATAACTAATTAGATATTCAAATATTGAGTTAAATATTTACTTATGAGTTTCATTTAATTAAGAAAATAAAATTCGCACTTGCTTCTCATTAAGCAATTTTAGTTCACACACTATTATTATTTGGGGGGTGGATGTGGGGGCGATTGCACCCCCCCAAACCTTCCCTGATTGCCTAAATCATATAAATGTCTCATAATAATTGTCAACAATAGCCAGTTTTGTACCCCCTTTGAGCCTTGGCTCACCGTTTCATTTTATTAAAATAGTATATCATATATTTTTATTGCCTACAACTCTTTTGCCTGGCCCACCATTAACTCTTCCATTTTAACTATATTTATCTATCTTACTTAAGGCCTCACAAACCTGACATGGACAATATTGGACTTAATATGAGGAGGGAAAAAATCCAAAGCAAGGAAAACATTAAAGCTCACTTGATTACTGCTTTGGGAATTATCGCCGAATGGCAAACACGCAATAACAAATCGAAACGAAAAAGAAAAGCAATAAGAGCACACTTTGTTTCATTCCTTTAAGATTCCTCCCCCTTTTATTAAAATTGTATTTTAAGACATCTATGAATATGTAACATAAATATATTATATATTATGTGTTTGTTTGTTTTTTTATCGTAGTACATATACACATTTGAACCATTTACTTTTTATATTTACCCTTGAACACATAATATGCATGCTAATATTGAAATTTGTGTTTTTCAAACATATTAGTTTCAACTTTGTAGCACTGTATCAATTAGTTTTTGTAACTTATTGACGAAAAAGAACTTTTTCAAACAGGTCTTTGTCTGATGAATGAAAAAGAACTAATATTTATTTCTAAAAAATCGACATATTGGTTCTCATAATCTAGACATTCTTACAAGTAAAGATGATAATGCTCTTCCTAAACGCTCAAATATCTTTGAAAAACATAGACCATGCACAATCTAGAATCTCTAACAGGCAATTTTTTAGAACTATGCCTAATATAGTTTATTTTACGCCTTTGCCTATTTTTTTGAGATACACAAATTCTTGAACTATTATTTATATCTATTGGCACTATTATATCCTTATTCTTTTGACAAATATCCATCATCTAAAGAGATTAAAGCTAGTTTATTTACCTGGTTCAATTTTATTTTTTTAACTAATTCATCTTCATTATGATCATTTGTTATGTCACACATTGTTAATTAGGCCAAACAATATTCTTTTATATTAAATAATTAAAAAAGAATCTTTACTTATTATCTCCCCCCCCCCCCCCCCCCTTCTCCTAAACCCTGCCTCCGCCCCTGTCTACCCCCAAACATAATTCAATCCTTCATCAAGAACACTTATATTGGTTTTGGTTCTTATTATGACAATTGATTAGCTCATCCTACAATATTCAGACATTTATTTTTGACTAACATCAGTTATGAAAATACACGTTTTTTTATATGCTTCAATTATGAAAAAGAAAGTTAATAATGAGGTTGATCATTAATGATACTGCAAAAGCCGTTTCATCTAGAAAATCAGGAAATCAAAACCTAATATCCTGCATAAAAGGCTTAGATACTTACGGTGCCACGTGACTGTTAACAAGAATGAAGTAGATCCTCCAGAATTTCCTCTCCTTCATCACTCGGGGGCATAACTGATACCTGAGCTTTGCGATTTCCTGGAGACAACAAAAATTAGGTCGCTGCATTAGAGCCACTGTAAGACACAACTTTAGAGCATTGCAAATTTGTTCACATTAAAATGTCCCAAAAAAATTAAGAACAGAACTTCCTAAATCTACTGAACCACACCGAATGGAAATTCTGTTGCGCTCTTCTCCCCCTGGATAAAGCCATTAGATTGTGTTTGAAGTATCACATTATGGCGTGTCAGTAAGTTGCATATCTAAAGGTGGCAATGCATTTGTTAATTACTATATTGCTGTTCAGAGATAGAGATACCATTGGAATGTTAAAGACGAGTCAAGATAACTGTAATTTAATTGTTGTAATCATATTTATTATTCATTTAATACTCTCCCTCAACCAGGAGTTGTAAGCCCTAGTTTGCATTAGATTAGAGTTAGATGAAAGTTGAAAGATGAAACTTTTTGTATATATGTAACAATTATCTCCGAAAAGTATAGTGGGAATAACATAATGCTCATATATTGGAATAAAAACAAATTTCTATTCTATAGCTGTTCCAATATGGATATAGGCACTTTTCAGTACCACAAAATTCCATCAACCAGTCATTCGATTTTTACTTTCTCTTTTTAACAAAAGCATATGTTGATCAGGAGAAAGGAAAAAACTAACCTTAACTGTTGACAGGACAAGCTTGGCATGCCTTTCTTGCCATTTTGTGAGATCCTGTCGAACATTTGAAACCGTAGGAGACTCAGACATATCTGAGTCATCTGCGCAAAATTGCTAGATGAATAAGTTTTTTCATTTAGAAGTTGCAAAGCATGGAATAAGAACACAGAAGTCATTACGTCAACGCATTCAACATGTAAATGCGACTTACCAGTAAACTAAACAAAAACATATAAATAAATTTCCCATCTCTAAATACAGTGCCGATATTCGAAAGAAATCTGGCTGAGAAGCTTCTTTATCAAATTACGCAATGGTTCATCAGGATCTTGAAGTATTTCAAACAAAAACTGAGTGTTTATATGCAGGGAAATGGAAAGGAAGATTGTACTTAATGTTACACAGTTTTTCTTGACCCCTAGCTATAGAAAGTGCCTTGTCTTCACATTCTTATTCTTATCTTCACTCTTCTATCTCTTCTCTTTCGCCTTGTTAATTCTTTCAACATTAGTCCTATTACTGGAGTGGTTGAACTTAGCTACACGCTGCATCTCAAAGGCTATTATCAATTCCATGCCATCCTCAGGTCTCAATGATGTCAACAAGTTCCGCAACCTATGAGATAATAATCCAAGGAAGATGCTGATACTTCCCTTATTTTGTTTACTAACCAAATTAAAACTGCCTTCGAAGATTAACCCGCTCAAATTTTCAGAAACTGGTTTATTGTACAAATAAAAGAAAAGATTCTTCGTTGTTTTCTGGCTGTGAATTATACAAATCTCTATTTGAGTCTTTCCTGCACAAACTAGAAAACGATACAAGTTACATGGGCAAGGGCAAGGGTGCTTTTAAATGGAACTTGTCCCATCCCTGTTCACATATTTTTCCAATGGTAATTCTATACTTTATGGAGTAATGATCAGGAAATTAATGTAAATTTGCTTATGCCAACTTCTAATTGAACAACAATTGATGCCAAAATCAATATGTTTAATTGTGAAATGATTCCAGAAATTCATAGCTACAAAGCATGCGAAAGAAATTAGGTTGACAAGGCTGCAATGACCTCAAACTGCTTTTGGTAAGTCCGAGGAAAAAGACACTCTCCGAAAACAGAGATTCCAAACAAGCTTAATGAAAGAGCATCAGTTATGACCCCCAATAAGAGATATTTCCGAGGTAAAATTTTCTTAAACCTCACTAGAGATAGCTAGGGGAAGGAAATGAAATGCAATGAGACGTTTGATATGACAATTAAACAGTTATTTTCCTAAAAGAACAAAGGAGCAAGTACCCTAATGTTTTGCACTTCTACAAGCATCACTATAAGTAAAAAAAAAAAATGAAAAATTTATAACAAGAATTTGCTACGAAAAGGAAAACAAAAAAAAACAAGTACGATATACAAGAAGAAGGGCTTCTGATAATCAATGTTTGTCAACGTTTAGAAAAACATTTGTGTTCATTGCTTCAACAATCAACTTCATCGCCCATTAGTATTACGACATACTGAAGGAGCCATTTATCATTTCATTTCATGTGTTAAGCAAAAATTAAGATCGTGCATACTCCATGTTCCTCTTATCCTTCAAGTTTGAAACTAAACGCTTCTCATACTCCAATACTTCAAAACTCGAAAAAAAAAAATTAACCAGACAAGGAAGAGCGCGAAAGAAGATCGAGTATGACTCTGGATATTGTATGAGAGAGCCTTGCGGTAAAATCGCCTTTTCCCTTGACATGAAATGTCTTCATCTGGCTTTTGTTGTAATTAGATTGAATTAAGTACTTGAAGGTATGCTATTCCTAGGAGTTGCATAGATTTTACTTAAGGATTTTAATTTAAAATTCTTTGGCATTTTAGGTTTTACGAATTACCTTAGTAGTATAGATAAGTTACCGACAAATTCATATATTCGGACTGTAAAGTCCCAGCCCTTCTACTAGTAAGCCTTCAGGTCCAAGTAAATACTTGTATAACCTCTTTATATGATAATGCATAGTTTATTGTCCATCCTGTTTGCCTAAACCTTTCTAAATGTAAAACACCATCAATTTTGCTCTTCTTATTCCCTTGGCTTTGTTTTTCTTCTGTACCTTTGACCGTACTTCTCAGTTTTTCTGCCTCAATATTTAGAGCTGTTATTTTTTCGCATTCAATGCACAGGTTTAGCACTAACAAACATCCAAAGTCTGTCCTCTCGCCCACCTCACGTCTAATAAAGAGCCACATGTATAAACTCCAATATGATGACATTTATGTATTTCATTAACTGGAATCCTACCCAAAAAAGGAAAAGACAAAGAAAAGAAAAAGTTATATGTCACAAGTTCCTCTGTGAGCTAACTGCATCTTATTCTACAAAAAGCATTTAATTAATGTGACCTGTGCAACGTAAAAGAACACAAAATTACACAGGACTACCTAATTTACAACATCTGAATGATATTCCCTTTGTCCATCATTCAGATAATCAGATAACAATCTCAACTTACTTATTCTATCCATAGTTTCCAAGAAGTAAGAGCAATTATGCCCCATACTAACAATGCTAGAATATATATACGAATAGAACATGAAAACATATTTCGCCTTTTCCTCCCTCTTATGTTCTTCTTAGGCAAAAAAACTCTGAAGTCTTGTCAAATAGAAATGTCGTTGGCAGCTCAAACAATAAATGTGGGAAAAATTACAGGCATCATCTGAACCGACGAAGCACAAATCAGGAACATCTGCTAATTTATGTATCTAATTCATCTAATCAACCTTCTCATACCAACATTAACTCGTTTAACACAATAAGAACACCACTCGTTCCAATTTCACCAACAAAAACGCACATATCGTAGAATCTCAACACAAAAACACGATCAACTAACTCAAAATCAAACAAACACATCAAACACTAGTAGTAATACGTTAAAGAGTGACAAACAAACGCTACAATACCTTCGAGAGGAAAATCCTGGAAAGTACTGGTCGTAATCCCCTTCATAAACTCTCTCAAGTCATCAGTAACACCGAACTTCTCCAGATCCGGATCAGGAACCTCGGCATTGCTGTTGTTGTTCTCCTTCGGGACCGCGGAGTCGACGAGATTGTTGATCGCCGGCGGAAGCTGCGCCGTGATCTGATCCGCGCGCTTCAGAGCCTCGGCGGCGAACTCCTTCGACTTCTTCGAGGCCTCGACGGCGAATTCCTTCGATTTCTTCGACGCCTCAGCGGCTAACTCCATTGACCGCTTCGACGCCTCGGAAACGACGTCGGATAAGTTCGCGGAGGCGATGTGCTGCGTCAGCTCCTGCGATTTCTTCGCCGCTTCGTCGGCGAGGGTTCGAGCTCTCTGCCAGAAGTCCATCGGAGAGATTTTTCACGATCAGAGTGAAGAAATTTTGGGAGTGTGTTTAATGATCTGATGCTGGATTGATTTTTACGTAATTTGTGTTTGGTTAATTGCGTTCTGCGCCCAAAGTTATGGTGATATGACGAATGGGGATGTAAAATACAAATTATAGATCATAGTTTCTTATTCTTTCCTCTAAAAGTATGAGACGTTTTTCATTTTTTACTCTATGAAAACGAAGCATACTAGTATTTAATATTTTTTATTTTATTGCAACAACGATTTTTACAAACTTTTCTGAAATATATCGAAAAGATCTCAAAACTTTGCGAAATATTTCTAAAATTTAGCACACCGACCGTGAAAACGAAACTATGATCCATGATACAAATATGTCATTTTTTTACCTCTTAAATGACCATTATGTTAGCAAATTTCACCGTGAGTATATTGAGGTAAATTACATGAATCAATGTTTCTTCCTTTTCCATGAAAAGTACTGAATCGTTTTCATTTTTTACTCTATATAAACGAATCATGGAAGTATTTTTTACGCCTATCGCCACAACAACTTTACCGAGTTTCCTCAAACATATCGAAATGATTTCAAATTACTGTGAAAAGTTTCTAATATTTAAAGTACTGAAATATACAATGAAAACAAAACTCTGATCAATAGACAATTGTTTTGGTCACTAGTTTGGTTATTTCTGCTGAAATTGTTAAACGTATGCACTGCATGTCCATCCATATAAAAAAGTTGCACACAAATTGTTCATGGTGCAATTTGCTAAAGGAATTGAGATTTTTCAGGTGGGAGATTTATTTCATGTTTACAGAGTGTAAGTTGCTAAAATCTGCAAAATGCAATTCGGCCTTTAAATTTGATTAATTTGTGTAACTTCCTATTCTATTTTATTTTCCTTTGAGTGAGTAATTAGGCCCCACGGGTGAATTAGATGCGAATGGGTTTCATGTTGAATGGATTCAAAAGATACCCAATTTGTACCAAAATGGATCTTGTTCATTCCGTTATAAATCAGTAATTACTAAATTCATTTTATTCGACCTGTCTGATTCAACTTTATTCGTTCATTATAAAATTGCATAAGTCAAGTTTCTTTAGTTAAAATAAGTGTGTCTTAAAGTCCCAATTGTAATCAAATTGTATTCTTAAATTACGGAAATTTGTGAACATAAATTATAGAAGCCCAATAATCTTAAAGAAATAGAAAAATGTTGATCAAATAAATTTTAAAGACATAGCATTATTATTTTGTCCATTTCAAAAACAGACAATGACAAACATGTCTATACAAAACTCTGAGAAGTAAGAGGCAGAAGAGATAGAGCATGTGAGCAGATGGTTTACAAATTTATAATAATTCACAAGAACAAAAAGGAACTTAAATCACATAGCTACATTACTGCCTGCTAAATGGACTATTCCTCCACCTTAATGGGCCGGTCTCGAGTCCAATAACAAACTCGGGCCACTCACATTTGCAAGTCTGCTCATCAATTCAATCAAGACCGAATGCACACGCGGGTTTGGGTCTCAAGACCCACCAAGTGGATGGACCACTTCTGAAATAAGACGTGGAAAAATGCCTTCTTGTGATAAATTTTGGAAAACTAATTGAAGAGTGTGGCCTACACTGCAATATCAAATTTAATATGAAAAACTGGACAATTTCAATTTAACTTTGTGAGTAAAGTTTGTGAAATAGCAATTATCCTCACTTCACAAGAAATAAATACTAGGATAGTAAGAAATCTTAATTTAGGTAGAATTAAGGAGCCTGTGTGTGTTTCTACTTCTAGAGCCTCAAAGTAGAGAGTATTACGATGCAGAATGACTTATATGCGGACACTTAAGATATTGTTAAATTGGTAATACTGAAATCTATACATGCATTTTCTTCTAATATTGAGGTTTGAGCTAACAGTTAGGCCAAAATGTGGTCCTCAAGAAAATGATTTAATGTTGCTAGAACTCTGGACATCACGAAGTTAAATTCCCTCAGCCTTTATGTTCATTCTTCATTTTTAAGAAGATCGTTGCAATCAAATCAAACCTTGGTAGAGAGACGAATATACATAACATGCTATTCCTTAAGCTACAAGGGCACAATGGTCCACCTCAACAACAATCATCTAGACTATATTTTTATGACGTTACCCATCTCAACCTCTTCGTCTTTTTATAATAATTTCAAAGATTTAATACTAGAACACATCAAAGCTTTACCTATTTGGGATCCTTGGCTCCTCAAAAACATTAAAATTCTACTATTCTTGACACCATAGAAGCATCAATCGATCACACTAATGTGGAAGCATATCTTCAATAAGTTGTCTAAAGCAACACTTAGCGATGATCTCGCAACATGTGCAACAAGTTATGAAACAAATTATTGTCATTGTAAACAAAAATATACATTACATTTTTATATAATCTATAAACTAATATTATATAGATTGTCCCGAAATATGTAGTTAACATCCCAAATGTATTAGAAGTTTAAAATAAATTATACATCATGTGGACTGGGCCTTTTCTCTTGTGCATGCAATAATATGTCAAATGTGTATGCGATCCTCCTCAATATCTGCTCTATCAATAAGAGCAGCCATAGACCAACGTGGCAACCTGCGAACCAGTTATAACAAAATCCAAGGTGACGGATTTTTATAATTGGCCGACAGCTCGACAAAACCAGATTGCTAGCAGCGATGTTTCTCTCTATGTAAACCGTACACGTGTCATTTTCCGTCGATCCATCCAACAGCACGGAATGTACGGTCACGTCATGCAGCCCATTAGTATACAACCCACACGACAAAAAAGATTAGGCTCGAGACTTCGAAATAAAAACTCGTAATCCTCGTTCACGTGTTGCGTTTCATTGTAAATGATTTTATTTCAATTATTACATGAATAACTTAGATATATTGGAAAAATTAAAATAGGTAATCAGTGTTATAAATTTTGAATGCCACGCGAATCGAATATAAAAAACGGTTATATATGTTGGAAAAAACTAAAAATACATCATAAAATTTACACTAAATTCTAGGTGTATATTGCATTCACGTAAAAATTAGTTTACAAAGGTGTAACATTATTGTTGAAAACAACGTGTTAATAGTGAGTAATAATAAATTACTAATACATTTTATTCCATATCACATGTTATCTTTAGTAGAAAGCAAATAATTTTACGTTTTTTGATTTTAGGATATCTTGTTGTATACCTCTTTTTTTTCGTATGCTTTGACCTATAAAAAAAAAATAACCATATACAAATATAACTTATGCTAGTCCAAGTAGAGTTTATTTGCTACTAATTTGACATAGAGGGGCGATTAGTGTGAATTACTAGTGTAAGCAAACAATTCAAAATTAGCTCTTATTCGACAATTTCCTTTTAATATATTAAAATTTCTCCAGCAACAAACTATCTTGGAGTGTAATAAAAATTTAACAACGTTAAGGATTATTTCACGTGACTTGAAAGAGTTCGAGCTTCCATATCTAAACATTTTTTCGGACTTCCTTAATAAGACTTTTTAAGATAATAATAAGTGAGTAAAATCTGTTCATAATATTGGAGTTTCGCCAAATAGCTAACGAGTTGACGACTTACATATTGTGATTTTATAGTAAACATGGGCTTTCCTTTAAAAGTAGATATTTTTTTTTTCTTCATGGGGCCTTCCAAGGGAATGAGAAGGTAAAATAAAAAAAAATGTGTATGAAGATGCAAATAGAATATATATTTTACATTTTTTTCATAGATATACTTGATACGTAGAATCTTTGTAATTGACTAAGATACTCCAAGTTCGATTGACAATAGTCTACGCGATGACTCAAACACACACGTCATGTAGGTCTAGTCAAGTGTCTTGACTAAAACATTTAAATACTTAATCCTGAAAGAGTGAAGGTTGATATGACTCTAGAGGTCAATTTTGGAATTATAGTCTTATAAAGGTGACATATCTTTTCGACTCCACATACGAGTATTTAAAAACGCGTGATGCGCCTAAAACGGGCCAAGTTGAATTCGTAAGACCCAAACACACCTGACCGTTCTACTTTCAAGCCTGTGCATTTATTTGACGACACACATATCGAAGCCTTGACGACTCACCATTCGAGGCAAATTGACCATTAGAGGTCGATGTGAACTACGTAGTGAAGGTCGAGATGACTTTGTGAAGTCTTGCGTTGATCTTTGAAGGTTGTGGGAGATACCTTAAGAGGTCCTCCGGGATATAATAACATGAACATTGTGAGATGACTTTAGAGATTCTATGAGATATATCATACTCGTATTTAAGATGGTCGTATGTCATATGAGATCTTAATTGAATGTCAGTTTGGTTCGAGTTATTAGAAATGGAAGCAAATTACATCGCTTATCATTTATCAAGACGATGCTCGTTCTAGTGTGCGTAAGTCTAAATGGTCGGGCCAATGTCATTTTGTTTGGCGTGTCTCCAAAGTGAAATGACATGTTTATATGGATCAATGTGAGTTCTATTAGATTAATAAGTCCACCACATTACAATATGCGATAATAAATTGACGAATTGTATCAATTATGGTATACCAATGGTAAATAGTTGAAAAAGATCAAAACCAAAAAAGAAGAGATAAAAACTAGCATGCAATTGCATCACACAATAGGGCTTCTAAGGTAATTTCATCACTTGGATACTACTGTCATTTCCACCAACTTGGGAGGGCAAGCACGTCATTTCAACTCCACAAGCCTTAAAATATAGAGACAGAGAGATAATACTGAAGTGGAAGATTTGCTACTAAGAGGATATTTGTTTGTCAGAGTTAGAGAGAGAGAGAGTGTGTGAGCTCGCCCAGCTATAACTTCCCCAACAAACTCAAAAAATCTCCCCAAATGCCGCTGAAACCATCTCCTTGATCAAAAAAAAAATAACAATAAACTATGCAAGACCTACACACCACCACCACCGGCGCCGCCGCAAGGTTCCTCCCCGCCGGCGACCGCCGATTGCGCCCTCACAATCACCAATCGCTAAAATGTCCCCGCTGCGACTCGCCGAACACGAAATTCTGCTACTACAACAACTACAACCTCTCGCAGCCGCGTCACTTCTGCAAATCCTGCCGCCGCTACTGGACCAAAGGCGGCGTGCTCCGCAACGTCCCCGTCGGCGGCGGCTGCCGGAAGAGCAAGCGCGCGAAGATCAAAAACGACGACGTTAAGGATCGTAAATCGAGTGAGAAGAGCTCGAGCAGTGAGAGTTCTAGCCTCACCGCCGCCGTGACGGAAGAAGTTACCGTTAATGTTACTGTTAATACCGTGCCGACGAGTAATAATACGGCGGCGTTTAATTATCCTGATTCGAGTTTTTTTAACGTGAATAATAATCAGAGTTATTTGAGTAATAATCAGCAATTGACGGTGGAGAATGATGTTAATCAGGCGATGGACGGTCAGATCTTCGCGGCGGAGATGGGGAGTTTCACGAGCTTGATTAATTCGACGGAGAAAATGACGGAGTTTGATGTGCAAACGGCGCCGTTTGGAGTTAAGGAGAATCCGACGGTGGAGATTGGTGGAGGAATGAGAAATGACGGTTTTGGGGCGGTTATGGACTGGGGGACAGGTGGCGGAGATCAAGGGCTGTTTGATCTGACGGCTGGTGTTGATCCGTCGTACTGGAGTCAAACGCAGTGGACTGATACTGATCAATCGCTTAATTACCTACCTTAGTGAACTTGAACTTGATTGATCTCACATTTCATTAATGTAAATTTTATTTTTCTGTATTTTTTTTTTGGTTTTGCAATGGGTGTTTTTTTTTTTTTTTTTGAGCATATACCATAAGTGCATAGCTAACTTCAGAAGGTCTTTTTTGTGTTGCCTTTTAATTTTACTTTTTTTTTTTGGAATTTTATTCCTACTTTTATTTTAGTGTATTGGGGATTAAGTTGATTTGAGTATACAGGGTTTGGATTTGGCTGAGGTTTGGTGTAATTGTTTCGAATATTAATTATTATTATTACTATTGTTTTGTCTCAATTGTGCAAGCTGCCAATATGTGAAATATCTTGTTTGGTGAATTGATTGGTCACACAATCATTTATTTGCGGAAAATATCGGTAGACTTATGGATTGGAGATCAAATACCTAATGAAAGGCACTAAAATGCTTAGAAGAAGGATATGCTTATATTAATTGATTTCTAGGACATAATACATTTTGTAAAAGTAAGTAATCAGAATTAGGAAAAAATTGTTTCAACTTAAAAACGTTGCGGTGAATTAGCCTAACTTAGCTACTAATATTTTTGGCATTATCCTTATAATGCTTTTAGCAATTGGAAGACTACGGAATATGATATTTGTGTACTAAAACCAAATATGATATTTATGTACTCAGTCCATATAATAACCTTAAAATACTTATGTACTAAAACTATATAATTTTTATCTCGAGATTCTGCCTCGAATTAAACGGAAAGCACCCTTTTCAGATTCTTTTTAGAAACGAAAGTTAGACTGATTCTATTTAGCTTTGTCCTATTAATTTAAATTCTGACAATTGAGATTCATGTGATGATATCCTTGTTATTACCGACTTCTCCAGAATACACTCTGCATGGTTATATTGCACATTTTCCTTTTATCATACTTTTATCATATATATGAGCAGGAATTATATTATTTAATTGATGTGCATGATGCAACGCATAACTCATAATTCAAAAAATTATAAATTGTTAAATAATATGATAAAATGGTAATAAGGATTTCAAAAATAATTTTTCAAGCACGACATATTTGGTTGAGCTGAGGGACAACAATGGATGGGGAAGTAAGTCATGTGGTCTGTTGGTGAGTGGGGCCCACCATTGATTCAGCTATGCACAAGTCCAAAGCTCCACTATAGTTCCACGTGGTCACCTGATGTTGACACAGCATACGTGTCGCCATCTCAGTGGTCCTGACGGTTGGGGGTCGGTTTGTCCTGTACCGCCTGCTCGCTCTCGATCGACGTCGGTAATTTCTCAATTTGAAGTCCTTCATTAGCACGGGGATTAACGAATAATCGATGCTTATAGTTTAGTCGTTGAACTTAAAATGTAAATGATGACATTTTTGAAAATGGAAAGAATTGTTGTCTGAATATGTTTACGTACATATGTACTATTACTTTTGGATTTTATTTGCACACATCATCAATAAATATTTGTAAGCAAACTTTGGAGCAAATGCAAAAAGAGGTAGAATTTGTTATCTTTGTCTCGAGTTCTTATATACGCAAAAGAGCAGATTGAACCTTTCAGTATGTGCGTCTCTTGCTTAATGTAATTTTTAAACCATAGCTTCTATCTCGAAGATTTACTCATGCGCACCCAAAGTTGTGTGCGTTTCTCATGGCAAAGAATTTTGTAACTTGAAGCAATGTAGTGGATATTGAAACCAAGAAATTGTGTTTGGACGTATGTGTTTATTGAAGAAAACATTTCATGCCTTGATGCGTGAACACATCGTGCAACGGACCACTAATATTGCATATTTTTCTACATATTAGTGTATAAAATTCTACATGAGCCAATCTTAATATAGTACTTTAGCACCAATAATTGAATGGTATTCATCACACCATCTTGTTACAATTACAAGGTAAGTCTCTATCCACATAGCTAGTTTGCTAAAAAACAAACCCTTAACAGTAATTACATCTCAACTCCATGTAATTAATTCAGATTAATAAGAATTACAATCAAGCAAGTTTATCGGGTTCACGGTAACATTTCATGCTCTGGAGAGGCTATTTGCCTTATTGTGTTGTACGTATTAGGTACAATTATACTCTTGTAAAAGCTTGATCGTCGTATTTGAAATTTCTATATTAGTCATAAGTTGCTCTAGGTGTCGCATGATTTTGAATTTTTTGTCTCCTTACAATAATATGATCTGGTTTTTACTTCACATCAGTGTGTCCGTTTTTTTCTTTTTGGCATAATCACTCATTGTTAAATTTAGGATACGATCAATAAGCTTGTTACGTTCTCGTATACTTTAATTGTTACATCACAAACAAGAGATGTAAAAGGACCTTGCAGTATATATAGAATCAAAGTGGAGTTATCCCTAATATGCTTGGGCCATGTATATCTTAGCGAAAACTAGCCAACTCGAAGTAAAAGCCAAAGTTTGGCTTATTGCAAGACAATAAATCTAAATAAAGAAGAGCAATTGAGCTGTCACTTAATTCAATTCAATGTTTTAGGTTTATATCCTATTCCTTCGAGATCATCTTTATTGGCTTGTTCTAGATTGTACTCGATTTAATGCATATTCTATTAGAAGTTAAAAGCATTTTGATTACACAATTATACAGTTGCGCCAAGATATATATGGAAAATTACTATATGTTGACATCTTATTCATTACCATAGACTCCTCTCAACAATATGTAAATTACTAAGTGGGCGAAGTAAATCTTTGAACATGGCGGGAGTTAATAGTACATTTATTCATAACACGTTGCGGGGATAGACCAAGTGTGGCTCATAGTCATTCTAATGAAAGCTTGCTTATGTATTTTTATGCGCTTGATATTTGTAAATGGGTCATTAATTTAAAAGCGTTATTGTTTTTAGCATTCGAAGTCGAGTTGTTAATGTACTACAATATTAAGTTTTTATAAGTGCCATAAACAAATGAAAGTTGTCGTGAGGTAACGTCTTAAAGGCATATACTTATTTGTCGCATTTTGAAGGTCCTTCGCGCCCCTACAACCCAAGTTTAGTATAACTCTGTATGATACATGTTATCTTACCAATTATCACCTACAAATATTTGAATCTTTTTATATCTCAAAATTTATTCTAACTCATGTTACCTGCAAATCTTATAATTTAAACCCTTGCTGCAACCGTGAGACGAATGCCATAATTAGAATATATGTATATATATAAAGAAAAAAACAAAATAGGAGTATAGTTGGGACTAGTGACAGGTAGTATAGCTAGCTAGCATAGGAGTAAGTGGTGGGGACTAAGAAATATTGATTTGATGTGGTGAAGTGGATTGGTGTAGTTTTAGTGTAGGGGTCCTTTACTGGTTTGTTAGGTAGTGGTAGTACTATTGTCAACAATTACTTACAAAACAATACTACAATAGTGGTGTTGGTGTTATATAGTAGTGTAGGTGGGGTGGGGGTAGGGGCATGCAAGAGGGGGGATGGTGTGTGTTGACCCCTCACTCCATGTGCGATAGCAAATTCAATGCAAGTCGTGTTCGAGCATCTGTTATATGACTAAGTTGTGGGCCTGTATCACACTCTTAATTATGACACAATCGTCACACGCGTGGAAAATTTTTCAATATTTTCTTTTTGGTAATTTCTCATTTTATATTTTGTAGTTTGTAGTAGGTTTTTTTTTAATAAGAGTTTTGGGTCAATCAAAGTTTACGCTTGTTATCTTCGCCCACTATTTTAATACTTTGTTTTAACGTAAATTGAATATACGGAGGTCCTAGTTTCGAGTTTACCGGGTACACTTGCAATGAAAAACTGTAGTGTGAGGTTGGTCGATGTTACCAGCGTAGACACTCTAATTCTTAAATTATGAAAATAATTGTAAACAGTCAAAAATTGTCGAATTCGTGAAAATAATCAGATTCAAAAGAAACGATTCTACTCATGTATACGGTCAAAAATGGTTGAATTCATGAAAATGATCAGAGAGTAAATTCATTATTATTTTAATCAATCCAAATTACATGTTGTTTGTCGTAAATTTGGAGATTTTTTTGTTTGAAATGAACCGTATTGTTTTATAGCTAATTGCATTTGCATATGCTGCAGGAATTTGTTTGAATTAATTGTTATCTTTATTATCTATAACACAAACATCTTTTGAAATAAAAAAGAAATATTTTATCACTAAAAAAAGCTTCATATATGCATGCGTAATTACTTGGACCTTATGGAAATTGACTAAATTCAAGGGGTGTAGATATAATTATATCATTTTTAAAAATTAAATGCAGGGGTGTAAGACGTATTTTTTTTTATTGTTTCATTTGATTATATATTGTTTTGATGCCGTTCCGTGCGTCACAAGGGAATATAACTGAATTGAAATATTAACTTACGATCACTATAAGTCAAACGAAATAGTACTGCCTTGCGTGATGCAAAAGATGGTGACTTATAAAAATATCTATTAAGTTATGGTCAATTCGGTCTATCAAATTTGTATTGTCTATATGTCATGTTAGAAACTAAAAAGCACGAATAGCTTCTACCAATCATGCGTATTGTTATCACTTATCCTCTCTCGAGTCCTTGACAATATAGCTAATATACTTACGTGAGAGTTTATACGATGTACATATTTTTTGTTTTTAGTTAGACCTCGAGGTCTTTTAACTTTACAGAGTTTGAGACCAATCCTTATTTGTATCTCGTTGTTGCTGTTAGTCTGAGAATTCTTTTTATGTACGGAAATCACCAAACACATAACGTTATACTAAATAGATATATCGCTAACTCTTCACATGAAAATTCAAGAGACTATATATAAACATTGAATCAACCCATCCCATTATTATGTACATATAAGTACTAGACTCCCCATATCAATCTAACTTGATTATGTTAATATGTAGCATTATTACCGGATCTCATATTTTCATATTATGTCATAACAGTCTAGTTTGCGCGTGTTTATAAGTTCTAGCATTAGTACCATCACATTAATTATTAATAGAACGTAATTTGGTCCATTGCTATCTACCAAATGACCCCTAAGATATAAAAAATAATCACATTGAGTGATATCTGTTTGCACTTTGCATGTAATAGAGACATTCATCCAACATAAGCTTAAACAAATGTCGTACTATACGTTTTTTTTTCCAGTCCCAATCGTTCATTAACAGGAAAAGGATGCAGACCTAACAATAAATTAAACTTGAAACCGTATCTCTCTTATGCAAAAAGCGGTTTGTTAATCCATAGAAAGTCTTACAAAGCCTTATCTTAATGGCCATTAGTGTAACTGATTTTGTAGCATTCAGACAAATCTTAAATAGTCATGAAACTAGCTGTAAAACACTTAAATATACTTTGTACAGCAGGAGAATTAAGGGTGTAATAACAATAAGCCCTTTTTTTCATGTATGTTTTCTACTTGATTTAATTAAGACATTCAAGTTTTAAATAGCCACAAAACACAATTTAAATTTATAGTATTGTAATGTTTTAGAACACTAGAAAACCTATTTAGTCATGATATATCATAATGTTATTTATTTGTATACAAAAGTAGGTCATCAACTCGCCGAATCATATGCTATTATTAATTTCTCTATATATATTCACTGTTCAGCATTGAGGAATATAATCTATTTATGCAACAATATTGATTAAGCTTATTTGGTGCGCCTCTCAGACTCTTATCAGTTACTCCTAAAATCGTCGATTTTAATATAACTACATTTAATTATTGTAATCGTCTTTAAAACAATATCTCAAGGGCGTAAAAGTTGATCGAGAGCATGCAATAATTCCTACATTATTTCTATATATGCTTGGCAGACAACTCTGGTCATGAATTGAAGTTTTCGATTTCGGCTTATATTTCGATCAACTAATAATAATGAAAAAATCGAGTAGCTTTTGAGATGTTTCACGAGAATAAAAACAAAAATAGTTGTTGAAGTTAACATAATTATACCTACAAGTTTCGTTTCGACAAGAACCATTTAGGTATTTTTCGTGAACGTTTGAAAAATTTGATTCATGTAATGTCACGAACTCAAGTTTTTTGTTCGCGGTGAGAATAAATTTTGTTCGGCAGGGGAATATCAGGCGGGTGGTTCTAATCTCATAAACTTGTTTTTTAAATTTCAAGAATCTGTAAGGGGTGTTCTTATAATTAGGCCAAACCTCAGGTGGTTAAGTGTAGTTATCCCCTGTATTATATGGCCCATTTTCATATTGTGACGGCATGCTTGGGGCTGATATTATTGGTTTGGATTTCATATTGATAAAGATAAACCAATCTGGGCCTGGACTGAGTTTAGTACTGGACTAATGCATTTGTTAAAGTTTGAGCTTGTTTTTTAGTTAAGGTAGGTATCTAAAAAAGTTATACTTACAACTATACAAAAAAAATAATAAACTAATTTCTTAATTATGATTTTAAAATTTAAAGACTTTTTACAAAAATCTTATGATTTGGACAAGAGTAACGGGCCAAATCCAAAATAATTCAAAACAAGTATCCTCAGTCCTCTCTCATCAACTGCTCCAAAAAAGTAAAATAAAAAATAAAAAAGGAAAAAGAATCTAAGTCTCAAAAAAATTCAAATTAATTTTTCCCACTAAACTTAATTAATATAATGAAATGAATCCCACTACTCCTCCTTTCTGATTCTTTTTTTCCCATTTCAACAGTGAACAGAACAGATCCATGGCCGGCAGATTGTACGAACACCACCAGAACAATCATTTGCTCGATTTGCAAGACAACAACAACAGCGCCTCATGGCTCTCCGGCGCCGTCGACGACGACCTCAGTCAAACCCTATCTTCTCTCTCCGCCGCCGCCGCCTCTTCCGCCGGCGCCGTCGATCCTGTTCTCTACAACAATCTCGTCGAGATGGTGCCTCTTGTTCAGTCTCTCATTGTGAGTCGCTGCTTTTGTTTCTTCAATTTTTGCCGTTATTGTTTTGATTTTTTTTTTTTGTTGCTGTTTTTGGAATTTGATGTTAGGATCGGAAGGCGAGTAGTTCGTTTACGAGGCGAGGTTCGATGATCTATACGAAGACGCCGTCTAGAGAATCTCTTTACAACAAGGTGATTTGTTGATTTTATGCTTTGGTATTTGCTTCTGAAGAAATTGTGACTGTTTGACTTGATTCAGTTGGTCAAATTGGTTTAGTAGCGGTAGAAAATCTAGATGATTGAGCATTCAATGTCGATCAGCTCTGACGGCTGCCGATTGATATCTGTGATTTTCGGATTTGTTTCTTTGTTTGGACCTATATAAGCTTGTGCCTTTTGCAATAGGTGATGCACATTTGGTAGTAAATAATCCTTGCAAAGGAGAGTTGATGGTTGAGCTGTGTTTACCTACTGGATGTTAGAACAATTTGGTTTTAAAAAACGAAGAAAATTGACGGCGCAGTTGCTTCGACGGGTGCTTTGAAGCTACTTCGTTTAAGGCTTATTTTGCTCCCACCAGTTGTAAATTGATAGGACAAGCAAATAGCCTGTATGATACCAATGGAATTCATCGTTTCTTTTGCACTAATAGTAAGAGTATCTAAGTGTTTTGTGGAGCAAATATAACATAAGCATTTGTAGGAGAAGAATGTATTGACAACTTTTGTAACAGATAATGTGCTTGATCTCTGATGACATATCTATTCATCATTTGTTCACAGATTAGTTTAGAACCACTAGTGGAAATAAAAAGTTTGTTCAACTCTCTAATTCCTGTCATGATAGTTATCACTTTTAATTTTTTCAGAAATTCAATATAAAATAGACAGCTCTTGATTCACCCATGACCTTTTGAGTTACATTATCATCCTAGAGATTGGCTATACTTGTTTTGTGGACGTAAGTATGAGTATTACTCAACCCCGATTGCACGGATAAGTGAGTTGCCTTTTGCTTCATTAAGAGGACAACTGGTAGACTGTTTATGAGTTTTGCCCTCATAATTGAGGCTTATGGGCACATGTCAAACAAGTGATGCCCCCTCTTCTCTTAGGAAGTGTTCTCTTATTGAGATGACATATCATGCTTCACCCATGTGCATTTCTTCACTGGAAGTCCTTTTACTACTTCTCTTAACCACTTGCTGGTTTTTAGATGCAATATGCTAAAAATTGTTCGAAGATTGAGATATGACTGGCCGTGTCTAGATTACATATAAATCATAAATAGTGGACATTTCTAAATACAGAAATTTTTTAAAACAAATTTGTATTATTGTAGCTTAAATATGGAAGTCACTGGTTGTAATTTGATAATTTTCAGTATTGCGATATCTTAGATATAGTATCTAGTGGTTTATCCGCGTAGTAATTCGTGATAATATATGTACCCCCATTTTTCTGTATTTGGTCAGTTTGAGTAGAGTCTAACAGTCGTGAAATATTTTTTATGTCATTATTGTTTTTCCGAGGCTAGCTAATTATTTTGTGGATCATAAAGTGGGTTCTGGTGTTGTTATTTGCTGCAGACAGCTGGAAGAAGTGCTGCTCTGTCAACAAAAAAGAATAAAGATCAAAACAAGAATGCAGCCAACCAAGATGGATGCACTGACAATATATCTGTTTTTTCTTCAAGCTCATTGCTCTCTGAAAAGGATAGAGAAGAATTGATGACTCTGCGGGACCAAGTAGAGGATCTAAAAAGGCAATTAACAGAAAAAGATGAACTTCTTAAATCAGCCGAAATTTCAAAGAATGAATTGACTTCCATTAACATGAAATTTGATGAACTTAAAAATGAGGCTGCAGATAAGGATTCTTTGATCAAGTCCACTAAACTACAGCTCTCTGATTTAAAGGTATGTTATGCTCTCAGTAATTCAAGTTAATCATTAACATGAAATCATGTAGTTTCTTCTGGAGCATCTAGTGGCCTTTGTTGAATTTGCCAAGATTCTCCAACTCATTTTTGATGCCACCTTTACTATCTCAGAGAAGTAACACATGTATCCATTGCTATTTTTCCTCTCCTACTAGTTTACTGCCATTACCCTCAGTTTGTGGTACTACGCATTTGTACGTTAAATGGGGGGCATAAAACAGAAGAGAATAGATTGAATAATAAGCAGAAGTCAGTTTTTTTTTCTTACATGTTGGGTGATAAAAGATCTTAATATCAGGGATAAGTCACCATGTTCGGACATTGACTTTCTCCAGAAATCTAATATTGAAGGTGAAATATAAAAGAACAAATCCCCCAATTTATTATTCACTGTGTGCCTGAAGGGTCGTTGAAACCTGTGACCAAGGGCAGATCTATGCTTGTTGCTTGGGAACAATGGAGGAAGATGAGCGTCGTGGTTTTTTCTGCTTAGATTCTCTGTTGGAATAAACTCAGTTGCTTTATATTTGACTTTAGCTCTCCACTTGGTTGCTGCTTTGCTGAAATATGTGTTTTCTGCAATTTCTATGGCGCAGATATGTGGTCATTGTTTTGAACAGTGTCTCGCCTCTGTCTTTTTTGGGAGGGAGAAAGATGGAGGAAGAGAGAGAATGTCCCTTAAAATAATTGATTTTCGCTTTTTTTTTTTGCAGATTAAGCTTGCTGACAAACAAGCAGCTGTGGAAAAATTACAGTGGGAGGCAATGACTTCCAACAAAAAAGTGGAAAGCCTTCAGGGAAATCTAGAGACAGTCCAAGGAGAGATTTCATCCTTCATGTTATTAATTGAAGGATTAACCGGAAACAATTTTATCAATTCTGTTGGAGATTATGACGTAGCCCCTTATCTTCTCGATCAAAGTCACGAATTAGTAAGTTGTTACCACCCTCATACCCCAATATTCATCTCCCCCATGTTTCATCCATCTTTATTTAGTGTCTCACCCCCTAATTTAGGCACAAGATACCTCTATTCCGTGGTTTTTGTGCAAGTGAATACCTCAAGCACTATCCTATACCAGTATCAACCATGCTCATGCTTGCCCCTTGTGTTTTTACTAATCTTATAGATACTCTCGCTCTTCTTTTGGATGAATAGAAATCTTTTCAAAACTCTTTTTTTGGGAATGGTGCATTTGGTTTGTATAAGGACTATCGACTCATTCTCTCAAACTGGGCAGGACTTTTTAAACGAAATGGAGATGCAGAAACTAGAAGCAGCCAGAGAAGAGTATATTACAGCTGTGGTGGCCGCAAAAGAAAAGCAAGACGAAGAATCTATTGCAGCTGCTGCTAGTGCAAGATCCCGTTTGCAGTCAATTGTTCTAAAATAAACGTAAAATTCGGCTATGGAAGGAACAGCTTTTACGAAGTTGCCTGCATTTTTACAAGAATATTTGTCAGTAGCTTATGTATGTCAGCTTGCGAGAATGAGACTGGTGGCAGTCTATTGATGAGTAGTTGAGCGTGTTAATATAGAATATTCAGATTTGAATCCCTGGGTCCTTTTTGTATATCATGTTGAAGTTTCTTTAAGTGCCATTTTCACTCTGGCGCTGGTTGTACTGATGTGTAATGGAATTCTCTGTTGACATTCTAGCAAAGTTTCGATTTCGTTGTGTAATTATTAAATCGAATGTTATTTTTCACATCCTCAATTTGATGTGATACACAGTACAATTCTTTTTTAGTAAAATGTTTGACAACTTCAGCGACTTTTATTAATTCAAATTGCACATGTACCTACTTCTTTCACAGAATTTCAAATACTTAAAACTACTTTCAAATCATATTTTAGAATTTGAACTTCCACCAACTTTTTGTGTAGCATTAGCTGCACAAGTTTCTTTGGAACTTCAACGGAACCGGGTTCAACATGGCTCGAGTGTGAAGGGAGGAGAAATATTGTTCAGATGATGGTCAAATTGGAGCTACAACACTTTACAATTTAAAAAGTTTAAGAAATAAATAGTATATAAAAGAGTAATAACATAGAAATTATTACAATGTTCAAAATCCTAGTGTAAAACGACAGAAATAAACTGTGACTAAAACCTACTTCTTGTGACAAAAAATTAATAAATTATTGCAATATTAAACAAATGTAGCATTTAATAATGAAAAATTAGAATCTACAGCAGTGAAGTTGCACACTTCGGGCCTTGTTTTTATCTGATTTGGGCATCTGAACCGGGCTTCCAATCCACTCAATGCTCAATCTGCACATCTTAAAATCATATTAGCAATTCTCTTGTCAATTTAATGATTCAAATTAATATTAACTATCCCTTGAATTGTAGTGAGACTTACACTGGGAAGGCAAAGGAGCTTGTGCTAGTGTCTGATAGATTAGAGTCACAGGACTCAAATGAGTCCACTTTTTGTGCAATTGGTTCCTCAACTGGGTTGGTATCTTTTATTTCATTTGGAGGCTGTTCACTCTCCATTTCCTTGCTCCCTTTTTCACCAACCTGCAGTAAGTCCAGTTAATTGGTCTCATTACATTATGAACACAAATCCATACATGTACAAAGTATAATCCAAATATTTATTGGATAATTTTGTTAAAAAACTATTTGATGCAATAATTAATTATAAACAGTAAGCAATTATTTTCTACTAACCTTCATATCATTTTTATTCTCATTGAATGCTTCTAATTCCGATGGTTTGCCTTCATTAATGACGTGGATTGCTCCATCTTCTTTAAAGCAGAATACTATGTACTCCTCCTCCGATACTCGCGGCCAACTGCTTGAATCCGATACGGCAGCACTTCCATCTTTCGCAGCCCGAACACCACCGCTACGCTTATTTCCGGACGAACTTTCAACTGATTTTCCGTCCTCATTCGCCATTTTCTTTTTTCTACGGCCTTTTCTTCGTCTATGAGAGTTGAGAATCATTCCCTCGTGCGCCATTTGCGCTGGTACATCCCGTTCATCTTCTAGTCCGAAACACAAAAATATGAGTAAATAGCGTATAATTACCTCCAGCGTGTTAACTCTTATATATGTTACATAAAAAAAAAAAAAAGGTTCATAACTTCTATTGATTTTAACAAGTTGCACAATGCATTCTTACTAATTTTCTTCGGTGTGTGACACAAAATGATCACCATACCTTTAATTAAATTGTATTCTCTCCATTCTTGTTAATTTAAACGGAAAAGACAAACAAAATGAACTTTGTTTTTAATATAAGAAAAAAAGGTAAAATGATATATTAGGATGAAAATTCGTCCCCTACTCGGCTACCCTCCACTTTTTGCAAATGAATTACACTTTCATATAAAATGGAATTATTTCCCACGTATAAAATACACAATAGTAAGTTATCTAATGTTATGTCAAAAAACCCAAAACATCCTACGTCTAAAACAACATGTTCGACTCTTACACAACAAAAACTCAAAACAATTATACATAAGAAGTTAAACGAAAGCAAGTTAATATATAATTATAATTACCTAAAGGAAAACGGCAAGCAAAAAAACACGACGCCAAATCTTTAACCCGCCATCGAACAACTGGAAAAGGTGAGCTCATGATCGACGTCTCTTACAAGCGGCGGCTGTCTTTTAGCTTTTCTATGTGTGTTTGTGTTTGTGCGTATGGTTTTTTCTCGTGAGTGAGAGAACAAGTGCATTAATGTAGTAGAATGTGTGTGTAGTAAATACAGAAACTTTTTAAAATTTGAAGGATAGGGGGGAAAATATATTATTATATAATTTTTAAATATTTTTGGCTAAGCCATTAACGAGGGAGTTACAAACGTTGGGTTGCATGATGGTGGCAGTTATGGTATGAGAGTAAAACGTGCAGATTTACATGCCAACTATGCCGTTGCTTCCTATTAATTAATTATGACGCCACCAATAAATTTTTATTCAAATTTATTATCATCTAGAGAGAACACCCCAAAATGAATGTATGAAAAGAAATTAAACCGGGTTTGGCCAATTTGTGTCACGAATTAAATAAATGCCATCCCACAACGGTACAATTTTCTCCGAGGTTATAAACATTTATACATGCATTTATAACCCCGCCAACATATTGCTAACCATGTATCACCACCTAATACTTTATTTTAATTTATATTGTATCTGTAACGATGAAATATAAGCTTTATATTATCTTAATAATTATACCTTAGCCATAGGTACTTGTAACATCCAAACTCGGAGTTATTAATTCGTGCAGCCGCCGCTTATGAAGTGCATAATATATAGTAGACTAGATTCAATTGTTTTTTTTTTTTTTTTTTTTTTTTAACAATTAATATACATGCAATTGTAATGATTTTATAATAATTGAGGAAACTCTACGATCAATTTAGATTACAAGTTACAACATTAAACAGATGCATCATCTGCGTCGTAATAGTCTTTCCTGTTGTACATGTTAATCGAATTCTCTATATGTTTCAGCCTATTAATTATCATTACCTTTTTTTGGAAGATTTCCGAAAGTGTTTCACTACTATATTGAAAAAATAAAAAAAGGTATGAAAGATATATAGCAAGCACGATTGGCATAGAAAATATCATTATATAAGTCCGCTCCTCTATTTCAAAAATAAAAAGAAGTTTCTATGTTACTCCGTAAAAACATAAAGAACTGGATCTAAAGACATAAGTATCTTTCAAGCGTAAGCATAACATTGTTAATCTTGAGTTTTAATGAATTTCCAAAATAACCCTATCTAAATAGAAATTAATTTCCTCATAGATTGCCACATTTACATGTAATTATTACTACCTTATACTTGTTTTTCTTAATTATTGGATATACCTTATATTTCATTTTTTGTATTAATTCTGATTTCTTTGGTTAACACATTTTTTTTTCAACCCACGAAATTCTTCTGGCTATTGGAGAAATTGATCTAAAGACCAAGCCGAATACGAAGACTATTTTATTAATATCTGGCACGCCTTATTTTGGTATGACACGTGACAGAGTCTAAGTGGACCATACCAAAAAAAAAAAAAGGCAACCAATATGCCTAAGCCACGATAGATTTTGGTATGACACATGACAGTTTGATCGTAGGCAATAGTATTGAACTTGAAGTCGTCAAATCGATCTCGCAACTGATCATTAATCCCAAACCTCAATTTGATTGACCCTCCACGTCAATATGACATGTCTAGCATGATTAAAAGTAGCTTTGGATCTTTATATTGAAATTTATCTGAACAAATCACATGTAAATACCTGTATCACAAAATAAAGTATGTCATTTTCACTCATCATCTTGAGAGTTCGATCGATTGTGACCTTGAATTGATTATAATATATATACATGAGCACGATCGTTAGTGTTATTTGCTACTTATACCACAAAGCGTCTTACGTGGATCAACACTCAACCTAGTCTCAGGTACAAAGTTACTAACTTAGATCATCCCAAACTTAAGTTGAATATAGCTCTAAAAGGATTAAGATAAGTTTGATGTTGATCAAATTATCAAGTTAACCAACGAGAAAATATACCGCGCATCAAATACCAAGAACTGAAATTTATAATACAGTAGTATAGTCTATCTTTATGAAATACCTTGGAAGGGACGTCACGTTTGGATGAATAAAGACACTTTTAAATAAGAAAACAATTTGATGAAAATAAACAAGAAACTGATCAAGAGCGAAGTTCAAGAAGATAAGTTCATTAATATTTTATCAAATTGACGAAGAATTTTGAGAGAATATAGCGATGTCAGCTGGGGACACTACGTTATGGATCTAGAATAAAGCATATTTTATTACTCTGTCTAAATCTTGATAAGTTATTTTAAGAACTTATACCGATTTTTCTTACATTTCAACTTATACTTCCACAGTTAACGCCAATGATATAGTTATAATCAACTTAATTTAACAAACTAAATTATAGACGTTTAACACCAAAGTTAGATAATTTTGATTCGTCTAAATATGTCAAAATTAGATTCTATGTAGGCCATTAAAGGCAATAAAACGAAAAATGCGGGGCCCTTTTCAACTACTCTCTCCCAGCAAAAAAAGTGTAGGTGAGTGTGTGTGCTCTTAAATCACGACCCTCGTTTTTTCTAACTTTCCCTCCAATAAAAACACATAAAACTTGCAGATTTTTCTTTTTTTTTGCCGATGGGTTGGGCTATAGCTTTACACGGCGGCGCCGGAGATATTCCCCGTTCTATGCCGCCGGAGCGTCTCGAGCCGCGTAAGGCGGCGCTTCGTCACTGTCTTCAAATCGGCGTCGATGCTCTCAAGGCCGGTCGATCGCCATTAGACGTTGTCGAACTTGTTGTACGTTTTTTTTGTATGATTATGAATGTTGTGTATTTAAGTTCAACTATATTTTAGGTTATTTGAGGTGGAGATTTGATTGATTGATGCTCTGTTCTTAATGTGCTGTGTTGATGAGTAATTTTGCTTTTGTGTTGTTGATTGATGATGATGATGAGTTGTGATTTGATGATCCGTTGAGTTTAGATTTGTGGAATAGGAATTTGATGAGTATTCTCCAGTCACTCTTTCATGATATTCCTAATTTGTTTATAACACCGCAAAACATAAGCGCGCTAAATGTTTCAATTGGTAGAAAAACGTGTGTTTAGATTTCAGAATGAAGCAATTTTTCCCATATATCCTGAGGAAGTATTGTACATAGTGGCTTCAAATTGATGCATCACTCGTAAGGATACGTGTTAAGATAGGTAGCGATGGGATGAGACGTTGCAACTCGCACGTGTGTTCGTCAAATTCGATTTTCTAGCTACTTGTTTACAGGAAAATGTTACACTTGAACTGATGATGGCTAAAGATCTAAATTTAATTCTTACACGTGTGTGTTCGTCAAATTCATATTTAACTCTCACGTGAATTTTCATTAGTTCCACTATTGTGGAAATAATATAATGAATCCAAACATACTGTCAATGGTGTACTAAGCTATATTATGCAGGTGCGCGAGCTGGAAGACAATCCAAATTATAATGCCGGTAGAGGGTCTGTCTTAACCCACAAAGGTACGGTTGAGATGGAAGCCTGCATCATGGACGGGACTACAATGAGATGTGGTGCTGTTTCTGGTCTAAGTACAGTTAAAAATGCCGTATCTCTAGCAAGACTGGTTATGGAGAAAACTCCGCATATATATCTTGCATTTGATGGAGCTGAAGAGTTTGCAAGGGAACAAGTTAAGGATAATTCTTCTCAAATTCTTTTTCGTTAAAGTATTTTATTTTCTTTTCTCTTTCTTCTCTGTATTTGGCTATATGAACTGTGATGTTAGAAGGTTTTTGTGCCATCTCAAGCGTATCATTTCGCAGTAGATACAAACTCAGGTCTGCAGTGATTGTTTTTATTCATTCTTATTCCAACTTTAACTATCATGCATGCGGAAAACCTTCCATAGGAAAAGTTTTCTGGTTCAAGACTTGTCGAGACTTTTGTCACCTCCACACTTTGCAATGTGTTTCTGCTTCTTCTCCCTGCTTTCTCCGTTCTCAGATTGCTCATAAGTGATTGGCTTTTGTAGGGTGTTGAAATTCTAGATTCGAGCCATTTTATCACTCCCGAAAACATTGAGAGATTAAACCAGGCAAAGGAAGCTAACAGAGTTCAGGTATGCTCTTCTCTTAGTTGATAAAACTTTCTTGCCTTTCTCCATTTTCGTTCTTCTCTAATCACTATTTGCCTCACTCTGCAGAATAACGTTGTGCTTTAACCATATGACTGTGTTTGAACTGATATTGTTTTAAATAATTAATTTCTTGTTTTTTCTTCTATATACATGTAATATGTGATAGTTATTTGACTACCAATCCTCATACATCAACTTGAACCGTGCAAATGTTGAAGCTCTATCTGGGGCTATCCAAGGGTATCTTGTTGCTGTTTTAGGCTATCATTAAAATATGATGGATCATCACTAATCTCTAGAATATAAGAGCAGATAAAATTTGCAGATGATATAATCTTCTAAAATAAGCATTCTTTCTGAAACGATGACCTCAAATAGAAATAGAAAAATGCTATTGGAATTCTACAGCTCCTATCTTAAGTTCAGGGTTGCAATTTTTATACGTCAAATGTAAGGATGTTAGCATTCTACAATGATGACTCTAACATGCATTTTATGACATAATTGAGAAACCGTTCTGTAGTAAGTGTATTGTTGAGGTTCAAGGTTGGACGGAGGATGCAATTCTAAATCAGCAGAGAATTCTTTGACAGGAGGGGTGTGAACAGACTCTTTTTATCTTTGCTGTTGCTAGGATGAGTAATTGAAATTCAACTCTAGCAAAACTCATGTAAAAAGGTGAAAATATATCAAGACTTGCATGCATGTTTGTTCTTTGAATTTTTGAAGAAGGCATGTCAAAATTTTACATATCTACATTTCTAAGAAACATAGATAGATTTCTTTTTTACAATATTGTACAAACTTATGTGAAGTAGCAGTTTTCTTGTTATTTTCTACTGTTTGCTTATATAATTTTCTGTTCTAGGCTTCTTGCCTTTTCTTTTTTGCAGTAGCAATTTCAGAAACTGCAAACAGTAGTTAGTCTAGTTAAATGTTGATGAATGATTTACAATATTTGTCATCTTACTCGTAGGTTGATTTTACACAACCTGTTCCACAAAACCAAGAGGAAACATCACTTCTGAAAGGGGATAGTCATGTTGGAACGGTAGGATGTGTCGCTGTTGATGGCAACGGAAACTTAGCTACTGCCACATCTACTGGAGGATTAGTGAACAAGATGGCAGGGAGAATTGGTGATACGCCTGTCATTGGAACAGGAACATACGCCAATAGTTTCTGTGCAGTTTCTGCCACAGGCAAAGGTGAATCCATAATTCGTGCTACTGCTGCAAGAGAAGTGGCCGCACTTATGGAGTATAAAGGGCTGTCTCTCAAAGAAGCAGCAAACCATGTTGTTGATGAGCGTATCCCAAAGGCAACTGCCGGTTTGATAGCCGTTTCTGCAAAGGGAGAAGTTATAACGGCATTTAATACAACTGGGATGTTCAGAGCAAGTGCTACCGAAGATGGATTTTCTGAAGTTGCAATTTGGCCTGAGCCTTTGTGATCGGCCACTTGTTTAATTATAGGGATTTGACATTTTAATCGTTTGTTCTCGAGACATTATTAGTGCCTAAGGTTTCAATACCTCGAATCATGGTAAAATAATTTGCACTAGTAGTTCTCTTGTCAAATAGTTCCCTTACCCCCTCCCCCCAATATTTTTTGCTTTCACAAGTTGTGTTATCAATAACTCGTCAAAGATGCTAACCTGTCAATGCCTCACGGCATGTGGTGCAATGCAACAAATGAAACTATTTAAGACAATACGCAATTGGAATCAAATCATAATAACTTAGTGCCCTTTTATTCAAGAAACATTGCACTCTTAATGCATTATGATACCTCATCGTGTAGCAACTGTATGAAATATTATTTTTCCTAGGCTCCTCCATCATATAGATATATAGTCAAGGAATTAATACCGCAATCAATCAGATGTAGCCACATATCAATTTCTTTTATAAGCAGACGTTTCCGTTTTTGACTTGGTCGAAACCAAGTCTAAAGACATTTTTCAATTAAGTTACAAGTACAGTTTTTTACAAAGTTACAAAACTCCCAACGAATATAAAGGTGCAGAGAATATAGTATTCTTATCACAAAAAGTAAAAAGATGACAACTATCCGAAGATCTCTCGTGCCTCATTATCTTTTGCCCAATGGGTTGGGCTATAGCGCTACAAGGCGGCGGCGGAGAGATTCAACGTCCGATGCCGCCGGAGCGCCTCGAGCCGCGTGTGGCGGCGCTCCGTCACTGCCTTCAAATCGGCGTCGATGCACTCAAGGCCAATCGATCGCCATTGGACGTAGTAGAGCTCGTCGTACGTATTTTGTGTATATTTGCCCTAAAATGTCAGTTTATTTGGTCTTATATAATGTAAACTAGAAGTTAAAAACTCGCTCGCATTCTCAATAATTTGAGAGTATTGTGCTTTTTGCTATGTAGATTGACGATATGTTGGTGATCGTTTGTTCGTCAGATGCATAATTTTTGAGTGAGTTATATTTTGCAAAGTTTTTCATATATGAAATAGTTTTATCTCTGAATCAGTACAGAAGAGACTAATTGTATTTATAGTTGAGGTTATTCTCTGAGTCTTGTTATTAAATCAAATCACAAAAGGAACGTTTTGAGATGTGTGTGCTTGACTTTATTTAGGGGATCTTAACGAATTAAGAGTTAGATTTGGGCTTTTTCACCTATTAGAAATGATCTGTAACTGCAAAAGCTCCTAGGACTTACTACTTGTTTACGAAAAGAATGTTACACTAGAACTGACGACTATAGTTTATTTTTTGATTCCTGTACTCCATTTCCCATTTCTGGTGGTTTTTGTCTAGTATCTGCACTGTGCTCTGATATCTGCATTGTTCTTTGATAGGAAGGATGATTCGAATTGTTCCTCCGGAACTGAATAGATTTGTCATTAGTTCTTCTTATTCTGTGAAAACAATACGAATCCAAAGATGCCATCATTGGTGTAGTAAGTTACATTTAAGTTACATTATGTAGGTGCGCGAACTGGAAGACGATCCAAATTTTAATGCCGGTATAGGGTCTGTCTTAACCGACAAAGGTACTGTTGAGATGGAAGCCAGCATCATGGATGGGAATACAATGAGATGTGGAGCTGTTTGTGGTCTAAGTACAGTTAAAAATCCCGTATCTCTAGCAAGGCTAGTTATGGAGAAAAGTCCGCATATATATCTTGCATTTGATGGAGCTGAAGCGTTTGCAAGGGAACAAGTTAAGGATGGTTCTACTCAAATTCTCTTTCCGTATTTATTTTATTTTTGCCAGGACTTATATTTATGCCAAAGTTTATGCCAGCTTCTATTTCTGTAATTTTAGCCGGCATGAAATTATTCTTTGTCTTGACCTCAGATGCATTTATTCATAAATCTGCCGACTCTCTAATATTTGCATTGATGTGTAAGCTTGGAGGCTCATTTTCCTTGGGAAATAACAACCTTAAATTAATTTTGGAGATGAATGCAACTTTTCCTGCTTGTTGTGACTCTGTATTGTTACGTCTTAAATTAATTTTGGAGATTGTTGGTTCAGTTGACAATTTATCTTAACGCTTTAGTTTATTGTGTTGCTTTAATCTGTTGCTTTAATATGCAATTGTTGATCTTTCTTTTAGAAAGATCTTGTGTTGTTCCTGGCGTTAGAGTAGTTTCTGTTCTCTTTCTTCTCTCTATTGGGGATTTTAACAGTGATGCTTCAAAGTTTTGTGCCTTCTCAAACATATCCTTTTTTAGTAGATAGAGACTCAGGTGCGCAGTGGTTGTTTTGTTGTCCAGTCTGATTTTCATATTCTGTATCGAGCATGAAGAAATCATCCACAGGGACAGATTTCCTGTACAAAATTATGCTGACAATGTCAAATCTTTTTTTGGTCATCTTACACTTATGAACGTGTTTTTGCTTCTTTGCCATGCTGTCTCCTTTCTCAAATCTTATGAGTGATTGGCTTCTCCAGGGTGTTGAAATGTTAGATTCGAGCCACTTTATCACTCCCGAAAACATTGAGAGACTAAAACAAGTACAGGAAGCTAATGGAGTTCAGGTATGCTCTTCTTTTTGTTGATTAAAACTTTTTTTCCTTTCTCCGTTTCCTCGTTCTTCTCTAATCACTATTTGTCTCGCACTGTCTAATAAAGTTGTGCTTTAAGCGTATGAATGTCTTCGAACTGATAATTTGAAATAATTCATTTCTTGTTTCTTTTCTCTATATAATTGTATTATGTGATTATTTTTTTACTACCAACGCAAATGTTCAAGCTCCGGGGCTGTCCAAAGGGATCTTATTGCTGTTTTAGGCTAT
Organism: Misopates orontium; assembly: GCA_946800315.1. Taxonomy (NCBI): domain Eukaryota; kingdom Viridiplantae; phylum Streptophyta; class Magnoliopsida; order Lamiales; family Plantaginaceae; genus Misopates; species Misopates orontium. Next base: position 10,037,219 of record OX326953.1, on the reverse strand, counting down.
CATTAAGTATGATGTATCATCGCTGAACTCTAGAATATAAGAGCAGAGAAAATTAGAGAAAATATCCAGATGATTGAAATAAGAATTCTTTCGGACATGATTACTCTATTGGAAATCCACAACTCCTACTTTAAGTTCAGTGTTGCAATTTCTATAAGTCAAATGTAAGGATTTTAGCATCCTACAATTATGATCTGACTCCCGATGCATTTCAATACATCCAGAGAATATGTTTTGCAGCAAATGTACTGGGGAGGGTTCAAGGTTGGCAAGATATGCGATATTACGTCAGCAGGGAAAATGCTCGATTTGTGACAGGAGGGCTGTGAACAGACTACTTTTTTTTCTTTGCTGTTGTTAGGATGCGTAGTTGACATTCAACTCTAGCAAAATGCATGTCAAAAGGGGAAAATATATGAATACACAGATGCATGTTTGTGCTTTATTTTTTGAATAAGGGATGTCGGAATTTAACTAAATAAAGTTTTTATTACAGTCTATTGTACTAACTTATTTAAAGCAGCAAACTTCCTATTATTTCTACTGTTCGCTTACAGGTTCTTCTGTTTAAGCCTTTTCGTCTTTGCAATAGCAATTTCAGTAACTACAAGTAGTGAGTCATGTTAAATGTTGATATATGATGTAAAACATTCGTCATTTTACTTGTAGACTGATCTTGCACAACTTGTTCCGCAACATCAAGAGGAAACATCACTCCTCAAATGGGACAGCCATGTTGGAACAGTAGGATGTGTCGCTGTTGATGGCAACGGGAACTTAGCTAGTGCTACATCTACTGGTGGATTCGTGAACAAGATGGCGGGGAGGATTGGTGATACTCCTATCATTGGAGCAGGAACATATGCCAATAGTTTATGTGCAGTTTCTTCCACTGGCAAAGGTGAATCCATAATTCGCACCACTGTTGCAAGAGAAGTGGCTGCTCTTATGGAGTATAAAGGGCTTTCTCTCAAAGAAGCTGCTAATCATGTTATAGATGAGCGTACCCCAACTGGCTCTACCGGGTTGATAGCTGTTTCTGCAACAGGAGAAGTTGTAATGCCGTTTAATGCAACCGGGATGTTCAGAGCATGCGCTACTGAAGATGGTTTTACTGAAGTTGGAATTTGGCCTGAGACTTTGTGATCTGTTGAGATTCTTATCATTTGTTCTCGAGACATTCTGGCTGTTTAGGGTATTTTTTTATTTTTTTTTTCGTTTGTTTGTTTTCTGAATCAGGCTGTTTAAGGTTCGAATACCTTGAGTCTTGACGTAGCCTCTCACGATCTCACATATGATTAATTATTTTATGGAACCGCCACATATTGATGTGGAACAATATATTTAATTATTTATAAGAGATTGGAACTCTATCAAATATACCCATAAATCAGTCAAAAGCATAATTATAGAGAATATATTCATCATAAAAATATTATCACACAGAACATAACAGATGCAAAGTAAAGATGATGAACTACAAATAAGCCACTAATCAGAAGATCTTTTGTGCCGCATATTATTGTTCCCCATGGGTTGGGCAATAGCACTACAAGGAGGATGCGGAAATATTCAACATCCAATGCCACCGGAGCGCCTCCAGCCTCGTGAAGCGGCCCTTCGTCACTGTCTTCAATTAGGTGTCGATGCTCTCAAGTCTAATCGATCGCCATTGGACGTCGTCGAACTCGTCCTACGGTTTTTTCTATCAAAAAGTTATGAATTCAGTTAATAAAACTTAGCTAATGGAAGTGTTGCTCTGTTCTTAAGAATTTAGGAGTACTATGCTTTTGCTCTGTAGATTAACGATGACTTGGTTATGTATTGATGATCTGTTGAGTCTAGATTTATGGAACAGAAAACTTTCAGAGTGTTTCCAGTTACTCTTATGATATAACAAGAATCACGTAGAGTCAAACACACGAATTCTCCTTCTCCAGAATCTCCGCTCGTTTTGGTTGAGTAATACATCTTCGCTTGGGCTTCTAAGCTTCATGTCACTTCATATGACTTCCATCCATGTTTACTTCGATCGTGCTCGTGCTCTATTTGTTTGCCCACGGTCGATGGTCTCGTCACATTGTACAAGTGCTTATGTAGGCCCAATTTGTATAGAAAGTCTTCATTTCTTACCTTATCTCTTCTTGTGCTACCGCACATCCAACGTAACATTTATTTCAGCTGCACCGATCTTATGTGCATGAATTTGCTTCATGGCTGAAGCTCCCAACATTATGAGCTATAGAGCAAGGCAAGCCTAATAGCAGTTGGATAAAAATTCCTTTTCAGTTTTAAAGGAAAGTTACTATCGCACAAAATTCCTGTAGCCCTCTTCCATTTCATCCAGCCAGCTGGAATGCGATGGTTGACACTACTATCTATTTTTCCATTTTAATAGAGTATAGAGCCACATAACTGGGTGACATCCAGTTACTCTTACAATGTTATTCCTAATTTGTTCAATCAAGAAAAAGGTAATACCTAAATGTTTTAATTGGTAGGAAAACAAGATTTCAGATTTGAGAATGAAGCAATTTCCCCTAAGGAATTATTTCACATAGTGGCTTCAGATTGATGCATGAGATGAGATGTTTAATTTGTGCTTAAATTTAGCAAACCAGCATTTTATTGGCGTGGTGATCGTGTATTCCTCATATGCATAATTTTGAGGGAGTTATGCAAATCTTCTTCATTTTTCTTGTTAATGAAATAACTTTGTATAAACTAAGTGTATAAAGTTAAGGTTGTTCTTGAGTTTTCTTATTAAATCAAATAACAAAAGAAACCTTTGAGCTGTGGGGGGAACACTAATCTTAATTCTTAACTAATTAAGAGTTGGATTTAGGATTTTTTGCATATTAGATATTAAGGTAGAGCTCTATAACTGCAAAATCTCTAAATAGCGTCTAAATTAAATTATAGGAGTTACTAAATGTTTACCGAAAAAAATGTTACACACTAGAACTGATGACTACATATATATTTTTGATCCTTGTATTCTGCTTTCCACTTGTGGTTGTTTTTTCTAATATGTGTACCGTGCTTCTTGGAGTGGAAGGATGATTAGAGTTATTCCACCACAATTGTATTGATTTTTCATTAGTTCTTCTGTGAACACAATATGAATCCAAACAGTGGTGCACTAAGTTATATTATGTAGGTGCGCGAACTGGAAGACAATCCAAATTTTAATGCCGGTAGAGGGTCCGTCTTAACCGACAAAGGTACTGTTGAGATGGAAGCCTGCATCATGGACGGTAAAACAATGAGATGTGGAGCTGTTTGTGGTCTAAGTACAGTTAAAAATGCTATATCTCTGGCAAGACTAGTCATGGAGAAAACTCCGCATATATATCTTGCATTTGATGGAGCAGAAGCATTTGCCAAGGAACAAGTTGAGGATAATTCTGCTCAAAATCTTTTTCCATGATTACTTTATTTTCTGCCAGAGACTTATACTCGGTGCAAAGTTTATGTCAACTTCTATTTCTGTAATTTTTTCTAGCGTGAAGTTCTTTCGCTTGCTCTCAAATGCATTCATATTCAAATCTTCTGATTCTCTAATATTTGCATTATGCGTAAGCTTTGAGGCTCATTTCGCTTGGCAAATACCAACCTTGAATTAATTTTGGAGATGAATGCAACTCTTTCTGCTTGTTGTGACTCCGTATTATTACGTCTTAAATTAATTTTGGAGATGGTTGATTCAGTTGATCTTAACTTTTGAGTCTATTGTGTTCCTTTAATCTGTTGCTTTAATGTGCAATGGTTGATCTTTCTCTTACAAAGGTCTTGTGTTGTTCCCGAGGTTAGAGTAGTTTTATGTACTCTTTCTTCTCTCTCTGAATTTTAACAGCGATGCTAGAAAGTTTTATCGTCTCTTCAAACGTATCCTTTTATAGTAGTTACAGACTCAGGTCTGCCATGGTTGTTTTCTTGTCTGGTCTTATTTTCATTTTCACTACCGTGCATGCGGAAAATCATCCACAGGAACGGATTTCCTGTACAAAATTTGCTGACCTTGTCAAGACTTCGTTTTTTTGGTCATCTCCACACTTCTGGATGTGTTTTTGCTGCTTCTCCGTGCTGTCTCCTTTCGCAAATTGCTTATAAGTTATTGGCTTTTCTAGGGTGTTGAGATGTTGGATTCGAGCCATTTTATCACTCCCGAAAACGTTGAGAGACTAAAACAAGCAAAGGAAGCTTACAGAGTTCAGGTATGCTTTTCTTTTAGTTGATTAAATTATTTTTTTTCCTTTCTCCGTTTCCTCGTTCTTCTCTAATCACAACTTGTGTCACACTGTCTAACAAAGTTGTGCTTTAAGCGTTTGAATGTGTTTGAACTGATATAACTTTAGATAGTTCAATTCTTGTTTCTTTTCTCTATCTAATTGTAAATATGTGAGTAATTTTTTACACACCAATCCCCGTAAATCGATCTGAACAAATGCAAATGTTCAAGCTCTATCTGGGGCTATCCAATTGTATCTTATTGCTTAGACAATCATTAAATGGATCATCACTGAGCTCTAGAATATAAGAGCAGACATAATTTGCAGATGATTTTGATCTTAGAAAATAAGGATTCTTTTTCACATATTACTTCGAATTGAAAGTTGAAACAGAAACTTGCTATTGGAAATCCACAACTCCTACTTTAAGTTCAGTGTTGCAATTTTTATATGTCAAATGTAAGGGTGTTTAGCGTCCTAAAATTATGATTCTGACTCATCACAGAGAACGTAAATGTATTGGGGAGGGTTTAAGGTCGGTAAGAGATGCGATTCTATATCAGCAGAGAAAATGCTGGATTTGTGACAGGAAGGGCTGTGAACAGACATTTTTTTTTTCTTTGCTTTGCTGTTGCTAGCATGAGTAATTGACATTCAACTCTAGCAATGCGCATGTCAAAAGGCGAAAATACATGAAGATTCACATGCATGTTTGTGCGTTATTTTTTGAACAAGGCATGTAGAAATTTAAGAAAACTACATTGCTAAGAAACATATACAGGTAAAGTTTCTATTACAGTCTATTGTACAAACATATGAATGATGTGATATATTTGTCATTTTACTTGTAGATTGATTTAACAAAACCTATCCCACAAGATCACGAGGGAACATCACTCCTCAAAGGGGATAGTCATGTTGGAACGATAGGATGTGTGGCTGTTGATGGCAACGGAAACTTAGCTACTGCCACGTCTACTGGTGGATTTGTGAACAAGATGGCGGGTAGGATTGGTGATACTCCTATTATTGGAGCAGGGACTTATGCCAATAGATTCTGTGCAGTTTCCGCTACTGGCAAAGGCGAATCCATAATTCGTGCTACCGTTGCAAGAGAAGTGGCTGCTCTGATGGAGTACAAAGGGCTTTCTCACAAAGAAGCAGCAAACCATGTCGTAGATGAGCGTACTCCAACGGCCACCACCGGATTGGTAGCAGTTTCCGCAACGGGAGAAGTTACAATGCAGTTTAATACCACCGGGATGTTCAGAGCATGTGGTTGCAATTTGGCCTGACCCTTTGTGATCGGCTACTCGTTTAATCCTGGGAATTTCATCGTTTGTTCTTGAGACGTTTGGGGTGGTATTTAAGGTTCCAATACCATGAATCCTGATAAAATAATTGGCAAGTAGCTAAATGTCATGTTATGAATAAGGGATAAATACTACGGTTCAAAGAATGTAAACCGTTTACATCAATGTTACTTCTTGCTAAGTTTCAACACTAATATGGTGTTTAGCTGCCTATATATTATATTTTGGATTAAGAGTATAAAATATCATTGTTTCCAAGTGGTTTCCCTCTACAGTCTTTCCAAAGCAGAATTAAAATAAGGACAACTAAACTCACATTCTTCAAGTTTAGTCTAATTACAACAACCTCCCATGATAAAACATGGATCAAAGTTAATTTTCTATTATATGTTTCTTTGTGCAACATATTAAAAACTTTTCTCAATGTTTGGTAAAAATTTGTTGTTGCAATAAAAGCAGAAAATACTGCATGTTTCGTTTCATAAAGTCAAGAATGAAAACGACTGGGCATCTTCTCAGAAAAAGAAAAGAAACTTTGATCTGCATAAAATTCTCAAAATTTGTTGTTACAATAGAAAATACTTGCATGGAGAAGTAAAAATGAAAATGTATTAGAGACACTTTTAACTACGTCCAAGTTATTGACCAAGTTGACCAATTTCAAAAAAATTGCCCACACTTTCAGTTTTAAACGAAATACAAAAAAATTTGCAGATTTTTTCCGATTATGGGTTGGGCAATAGCGATACAAGGAGCCGCCGGAGATATTCCCCGTTCAATGCCGCCGGAGCGTCTCGAGCCGCGTAAGGCGGCGCTTCATCACTGTCTCCAAATCGGCGTCTATGCTCTTAAAGCCAATCGATCGCCATTGGACGTTGTTGAACTCGTCGTACGTTTTTTGTATATTAAAAAGCCCTAAAATGCCAGTTTTATTTGATCTTATTACTCGCACTCTTAATAGTTTCGCAGTATTATGCTTTTGAGTTTGTTATGTTTTTGATGATTCGTGTGAGATTAGATTTTGTGGAATGGAAGATTTGATGAGTTTTTCTGAGTTACTTGTTCGTGATTTTACTTATTTGTTTAATCCAAAAAAGTGTTAGCTACTTGCTTTATTTGGTAAAAATACATGTTTTCAGAATTTTACTGCTGTGTTTTGTGTCCAATTACTACATTAGATTAGTTATATGATTTTGTTAGTGAGTAATGCAGGTTGTTTTGCAAAAAAAATCTTAGTTTCTTGCGTATAGCAGTACAAATTGTACCAAAACTGAATAGATTTTTCATTAGTTCTACTTCTGTGGAAATAATATACAAATTCAAACATACCATCCATGGTGTATTAAGTTACATTATTATGTAGGTGCGCGAACTGGAAGACAATCCAAATTTTAATTGCGGTAGAGGGTCTGTCTTAACCGACAAAGGCACTGTTGAGATGGAAGCCAGCATCATGGACGGGACTACAATGAGATGTGGAGCTGTTTGTGGTCTAAGTACAGTTAAAAATGCTATATCTCTAGCAAGACTAGTTATGGAGAAAACTCCGCATATATATCTTGCATTTGATGGAGCAGAAGCGTTTGCAAGGGAACAAGTTAAGGATAATTCTGCTCAAATTCTCTTTCCATTATTTTAGTTTATGCCAGAGACTTATATTTCGGGCAAAATTTATGTCGGCTTTTAACTGGCTTGAAATTCTTCTTTAGCTTGTTCTCAGATGCATTTATATTCTAAATCTGCTGACTCTCTGATATTTGCATTGTGTGTAAGCTTGGGCACTCATTCCTCTTGGGAAATAACTACCTTAACTTAAATCTGGAGATGAATGCAGCTTTCCTTGTTGTGACTCCGTATTACGTCTCAACTTATTTTGGAGATGGTTGATTCAGTTGACAATTTATCTTAACATTTTAGTTTACTGTGTTGCTTTAACGTGCAATGGTTAATCTTTCTTTTACAAAGTTCTTATGGTGTACTTGTTTCTGGCGTTAGTGTAGTTTTCTTCTCTTTCTTCTCTCTATTGGGAATTTTAACAGTGATGCTAGAAGTTATTGTGCCTTCTCAAACGTATGCTTTTGTAGTAGATACAAGACTCAAGTCTTCTGTGATTGTTTTCTTGTCCGGTCTTATTTTCATTCTCAGTATTATGCATGCCGGAAAATCATCTCGAGGAACAGATTTCCTGTACAAAATAATGCTGACTTTGTGTTTTTGGTCATCTCCACACTTCTGAATGTGTTTTTGCCGCTTCTCCGAGCTGTCTCCTTCCTCGAATTGCTTATGAGTGTTTGGCTTTTGTAGGGTGTTGAAATGTTAGATTCGAGCCATTTTATCACTCCAGACAACATCGAAAGACTAAAACAAGCAAGAGAAGCTAACAAAGTTCAGGTATGCTCGTCTTTTAGTTGATTAAAACTTCCTTTTCCCTTTCTCTATTTCCTCATTCTTCTCTAATCACTTATCACTATTTGTGTCTCACGCTGTTGAATAAAGTTGTACTTTAAGCATATGAATGCCACTTATAACCGATATGTTTAAAAATATAGTCAGAATGTGTTTGAACTGATATACTTTTAAATATTTTATTTCTTGTTTCTTTTCTCCATATAATTGTAATTTTTGAGTAATTTTTTACTGCCAATCCTCATACATCTATCTGAACGGTGCAAATGTTCGAGCTCTATCTGGAGCTATCTAGAGGTATCTTATTGTTGTTTTAGGCTATCATTGAATATGATGGATCATGACTGATCGAACTCTAGAATATAAGAGCAGGTAAACTTTGCAGATGATTTTAATCTTCGAAAGAATTTTTATTGACATGATTACTTTGAATAGAAATGGAAAAATGCTATTGGAGATCCACAACTCCTACTTTAAGTTCAGTGCTGCAATTTTTATATGTGAATTGTAAGGATGTAAGCATCCCAAAGTTATGATTATGACCCTTGATGCATTTCAATGCATGACAGAGAATAGGTTATTTAGTAATTGTAGGGGGGAGGTTGGGCGGAGATGTGATTCTATAGAAAATGCTGTGAACAGAATTCTTATTACCTTTTGCTATTACTGGGATGAGTAATTGACTTCGACTCTAGCAAAATGCACGTCAAAAAGGCGAAAATACATGAAAACTCACATGCATGTTTATGCTTTATTTTTGGGATAAAGCATGTTGAAATGTTACAAAACGACATTACTAAGAAACATAAATAGAATAGTTATAAGGTTTTATTCTACAATCTTAACTAAAGCAGCAGACTTCATATTACTTTCTGCTGTTCGCAGCTTGCTTACAGGTTCTTTGCTTGTAGATTGATTTTACACAACCTGTTCCACAACATAAAGAGGAAATATCGCTCCTCAAAGAGGATAGTCAGACTGGGACAGTAGGATGTGTCGCTGTTGATGGCAACGGAAACTTAGCTGCTGCCACATCTACGGGTGGATGTTTGAACAAGATGGCGGGGAGGATTGGTGATACTCCTATCATTGGAGCAGGAACATATGCCAATAGTTTCTGTGCAGTTTCTGCCACCGGCAAAGGTGAATCCATAATTCGTGCTACTGTTGCAAGAGAAGTGGCTGCTCTGATGGAGTATAAAGGGCTTTCTCTCAAAGAAGCAGCCAACCATGTTATAGATGAGCGTACCCCAAAGGCCACTACTGGGTTGGTAGCTGTTTCTGCAGCGGGAGAAGTTCTAACACTGTTTAATACAAGAGGGATGTTCAGAGCATGTGCTACTGAAGATGGTTTTTCTGAAGTTGGAGTTTGGCCTGAGACTATGTGATCTATTACTTGTTTCACCGTAGGAATTTGAGATTTGTATCATTTGTTCTCGAGACACTATGGGTATTGAAGGAATACTGTGGATCCTGATTAAAGGTTTGCACAAGTAATTTTATTAAATGTCATATTTTGTATCATTACTACTGTTCATAGATGTGAACCCCGTCAATGCACTTTTTGCTAATTTTCACCAATGATCTGTTGAAAGACTTGCGAACTTCAATTAGAAATATTGTGTTTAGCTGCCTGTATATTCATTTTGGAATATAGAGTACAAAATATCATTGTCTCCAAGTGGTTTCCCAATGCAGTTCCTCACACAAAATATCATTGTCTCCAAGTGGTTTCCCAATGGAGTTCCTCACACAGTGTGCAAGCGTTCCATCTGATACAAAACATAACCAAAAAAAGGGTAACTGAACTTACACTCTTGAAGTTTAGTCCAATTACAAAACCCCCCATGAGGTTTGAATAATAATAAAGACACACCTGGAAACTTGAAGAAAACAGAACACCACGTTTTTTTCAGGCTTAAAAGCGTCTTTGTAACGATTCAAACTCTAAGTGGTCTATCAATAATCTCTTCTCAAACATTAGACAGTGTTTCGATAATTATTCAAACTTCATGCCATTCCTGGAAGGGTGTATATGTAATTATCCCAAAATGCCATGAAATAAATACATACTAGGAGATAATTGAAGATCTGTAAAATTAACAATTACAAATTGCAGAAGCTAAAAAAGAATTTCATCTGCCAAAAATGAAATCCCATCAACCCTTACCTGATACATTGTTTCTTTCAACTGTGAAAACAAAGTCACCTTCCAACATATATAACCAGAGAGACCAAAGCAGCTCCCAAAATTTTCTATCCTAATGCTAATCTAATGAAATCATATTTCTGAAAAATTGGGAAAAAAAGGGAAGAAGATTTAATCAATAATTACCAGCAGCTTAAAGTATCATCATATATCAACTTGTGGCACAATCTTGAAGATATAGGTGCGTCTGATTCACAAACTGTTCCCAAAGAGGCCTATACCTACTTATACTCAACTTAAGCCATGGCTTCATGTTTCCATTAAAGTGAACCACTGCAGCAGTCTCAATCAAACGGTTATCGATATTCAGATCGTAACCCAATCCTAAAACATGCCATCTCCGATCAAGAGGCTCTGTTAATCCATAAAACGCTAAAAGGCCAGCAGGAAGAGTGCCTAACTTCCAGAGTGATCGGTCGGCATTTTGGGTCTGCCAATAGTGATATCGAGCAGTCACGTTTTCCTTCCTCCAGGCAATAAGATCAAAAATATTCATGCCGAACGCCCATCCACATGCCTGAGGATCGAATTTGGTACTGATAAGGGGGTTCGAAAAGTTAAGGTACTTGTAATAACGGTGAAAGGCTTCAAGACAGGTTTCAACAGCGCCATTCACATTTCCGTGCAAATCCAAGGAAAATAGGGGCGTCAAATCCTTTTGGACAACAACATCGTCATCGAGAAAAACTACCTTTTCCAACTGGGGATAGATCTCTGGGATGTAGAACCTGAGGTGATTCAGTAGGGAGAGGTACTTGGGATTATGGAACTTTGGTTCAGCATCAGTATCCTGTGAACTTTCGAAAAAATATTTTCTTGAATCTGGGTCACGTAGTTGTTTTACGACAGGAGAATAAGACTCGTTTAACCAAGTGAAGTCTTTGATATTTTGGACTTCTATTGCTGCGCCTTTGAAATCATTACTTAGGAACCAAGCCTGCATTGCCCCGTATGTTACCCCATTTGTCACGATATGGAACACAAGTTGAGTGGGATGCTCGGCGTTAGAAACAGTAGAATTAACGACAGCTGAGACAGCAAGAATATTGTCTGAAAATATACAGAAGTGGTAAAGATTGTTGTCTACTAGTCGGGGAGAGTTTCTCGTCTCTTCAGCAAGATCCCGTATAGACTTGGTCTGAAGCCAATCACCATTGAGTTTTATGTTGATGCAATTAAGGTTCTTGGGTAACGATTCTGCTGCCAATTGTCCAAATATTGTACTCTGAACAGTTGCTGCATTTGCGCGTTCTTCCAAAGCTTGAATATGAGTTTTCATGGTCATCATTGTGGTCGCAATATCGTAATGGGCGTCTTGTGCCTTAAAAATGAGGGACGAGAAACTTTTAATGATTGGTTCAGCTTCCTCAAGAGATATGGGCTCGTCTCTCATTGCAGCCTTAGAGAGCAAGAGTTGGCAACTTCTTATTCTTGAACTGAGCTCCCAAGCAAGATGAAGATTGTTGTGCTCTTTTGCAATGATAACATAAGCTTTGGCAAGGGTCATTTGATCTGCTAATTGTCTGGCATATGACCTTGCACTTACTAAGTCTTCGGTAAAATTTCGATGCTCGTGAATCACATGGTCATTTCTGGGATTTATTTCCTGAAAAAACAAAATTTACAAGATGAGAACATGGCTTACATGCAATAAGGCACAGTAAAAAGTTGTTTAAACGAGAAAAGATCAAGAGTCATTCAAACTAACTATCTCGCATTGCTTGACCTGAAATCATTGGAAATGACCATCTAACCGTCACACTCAACTGAGAAGAATTCAATAAATAGAATAAAGTAGTACAAGTGAATCGCATGCTCTCCCTTATATAGGAGATTTAAATGCTGAATAGATAGTACAGATATGTAAACTTTCAATGTGATACAAAATAAAAGGATTAGAGGAAAACAATTAAATAACTGAACTGATGTTGCATCACAATGTCTGGCTAAGGCTCTGTTCGGAAATCGAAAAAGATAGATATAGAGAATTCAATTTTCACAGGAAATGCAGAAAGATTTTCAAATAACAGTGAGCAAGACAGCGACGAATGGGGCTCAGCTAGCATTCTGTTCATTTTCAGTTTTGAGTATACTTGTTTTCAATTGAGGTTATCTCTTTATGTGCAGATTTGATATATGACAATGTGCATGCATATATATATATATATATATACACACACACACACATATACAATCACGAGTTTACCCCAGAAGCACATATTTTATCATGACGGTGATGGGGTATTTCTAATAATTGTTATGTAATCCATACTGATTGATTTGACAACACTAAGGTCTATTCGTCCCAAAAGGGATAACCAACTAAAAATCAATCCAAACATAATTTTCATTCCAACTACTATTTCATGTCATTTCTGAAAAGAGCTCCAAACACTCTTTTTGCCAGACAATAGAACCTTGAAATTTTCAAAAAAGCACTCCAAGCACAGCTGTAAATTTTCAAGGAATATAAATTGACCAATGACTAAACAAACAAACAACCAATAATTAAGAAAAACAAACTATAATCCGAACTAGTGCGGCATCGCGACGTCTGGGTAAGGCTTTGATCTAACAACGTCAGCATTTCTATGTGTTTTCTGTCTGGGTACACGTGTCCCTAAAATGATCTATAAATGTGGCATTGCAATAAATAACACTGATTAGTACTGCAGATTGCTACACTTTAGCGGCAAATATTTACAGAATGAGAAAGAGGAGGAAGACATCAAGGGACTGTAGATAGAATTCTATGGCATTACACCATGGGATGCACCAAAGAAAAGACACTTCAAATACTGAGGATTTACGCGATCTCCTCAATCAATTATAAAAGACTTTCACACTCAAAAACATCTCTTATTGGACACTTCACAAAGAAGCTCGCTGATTTCTTCTCTTTGACCAGATGGAGCGATAGGAGTCAGATTTTCAACCAACTAAAAATCATCAATTTTACTAAAGTTCAGTCCTAACATGCCTGAACTAGTGCCCACACTTAGGCAGAACATGAGATAGCCCCAAAGCCTTTTTCACTTGTGCAAGTCCACGTAAAATATCCACAATATTTTTCAAAAATAAATAATGAATCCAAGTCATCAAGCAAAGTACTCGTACACTAAATAAGTTATCATAAAAACTCCACAGAAAATATTATTCTCTGTGCCAAAGATGTAAAATTGATTAACAGAAAAGACATATTTTTATCCTCAACAATTAACAGGCAATGTCTGCTATAGAATGTCTCCATGGGATGCAACCTAATGCGTAGGTCTCTTGTGTCTCCTAATCTCCAAATCCAACAAAAGTTGACCTTCAGTTTGACAAAGGAAGTAGGACTCTATCCTAAGAGGCCTACTTCCTTGTTTCCTGATGATTTCCTTTAATCTAAGATATCTTTTACAAACAACTTTTTGGCAAAAGACAAGTAATGAAATCAAACCCACGGGCAGCATGGTCACCCTGAGGATATTCCGGGTCAACTCATTAGTGTCATAAAGATAGATGGTTCTGTGACCAGATTAATCACATGCTCAATGTTGATGGTAGAGGGAGCATTGCCGAACCCTGGGGGTTCGTAACAAAATGTCCTCACCGTGTTGAAACCTTAATTATCGGTTCTTATAAATATTGAATCATGCCACCCTTCAGCAATATCACCATTTATGTCAGTCACTCTAGCAATGACTCAGAATGTAAATGCGTCTAGGTCAATAGGATTTACAAGCACCAGGAGCCTTTTTCTTGGTGTTTGCAACTTATGACAAATTATTTTATAAACCAAGAGACTGACAATCGAATAAAAGAAGTATATCTACACATAACAACTCACCCCAGCAAACATATATAATAGCAATTGTTACTCTTCTAATGCAGAAGTTCAACAAATAGGAGACACAGTTGATTTGTAACTGGAAATACTTCAACTGCTTTAGGAAGATAGCACATTTGCAACTAGGAAACACCGAAGAATTCCTAATGTATTTGAATGACTAATCCCACAGGCAGGCTTGTTATTCACAACGACAAACTATTCATCTTAAAAAGGGGTTTTATACTTCAATCCAAAACAACAATCAGGAATTCAAAAATGGTTCAAAGCCCATCATACACAACTACATATAACACAAATCAACGAAAACCACATCTAAAGTACTTGATTCTTATACTAGGAAGAGGGAAGTGTGAAACCATTTCCATCTCACAGCATTAAAGAGCTAGTAACATAGATTCAGCTCAAAGTTGCAATCACAAATATTCCACACAAAAAAACAATAACAAAAGCTATATATATCATTCAAACAGAAGTTAATGATTCTTTTAGCTCACCAAAACAGGCTGTTCCGCATGATCCTTCTCCTTATGGTTATGCTGAACAACAAACAGACCAAAACCCGCAACACAGATGAACACAAGCAACCAGATCCAACACGACAAACTCCTTCTAACCGGGCGCCGGTGGTCGGCCGGTCGCCGCCGCATTTTTCGCCGGAAGTATCAAAAAAAGTCAGTTCCAAATCAAGAACACAACAAACAAAGCCACTCGATCAATCAGATTGGATCAGATTTTACAAAAAGATTGAATCTTTAACCCCAAATCAAAAAACCCACTTCTCGATCATACGTTTAAAATCAAGAATTTGAAGTAAAACCCATTTCAAGATTCAATCAGCAGTTCAATATTTTTTTTTCTAGTGCCCCACTAAAAATATGACACACAACACAACCCTTTTGTGTATATGATTAAAGATGTAAATTAAAAAAGTGTATTTGGGTATGAGAGCTAAAGAGTTAAGATTGGTATTGAAAGTGAGAAAATCTCACAATCACACATGAAAAATGTCAGCTTTGTTTGTTTTTACAATTATTGTTGTTACGAGAAGATGAATCTTGTGTGTGTATTTGTGAGATGAGATGGACTTCTTCTTTTTTTGTTGTTTGTAAAGGGAGCAATTTGGGCAAATCTAATTAAAGAGGGCCATGTGCTCAATTTTTCCCTTTAACTTGAATTTATTACTATTTACTTATAAGATTCTTAAGGGGGAAAATGAAGTAACTCTCAAAGTTTTTCTAAATTAAATTTTTTGACATTTGGAAAACTATGTAGTGTTACTTAAAATGTTTTAAGTGTATAAAAACATGTTTACAAGATGATAAAAGCCTACGTGATGCATTTAGATATTTCGTTCTTTTATGAGCTAAATTCACCAAGATACTATAAGACATGTTTGGTTTTAACTCTTAAATTTGACATGTTCGCTTTATATATAAAAAAAAAAAATCAATATAGTTTGGGAATAAAACAAAGTCCTCAACAAACTCAAAGTATTAATTTAGATTCTAGTTTAAAGTTTATTATTGTAAATTTCATTTAATTGCGTGAAGGTGCAAGGGTTCCTGTACTGTTGAGCAATTCAATTGTGTTTTCATCTTCAAAAAATATAAGATGGGAAATTTATTATACATTAATATTAATTTGGAAACCTATCATATAAATGAGTGATCTTGAATCTTTTTGTGCAACCACGCGATATTATGAAGCAATTAGAGAAATTATGGTAATACACGTATTGAGGATTTTGAGATTATGAGAAGCCACCGCTAATTTTTGTCATGGTGATTCTAAACGATTAATCTATTAATAACACTTTTCATCTAAATTAACATTAGCACCTCGGATCCACGACTTTGCAGTACGGTTTCACAACTTGTGAAGGAAAACCACGTGATACGCACATGGCACATTTCGGAACAAAAAGATACAAGCTTACAACCGACAAATAATGGTGCATTTTTTAGGAAAGTAAATGCCAAAAGTTCAAAACTACTGCATAAAAAAATATAAGAATTTTCTTTTCTTTTTTCATTTTTAGTTTATACCTAAACTCTCCTACAATCGTAATCTATGTTTGTGGACGTGACAGATGTGAGTACTTTTAGAAATAAAATGTTTTATTAATGAATGATAAAAAAATTCAGAAAATTGCTTGCTCTATATGGCTATAGTATTATAATCAATTCACCAAAATAAACTGAGAATTAAAATGACTTCTCAAAAAAGAAAAGAGAGGATATAAACTGTTAACTGAGTGGAAATAAAACACAACAATCTCAAATTATAAAAAATCAAGAGAAGAGATTTTGCTAACACTTCAAAGTTAAAGGCTCAACAGAAATTCTCACAGTATCTAATTAATAAACTCAACATTCTTTTCCCTTATTCGTTGAGTAATGGGTAATCAATCTTTGATGACGTAATGTCTTGTTGCAACGTGCTAGAGTTAACATTAACAGCAGGAGATTTAATTCAAGTAGAACATAAAAAATTAAGATAGCTTATATTGTGATTGGTTTCTTAAAATACATTTAAAAAATAAGATTGTGGTATGTCGTATACGGATGCATGATTTTTGACTATTAACATTTTTATTTTTAATTCTTTTTTTCTCTGAGGATGGAAGGGAGGCACACTGCACACATCGAGATTCGAGATACTCAACAACACATGAGAATATTTTGTGTTTACATTCTAAATTTGATCCAATATAACTTATTATTACGAGATTCAATCTTTAATTCATATCTAGCTCAATCAATAACCTTGTAAGGGAAATGTAGACACATTTCATGATGACAAGGTGGAGCGGACTAACTAAAATGCAATATTTTTAAATTACAAGATACCAAAATTTAATTTCTCCTAATTTCATCATCCTAAGAATGTATTATGAGAAATAATGAGTCAATTGCATCACATTATCGAGTAACCCCGCACACAAATTATACATTTATTACGGCCAAGAACCCCCAAAAAAAATAAAATGTGAGGGGTGTAGTTATGAGAAAAAAATTATTGGCTTTTAGTTTTTACATAACTATACTTTAACTCTTTAAGTGTCTACATTAGTTGTTTATACGTTGTACTATAGCTTTTCTTAGAAACAACAAGAACAACAGAAGTCCAAAAGAATTAAATTTGGATACTTCTGTAAATAATGAAACCTACTCTTTAATGATAATTATACCAATTTTACACATTAAGTATCAGCTTTAATGCATCTATACCAATTTTACACATTAAAATAGTATTGGTTAAATTGAATTACACATTTTTGTGTTATATAATAACAAAATTACAATTTTTTCCTGATAAAAATTTCATTTTTATAATTTACACAAAGATTTAACGATTCGCTTAATGAATATATTAGGTTTATCAGATTTATTTATATATATATATAGTTTATTTATGTATTCAAATAAATAAAATGGAAAAAATGGAGAGGCAGAAGGTTAAAAGGATTGCCCTCGAAATCACAACCAAGAAAATAGAATATTTTATCTTTTATTTATTAGGGACGAAATAAAAGGCAACAGAATCTAAAATTCAATTCAAATTCAACCACAAACACAGAAAAAGATTCTCCTTTTCTCTAAATACCCTCCGCCCCTCTTGTAAGTTCTCTTTATTGCGTATGATTCCTTTTGTTTTTGTTTTAATTATTGAACATGTTCTTGTATTTTGTATGTTAAAGCTTTGATTTTGGAGGGAATGTAAAGGACCCAGATGCAGGAACCTTTTTGTTTTGTTGTGTTTGCAGTTAGTTTCTGGTTTATTTGCGCAAATAGAGAATTGGGTCTTCTGTTTTTTGTCATGATGATCAATGGGTATTCGTTTAATTTTGTCGAAGTTTGAGGATTAAGAAGTGGGATTTGGGACAAATTGGGGAGATTTTTGTTGGGTAGAAGTTGTGTTCAGGCTGCAATAAGAATGCAAAGAGACGAGTTTTTCGCCGTTATTTGCGTGTAGGATTGTTCTTTTGAGCTTAACCTCACTTTTTGGATCACCTTTGATTACCTTGTTTCGGTGGAACGTGTGATTCTGTGTGGAACATGATTGTTTTGCTCAAGTAGCAACAAGTAATGGTGAGTTGTTTTGCTAGTCAATAAACATTTGACTTATGCTGGAAACTCGTTTGACTCGTAAATATGTTTCAAAACTAGGCACAAAAGTGTGTTGTAGGCGAAAAGGAACAATGTCCATGCTATCTTCAACATTCTTTTCCACTCTCTTTATATCTCATTTGCAGTCAAACTAGGACACCTGCATTATATTCTTTGTATAAAGTATTACTTTCAAGTTTGAGAATTTGTTTGTTTTTCGCCTTCTTCAGATTCTACTGTTCTATCTGTTTTGAGAATGTCAAGCCAATTGTGTGTATGCTTCTCTATATGATTTGCCCCCTTTATTGATTTAATAGGAAAAAAAGAAAAAGTTTCTTATTCTTTGTGATGGCATGTGCAGACTGGAGAGGGGAAGGGAGAGGGACCTGTGATGGCATCACCTCCGGAGAAATTTTCTGTAGATTTCCTCATGGCAGGGGCAGCTGCTATTGTAGCAAAAAGTTCCGCAGCGCCAATTGAGCGAGTAAAGCTTCTCTTGCAGAATCAAGGTGAATTAATCAAGAGAGGACAGCTTCAGAGACCATATGTTGGCGTTGGTGATGGTTTTAAAAGGGTCTTTACAGAGGAGGGCATTCTCTCCTTTTGGAGGGGTAACCAGGCCAATGTTATCAGATATTTTCCTACTCAGGTGGGTGTTTCAATTTTCAATGTTTTCTCTATTTCATTTTATTTTTCCGCGAAAATGTTACCTTCTCTTCCAGTTGAGTCATTATCAGCTTCTGGTAGCTTTCTGTAGTTTAGTGTGCATACTGAAGTGTGGATGATAACTTATTGCCTGTTTAATTTTCATTTCCTTGTACTCCTGTGCTCCAATTTGTGGACAGATCTCACGTTTTGTATTTTGTAGTTCTGATACATGAAACCGTAAAACAACTCAAGAGTGGTTCGGAGCATGTCTAGCCAAAGATGAATTTGGTCAAAGTTTATTTTCTTAAACACTAAACATGCTCTTATAAATGTGAGGGGCGATCATTTTGGAAAATGAAAGTATTTCATATTTTTATGGCATTATACGTTTTTGCTTAGAAGTCATAGTTTTAATCTTTACAGGCTTTCAACTTTGCATTCAAAGGTTACTTCAAAAGGGTTTTTGGATGTTCAAAAGAGAAAGATGGATATTTCAAGTGGTTTGCAGGAAATGTTGCTTCAGGAAGTGCTGCCGGAGCAACCACCTCTTTGTTTCTTTATCACCTAGATTTTGCGCGGACGCGCCTGGCCACAGATTCTAGGGAGTGCCCTATCAATGGCAAACGTCAATTTAAGGGGCTAATAGATGTTTATCGTCAAACCTTGTCCACTGATGGAATCGTCGGACTTTATCGGGGATTTGGAGCTTCAATATTTGGGATAACTCTTTACCGAGGAATGTATTTTGGGATCTATGACACCATGAAACCTGTTGTTCTGGTTGGACCATTTCAGGTGACTAGATGTGATTGGCCTTTAACATTTTTGCTTCTCTTAAATTTTGTTTGCATTTATATCAATTCCATAAGGATGTATGCTTTAAAAATTGAGTCCATAATGAGCAATTGATGCATTAAACTCGTTCTAAGCATCTCATGAAATTATTTCAAAATTTAACTTTGGAAGGACCAGATGCCCCAACCACTGTCTTATGCAAACAACTTGAAGATCATTGCTCTAACAACAATTCAATTTTGCAGGATAATTTTTTGGCAAGCTTCTTCTTAGGTTGGAGTGTGACAACTGTTTCTGGGGTATGTGCCTACCCATTTGACACTGTACGGCGTAGAATGATGCTGACCTCTGGACAACCAGTGAAGTATCGCAATGCAATGCATGCATTTCGTGAAATTATTCGCGCTGAAGGTTTTACCGCTCTATATAGAGGAGTCACGGCCAACATGCTACTTGGTGTGGCTGGGGCTGGAGTACTTGCTGGATATGATAAACTGTACAGAGTTATATACATGAGACCTCATTATAGCATTAACTCTCAACAAGCCTATAAATGAGACTAATTTGGTTGAGCAACTTTGCAATTGTGTCTAAACTTTGATGCTCACCCAACTGAAAGGTCAATAATTGTTGAAAATTCATTTGGAGAGACAAAGTCCTCTTTTGGGCGCAGAAGAAAGGGGTGAAGACAGGTGTATAGAATTTTGGAAGTAGCTCTGTGTTGAGAAAAATTCCATAGAACCCAAGTCAAGGAAACAGGTTTCTGTTGGAGTATGACCCAGCAAAAATAAGGTGGGGTATAATCGAGACAGCTTCTCAGAAAAATACTGATTGGAGCTTCACGTGGTTGCTGTTTCAAGTGCACAGTAATTGACCCCTAGCTTTTTCACATTTGATAACTTATTCGTTTTTGCTCAAGCATGGATAAAATAAAATGTTGTAAAGGGGGATTTTAGCTTTGTATTGTCTGTGCAGTTCATGCAATGCAAACACAAAATGTTTGGAAATCTTTCATTTTTCTTTTGTGGCAAGAATTTGAACTTCCTTGTAGTAGTTCGTGTAGTCTATCCTCATTAGTTGGGACAAAGGCTTAGCAGTAGTGATTGTTGTATAATCTGATTGTTTAAACAGTGTACACTCGCTTTTCTTGCTTTTACATGGCGTCTTGTTTACTTATTTGTATTCTTACTTTTGGTACCTGAATTACTGCAGTGTCAAAATCGCACCATGAAAACCTTAATTTACTTATCTAAAATTTGATTTCCATCAGTTTCAGATCCCCCATGCCCTATGGATTGTAGTTTCTTGGCTCGTCCACATGCACATTAGAGTTGACAGGGATATGAGCATGAGACTTGATATGATTTTCTTTAGAATGTAATTTGCTTCCAAAGAAATTATATGCCACGAATATGCATTGAACATTAATTGAATTGACTGCCTTCCGAACATGTACGTTTTATACAATAATTTCCTTGTTATATAACCAGCATAACCTTCGTTATTTTCTATCTTACTAAGCCAGAAGCCAAAACTTCTTATGACGCTTTGTTGTGATCAAATATCCTCCATACTTTCTATGTTTTCTTCTCACCGCAATTGTCATGCAGTTAGAATTCTGGATGCAGTAATCCACAACCCTGCTCTGAGCCCTTTTGCTCGCCCAAATCATCCGTAGGCGCCATACCAACGACGGCTTTCGGTGTCCAAGAACCAGCAATGAGGCCTTCCGCCGCTTTGCTTCTTCAACAATTGTAGGTCCCTTCTCCTTTGCTTGCCTGATCGCCACCTCAACACGCACCTGTTTCACGGTAAAAAGCATCCCAAATTTACTATATTTCCTTACCACGAAATAATAATTCTGCATCTATATCTTGTCTAATTGTGATACATTTAAGGATATTTAGTTATACCTTTGGAGGTTTAGCTTAGCTATAATAACTCCCTTTTACTGTTTGAATGATTACAGAAACACCTCTTGGAAGTTAAAAGAACATAACAAACATCCTTCTTGGAGATTGAATAATTTATGAGATACTTGAAGTTTTGAAAAGCATTAGAATCCCCTACTTTTTAATTTTTCAAAGCTATAGGGCGTATTTCTGTAGTTATTGAACTTCATGAGAGGTTTCTGTATTTAGACCAGATCTCTGGTTGTGTATACTAACCCTATATTATACTTGCTACATTGATGAGGATGGTATTCAATTTAAAAATCTGTTACCTCTGGTCTTTTTAGTTGACACATCATTTTCTGGGACCGAAGAAGATCATACGCCCTCTCATCAATTTCCCCGTCATTATCTGAAACAGAATTTTTTTGGTCCCTAGTAAGAACTTTATGTATACAATAGCACGATTATCCTCATCACATCAGCTAAGAATGGAAAATATGTGTTGGTACCTTGTTTGGCTACATGCAGAAGTATTATAGTGTCTTGGCTTTGAACAGTGTGGGAAAGCGCCCACTCGAGAGCTCCTTTAGCCTCACGCCCCGAATCAACCACGACCATGACTCGGTTCCCATTTGCAGATTCAGGCAAATGACCGTCGAAGCTCAATCGTTTGAGTTCATTGGAAAATTCAGGCTCCTCTTTATCAGCTCTGATGAAGCTCGCAGTTTTCTGGTACTGTTGAGAAGGCGAGCGGACACGAGAACGAACACGGATTCGGACACGAGTTGAAGCGACGCTAATGCATGATTTCAGCATTCTCGTACCTCGTTGAAGGTTAGTTATAGGACTTTGGTGAACTATGAGTTATGTATGACTGTGTGTTTTTGTTTCACAAGTCAGCTTTATATATATTGGAGTTGTTTGGTGAAAGTACACGTTTGCCTCTGCTTTTAATATGTCTTGCAAACCTTAAAAAGGTCATGCAGAGCATTTTCTTACTCGTGTTTGTTGTTTTCTTCTATTTTTCTAAGGTGTGGGTTTTCAAACGTGCCTACCATGAAGCGGATGGTCACGTATTAGACTGGTGGTTGAAATAAATGTTTATGCTAACTCATAATGATAATGACATTTAAGTTCTTTATTATATGAAAATTCTTTATTGAACGTTAGCCATAATTTAAGGGATAACGGATATTCGTTGTCTCCACGAAGAGATAAATGTTTCACTAATTAATATGAATTCACCTTTTAACTTTGTACTAAGGAAATGGCCAATTGGGAAATTAAAACATGTTATTTTGCAGAAAGTGACAAATTAAGTACTTATGCAAATTTGTTGTAAGATATTGATGGTGTTTGCAAATCCTTCAAAGTGAAAGTTTATAATTTCAGTTAAACTCTAAACGAAGCTTTAATCATAAAATGAGGTTGTTTTGTGAATTATTATGAAATTGACAGTTTTAAATTACCACTTTAGATTATGTGGAGATTGGAGATCTTTTGTTTAGTATTTTCTTTAACCGCATTTACGAAATTTACAAACACCCCAAATGTGCTTGTTCAATTTTTATTTTTTATTTTTTTTTATTTTTTTTAAGAATTAGGAGAAAACAATATTTAGCAGCCAAACCACAATTATTGTACATACAATATTATAGTATTAGTCAAACTTGAGCAACCGAAATTGGTGTCGGATAGACGTGCATGGAGTCAACGATTTATTAAGAATTTCTTTTGTCCATATCTATTTTGGTCACAAAAAATTTATATCATTCCCATTAAATTTATGACTTATACGCACATCCTATCAATAGTGAATCTTGTGTGGATTGTATGTCTTACTATTCAATGGCCTCGGACTATATTTCGTATGCATCTGGAAAGTGTGGACTGGTTAATTATTATATGGTGTTCGATTCATATGATATGTTTCATGAACGCATTCAAGATAGCTAAATTCTCAAATTCTTTGATAGAATTTAATACCTAATCATTAGAAGACGCGTGTACTATTTTTTTTTTTTTTTGTCTTCTTTTGGTAATTAGTACATGGCTTATTTCGGGCCACATTGTATCATAACTATGATAATGAAATATAATTTATAAAAAGTTGTAAATGAGCTTTCATCAATTCATGTATTTTACATTATTATTTAATATATTTATATTTATAAAACTGTATATGTTCTTTCCAAAAATCCTTTTCTACTTCGAAAAAGTGAAAACACGACTTGAGGTGTGTGTATCTGAACAAAACCTCTGAGTCTACTTTGCTTCTCAATATATTGGACAAAAACGCGAAGGGGAAATTCTCTAGTTCAGAAACTAGTTCCAATTGCTTCTTAACTTTCCTAAAACGAAGAGGGAAAAAGTAACATTCTTCAACTAAATTAAGGTGGTGTTTTTAATAGGTTAACAAACTATTTTTTTTTCCCTTTCATTTATTACTTTAAGTTGTTCTGGATAAAAGTAATTTGTACTTGTAAAGTTTCTTGAAAAACAAAAAATAAAATGGTTGGAAGTACATCTGTCGTATGACTCGTATCACGATCATTCTTAATTAATTAACGTAATTAATTAAGTGAGATAACAATTCCAAGAAGCACCCAAACTCAAATCTATGGACTTTCTTATTGGTGGTGTTGTTTTTCTTTTTCTTCTCTAAAGACAAACAAAATCATTAACAAACAATGTAATTATGTATATATCATCAAAAAAAGAGAGGCTCCAAATCAATAAATGTTTTCCATAAGTATTTGCAAATTACACAAAAAATATCAGAACTTATAGAGCTTTATGTAAGCCAACGTGAAATTATTACCACCAACTTTTGAGGCATGACCTAATCAAGAATTGCATACATGAACCTAACCTAAGATCCGAAAGTTAATTATATAGCCTTTATAGAGAATACAAACGCTTTCTTTATTCAATACTATTTGATCAACCGATCATACTAAGTTCTGAATAACTGATGGGTTTGTTTGGCTTACGCATTTTTGTCGCTATGCATATAAAATTAGATCCAATAATTCAACAGTACGCTATTTGATATATTATGCATTAGTTGAATCATACGAGTCACGTATCCATCCTGTCCATAAGAATCAGAAGTTTGAATCGATTAAAGCCCAATAATCCAATGGAGAAAACCCAAAGTCCCCCTCCCCCACAACGCACACACACGCCCCAATAAATATGAAAGAGAATTAATCCGTTTTTAATACGTGATTTGCTGATTTATTTTGATAATGGTGTTTGTAAAAGCATACAAAGCTATCTTATCATATATATTTTGTAAAAACACTAAACGTTGCATTTAAATAAGAAAATCAAAGCATTTAGAAACTTCTAAAAAAAATACTTAAAGCACGAAAGAAAAGAGATGCTTGCATGTAAACGAGAAGTAGTTATAATAAAATATATTAATTCATAATTATTATTTTCAAAGATATATAAATCTCAAAGATATTCATATGCTTTTTTGAAACTTACTGCTTTTGATATAATGACAATGTACAATATAATAAAACAAACTTAGTACACAAATCGCTATTAACCTCAATGTCAAATATTAAAATAATTTTCGCGCATCACGTTCCGAGAGAGAACCCAAGAAAATATTCATATCCACATACAACACCAAGTTATAGTGAGTACGGGAAAAATTTAATCACAATATACCTCATCATTTTTGTATATTTCACTATGGCTCGACATGATAATTACTGGTGGAGAGTTTTATACAAATAGAATTTCATATACCAACATCTAAATTGATCGTTTTGCAAGGGACTTAACTCTTATGTACACTACTCGTAATAGAGATATATAGTTTATATAAAAAGTACCTTGTCTTAATATGTAAGCCCATAAGAAAATACAACATTTCAATTACGGTAAATGCTTTCCAGTTATAAGAAAAAAAATTGCTCACTATGTACTTTGGGGTTTGATTAATCATTATAGTTATGTTCCCTGAAATCTGAGTTCTAAAGAATTTATCTCTTAAAGTTTCAAAAATTACTACAAATAGACCTAATATTTTGTCATAATTTTTCAAACTTCGGAAGGTACCGATGTTATTATTCGTACTTAACGAAAATAATTATATAATTAGGTCAAATTTCAAAGTATATAAAAGCTATTGTTTCATAAAATTACATCTTGAAGGTTTTCGCCAATTATTATAGTGTAAGAAAGATTTCTGTAAATTACTCTAAATTTAAAGATATTAGGACTATATTTAAATTTAACTTGTCACTTAAAAAAATATATAATTTGTTTTAGATTTCATGAATCTATAGATATTTATCATGTCATTTAGTTAGAAAATTATAATACATACATACATCATTTTAAACTCTATATCAAACTAAACATGCATGGTAATATAATATCAAAGTTTTATTTTTTTTCCTCAAAAAGTAACGAAACGTTTCCTTTTTCAACTTTATGGAAATGAAACATATAATATTTTTTACGTCTAATACAACAACAATTTCTACAAGTTTTTTGAAACATATCGGAAAAATCTCGAAACATTATAAAAAGTTTTTAATATTTAAAGCACCGAAACATACTATGGAAACCAAACTTTGATACATGAATATAATGATCTACCACTGATACGCAAACATACGTAGGCAGAAGCTATCGAGCCGCGACAATATTGAACATATTCTAGTTAAAATTTCATTGTCTGAATATCAGTGGAAACAAGAAAGGAATATGCTAACCAATTTAGGGAAAATAACGACAAATGGTTAAATATCTGGTTTAAACCTGTTGGAATGTCTCCCACTTTGCCGTTTCTATGCCATGATGAAATGCCACGATGAAGCACCACTTTAATTTTTGACCATGACATGGACGCACACTTAAAACATTTAACAAGGGATGAAAGTAAAATTAACTTTTTGAGCTTATAATTGGGCTCCACTGGCTAAATAATTATACAAAGAAAATGAGATACCGAGATTAAAATAATGCAAAGCTTTGAAAAAAGAAAGATGAGAAAAGTTCTAGTATCCTTAATTGAAGGGTCAATTGTGTTTTGGCCCTTAACACGCGTTTGGGATGTTTTGCGAAGTGGATTTTAGCGTTTAAAAAAAAACACTTAATTTGCTACTTAACGTTTGTAAAAATGGACTGTAGATCAAGGACTCGAGAGGAAAATTACAAACGTTAGCAAAAATTGCTCTTTTTAAAATGTTAAGGGGACTTCGCAAAACACTCCAAAGGATTGGGGGTGATCGCTATTAACCCTCAATTGACTGTACTTTATTCTTAAAGATATATCGTTTTGAAAATCAATAATGTTAGACAAATATTTAGGGAGAGTTCGAAGCTAGAGGAATTTAATTTATTCTTAATGGACAACACATGGAAACGAAAAAATAAAATAAAATTAGTGCCTTTTAAGTTAATTACTTAATTTATCATGAGTTATAAAAACGTTACAGTGAGACGTCAGCTAGACAATATATAGTTAAAGAAAGGGAAAGTATACCTAAAAGCAGTTGTAAGGGCGAAATCTTAGTTTCTTTGAACTTTGAAGTAGTTAACGTTTATATGCAATTCTACATACATACATGCACACAGAACACATGAATACATACACATATATACACACACACACACATCAGTGGTTTTAGTAGATGGCCTAAAATTCTTAATGCAATTATAGATGCAACATTGTCTTAATAATATCTTGGTTTTAGGAAACAATTATTAGTTTCTTTGATGGCGTAGGAACCCGCAGTCCTAGATTAGTTTGAGTTTAAGTCCGAATAGCTCTCTAATAGTGATTAGTTTGAGTTAGTGTTAGAAAGAATGATGAGAAATGGTAGCAATACTAGATTCAGGACGATAAATGGATAGGAAACGAGCCATTGAACATCTGTTATACTCAACTCTTTCGTATAGCGAGCAGTGAGAAATATTCAATCGCAGACACGGGCGTGAATGGATAGTAAAAGGTTTATATAGCGGAACTGGAGATGGAGAACACAGTTGTTTAGATGAGAACAAGTCACTCGGGATGTTAGAAGCCAGACTCCAACAAATCACGTTAGCAGAAAATCAAACAGAACACTACTACAACTAGTGGAAAAGCAAAAACATCAGAGAGGTTTTTGATCAAGTCGGCCCTTAAGTATTTCCAGCGAAACGTGGCTTTATTCTAAGACCAAAGGGAAGTAAGTTATAAGAGTGGAAGAAAATCTGATTCTTCATCGTTTGGGGTAATGATCTGGACATCGAGATTCATTATTCGACAGTCTAACTAGCTAATGCTATAGTTCTTAAGAGTCCATCGTGAAATCTCTCGACACCATAAAACCAGAAAGTTCATCTCTAGTGATCAACATCTCAAAACAGAAAGTTGATTAACTCCCTCTTGCAATAGGGGTTTACTCAAAGAGGGAATTCTTATTTACATATACACCAAGGTTACTACTATTCCCAACCCAGTCCGACCCACCTCTTACGTAGTTTTTGGCCTCTACTTGAGCACACTTCAAACACATGTTTATATATAACACATGGAAAAATATAAGGCTTACTTATATATAGCTAAAAAGTAGTGATATATCTCCATATATTCTCATCCGTTTACGTGGTGTAACATCCAAGGAGGCAATATCTTGTTAGTCGACGTTTGGTTTTGGCTACGAGCTCCTTCAACTTCTCCATTGTTATCCCCCTGACCTTGGCATATTTCACTGCATTATGCAAAAATTTAGCAACAAAAGCATATGAGAAACTAATGAGACAAGCTATATATATGATTATGTTGTGTTCATTTACTAGTGCTGCATTAACTCAAATGTTCCCCTTTATCGCAATCATAAACTCAAGCCAAAATCTACTAATAATAAGTAAATTAAACGAAAATATGATGGTCTGTATTATATAAGCAGCAAATTGACTCATGAGGAGTACATATAGATGAATTATTTATCTCACATTCATCATATAATGCAGAAATTGGAAAAGTAGAACTAGCTAGGAGGGACACAAGCTTGGTACAGTACATTTAGAGCTCCTAACCGAAAGGAAAAAGAACGTGTATTGTGCGTAATACACAGAAAAAAAAACCTGTGATTTTTCAAAATGAGGCCAAAAAACCCCTCTTATTGTTATGATAAAGGGGGTTTCTTCCCACTTAATTTTTCACTGGTTTGTCTCTTTGCCTGGATAACACAAGGTTTATTTCGCCAAAATCCCAAAGATATAGACTTATTAATTTGGAAGGTACATATCCCAAAGGTACATATTACCTCTATTAAATTCTTATACAATTCTTAAATCTCCTTTTTGAAGCTCAAATTGCTCTAATTATGTAATTGCAACATGGTAGAACTATAATAGCCTGAATAGAGAGCAATGTCTGGTGGACGTGCATTGCATTCATAAGGTCATAGATTCAACATGGATTATAAAATCTTCCTAAAACAAATATTTGCCCTAATGAAAGCACCCGTCACTGAAATCTCAAGTGCGATTTATTGCAACATTACGAAAGAAAATGAAGTATACATGCTTTTATCTCAAATGAATTCGATAGTACTTTTTTCTTCTGCAGATTATATGTGGTTTAATTACCTGAGATTCATTGAGCTGAGAGGTTGGGGTGCACCAGCAGAAGAGGAGGTGAAGTTATGGTTTTGATTTTGCTGAAATTGATTTGTTTTAGCAAATTCTTGTTCCCTCTCTTTGATCTGCATGTATATTATTAATTAATTGTTGATAAAAACTTTTTATATAAGTTAAGACTATGAATTTGGAACTATGTATGTGGTTCAAGCTTATTACCTTCTTAGCAAGAATGTTGTTTTGCTCCTGCAACGCTTTGTCCTGAAACAAAAAATTTACTTATGATGTTATTTTATAAATCTCTAAACAGAGCTTAACTTTCTCAACATAGTAACATTCCAAATCAATATTGGATCATACTGTAGTTCTTCCACAAAAAAGCTCAGGAAATTGAAAGATTATGATCATACAGTATAGGGGCAAAAAATTAGAGTAAGGAGGAGAATTAAATCTTCCTCGTAGTACGCTAAGATCCATATATCACACATATGACCTAATTTGGCTTTCTATTGGAGACAATTACTTTATTCAGATATTTTTACCATAAAATTTAAGTTTTTGCTCATTAATTAGTCTTGTTAATTGATATTATATTCTCAATTCTTTTTCGGAATAACACATATTCCAGTAACACCCTATATATTGATTATTTTGCTTGTTTAGAAAAAATTATTACTAACCTACAAAAGACTCTAGGAAGACGAATGAACCTATGATTCATAGTTCCAATGACCTGAATGAAATTAATAACCATCATGCAATTAATTCACCCGTTAATTCTACTATATACCTAAAAAATCAATCTAATTTTTTACTGAAAACGAGTTTCCAGTGATACAGTTATCCAAACGACCAATCTTCCTAACTACGAATCATGATCTAATATAAAAGATCTAATTTTTCATTAAGGACTTCGTATATCTTTGACGTCTATTAACTTTAAATACTTTGACCATATTTGTGCATTGAGGCTCAAATGGAATCAAGTACCAGACTAATTATAATAAGAGAATCATATATTATATATTTCAGGATCTAATTCAGTTTTTATTCACATTCTCAACCATTTATCTCTAATTTCTCCAGGATAGGAACTTAAGTGCTTTGGATAACACTATGTTCTCTAAATTTAAAGGAAGTTCAAGATGAACAGATTCTATTAACAACAAATATAAATTATGATCAATGCTTTTTATGAAGTTGTACTACAATCATCACTTCATTCTCTAATATATCTCAAACTAAACGTGACTACTATTGACTATCAATTTAAATTACTAAACTCCGCTATCATTCTTCCTAATTACACATATTTACTTATATGCACTGATTGTTGAACATAGATCCCAAACTAAAAGTGACTGCTATCGACTATCAACTTAAATTACTGCTAAGCGATCATTCTTCTTACACATATTTTCTTATGCACTGATTTTTGAACTTAAGATACATTGGTTAGGGATTTATAAGAAACCAATTACCTATTAACATCAATTTAATTACTAGCGTCTTTTGTTTTCATGATTGTCATATCTAAGTAATATTTTTAATGAAATAGCCCAAAAAGTATTATTTAATGAAATAGTAAAAAAGTGGTCACCTTTTTCTGAAGCTCAGAAATGGTTTCATGCATGAGTTGGTTCTGCAAGTAAGAAACTCAAATTTCAATAACTTCATTAATAATATTAATAGTACTCAATAACGGAAAAACCATGTTTGTTGATAAAGTAATTAATAACCTTGCGTGACCGAATGTTCTTAAGAGAAGCATCAAGTTGACGTTCCACATTCTGCAGCTCCTTCAAACACAAGAATTCCAAGTCCTCTCCCATGTAATGCCTGCAAAAATTAAAGTATGGATAAAATTAACAAAAACACTCGTAAATATAATATTCATTAATGTTTCTAAGTATACTCCATTAAGTTCACTCACAATCTAACGGGAAAGAGTTGTTGTACCTTTGATTTCTTTGCAAAACCTCCATTCTGGCCTTCAGTTTTGCATGCTCCAAACTCCAGCTTCCCTGTACAAACGTTAAACCAAATTCCAAACAAGTTTTTTTTAATGAAAATTGAAAGAAATGCATAAAACCCCCAATTTCACAGAAACATTGTATCAAACTCCCTCGTGTTATTTTTTGTACGAAATCCTTCATATTATCAAAAATCCTGTACCAAACCCCCAATTTCACAGAAAAGTTGTATCAAACTCCCTCGTGTTATTTTTTGTACGAAATCCTTCATATTATCAAATATCCTGTACCAAACCCCCTTTTTAACAAAAAAACTTTATATTTTGTCAATTTTACCCTTTCAAAAGAGGGGGTTTGGTGCAGAATGGAGTTTCGTGCAAATTTTTTGAATAACATGAGGGGATTTAATGTAGGTTTAAAAAAATACAGGGATTATAATAAAATGAGAGGTTTGGTGTAGAAATTTTGAAAAAACAAGCTAATTGGCAAAAGATCTTTTGTCTCACTTTGTGTTCTACTATACGTCTCATATAACCACTCAGTCTCCATGTTTAAGATTAAGGACACGCGTCATCATCACAAAAAGTGGCAAACTAGATGGGACAGAAGATCCTTGTTGAAGGGAATCATGTGCAAGAAAAAATAACACGAAAGGAGTTTGTTACAGTTTCTTTTCTTTTTAACATAAGTGATTTTTACGCATTTTCGCCGTGAAAATTAAATAAACATGTGTTAGTTATGAAATTTTTCTCCCATGTTATTATTTATATATACCGGTGATTCAAGGTCAGGTGCTTGCAGCTGCCTTTCAGCATATGAACATCTTTCATATCGTTCCAGGATCCTTTCCATGCTGCAACAAGATTGTCACTAGCACTTTATTTCTTGTAAGAAAACAAAAATACTGATAGATATTTTAAAGGACAATATATAATAATATGTATCGCAGAAAAGTATCAAAAGAGCAACATAGTACAACTGAGTTTCAGCCATAGAGCACAATACTGTTATTTTAGGGATTGGATTGTCAAGACCTTTATAACAATGCATTAAAGTTTGTGGTAACATATTATTCATATTAGTTGCTTCCTCAATTTGGTTCTTAAATGTCTAAGCTTGTAGAGAGATTATACATGTTTTCGCATATATCTTCAATGCGTGTGGTATGTTTTGATGAAGGATTCATCCTTAGGATTCGAACACCAGACCTATTTTCGACGTGACTATGCCACCATGTTGAATTACCGTGTCATCTAAAAGCTTAATCTTGCCAATCAAAAAATAAAATAAAATCTAAAAGCTTAATCTTTACAAGAGACTAGATTTATATTTTGTTATATATTTTCCAACAGTAAGACTATATGTTTACGCTCCAACATAAAAAGAAGGGCGAGTGAGAATATGTCCATTTATTTATCCAACAATATTCTTGGATAATTAGTTCCATAAGACAAAAACTTATGTAACATATATGATCAACACCATACCATATACTGTAGTGCTTTTGCAACTTTTATTTTCATGGTGCATGATTATTGACTTACTGGTCAATCTATGATTGTAATAGTTTGTAATGACTTTGGGAAGTTCATTGAAATGAAGTAGCAGGATAATGACCATGACTCCATGAGTTTAAAAAACTCAAACAAAGTTTATATAAAACTGTCTTTTAAGTCTGATACTAATTAGAGTATTTCTTTAAAAAGGCAAACAGAATTTTGGAACAGGATTTAAAGCCAGTCAAGAGAGTAAAATCTGACAAAGAAAAAAGAGGGTTTTGAAATTGTATCAAATAACATAAACATATAAATATTGTCCATAAAGTCCATTGGACAGAGGTGAATTTTTTGCATGAAATAGCAGAAATGAATCTGTTAAGGGAAATTTTGACAAAAAAATAAAAAATAAATCTGTTAAGGGAAATAAAAAGCCCACTAACGCCAAAAATATCTGCAGAAAAAGAGAAACACGCTTATATTATGTAAATAGAAACAACAGAAGAGTCTGATCGGACGTACATGCAAAAGAAACAGAAAGCAACAGCAAGAGAGAAAAATAATTTTTAGATACGCTGAGAAAAATATTCTTTGATAAACCTAATCAAACTAGAAAACTGTGAAAATTAAAACAGACCCATATGCTAATTAATTAATGTACGTATGCAGCATAAAATACTAATCTGTTGAAACTATAATTATTAAACGTTTAGTTTTTCAATAAATTTTAATAAAAATAACAATCAGAGTCCAAGACACACACACAATATACTACAACATTTGCTCCCTAAAATATGATTATTTAAACAGATATTAATTTCAATTAAAAGAAGCAAGAAATTGGAATACTTTATAGCACATGAATATGTCAACTATGAAATAAGAAATTAAATAAAACCCTATTTTAATAACCAATAACACTTACCATGAATCAGTAGCATATTCAAACAATTTCCCTTTAGTAGAAAACACAATCAAACCCACATCAGCATCACAAAGCACAGAGATCTCATGTGCTTTTTTAAGAAGCCCCGATCTTCTCTTGGAAAAAGTCACTTGCCGATTTATCTTGTTCTCAATTCTCTTCAATTGAACTCTTCCTCTTCCCATTTTTTTTTACTCACAAAACAAATAAAAAAAAAAAACTATATAGTATATATATAGTATATATTTATGTCTCCTCTAGTTCTTACCGTTTACATGTATAAAACGCTGTCTGTCTTTGAACCACTCAGATTATTTTTCTCATCCCAATATAGTATATAAATAGTGGAGTGTATATATATATATATAAGTGTGTGTGTATATGTAGACACAAAAACAAGGTGTGTTGAGTGTGTCCGAAAGAGAAAGGATAATGAATTTGACTATTTTTGAGATGTGGTATTGGAAAACCGGAGTGGTTTCGTCAGAGTGGTTGTCGAGTTTTGATTGGTCGAGGGGAATTAATGTAGAATCTTGGTATCTAGGATTTGTAAGCCACAAGTTTTCGTTTTTTCTTGTACAACTGTAATTGGACATGTACGTCATGGGTTTTATGTTTTTTTCGCAATTGGGTATTAAATTATTGAAAAGAAAAAAAAATTGGGTATTTAATTATAAGTTTTGATGGGGTTGCATTATTGTGTATAGGGACTAGAAGGAATGTATTGTCGCTTTTAGAATCTTTTTCCGAAGATAATAATAATTGGAGATAATTTTCGGTGACAAACGGAATTTTTGAAAAAATGGATAATCGGGCCACTCAAAAAGTGTGTTTGGAAATGTTCTCGCAATTTTTTTTATAATTTTATTCCGCGTTTGATTTTATTATTTAGTAAAATTATTTCGAGATATTTATAGGTCAAATGTGTATGAAATCAATCAGATTTTTCTGGAATAAAGCATCTGCATGTAGACTTAATAGGTTTTTATTTCCAATATAGGCTAGGCTGGATTGTTTTAAATTTTTGAAACGGAAGCAATCATCATACTATCCAATTCTTTTGTGTCAAACTTGTGATAAAATACTAGTGCACACAGCGGTGAGTGATTAGAGAAATAATACATTGAATATTTACGTAACATTTGTTACAATGACATAAGATTGACACACTATTGTGGCACAAAATAGTGATGGTCGTCGCAGCTTTTAGAAGTCATAACCTTTTCGGGAGTGAAAAACCAACCATGGTTTTGTATTCGACTTTTTTCTGAATTTGTATGCATGATTAACACATATTTTATTTAAAAATACATAATTTCAAAATGATATGACAACATTCTAATGAGCTTTGTGGATAAAAGGATTCATATTGTTTCCTAGGATTGCTGTTTCTTATCCCATAATCTTTTTTTGTCAATGTCTTAGGTCTTTCATTGGTGGGACCGAGCCTCATCTTAGAGCATCTTTGAACAGTTTGTGGTTGTAGTATGTTAACAAGGAAGTAGGTTTATGAAATGTAGCTCCACGACACTATTATAATGAGATCGACGGTATTAAGGCTAGAATAAAAAATATCTATTGTGATTCTTTCTACTTTATGAGGTACAAAAATGAATACTCGATTGGAGGAATCATGTTGAGACAGCGGTTACGATCATTTTCATCTTTGGATCAATTATCCTAACATGGTAGAATATTTATCTTATGTTACATGAATGCACAACCATTATTCTTAAAACGTGCATTGAGTTTTTTTAAGCTATACACAGCACGTAGTCTACTACAACATTAACCTACCAAACCACGTCACACAAGTCAATGGATGACAAGTGCAAAGAGATTAATGTCACAAGTACTGGAGAATAAGCCTTTCTCATAGATGCTTAATCAGCTTCATTAATTTGTTCTCTCATTTTAATTAAGGCTCTTGGCGCTCTATGTTGTATAGGCATCGTATCAAACCGACAACACATTTTGACGAGACTGTCATTTGGCACATCTTGGTCTTGACTCAAGATCAAGATGTGCTCGAATTAATACTTTCTCCTTAAATTGAAAAATACTTAGATAGATCAAGTCTATAATAGATTTCATGGCTATAGTTAATCTATAGATTAAACTTGTGGTTACACTAAAATCGTGTATACAATATTATAACACTTTGATGATGTGACACAACCACAACAACGTATAGTTTATAGACATAGTCAACCTAAGTATTTTCCCTTAGATCTTATGTTCCGACTTGCATTATATATTTTGTATTATTGTTGAATTTACAATAGCGAATGAAGGCATCGTAATAGTATCAGTTATACTTGAGATTTGGTAATAGAGGAACCTCTTCTAAAGTTTAGTCCAATATCACAAATCTTTCATAAGGTTTTGCCAATATAAATAAATAAGAACTCCCCCTGAGATTTCAGTAATACAATTTTTTTCGAAATTGAATCAAAGATAGACTTGATAATTACTTGGTTAGTACCCAATTGATATGACACAGTCCAACTAATGAACAATATCATCATGTCCAAATGTCAATATTTTATTTTTTTACTAGACATATATTTACATATATTCAATCTCGTGAAAATCCCTATATGTTCAACTTGAAACTGCCACATTAAATCATGCAATCCTTTCTTTAAAATTGTTATTACTGGGCGTGTGTCATGGCTTTTATTTACGCTTGTGTAATATAATATATGTACTGTATAAGTAGGCCTTTCATACTATTTTGAGTAGTATTTCATGATCACATAAATATACAATTGGGAAATATAAAATAGTAAATCACAAAGCACTGAAGAGTGCGATGGAGGCGAAAAATAGGTAGGTAATGATTGGATGGAGTAGATTAAAAGAGAGGTTAGAGATAGATTATAACAAGGTTCGTGGTGTTTGGTGTGTAAAAAAAAAGTTGGTATGATTAGTTTAAAGTAATAAGTATAAAAAGTTGTTGCAGTACTTTTAATATTTAATTTTTAAAAAGAACGCGTTCTTTCAATTAGATAATAGATATGAT
Source organism: Misopates orontium (assembly GCA_946800315.1). Classification (NCBI taxonomy): domain Eukaryota; kingdom Viridiplantae; phylum Streptophyta; class Magnoliopsida; order Lamiales; family Plantaginaceae; genus Misopates; species Misopates orontium. The sequence goes on along the minus strand of OX326953.1, from coordinate 10,000,759 downwards.
AAAAAGTAATAAGAAGAAAATAGTATTGTTACTTTGTTAGTTGGATTAAATCCAGTCCGCCCCAAGTTGTAATGTGACAGTTCAAATGGATGCTTCGGTGGATCAGCCCAGTTTTTTGAGCCCACCAACCTTTCGACCACTTACATGTCTAATCTATAGTTAAAAGTTAAAACTTAAAAAGTAATGCAAATATTTCGTACAAGGTATCTTTGCCATACCTTTACTTTTTATTGCAAACGACTTGTTATTGTTCTTCTTTTTACGGTATTGTTCCTTTGGTTAGTACTTAGTACATTCCTAGAACATGTTTAATTTATAAAACGTGATTGATTGTAGAACCAGATTCTTCCTAATTTTTATTCAAAATTACTGAAAGCTTCTTATGACGAAAGCCGAAATTTTATGCTAAGCTTCTAAAAAATCCACTAATAACATTAATGAGACAATATAATATAACCTTACCTACTTATATTTTTCATATATATGCAATACTAAAAAAAAGTTCTATTGTCAATTAAAATTAATGAAAATGACATGGCACACAAAAAATCATAATTAACCCCCCAAGACTAAGCTTGCAAAGAAAATACATAAAAATCAAATATTTCAATTAAAAAAAATACAAGTATGTTAAAAAGGGTATAGTATACTTTTTCATCATGCACAAAGCACTTTATGAAACATTCTAACCTCAATTTCTCAGACATGATCTTTTTTATGGCTTTTTTAAGACAATTAAAGCAGAAACACAAATTCCAAAAATTATTAAAATGTTAATCAGTACTAATAAGTTACTTTTTAGAGCACGTTTGCAAACAACGCATAGTATATTGTTGTGGTGTAAAAAATATTCGTTCTGCTTCCTTGCATATAAGATTCTTACACCATTTTCAACCTCTCCATTATTCTTTGGTCTTCATTAGTGGAGCAGGGAATTTCTCATCTCATTAGCGTATCTTATTCATTTTGAGGTTGTATTATGCTAAGATGGAATCAGCGTACAACCTAGGATTTTATGTTATATATTTTTCTCTTGTTTCAATCTTTGTCCAGATCAAGCCGGCAACTGAATTTAACACATCAAAGGACAAAAGCTATCACACTGGACAAACAAAAGAACAAAAGCTGGCTAATAAACTTGAATGCTTAGCTACACCAAAGCCGGCGTAACGCAAACATATAATAAAACTCAATGTAATAATACATGTAAAGTAAATAATAACTCTGTGGTCTGATCTGAGTTTACGAGCTAATAATCTCTACGGCAAAATTCACCGTTCAGCTATGGAACGAGATAAAGTTATACCTGACAACTAGAACATTCTACTTTGCAGAGCCATTGACAAGTCCAGTGGAGGGGTTAAGTTCATCCCATGCTTCAATCCAAGTGATCATCGCGTCTGCCAGTTTATTGAAGTAATCGTCCACCTTGCCTAGTTTCGCCTTGACTTGCTTGGAGAGTTCGAGGTAGCATTTTTGAACGGTGGTGCAGTCTTTTGGAATGGATACGGATTGGAAAAACGGGATTAGCTCCTCTTGCCAGTATATGCCCTTGTATTCCTTCTTGAGGTTCACGAACGGGTTGCTGGCTTTGCTGTGCCAAATGTAAGGCAAACCGGTCTTCACTCCCCACCCCAAGTGATCGCAGATCACCTGGATAGAGAACAATAAATATCGTTAATACGGTAAAACTCCAAAAGTTCAACGAATATAAGCAGCAACTGGCGAGTAACTCCAATAGTTATGTTGAACAATGTGATTTGAATAAATAGCTCACTGCTCCCTATTCATTTTTCTACACATTTTGCCAGTAACGACTAAAAAAACTTCGTAAAGATCATATTTAGTAAATGTCTTCCGCACAAACTACACTCTTGTATGTAAGGGATAATTCGCCTCGTTAAAAAATACATAGGAATATATTTGCCAATTTTTCGCTCCCACCAGGATTAATTGTCAAACTAACATAGCACAAGAAGGATTGATACCAAAATCACAAATGTAAAAGCAATTAAAGCTACTACCTTCATGCACCAGCCGGCCCACATGTCGTCATAGCGTCCAATCGGCTGGCCATCGCCCATTAGTCCAAAGTACATCGCCGGGCCAATCAACTCACGGTCGAATGCCAGATTCATGCCGCACATTGGGAAAAGAGTCCCCTTTGGAATCGTCATAACAGCATCAACAAACCTGAAAACCACAAAGTATCATAAGTATCATTACTGAAGAAAGCAGCATAAGAAAGTTGGAGAAACAGAGTTTCCTATGCCTGTTGTTCCTCTCAAGTGGCTTGACGAGTTGAGTGGGCGCATCATAATCAGGGATGTTGAGCCAAAGGCCATGTGAAACAGCAGTTGGTACACCTTCACGAAGACTAAACGGGTATCCACGAACAAAGTCCGTGCCATCGCGATATGGGTCGTAAAGGGTGTTGAAGAAAAACGGGGTCGATGGGCACAAAAGGTTCTTGATGTGTTGCTCAAGTGCATTGATTTCCTTACCAGATGGATCTTTTGCAACCTGTGAATCAATAGAATGGGTGAATAAACATTGTTAACAATTTACAAACATGCTGGTCCCATAACTTAAGAGCAAATCGATGTATTGATCTACAACAACTAAAGCTGCATAGTACCTTTACTATTTTATTAGTAAAACATAAAGCACCTGAAGAATTAGGTGCTTTTTCCAGGAACAAATTTAGATCTACCATGATTAGTTCTATGTTGATACTTCATGAATAGTAGAGGACTAAATTCACTCAGTTGACCAGATTAGAGCAAAAGTGAGCCCAAACTAACACTAAAAAGTTGTATAGTTTCTTACAAAAGACAATATAAGTCTAGTAGTCAAATTGTAACTGTTACCATCTCAAATTATGTAATAAGAGTGAACCCAAAGTTGTACATAAAGGGTCAATATATTTTCAATCTCATAAAGAAATTGACCAACCAACTTAAAACTTTTGGAGTTTTAAGGACATAAAAGGAAACTAGGTATCTTTTTGAAATAAATTTGTGTAACATAAAAATATTAAATGGAGAAAAGAAAAAGATAAAGCTTTTGAAAACTTCATTAAATCAAAATTTGCACATGATTCAAGTCAAACAACTCCCACCATAAGTTTCCAAGCACATAACTCCCAATATAAAAATCACATTCAACAACAAATCACATCTTAAAACCAAAAAAACCAAATAAAAGGAACATTATCACACTACCATTCACATAAAAATCCAATCTTTAACACCAACACTCAAAACCCAGATCACCAAACATCAAAATTCAAAAAATTAACAACACCAACAACATAAAAACGCAAAAAAAAAAAAAAAAAACAAAAAAAAAAACAAAAAAAAACTTACAAAGCAATCATCATCAATGGTGAAAATATACTTCTTTTTCGACACCATGTACCCAAAGCAACGACAAGCAGAATCCTTAAACGAGATACAGCTCGCTTTAGGACCCAAAATCTTGTTAATATCGTTTCTGTTATACAGTTCATAATCAAACCCATCTGGCACTTTAATCGCCTTGGAAGGATCACCATCTTGAACTATGATCAGATGATAGGGCTGAAAAAACTGCCTCCATTGGTCCAAAAAATCGAGGTTTCTTATTGTGGGGATCACAATGTCAAGTTCGTCTTTTAGAAGTGGGGTTGAAGATTTTGATGCTGCCATTGTTGGAGGTTTTGTTTTTTGTTTGATCGAAGGATTTTGAATTTGTGTTAGAATGTGTTTGTGTGTGTTTATATATAAGGGTGAAGAATTGGCCGGCAGTTGAAACGGAAAGGGAGTATTGTTGTTGTTGTTGTTATAGTAGTTGTTGTTTTTGACGTTTCTTTTTATGAAATGAAATGAAATGAAATTTAACACGTTGCATTCAATTCCAATCCTACCAATTCCCTCGCGAATTAAAAGTAATTAGTAGGTTTAAGTAATTTATTATTATTTTTAAACACATACAATTACAAACATAGCCTTTAGATAAGAATTTATCTCCGTATATAATTCCTACAAGCACATGACATGACAATAGTTCCTATAAACACATAGCAACATATCTCCATAGGTCATCTAAACATGTGTATTATTATAAAAAGTTGATATTTTTTGTAACATTTTCATCTGATATTTGTTCATCAATATTGATACGAGTAATTATTACCTTGTTAAGGTTTTATAATCTTGACCTCGAATAAGTCTTCGGCTTGAATCTGCATCATATGTATGACCTCGGAAGAAGGATCAATGTATTGAAATTAAATTCATTTATATTAATAATTATTGCTTTATTAAATGAATTTTCAAACTAGAGAATAAGGTAGAAGGAGCGGTAAAATTTTATAGAGGAGGTAGATGAGATTTTGAGCCTGGTGTTATGTGTTTGGTACACTGAATTTCTTTAGGTTGGTATTTAATTTCTAGTTTGTTATGTTTCAAGTGTAGCTAGTGTTTTATTTTGCTATAGTGTATGTTCTTAGGTGATTTTTGGTGTATTGCATGTTTTTCGTGTATGCAAATTTTTTAGGTAAATTCGGTGCAGTGCATGTATTGTAGGTGATTTTGGTGTGAAATATGTGTTATTAGGTGATTTGGTATATGTTAATTAGGCGATCTCAGTGTTGCGTGTGTTATTTATATGATAGTGGTGTAGTGTATGTTATTTAGGTAATTCCTTTGATTATTTAGGTATATTGTTTATTTTGTTAAATAACTTTCGTATACTGCGATTATTAGTTAATTTGGTTTAAAACCTTTTATATGATTTAGGGTGTAGAGTATGTTTTTTAGGTTATTTAGGTGTATTACGTGTTTTATTAAGCGACGTATGTGTAATGTCAATATATGTTTTACTTTTATTGATCATTGACTGTATCAAACTATTAATATATGTTAATTAATTAAAGACCTATGGGGATCCATCATAATTGTTAGTTCGTCTATGATAATTTCGTGATAAATCGAATCCATGAGAACTAAATGAAATATATAAAGTATAAACGATTAGGAAAATAAATTTGTAAATTAATTGAATCATCTGATCTATTCTGGATTTGTGAATCTATTTTTATCTAATGGATCAGATCCAATTTGGATTTGAACTGACTCATTTGCAGGATTTACACATCTCACGAGTGGGAGGACCACTGGTGGCCCATTATCAAATAAACCCGAGAACGGATGCAGACCAGTTCAAAGCCAGCCGTCCTACGCCTTTCGACTTTGTATCTTTCTTTTGTCACTTTCGGAAAAATTTAGCCTAACAACTTTTGTAGATTATCATCAAGAAGTTTTGTAACTTTATTTGAATAAAATAAGGACGACAAACGAAAGCCAACACTCATTGTGTGTTTGATTACAAACATAATTTTCTTCTCCATTTTAGGCTGGTGTTGATGCTTTTGTTTTGCTTACTTTTTAATGTGACTATGAGATAATTAAAAATTAAATTACATAATTAAAGATAAACATGTTAATGGGTCTACATTCGCCCAATTTATTTATCATTCATTTTCTGTTCATAAATGAGTGATGGTTTTATGAGTTTTACGTGTGGCATAAGAAGTATTTCATATTTTGACGTATTTAATTTATTCAGAGCTTAAAGGGTGCGATCTAATTTAGCAAAACATTACGAGTAGTTAATAATTAATCATTAATTGCAATTACTTTATCAATCAAAAATACAATTTAATTAGAACAATTACGCTAATCAGTTAACATGTCTTACTTTGTATGATATTATAGAGAAAATAAAAACACATCCATATGCACACGAATACACAAGCCCGTACCAAAAAGCATTTACAAAATCTTAATAAATTAAATTACTGATTTGATTATTTATCATATTCTAATTCAAAAAAGGAAAAATCACGTTTTTTTTATATTTTCGTTACGTTACAATTGATTTACATATATTAGTACTTTAGTAGAGTCTTTCTTTTGTGTTTCATATTTACAAATTTACAATGTGAACTAGTGTATTACTAAATTAATAAATAAAAAAATAAATCCATTTAAACCTCACCCAGCCCATGAGATCATAAGCCCAAACCCGGCCCAATAACACTCTATTCAAAACAAACCCTAATCGTGCGCCGCACAGCTATTGTATATAAATAGCAGAATCTACTATTACAGTAGTTCATTCAGATCTCTTCTTCTTCTCAAGTGGCCTGATCTGAAATGGGGGCAAAAATTGGCCGAGATCTTGTGGGATTGGTGGATTGGAAATCAATTTGAGATTCTCAATCGAAAACCCTAATTTGGTTTCCAATTCCACCCATTCCAATGGATCTCGGGCTTCTCCCCCTTTTCATTTTAGGGTTTCGTTGACTTTAATTGCGTTATTCTATCAACTCGTAAAAAAAAAGAGGTGTTATCATTAAAAAGATTGTTTTGAGTCATAAAGTTTGTTTGGTTTAATTGTGATGCGTTTTGTGAAAATACACAAGATTTATGTGAGTGATCTGACTGTTTTTGTTTAATTTGATATTTTAAAACTGTGTAATGAACTATTATGAAACTTTTAGGATATAAGAAAATTGATCTTTTTTGTTCTTCGGTCACGTGCCGCAGAATTTGAATCTGACCTGACAGAAAATATTACGCAATTTTTTATGAATAAGTTATTTTTTGTTTGAGTAAAAAACTATTTATAATTTTTTGCTAGTAAAAAACTTTATCGAAGAATCGGTTTTGGTTCTTAAAAAATAAATTAAATGAAAATTTTAGATAAATTACTTTTATTTCTAAGTCTAACCTTTTTGATAACGATATGAAATTATCTAAAGATAGTATGTGTGTAATATACGCGTCAAATCGAGTTTAGATTTGGATTTGGAAAGTAATTTATATTAGTTGAATCACCTCAAAAACTAAAGGATCACATATTCCAATTTCCAGACAAAAGAAAAACATCAATAGTACAAATCAAGTTAGTTCAAAAAATTTATTGTTAGGGAGCACTTTCATCACCCCAAATGAAATTATAAGCTTATTTTTTTAAAATAAATAAATTATAAGCTTATTCATTGGTCCTTTTTTGAGTGTTTAGCATTTCACAGTTGTTATTCATCTTTCAGTTGGATTGACAACTTTACCCTTCAGGGCATAAATAATTCTATTCTCTTTTGTAGTGTTTCTGATCCTCCAACATCTAAAAGAAGTAAAGAACGTTAAGGTATAGGGGCATTTATGGTGACTTGAGTTTTCTTATCATAAGCATGATTAATGAGATGCGTTCTGAATTCAATCATTCATTGATCCCGTGTGCTATGACGTCTCACCCACATAATGACTGCCTAAGTAGTACACTCGTTATATTGCATAAACAAAACTCCGGATTAGCCATTACCTCGTACACACATAATGTAAGACTAAATTTTGGTCAATATCTTTTGATTTTTGCTTCTAAAGTTTTGTATGTTGACTGTCATGTAATGTCTAGTATTGTATAATCAATAATGTTAGATCTATAAGTTTGATATAATCACATGTCATCTATGATGAAAAGAAATCTATGGGGGGCAAATCAGCACAACGTTATTGATGAGGTAAATAGCTCAAGCTCATCTAAGTTTAAGCCTCCAATAAAGAGGGCTCATGGGCATGATAAAATAAATCATACAATACCCTTGTGGGCCCTCAAGTACCCCTCTCCCCCTCATCATCACTAAGGGCTCATATCGAGACCCCTCTTATCCCACCACAAGGGGCTCATATCGAAACCCCTCTTACCCATCCACCAGGGGCTCATATCGAGACCCCTCTTACCCCTCCACCAAGGGCTCATATCGAGACCCTCTTACCCCTCCACCAGGGGCTCATATCGAGACCCATCTTATCCCTCCACCAGGGGCTCATATCGAGACCCCTCTTACCCCTCCACTAGAGGCTCATATCGAGACCCCTATTACCCATCCACGAATAGCTAAAAAATTGACACTTGCATAGAAACTTGAGGCGCTTTGCGTGAATCAAGCACCATAACATTTAGAAGGCCCACGTGAAAGCATCAGGGTCAAAACTTGAACACTAAGCAACCAAGATGCCTACTTCACCACATTTGTCACCACTCTTCTTCATCATTCCTCTGCCTTAGTCACTAAGCTACTCCATTACTAGCTTAGTAACCATTCTACATCACCATCCTCTATCACCTCCCTTCATCACCTTCTTATGACACATCTATCTCTCTCCTCTTGACAACTAGCGAGTTGAGTTGTCTAATCACCTCTCTTCATCACCTGTCTCCATCACCACTTCTTCGCCACCACCACCTTCCCTCTTCTTACTGACTAAGCAAGAACCAAGTACTATAAATGTTGGTGAGTTTGACGAAAATGCACAATCTGGAACTTGAAAGTCGCGAGTAAAGACGCTTTCCTTAAAGCGTAATTCGCCCACACCTCTGTGTGCCAAAAGGGTTGCAGCGAATCGCTTTTCAGGATACAATTTAAGCCCAGAAAAATAAAACTACTAACTGCGTTTTGGACTGACGAAGTTAATAAAACAGAAAAAGAACAAGAATGCAATAGAAATAATTTCTGCAGTAATTATTTTGTATTGTATATGAGAGATACGAATTTTTTTTTTTGATATTTTTGCATCTGATAATCCTGGGTTTTATAGACAGTGAAGAGTTGTACGAAAAAGTCACAACTTTTCCATAAGCATTCTTTCACAGAAAAGCACAACTCTTCTGCACCAAAAAATGTGACTCTCAATATTTAAACTGAAGAATTTAAATATTCCCTCCATTTTTTCCCGGATTAATCTGAGCCGTCGGATTTAAAACTTAAGTAAGATTAAATCCACACCATCCAATTTAATCTGTATTAATTTAATATCCAGATTAAATCCTAGCCTTCCATTTTATTTAATTAACTAAAATTAAATCTACGGTCTAGATCGATGCACGCGCCACGAGCCCACGCCCCACCGCCCGCGCGGGCGGGCGCGACTCGGCTCGGCACGCATGTGTGCTTGTGCACCACCTATGTCTTGCACACTTTATTACCCAAGTAATATAGTGCAAACATATATAAACTCACAAAAAACTTTTACTTTTCCTATATGGGACACTCAAGCTAGTTTAGTAAAGCTGGCCTATAAGAGCTAAAGCTCTTAAAACCCATAAAAGTCCTTATAGGTACCATGAGTTAGAGTTCAACTTTCTTTACCAATGTGGGACAAAATTCAAGAAGACTTTTATTGTACTTTGCATTCACACATTTCAACACATAACCAATGTGAGATACCTCTCACAAGATTTATTATTTGAAAACTAAATCTAACAATAAATACCCACACAAGTCATCACAAGAAAGGGACTCAACTTGATCTTCTCCTCTAGTTCACCTCAGAAAGTATGCCCTCATCTTAGCTGTGTGCGAGGTGCGCTTCGTTATGCAGCCCTCGTGTTCAGGATCACAGTGTTCTACATAAATAAATCTTAGGCTTAACCCCATAGCACTCTTATAGCTTCATCAGTTATGTACTTAGTAAAAAATAAATATTAAATGTCCCCCCCCCCCCCCCCCCACTTATACATATTAAATAATTGTCGTATGCACCAAAATCAAACTGAAACCACATCGAAAGAAGGATCGCCAAGTGACTCTTGAGGAGGCAATATCAACACCGGCTAAAGTCAAGTTGACTATGGGCCATGATTCAATCCCCAAACTTGGCAAACCGGCATCTTGACCTTATGGTTGTAATTATATCAATTTGGTCAACTTTCTAAGTTAATATGTCACGTGTCATGCGATAAGGGATAGCTCAATCATCCGGTGGGAATCTCAGAACTAATCGCTATATATAACCTGGACATCATGGAATAAGGAGGGTAAGTTTTACTCACAAACTTAAGAGTACCATCGATTGGCCCACCCTTGAGCTCAAATTGATGAGTCATCCTCCAATTTAATTGTGCATCATCTCTGCAGTAAATGTATTTTTGATATCTTACCGATTTAAACATCAGTGGGTGAGTCAATCCCCAGTCTCACGTGCAAAGTTTGAGTGCATATTATCTCGAACTTAAGTTCGAACATGATTATTAGAGTATTCAAATCAGTGTAACGTAAAGTAACAAATTACTCAAACAAAAATATCACTAATCAATATGATATATACATTCAACATGTACGTTTAGAATATTATGTTAGTTGTCAATTCGCTAAAGTTGAATAATTTTCTTCTGGGTCTGCTTGCACGTTGTAACCCGTTTTGTTAACTTTGGTACATCTGGGACCTTTTCCCTTTCTTATGTTTCATTAATGAAAGGTCATGGCAAGCAAGTAGTGACTGAGTCTGAAATAATACAGCTGTATAAGCAAAATCGTTTGGGGTAGTTATCTAATGGACTCTCATAATTATTTCATAAGTTGTCGTAGCTATTTTCTTCTTCTTCTTCTTTTCTTGGTTGCATGATGGTTACTTAACTTTGAGTAAATTAAAAGATCATAATATGAAATGTTTGTTCGTTTTGGTCTGCGGAATTAAACTTTATTTTGTTCATATTTTATTTTAAGTAATGAACATAAAATTATTTAAAAAGAGTGTACGTATATAGTATATGCTTCAGTTGTTTGTTATCTTCTATATAATTTTTAATATGCTTGTTTAGTATATTTTAGAGAAACAAACACTTTTATTAGAATAGTTACGCAAAGCAAAAACGCACACATGAACTTTGCGTTGGAATTACTATCGGCACATATTTAAATTTAAAAACACAATTAGCTAATTCATTTTAAATTTTATTACAGGTACATTCAGGACAAATGAACGCAAATAACATGGTTCAGTTAAAAAAAGAGAATAAAGAAACAAATTGTAATAGAACTAGGTAGTGCGCCGCACAGCAGCTCTATATATATAAAGATATTGAATACACCTCTTATTATTTTAGTTTTGTCTGCATATTGGCCTGATCTGAAATGGGGGCTGAATCCTTTTGGGATTGGCGTGATCGTTAATCAATATGACTGAGATTCTCATACATCTCTAAATAAATCTGATCTGATCGATTGATTGATTACCGATACCGCCCATTCCGATGGGTTTCGAGCTTTTCCCCCTTTTCAATTTAGGGTTTCTTTCGGACAACAGGTATATAATATTATATGCAGCTGTAGTAGCAGTTTTAAACGATTGATTAATAGATCTAAGGTTCTGGGTTGTGTAGAGATATATGGTGTTAATGTGAGAGTTTGTGTGTTTTTGCATTTATCAGCAGTTGGTGCTTGTGGTTACTTAAACATCTAAAATGGAATATATGTTATGCAAGATTTTAACTTTGCCCCCTAGCTTTATCTGATTGTTATGGTCTATTGTTATTGTTAATTTGTCAAATTTTATTCAATGTTTCGTTACGTAAAGCGTTATCAATGTATCGTGATCTTGTGATGGTAGCTGGTGTTTTTTAACTTTTAGGGAATGTTAAGGATGGGATAATTCTTAAAAGAAGAATAAGGATAGGTTTCGAACTTCACTCTAAAGAATTTTTGTGCACTACCATCGAAAGTTGTCTCGACGCTTGCTTTGTCTCCCAGATATATGCCCACTTTTTACCAAAACATTACACCAGAATCTTTTATATTAAGTACCGAGTATTGAATTCTTGCTGTCGAATGAATTATTTTTAAAAAATTCTATGTAAATCTAGTGTAGGTAAGAATTTCCAACCATTTTCCTATGACTGGAATTGTTGTATTTTATGGATTTTGACAGCATAATTTTTAGCAGACTGTTAAGATGAACATTGCATGTTTCTGAAAACGTTGATAGGAAAAGGATTTCTCCATTATAATTGTTGTAAATTTTTGTCATCTAATTTAATACTTTTTGAAGGTTGCATTCATGTTACTTCTGTTTGCTTCAATCCTTCACTTCTTCTCAATGTATGCCTCCAATACTAAAGTTCATGTATGGGAAATTTGACAGTAATTTCGCAAAAATGTTCATTGTTGCAATACATTTCACCTGATTCATCTTCAAAAAGAATTTCTATTCGGAATTTATAAGACCATAATCAAGTTAAGAGATCATCATGGTATACAAAAATGAATTGAGGGTTAACTGCACTGTCATCCCCTTTACACAAGATTTCTACTCTGAGAATGATGTTCCCATATCTGCCAAAACCATCTTCTCTGAATTGAATAGGTAGATGCTAACTATTTTCCTTAAACCGACGCTGTGGTTCTTTCTCGTTGTATTGGGACTTTAGTAGGCACACGTAAGTAAGAAGGCCACAGAAACCGATATGCTCGTTAGTAGATTAAGCAAAGTGTTAACTTTATGATTACCACTACTTGGAAGATATGGGTAAACATCCGGTGGCGGCATGACACAGTTGTCACCATTGAAGTATATCTTTCTTGGGAAAGCCCATCCGTTGTCATAGGTAAAAGTGGCTTGATCCTTCTTGAATAACACCTCTGATTGCACATTTCCTAATCCGCCATTTTGCATGAGCAAGTCATTATAATACTTTATTCCCCATAGCATGGCTGTATCATCTGCACAACATTTTATTACTTCTTGTTAGAACCTGGCGTAGGCCTTATTGAGTGTACACATGCAAGAATGTCTAACTTACTTATGAAACCATATGTAGGTAGGGGCTTGTAGTTGAAGCTGAACATTTGGGTGAGGTTGTCAAAATTGGGATGCTGTGCGACAAGGTTCCACTGCGAATAGTTCATTCCGTAATTGAAATTTGTAATCGTGATCTTTACGCGCCAGTATGCTTTATAGTTAAGTTTAACATGCCAATGGACTCTGATAGGGCACATATGACTAGTGCACTGGATAAGAGAGGTTAAACTGTTCTTGCTTGAACTTGAAAGGACTGAAGCTAAGTGTGGGGTATCGGATCTGTAAGAGCAGATATTGAAACAATAGAACTGATGTGATATGTTAAACCGAAAGGATAACTTTGGAAGAAAAATATGAAAGAGGGCTTACTCCACACAGTTTCCTGAGGTTGCATTCTGGCAGCCACAAGAGCAAGTTGGACATTTTACAATCGTGTTATTGTAGAACGAGGAGAGTGAGACGCAGCAAGTTGGCACCTTACGAGCCAAAAACTGTGAATATGTGCAAGTAAGGTTCCATGTCACTGGAGAAGAAAGAGTTCTCATCAGGTAACCTTGCATAAAAGCCATAGGAGAAGCCTTGTATTTCATTTACAGATTTTTTGAAATATTGATAACAAGTGTGTGGTTATTTTTGACATTTACCCATTATGACCAAATGCACAACATTCTTTTCCTCCATTGAGTGTGAAGTATTCAAAAGTAATACAATCACACTCCAAAGAAGGGAAGACGGCTAAGCTTGGGTTTATGTTACTCCCTTATATAACTAGAAAGACAAAGAAACTTACTTAGAGCCTGAGTAACTCTCCTCTTATCTGGTGTCAAAAATGTGCTTGGATTTACTATTTTAGCCTTTGAACAGGTGTACCCTGGCCCTGGTGTTTGCAAGGTGAAGTTCTTTGGTGGTTTGACTGTTTTGTTGTTTGTGCCGGCTTGACCAACGCTTATCTGAAATGAACTCGCTGCGTTTGCGGGATCCTGGAACCATGAACTTATAACACCACCCCTGCAACAATTTGCTATCTGTTGTTTATATGGAGTTCCGGGTAACAAATCGACAATTGTGGGATCCTTTTTACAGCAGTGGGGCATGTTCTCTTTAAAACGCGAACAATCTCCTTGTTCTGTAGCTTCACCTCCCACCATGTGCCATATCACTTCCTTTTTTGCCCATGTCCACCCTAACTTCCATCCCGGTGTTTCAATGTGTCGATATTTTTGAAAGTTGAAGATTGTGACGACAGCCTACCAGATTTCAGAAAAGCATTTTGGTTAGAAATATGTAAGTAGATCTGCAATTATAGTAGCCACAGATTACATGTTCACTGTTCAGTGCTGTTTAATGACATCTCAGGTGTTAAATGACATTTTGTAAAGCTCATTCTTTTGGACAGTTTCTACTATTTTGTATAAACCGTGTGGTTGGCATCAATCTGTTTCGGAGAATTCTATGTTGTGCAGAATACATTTCATTCATTGCTTATACGACACACTGGCACGAATGTACCTAACATACAGGAAATGCTGCACAAAACTGCGACACAAGGATGGATTAACTTGTGTAAATTGATGAGACAGCTTTTACGAATGCCTAAAAAAATGAATTAGGGACACATTAGGGTTGATGAATGAAATGTCTTGCAACTGTTCACTGGCTTGTAATAACCCATTCAGATTACTTAGTTTTAAAAAATTGCAACAAGTTTCCACACAGTAAATACTGGAGGTGGAGAGCTGAGGGTTCTTACGGTATATCCATCTCCAGTCCAGCTTATAACATCCCATTTCACAGTGATATTACCATCAGGATCCAGGGGATCATAAGCATCTGCAAACACATCACAAGAAATATTTCTGCCCAATTATGAAGAAAAAAAAAATACAAAATACCTTATGAAACGATTGAATCTCAACGCACGAAAAATGTGGTTTCGATAATCTGGAACTACTACATGAAATTAGTTACTCATTGATCAACCAACTACAACAAGATTTAGCAATTCTGATGTATTTTTCTGTACTACTCGTCTCTAATTGTTACCTCTCGATATAGCAGAAAGACTCGTCGACAAAAAATGGAAAAAGAAAACACTGGTCGAGGAAAAAGAAAAAAACACAACGAATCCGCATAACAGCGTGGACAACATCTACGAAAGATTCACGTTCACGCAGATAACCCCATGATCAAGATTCAAGAAGATCCATGCAACTAAAAGGGCATGCAGATAAATTTAGACAATCATATATTTTCAAGAAATGTACGGTATTCAAGAAACGTACGGATGGTACTGAGGCAAGAAAACAGAATCACAATTAAAATGGCGAAGCTGATGAGTTGAGTTTGTTCTCTCTCCATTTTCTTGGTCCGAGATTCTCTGTTAACTCTGACAGTTAAGCAGAGAAGAATCTCCAATAACTCGAACTAACTTGAGAAGATTAATGGAGAAAATATAAGGTGAGCAAAAGAACCAACTTTGTTTTTGATGTTTTTGTTTGTTAATGTGCACGCATTTAAACAAAATGTGTTTCGACTTTGGGGGCAAAATGGAAGTTAAGGAGCCAAACGGTATGTATAGTAGTTGACAGTTGTTATTCAAATTGACGAATTTACCCTTCAGGATTTTCGTAGTTCTTCTATTTAGAGGGGCACTGCGGTAAATTCCCTTTTAATAACCATTGATCCTGTGTGAATTATGACGTCTCACCTGCCTACACGATGACGACTACCTAAATAAGAAAGTTCTTAAATAAATAGAAACTTATGGAAATCATTACTTAGTACACAAAAATTGTATCATTTTGCACTATAAAACAAAAAAAATTGTGGCTAGCTATTCTTTTGCCCCCCATAATTAAAGGTAGTGGCAAGGAAATAGAAATTTGGTGGTGAAAGCATCTGAAATGTTGCAGCTGTATAAGTAAAAAATTGATTGGTTTAGTTATCTAATGGTCTCGTAATGGTTCGACATGAATTAGTCGTGTATGATTTCCCTTCTTCTCTTTTTTGGCTGGTTGATAGTGACTTAACTATTTAATTAATTTGAAAAATTAGAGATCGGTAGATCACAAACACAAGAAATATCATATCATTTGAGTAAAATAAACTTGTAGTATGGTATTTAAACGAACTGAGAAAAAGAACAAGAACTTAGAACCCATTCTTTTTATTAAAGAGAGAGCTAATATTGTACGAGAGAAATTGCAACACCACGTGTCAAGATTCAGGACAGTGTGAAAAGTTATCAATGTAACATGGGTGTGTACTGTCACTACTGTGTACATATATTAGGGATAATTGCGACAAATCCCTCCGGTCTATGATTGCTTTTGCATTGTATTCCCTAACCTATTGATTGGTGGCGAGATGTCCCTTAACCTATCAAATTTTGTGCGATTTGCCTCCTGAAACGTTGATCAACCGTTGATTTTGGACACATGTCTGAGTTTTTGTCTGTTAGATTTGGCATCAGGGGCAAATCGCACAAAAACTAATAGTTCAGGACTATCTCGAACAAATCAATTAGTTAGAGGACACAATGCAAAATCACCCATAGATTAAGGAGTTTTCCGCAATTATCCCTGCATTTTTGTACAGAATAATGCATGCGTTAAGTAGTATCACATCTAAATGTTGTTTCCGAGAGCTCATATAGTAACTAAATATATAACAAACAAAAGAATTTAAAAGGGTATAATATATCATTTAAGAGTAATCTAATGGTAGCAAATACTTTCAGCAACTAAATACTTCAAAATTGTATATCAACCAAATGAACTTCCCATAGGAAAATTCAAATAAAAGTTATATAAATTTATTTGAAATGAAATAATACTAAATTTATTTATCAAACTACAAAAGCATTTGGTCATTACACTTCAATCGACCCCATAATTAACCATGAATCTAAAAAATCCCCAATATTCCCACTTCAATTAAAAATTAAATAAAAAAGAAAAAGAAATAGGAAACTAGTACATGTCAGCATTTACAGTTGAATATTTCTTGCCCCAAATTCAAAATGAACCTCAACTCTGTTTATTAAGAATCTTCAAAAACCCTTGGAACAAAAAAAAAAATCAGGGTTTTTGAGTGAAGATCATAAAATGGAGAACAGCAACAGCAATATGAAATTGGAGCAAATACTGCAAGACGGCAAGCTCTATCGCCATCTCAATTCTCTCATTGTTGCTCATCTTCGTGACAACAATTTCACTCAGGTATCTATCTATCTATCTATGTTTTGAGAGCATATTTGTGTAGTTTAAATTGTATTCAAAAGATTTGATTTTGTATAAGTAATGATACTCTGTTTTGATGTAAATGGTGTGTGGGTTTTGTATATGAACTGACATGAAGTGCTAGAGTTGGCTTTTTGTTGGAATATGAGCAATTGGCAGTTAAAAACCATTGAAAAATTAGATTTTTAGGCTATTTCCAATATCTGGCTGCTTAAGGTTTTCAAAATCTTTGAGCTAATGATTCTGTGTTATGTTAAAGTTTTCACTGTATTCAGCTTTAATGCTTTGCTCGTCGCGGTGGATACTGCTTCACTCGAGTCACCAGTGTTGATACTTGTGGTTTAATTCTGATGTTCGAAGATTCATTTGGTCGTAATAGATAACGTGGTTAAAGAATATCTTTTGTCCTCCTGCACCTGAATTTACTGAAATCGGGTTATATACACGAGTAGCATTTTCAAAATTCGATATACCTTCGCATGTTAGGCTGGAGCTGGGATACAGTTTGAAACAGAATGGAGTTAGCTACTTCTTTTCGGTAGGCATGATATTACATAACTATGATTGGTTATCCATTAGAATATTTAATTCTCTCCCCACAAGTGTCCGAGTCAATTTTCCAGGTCCTCGGAAATTTAACAAGGGTGTCATCTTCAATCGTTTGTGTCGTTTCTCTTTGTCGAATTTGATCTTTGGAATATATACCAATCTCGGATGGAAAGACGATAACCAGAAGTGGATCTGTAGAAAAAACAAAATTCAACCTTCAGCAAAGTTACAATGTTCAAGGATACACTTCATATTTCCTTTGGTATCTGCATCCACGTTCATGCATATTATATTGTACATAATCACAATCATCAACAAGAGGCCATTACTATCCACACTGTGCCACAAGATTTATTCCGTATTGTGAGACAAATGCTATTCTGGATTCAGTCATGTGTCCCTACATCATTTCTTGATTTGAAGAAGCCTGATATGAAACGACAATATTTTGATAAACAGAAAGGGACATTCTGAATAGCCAGATTTACTTTCTTCCTTGTTTCAATTGTGCATTAACTAAAGGAATGGTAATTTTTCTTATGTAGGCAGCAATTGCAGTTGCATCAGCTACAATGACACCTCTAAATGTTGAAGCGCCTCCTAACAAGCTCCTCGAGTTGGTTGCTAAGGTTTGTATTGTTTACTGCAACATTGTTGGAATTTTCTTTTGACATCTAGTCTACAATCTTGGAATTAAATGACATCCAAAGACTGAAAGATCATAAAAAGTGAATATATTAGCAATAGTTCTAAGTAGTTAACAGGGTCTTGCAGTGGAGAAAGATGAGATGATGAGAGGGTTATCTTCGGCTACACCATTTGACTTGAGCATACCTACAGGATATGGCTCGATTCCTGCTCCACGGGTTACTTCTGTAGATTTCAGGTAAGCAGTTCAATAAATAATTAGCTTACTGAATCTATATATTGTCAAGATGCTAGTATATATTAACCTGCATAGCTTAATGCATGCTTGTTGGTTGTGTAACTGAGAAGATTTATGAAATTTGCAGTAATTAGATAATGCATGTATAGAAGTTAGGCAGACAAAGTAAAATCTTGCGAGATCTCATGTTAGTACAAAGAAGTCTTATTAACTAAGTTAGCTCTTCAAAAAGCTGAAATTCTTAAACATAGATTAGCAGAATCAGGGATTTTAATCGTAATCAAATTAGGCCAAGCACTCTTAGCTAAGTATATAGTTAAAACATGCGTGTCAGGTAGTTATTCGTAGTTTTCAGTGGGATGCTTACTGACATCATTAACGTGAAGCAAAAACTTCAGGGCAGGTATGCAACAGATTGTGCCACTTGTAGTTATTATCTGGGCCTTGATATAAATAAGTCTCTACAGTCGTATTTAAAGAGGTACAAAGGAAAAAGGAATCTTTATTCCGCTTAGGTGTAAACATGTGCTTCTAAAACTCTTTTCCGAGTCATCCGCTCCATTTATTCCAGCTACTGCAACTTTGTTGTCCTTTGTATTGCTTTCTTTTTTTCCGAATTGTTGGTGGTTTCTAGGTCGTAGGTACTAGCTGATATTTGCTATATCTCAAAGCAGCTAATAAGTAGAACCACTTCTTTTCCTGAACAGTGCCATGCATGACACTAAAGGGGCATCAAAGAGTTTCCCGAAGCATGAAACTCGGCACATTTCAGAGCACAAGGTATGTAAGTATGCTGAAAATCTTGATTATACTAACGTTTCAAGTTAAGCACTCTAATAACTGAAAATACTCTCGAGGAACAATTTTTTTGACAATTTTTGTTTATGCAGAATGTTGCCCGATGTGCAAAATTTAGTCCTGATGGAAGGTATCTTGCAACTGGAAGTGCTGATACATCAATAAAGCTCTTTGAGGTTTGATCCCCTATCTTGAGGATGCGTGTTTGCTGGTGCTCTGCTAAGCTCATTGGGTGATGATTTGTCATACAGGTATCAAAAGTAAAGCAAATGATGCTTCCAGATGCAAGGGAAGGCCCTGTTCGGCCTGTAATACGGACATTTTACGACCATCTACAAGTATACTATTTTTAATTGGAAGAAATTTCGTAAAATGCATATTTTCTTGTGTTGGAGAATGCATATACACTAATTGATACCCAACCTCTCTACAAGCTTAAGTTTTTAAATGAGAGAGCAATTTAATACTCATATGGTTGATGCTTTTAGAACTTTTCGTGATTTCGCCGTTATCTTAATCAGAAACAACATCCTCATTTCTATTTGTAACGTCTTATATTGCTGTTGCAGCCGATAAATGATTTGGATTTCCATCCTCAAAACACTATTCTGATTTCTGGAGCCAAAGATCGCACAATAAAGTATGGTTTATATTTATGTTGTGATTGTTTTTATCCTTATCGTCCAATTAACGAAACATCTTGGTCTTCATCCTGAAAAGAGATTTGAGAGTTTCTTTTCGAATGATCAGATTTAAGAACCATGTTACCGGTTCTAAAAAACAATAAGAAAGAGAGAAGGATATGAAATTTAAGTTTGATAAATCCTTGTCATTTTCTTTTCAAGGTTTCATTGAGTATCATGATATATTCATTATATGCTTTCTGAATGACAGGTTCTTTGATTTTTCCAAAACAGTTGCAAGGAAAGCATTCAGAATTGTTCAGGTCATCATTCTCCTAATTTAGTCTATAAAATTATTCTTAGTTGTGCAATTTAAACTAATGTGAATTTATTATTGATCAAAACTTCTCTTGTTGAACTGTAACAGGACACTCATAACGTGAGGTCTGTATCATTCCATCCCTCTGGAGATTTTCTTTTGGCAGGTAATAAGTTCTTCAACTATTCAGAAATCTAAAAGTATATTTAAGAAGGTTTTCCTCTTTAAGCTTGTCAACATGTAAAAGAAATTTAATGACCATATCAACAACGTATCACACAATTTCGGGTTCTTGAAAAGCAAGCTAGTAAGCACTTGGAAAAGTGATAAACTAGAATTGTCAACTGGGGTGTAATGTGGCACATTATCTCTTAATGGAGACTTTGTATATAGTTTCTTCATAGAACTATTCCAAATATAATAAATAATCTTTCACAATGAATACAGGAACGGACCATCCAATTGCACATTTGTATGACGTAAATACATTTCAGTGCTACTTGTCAGCTAATGTTCAAGAGATTGGTACCAATGGAGCCATAAATCAGGTATTGTTTAGCCTTGTTTAGCTGTTCCTTCCATTGATGGTTGGTTTATCAAGAAAACAGCATCTTAGATGTTACTTATTCATGCAGGTCCGATATGCATCAACAGGAGGAATGTATGTAACAGCTTCAAAAGATGGTGCTATTCGGCTCTGGGATGGGGCGACAGCCCAGTGTGTCCGTTCGATTCTTAATGCTCATGGAACAGCAGAAGCTACTAGCGCAAATTTTACCAAAGATCAGAGGTAGACATTTTGTCATGCCATGGTTTGTATATGGTTTTTATAAAGCTATTCCCTTGAAGTTTATTTTTTCATTTAACTCTTAAACTTTCTATATTGATTTTCATGGATTATCTGGTTACTCTCTCATATCTTCAAAATTTGCATGTCGTCTGTGATGATATTAGCTCTAATCTCAAGAGTTGTTTCTTAGGTATGTTTTATCTTCTGGGAAAGATTCTGTTGTAAATCTTTGGGATGTCGGCACAGGTAGATTAGTCAAGCAATATGTCGGAGCCACACATACGCAATTTCGAAGCCAGGTATTTCATGTCTTACAACTTGCATGAAAGATTTTAGCTTGAGCAATTGGAATTTCTGTTTTAGAAAGTTCTTTTACTCTGTCAACATACAATATATCTACTTGCTGGGGTCTATTTTCCCACCATTAAAAGAAATGCAGTCTTAATTGTTAAATCTCTAGCTTTTCTTTCGGTCTGCTCCGATGTGTTGAGTTCCCTCGTGTTACTGCTTTCCAGTGAGAGTCATAATTCCGAGTTTCCGGTACCTTTGCGATCTTCATTAAAATTTGATCAAATGGAAGCACCATCTTTGCTTTTTTGCAGGCTGTTTTCAACGAAACAGAAGAATTTGTACTCGCTATCGATGAACCAAGCAATGAGGTATGCTTCCATTGCCTTCTTGAATTTGCTAAATAAATATACTTGGTTCGTTTTTCTCTATGGTGATCGGTAAAATCTTTTTCCTGCAGATTGTTGTCTGGGACGCACTTACTGCAGAGAAAGTGGCTAGATGGCCCTCAAACCATATGGGCAGTCCCCGTTGGCTCGACCATTCACCGACAGAAGCAGCTTTCATCACATGTGGGACGGACAGATCAGTAAGGTTCTGGAAAGAGACGTGAAAAGGAACTTTAGGGTCCTTAGGACCATGAAGCATAACGTGTTGGTAAAACAGTTCACTTGTAACCCATGGGTTTTCGAATCATCGTGGGAGAAATAGTAAACCATTATTGATCATCTTTGATAAATTTTCTTATAAATTTATGAAAACAACTACAGATGCTTGTTTTTAGTCAATCAAGAATTCAAAGTTGCATCATATAACACGTATTGTAATTTGATGTTTGATTCTTGGAACTGAATCTGTGGAATTCATGGAGAGAAACTTTAAATGGAAGTACATCTAGTTTGGCTTCAATTTGTTCGTATTAAACATTACGGAAGGTTTTTTGCTGAGGGTGCTTAATCATTTTCCTTCTTGAAATTTATTTTGATTCAAGTTTACGACAATCTAGATTTTTCTACTATTAAGATCAAAGCAGGAAAGGACTCCACACAGCTAGTTCCAAAAGATGTGATTGTTCGACGTGCATAAATAATTTTCGGCTCCATGGATCTGATTTCTCAGCAAATGGTATCCAAATGACCAATATATCCACTCTCCCCAAGAGTTCATCCTTATTGCGTTTTGCAAATTCTACTTAACAATTATAAGAAATACAAAAAGTATAAAGCAAATTAAAATATTATCTAAATGATTTATCAGCAAACCTGATTGTTATTGGCCAGTAAACATTCTGAATCTATAATAAGCAAGCAAATGTTCAACTCCAAAACCAACAGATCCACATGGAGAAAATAAGAAACATAACTGGAGAGTAAAGAAATATATTGCTAATTCAAACAAACTTCTACGTGGTGAGAGACATTCTCAATGTTTACACAGTAAACTCTTTATTTCCCCCTTGGAAAGAAGTAAATCCTTGTGATTCAGTGAAACTTCCCAAGTTCATGTTACCTGAAGTTCACATGCATGACAACAGAAACTAAACACAAATTTCAGGCCATCCCGTTGGAAAAAGCAAATACTCGTCCAATCTATGTCAAAATCTAGCTGATAAAATTCCATAAAAGGAAAAAACCTAGGATCTTCGATGCAATTCCGAGTGCAACTGGAAAGCCCGGAGCAGCAAAAATCTAAAACAACTACTGAATCTTTAGTATACCAGCACCAGAGTAGAGCCATGATGATTGTGGAGAGAAACTCTAAACTCCTGTCAAATACAATAAATAGAAGGAAAATCAATCAATATTCTGTCCGGTCGGCCACAGTACGTCAATCAGCACACTAATTAACAATAGATATATAAACAGTACGTCAATCAGCACACTAATTAACAATAAATATATAAATTTATCTAGTCAATTTTGATGGTAAAACAATCTATGATAGATAACTACCATAAGCAGAAAGAAAATAATCATTGATCAAGCATCCTGAAGTTTTTCATTCCGACTAACATAGCATACTAATGAATCGGCAATGGTAGAATGGTAGCGTTGCATCAGGTATGGGCACAAATTTCTGTTCTACTATGGTGAGACAACAAGTAAACCACGTCCCATATGCAATATTCAACAAATGCCTTTTCCTCCAGATATCATGGGAATTGAATAGGAAAGATTTGAAGCTCATTGTATAAGATTTTACTGAAGGCTATTTACTCAAGGCAATGATCTTTTGGCTCGTTCAAGTGTATGTGTTTCAGGGAGTTGAACTTTTTATTCTTAAAACGGTCTATAAGAAATTTAGCCCAGGAGCAAGTATTGCTGTAATTCAAACTCAATACTGCCAACTAAAAGTCAACATTCTTTGATATTACAGTGGTAAATTTTCCAGATATTTGTTTTGAGTAATAATCATGATAAGAATAATTACAAGTTGTTTCTACTTTTACCCTCTATGCATTTATTATCTAACAGGGGGCTCTTCTTAGTATTCTTTTTTTATTTTGATACTTTCTCAGCTGAGACTGATATGATGACACATCTTATATTCTCTCAACAGCACAAACAAAATCTAGAGCAACATAGAGAACCAATTTAGTATTCTCAGAGATGTCTAACATCAGATTACAACTTCCAATCAATAATATATTAATATAAAATTTCTATTACAAGCTTTCTACCCATGAATATTGTATGTAGTGATATTATACTGACAACTTCTCCTCAAGGTCTTTTTATGTAAGAATATTATACTGAACAATTGATTGAATTTAATACATATATCCCTTTTGAAGTTTTCTGGACTATAGCTCTGTCTATTAATAGCTTTTGGCTCGAAGGAGAAGAAAAGTAGAAGCCTAGTTGTAGGACAAAGAGCATGATCCCCTGAATTAGATTGAATGGAGCCAGTCACAGTAACTTTGGAACCCTTTCATCTTTGTCAGTTCCTTAGCTCTCTTTCTTGTACAACTTTCTATTTGTACCATGGGATGAATGTCTTTTATCTTTTCTCTCGCTTGCAATCGACTTTTCTTCCATGTCTACCTTTCTTGCTAAGAATAACTCTTTGCTGCTCAATCAATTCTTTGCGAAATACAGAAATAAGAACGGCAACATGTTATCAACATCTTTATGTTTTATAGGTGAGGCAAAAAAATTATACTTTTTCTTCAACAAGAAAGTTAAATGAGTTGAACATCCATCTTTTCAATTTTAAAATCCACTTTGACACTGGATGGAAACCGGTTTTCTATAGAAACTAAAATGAAAATGGGATAGAGCGGTGAAGGCTTCTCTAACCTTAAACTCATTATGATAGTAAGTGACCTTAATAAATAGAATTTTAATAATTGCTGCAATAGCTTCAATTATCTCTGGAAACCTTTGGCATGAATATATTTAACATTTAATAAAATAATTCCAAATTCAATCTTAAACTGAATCATAATTTAATAGTTATCAAATAAAACTACATTCACAAGTCTATTTTCATAGCATGTGGCATAAAAACTAAATTCACAATAAGCGCAATAATATATGTCTATTAACATTCCTAATCCTCAAATGATCAAAACAATTAGACATAAAGAAGATGCCTCAGTCTCCTCGACAATTATAATTTTTAACATTCCAGACAAGAAATGTCTACATGTAAAAAGAATAACAAATGATGTTGCAGAAGCATAGGAGACCAGGTAGCATTACTTTTAAAGCAAAATGCTGGAAGGTTAATATCAGAGTGAAAATTGAAACACGAGATATAAATCTGACACAAAACTTTTACTTTGAAACAGAAGGAGTTACATGTCAAATAAAGTAAAAATAGGCAAAAGACCAGGAAACTTGCGGCAAGAGAGTTGAGCTATCGTACCTCTTGCAAGAAAATCGATATTCATACAGTTTATGCCCACTAGATCACTAAGCACGGCGCATCGATTTCTTTCCCTTCTTTACATAACTTAACCTGATCTTTTTGAGTCTTCTTCTCTTCCTTGCCATTTTCTCAGGCAGCGTCTCCCTTTTCTTCTCCTTCTTCACAGCAGTAGTCTTCTTCTTCACAAACCTAGGATCCAACTTATATTCCTTTGGTTCAACAGGCACTCCATTGTTCTCAGCTTCCTTGTAAAGTGCATTTGCCTTTTCTATACGTCCATGAGCACACAACTTTCCCATCAACAAGTCATAAGTCTTAATTCCAGGTTCACATCCATCCTCCTTCATCTTTGCAAACAAACTCATAGCATGATCAACTCTTTCAATCCCGCACAAAATCTTCAAAAACTCATAGTAAGCCTTCTTATCCAATGCATCCACATACCCTGCAGATTTCATTCTATCAATCATCTCGTCACCTTCACCAACCCGTGCAGCTTGATACAAACTCTTAGTTAGCACGAGGAACGTAGTCTCGTCAGGGTAGCATCCCCATTCCCCCATCCTATGGAACAGTTTCAACGCATCCTCGGTTTTCCTAATCTTACACAAATTATTAATCAACACATTGAAAGTCTCCACATTGCGTGGAACACCATTCCTCTCCATCTCAACCAACACACTTTCCGCTTCGTTCTGAAGCCTAAACGGATCCTTTTCTCTACAAGGCCTACACACGCAATCTAAAATCGAATTATACGCATTAGGACCCAAGGGTTTTCGAATCATCGTGAAGACATAGGAAACCATTATTGATCAGCTTTGATAATTTTTCTTATATATAAATTTATAGAAACAACTACAGAGGCCTCAGGGGTGTGAACTTGTTCTTAGTCAATCAAGAATTCAAAGTTGCAGCGTATAACACGTATTGTAATTTGGTGTCTCTGAATCTTCGGAATTCATGCAAATTCCTGGAGAGAAACTTTAAATGGAAGTACATCTAATTTGGTTTCAATGGCTTCAATTTTGTTTGTATTTATCAAATGCTGCTGATGTTTTTTCGCTGAGGCTGCTTAATCATTGTTCTTTTTGAAATTTATTTTGATTAAAGTTTACGACAATCAAGATTTTTCTACTATTAAGATCAAAGCAAGAAAAGAATCCACACAGCTAGTTCCAAAAGATGTGATTGTTCGAGGTGCATAAATAATTTTCGGCTCCATGGATCTGATTTCTCAGCAAATGGTATCCGAATGACCAATATATCCACTCTCCCCAAGAGTTCATCCTTATTGCGTTTTGCAAATTCTACTTAACAATTATAAGAAATACAAAAAGTATAAAGCAAATCAAAATAGTCTCTTAATAATTTATCAGCAAACCTGATTGTCATTGGCCAGTAAAACATTCTGAATCTATAATAAGCAAGAAAATGTTCAACTCCAAAACCAACAGATCCACATGGAGAAAATAAGAAACATAACTGGAGAGTAAAGAAATATATTGCTAATTCAAACAAACTTCTACGTGGTGAGAACCATTCTCAATGTTTACAAAGTAGACTCTTTATTTCCCCCTTTGAAAGAAGTAAATCCTTGTGATTCAGTGACACTTGCCAAGTTCATGTTACCTGAGAGGTTCACATGCATGGCAACAGAAACTACACACAAAGTTCAGGCCATCCCGTTGGAAAAAGCAAATACTCGTCCAATCTATGTCAAAATCTAGCTGATAAAATTCCATAAAAGGAAAAAACCTAGGATCTTCAATGCAATTCCGAGTGCAACTGGAAGGCCCGGGAGCAGCAAAAATAAGCATCTAAAACAACTATTGAATCTTTAGTATACCAGCACCAGAGTAGAGCCATGATGATTGTGGAGAGAAACTCTAAACTCCCTGTCAAATACAATAAATAGAAGGGAAATCAAACAATATTCTGTCAGGTTGGCCACAGAACGTCAATCAGCACACCAATTAACAATAGATATATAAATTTATCTAGTCAATTTTGATGGTAAAACATCTATGATAGATAACTACCATAAGCAGAAAGAAAATATTCATTGATCAAGCATCCTGAAGGTTTTCATTTCAACTAACATAGCATCCTAAAGAATCGGCAATGGTAGAATGGTAGCGTTGCATCAGGTATGGGCACAAATTTCCGTGCTACTATGGTGAGACAACAAGTAAACCATGTCCCATATGCAATATTCAACAAACGCCTTTTCCCCTAGATATCTTGGGAATTGAATAGGAAAGATTTGAAGCTCATTGTATAAGATTTTACTGAAGGCTATTTACTCAAGGCAATGATCTTTTGGCTCGTTCAAGTGTATGTGTTTCAGGGAGTTGAACTTTTTATTCTTAAAACGGTCTATAAGAAATTTAGCCCAGGAGCAAGTATTGCTGTAATTCAAACTCAATACTGCCAACTAAAAGACATCATTCTTTGATATTACAGGGGAAGTGGAGAGGGAGCTAAATTTTCCAGATATTTGTTTTGAGTACTAATCATGATAAGAATAATTACAAATTTGTTTCTACTTGTACCCTCTATGCATTTATTATCTAACAAGGGGCTCTTCTTAGTTTTCTTTTTCTATTTTGATACTTTCTCAGCTGAGACTGATATAATGACACATCTAATATTCTCTCAACAGCACAAACAAAATCTAGAGCAACATAGAACCAATTTAGTATTCTCAGAGATGTCTAACATCAGAATACAACTTCCAATCAATAATACATTAATATAAAATTTCTATTACAAGCTTTCTACCCATGAATATTGTATGTAATGATATTATACTGACAATTTCTCCTCAAGAAGGTCTTTTTATGTAAGAATATTATACTGACCAAACAAATTGATTGAATTTAATACATATATCCCTTTTGAAGTTTTCTGGACTATAGTTCTGTCTATCAATAGCTTTTGGCTCGAAGGAGAAGAAAAGTAGAAGCCTAGTTGTAGGACAAAGAGCATGATCCCCTGAATTAGATTGAATGGAGCCAGTCACAGTAACTGTGGAACCCTTTCATCTTTGTCAGTTCCTTAGCTCACTTTCTTGTGCAACTTTCTATTTCTACCATGGGATAAATGTCTTTATCTTTTATCTCGCTTTCAATCGACTTTTCTTCCATATCTACCTTTATTGCTAAGAAGAACTCCTTGTGCTCGATCAATTCTTTGTGAAATACAGAAATAAGAATGGCAACATGTTATTAATATCTTTAAGTTTTATATGGTGAGGCAAAAAAATTCTACTTTTTCTTCAGTAAGAAAGTTAAATGAGTTGAACATCTATCTATCTTTTCAATTTTAAGTTCCAATTTGACACTGGATGGAAACCGGTTTTCTATAGAAATTAAAACGCAAATGGGATAGAGCAGGTGAAGGCTTCTCTAACCTCAAACTAATTATGATAGTAAGTGACCTTAATAAATAGAATTTTAATAATTGCTGCAATAGCTTCAATTATCTCTGGAAACCTTTGGCATGAATATATTTAACATTTAATAAAATAATTCCAAATTCAATCTTAAACTGAATCATAATTTAATTGTTATCAAATAAAACTAAATTCACAAGTCTATTTATTTTCATAGCATGTGGTATAAAAACTAAATTCACAATAAGCGCAATAATATATGTCTACTAACATTCCTAATCCTCAAATGATCAAAACAATAAGACATAAAGATTATGCCTCAGTCTCCTCGACATTTATAATTTCCAACATTCAAGACAAGAAACGTGTACATGCAAAAAGAAAAGCATAATGATGTTGCAGAAGCATAGGATACCAAGTAGCATTACTTTTAAAGCAAAATGCTGGAAGGTTAATGTCACAGTGAAAATTGAAACATGGGATATAAATCTGACAAAAAACTTCTACTTTGAAACAGGAGGAGTCACATGTCAAATAAAGTAAAAATAGGCAAAAGACCAGGAAACTTGCGGCAAGAGAGTTGAGCTATCATACCTCTTGCAAAGAAAATCGATTTTCATACAGTTTATGCCCACTAGATCAGTAAGCACGGCGCATCGATTTCTTTGGCTTCTTTACATAACTTAACCTGATCTTTTTGAGTCTTCTTCTCTTCCTTGCCATTTTCTCAGGCAGCGTCTCCCTTTTCTTCTCCTTCTTCACAGCAGTAGTCTTCTTCTTCACAAACCTAGGATCCAACTTATATTCCTTTGGTTCAACAGGCACTCCATTGTTCTCAGCTTCCTTGTAAAGTGCATTTGCCTTTTCTATACGTCCATGAGCACACAACTTTCCCATCAACAAGTCATAAGTCTTAATTCCAGGTTCACATCCATCCTCCTTCATCTTTGCAAACAAACTCATAGCATGATCAACTCTTTCAATCCCGCACAAAATCTTCAAAAACTCATAGTAAGCCTTCTTATCCAATGCATCCACATACCCTGCAGATTTCATTCTATCAATCATCTCGTCACCTTCACCAACCCGTGCAGCCTGATACAAACTCTTAGTTAGCACGAGGAACGTAGTCTCGTCAGGGTAGCATCCCCATTCCCCCATCCTATGGAACAGTTTCAACGCATCCTCGGTTTTCCTAATCTTACACAAATTATTAATCAACACATTGAAAGTTTCCACATTGCGTGGAACACCATTCCTCTCCATCTCAACCAACACATTTTCCGCTTCGTTCTGAAGCCTAAACGGATCCTTTTCTCTACAAAGCCTACACACGCAATCTAAAATCGAATTATACGCATTCGGACCCAACTCAAATCCCCCCCGGTACATTTCACCCGCCAACCTCTTCGCCTCGTCCAATTTCCCGTCGACACACCACCCTTCAATCAACGCATCACAAATAGACTCGTCCGGGAAAAACTCACTAGCCAAACCCTTAACCATCTTCTCCGCATAACTCGCGAACCCCCGCTCACAAAGACTCGACACAATCAGCTTCAACGAACCCATATTCCTCGTAAACCCGTAATCATTCTCCATCCTATCAAACAATGCCACAGCCTGCACCGGCCTACCAGCCCTAACCAACCTATCAACAAGAGCCTCAAGACATTTCTCCCCAACCACACCACTCCCACTCACTAGAACCTCATGTGCAGCCTTGAAATCCTTCCTCCTCCCAAAATAATCGACAAAATACGAATAAACCTCGTCCGTGGCCCGAAAATCGGGCTTAGACGAAACCCATTTGAGAAAATCCAAACCCATACGGCCCGCCTCAGGGGAAATATTGAGTGTGTTCAGGAGCAGGGTAGGGGTTATAGGGATGTGAGAGAACGAAAGATCGAGCCTTTGAGGCAAAGGGAGAGGCTCTGCATCTGGGTTTTTCAGAAGCTCAACTGAAAGACTCTCTGCTCTGTTTTTTTCCTCTTGTTCGTTGAAATTTTGATCTGGGTTTTCATTATTGATGCCTGTAGTGGAGAATAGTCTGAAGGAAAATGAATGTGGAGAGAGAATTTGGGCACTGGAGATGTGAGAGAATGGCGGAGGAGGTGTGAGAAGAGAATTGGGGTGCGTTGAGAAGCTTCGATGGATGAGGAGTTTGCGCAAATGGAGCGGTAGGATCGTGGAGCGACGCATTTTTCAGTGTGTGACTGTGTTTTTTTTTTCTTCAGAGAGTTATTAGGGGAAAAGAGAAGAGGGTTTTGGGGTTTGAAGGGAGAAGAGTGATTGGGTGTGGTGGGGTGCAGGATAACTAAGGTGAGGGGAGTGAAATTAATTGCTTATGAAAGATTATTTATGTAGCATTTATGAGTTTTATGTCATTTTATCAATTTACAGTAATGAGGATTAAATATAAGTAATTAGTTTATGACATGATTAATATAAGTTACATAGGAAGTTCAAGAAATGATGACTTAATTCTTTTTAAGTTAACTTGGCTCGTATTATAAATAGTTTTGAGTTGATAATGACTGGATATTTGGGCTTGGGCTTCGACCAGATGAATTAGTTCATCGCTTATGTGGATCTTAAGAAAAACATTTGGGAGAAAGAATTGTCCATTGAATAATCAAGAAATAATTTTTATACCAACATTCAAGTATACAGTAACTAATAATGCTATCTATATTTAGGTTACAGACTTATATGTGCTTACTTCAATTATTTATGTTCAATAAAAATATTATATGTGCTTACTTCAATTAAAAACAAAAACAGTTGGATTTTGCAAGAATATTCCAACAGTCGTTTGGATTTTCGGTCGTTACTATTATTAGATGTTGAGAGTTCTAGAAGACTGAAAAGTGACATCTATAATCCTATATATTTTCTAAATAACCTTTGTAAGTTAGAAATAAAGAGGGGTGTTTGTGTCTTTTCAGGCTGTAATGTTGTGGATATACGAAGAAGAAGATTTGGTGGATGATGTGGGATTGGTGCTTGCTTGTAGATAGAGCGAGAAGAAGCCAACGGTTCTTTTTTTTTGTTCTTGTGTACACGTGGCAAACACCCCATTCTTTGCCGGAGAAGCCTCAACCCCGGCAGAATTCTTCTAGCAGGTAAGTTCTAGTCCATGAACTATTATTCTGTGACAATTATGATGTTTTGTCACAATTTTGACATCAAGTGCTGTTCTGTTTCTTGCATTGAATGTGAAGGAGCTTGAAAGTTCATGTAATCTTTGTCTGAAGTTGATTGGAGTAGTAATAGTGGAGTTGTGTTCTATTGAGAATGTAAATGTGGGACACTTAGAAAGGTAGAAGCTTTATGTGATTGATGTTAGGATGGAGCATAGCTTTTACCCTAAGCCCTTAACTACTGAACTTCCTCTTAAAAAAAACCTACACATCACTTATTGCAATTTCGCGAGAACAAACGAATCCTGGTTCGGCTTTCTGCATTTAGCTCTAGTGGTATCCATTTGGTAAGGATAATATGCCTTTTGTATTCACCATCATACTCCAGCATCAAAAGATACAATTTTGATTTGTGGAGTCGAAACTAGTCGACTTAAGACACAATAAAGCGTGCGATCCAACTTGGAGCAGAAATCGTCAAAATTAGCATTAACCCCATAGTCTAAATACCTGTAGCCACAGAAGCTGGAAGTGACCGTTTTATTGTCTTAATATTCTCGAGGACAAGAAAATGCACAGAAACTTTGAGTACCAGTAACTTATGTGCAATAGAACTTTTAGAAGTTGTGGCCGAAGAAAAATAATTGGGACCATTCAATGGAACAAGGATATGGCAAAATTGACAACTTGGTCAGAGTTTCATGCTGCAATTGGAACTAGTATGCATGGTGAATTTCATTTAATCCTTTGAGAACTCGTGTGGGGAATTTCATGCTTCGTCAAATATGGGGTTTTCTTCTTATTACATACCAGATTCAGTGGACCGATTATATGATGATTTGATGCAGTGATCATTTGTTTTTTCTCGTAGTTTGAAGCAGACATGGTGTATTTGCATCCTTCACCATCAATCCATCACAGATTGTTGCCAAATGCATCTGTTCAGGTTCTACTTTTCTCGCTGTTTGCGTTTGGAACATTACTGATACCATAACACGTCTCTCTTTTCTTATATTTCTGTATTCGTAATTCTCCATCAGCTAGGTTCATGTAGTTATGGTCAGTTGCGAAGAAACAATTCCTTTATTGTGAAGTCTGAGCATGTACCTTCAACCTCGGCTTCTCCTTGCCAAGGTATTGTGTTTCATAAACTTTAAGAAAAGTTGAATCTGAAAATTTTGGATCAATCTAACTATGCTCCTTTGTTGCATGGAGTTCTCCAGACAAGCTTAAAATATTTTGTGAATTTTCATGCTTAGACATATATGGGATCGTTGATATAGTTGAATCTAAATTGAAGTTGAGAAATCTTGGTGTGTTTTAGCAAGTTTGTGAACCTCAAAATTATCATAAGCCTACAAGATCAATTATCGTTAAAGAATGCTATTGATCAGTAGGACAGATAACGGCTTTGAAGGAATACTCACAAGATCAAAATCACTAAGTATCACAGGCAGCACTGAGTTTAGTCAATACAACTAATTTATTTCACCACTAATTACCATGCTGTTGCATATTACGTACTTTGAAGTATAGCTCCAACGTTTTATCAACAAGTCTAGATTGTTGGGTTAGGATCAGGAAGAAATTGAAACGAAAAGATATGAATTTTAGCGTGGGGTTGGCTAACATTGCCAATTTCCATTGCTGCAACCAAAGTACAAACACGAGTCGGGATGATTAGACAACAACAATCTCTCTCCCTCCGCAAATTTTCCCCATTCTGACTTCCGTATTTTGAATCTCTCAAAATCTTGCTTGCTTTGTTTGCATATCAATATGCCAAAGATATACATCTTTTCGCTAGCTCCAGAAATGGGCTGTGAAGCTGATTTATATTGCATGAGAACTTTGCTCAGATATTATAATCTTTCTCTTGTGGTTGCAAATTACATGTTATTTTTGTCGTCCAAGCTGGTATGTCCATGTAGGAGAGAGGATGCACCTTTATCTGGAGATAACCTTTGCTTATTTTCTTCTTAATGAACTTTATCCTGGAAAAACTGGATTCATAACTAACATAATCACTTCATTTTTTGTTTCAGATGGGCTCGGACGGCGCCAACTCCTTGCCATGGGGGTAACAGCTTCTTCATGGTTGTTGTTATCACAGCAGAACTCAACAGCATGTATGTCATCTTTTTTCGGATTTTTTTTTTTTTTACGTTTTGAATTTCAGTCCAGGAAGTATGAAAATTTACAGTTGTCCTTATTCTTTTGTTGCTCCTTCCTTGTCTTTGTTGTTTCTTTGTATAGCTAGTGGAGCCATATTAATCAGGTAACATATATAACTCTGTCCAAGCACCCTGCTTTGCTAGATGCGTAACACCACCTCACTCATTCAATTATCCTTTTATTCGGGCTCCTTTAACTAACTCCCTGAAGTTATCAATTTCCCTGAGTTACTCCAAATTAGATAAACAATTTAATTCATGAGACTTTATAGTAGTTCTCATTTTTCTCTATCGTTATCTTTGTCATCAGCTTCGTAGTTTTCCTATGATTTTGTTGGGTTACTTGATGAGGAATTGTACTATATAATATGCCTATTTAGAGCTTACAAAACACATGCTTTTAGTTGTTTGTTTGTTTGATTCACAATAAAATGTATGCTGATATGCTGAGAGTATTCTGTTGATATGGTTCAGTGGCTGCAGAATCGAAGAAGGGGTTTCTGCCGGTCAAAGATCAGAAGGATGGATACAATTTTTTGTATCCCTTTGGGTGGCAGGTGTTTTTCTCATGTCCTTTTCTTTATTGATGGATTTTCTATTTAAAATCGTACTTATACTACTTCGTTTTGCTATTTAGACACGTTTCTCACCACCAACCAAGTATTCACCCTTTTCATTCAACTGCTTGTTTTATGTTTGTCGCTGGATCAGGAGGTAACTGTTCAAGGGCAAGACAAGGTCTTCAAAGATGTTATCGAACCACTGGAAAGCGTCAGTGTAAATTTGATCCCCACCAGCAAGCAAGATATTCGTGATTTTGGCCCGCCACAGGAGGTTTTCTGAATGACTTTCATTTGTAATAATGTCTTATCTTAGAATAGATACTCATTATTTGTCTTTATTACTCAAATTTGGTTCTTTTTTCGTTGTAGGTTGCTGAAACCTTACTCAAAAAGGTCTTGGCGTCACCTTCTCAGAAAACTAAGCTGATTGAGGCATCAGAGGTTAGATTCTTCCTATTGTCTATTGTTCCTATGGAATTAAGTTAAACAGCATGCATCGAAATAGCTTTTAGGGAGATAATTTATTTCCACGTTGCACTCCGAACACTTGACTTGAACCACTTAACTTTTACACAAATGACCTTGCATCAGTAAATAAATGTCCTTCACTCCTTCTATCAGTGATGGTACTCTTTACGGAAGAGACGTTGTTAATCTCTACTCTTTACTGCACGTGTACTAACATCTAGATGAATGAGGAGTCACTATGGATGATTACACATGCATTGGCATTCATGTATTTACATATAGAATTAATATTCCTTGAGTTCCCGATCCCGGGCAGTTTTAATGCTGTCATTACATATAGGTATATAACAACTACACCCCTCGCAGTGTGGTCTAATCACACAGAAATCTTCCACACTGTTTGAATAATTACGAAGACACCCCTGAATCTTCAAAAACATGTAAATGTATGGGGTTCTATCCATAATATTTATCAAACTTTAGAGGGACGTGTAACTATTCATTCTTAAAGATGCCTGTTACTGTAATGTATATTTGATTTCAAGGGGTGGTGGTCATGTAATTATTCAATCGGGGGGGGGGGGGGGGGGGGGGGGTGTTGTCTGTATTTAGACCAAACCTGAGGGGTGTAGGTGTAATTTTCCCCTACAAAATATGAACCGAGTCAATATCATGTTTGCTCTGGCACAAAAAAACATGTCCAACATTTGTGTGACCCTTGCTTTATTACCGAGATGCAGTATTATTTACAGCTTATAATCTCATCTGCAACGTACGGAATTATCGTGCTAGTCTTTATGCAATTGTTCATGTTACAACCACATTGCATGCTTTACTACTTTCTTGATGAATGTGAATCTAATTGATGGCTCTTCTATGGTCATCTTACAGCATGAAGTGGATGGAAAAGTTTATTACACTTTTGAATTCATTGCACAAGCTCCAAACTTTACTCGACATGCTCTTAGTGCAGTCTGTATTGGCAATGGTAAGCCCAAATACTCGATAAGTTGCAATTTTTCATTCTACTGAGAAAATAGTCCTAGAGATTGATTCTTATAATCCTGAATCAGGCAATTATAAATATTCAAGCTTAAGCTCAAGTTGAATACTCTTGCAGGAAAATTCTACACCTTGACGACAGGAGCAAATGAGAGAAGATGGGAGAAGATAAAAGATCGGCTAAAGACCGTAGTTGATTCCTTCCAAATTTTCAACGTCGTCTAATATTGAATCCATTTCTTGTTCATCTTGCTCCCGTGGTGAGTTATCTAACACTAGAGGCTCTACAGCAGTGTAGATATGAGGACTTCCTCTCGTGAAAACCTGAGTCCTAGCTACTTTATTCTGCACAGTTTTCTTTCATTTTTGCTACAATTGTCGTAAGATGTATTAAAAAGACTGAAATATATGTATTCAATAAAATCTGGTTTGTTCATTTCATCTTCGTTTAAGTTCCACTAGGTAGAGCCATTCTATAACGTCCATCAGCCCGTGCAGTTGTGTCGTATTATCCGACGCAGTATGTGCACTTTTTGCTAGATTCCGAGTTATAGAAGCCAACGTGGAAGGGGATACGTGGTTATAAACGATGGTCGATGTATATGTAGTGTTATTGCCTGTAGCTTTCATAATTTGTATCACTTTAAAATGCAGAATGTTCAAAGGTAAAGTTGATACTTGATAGCAATATAGCAGGATACTGAGTGTCAATAAGGACAATATATCAGTACTCGGTCCATAGATCAACTTGTCACATATTTGGTTGTCATGCTTCATTCTGGGTACGAACTAGAAGTTTTTGAGCATTAAAGCTAAAAATCGTGGCTATCGTCCGTTGTGATTCTTAGCTAGTTAAGAGATAAAAGGCAAATAATCTCTTTTTATTATGTTGAAACAGCACAATTTTGTGATGTGGGATTTACAAATTACCCCCTATTAAAAATAAAGTAGCAAATTATCTCCAATGATTAGGGAAAAGTAGCTCGCAATGTCTCATGTTCATCCTTATAGTGTATTTGTTGCGTCGAATGACCAGAATATAGGTGATACTTTTATAATTTTTTTTTTTTTTTGGTAATTTCAGATTTAGTTATAGCATCTATTTAGTTTTTTTTGTGTAAATAAAATCACAGAAACATATATACACACACACACACACACACACATACATACATATATATATATATATATATATATACATACATATATATATATATATAGAAACATACACACACACACACACACACATATATATATATATAGTGGAGAAGCATAAATAAACTTTTTATTTTAACCTTTTTTATGTTTTTCATAATTTTTTAAGTATATAAACAAATTAAGCATATTTTGAGGGAAAAAGTTTAAATATGTTTTCATGTGCTAAATCATCCCAAGCATTGAGTTATCGCGCGTAAACTACACCCGGTATATTTTGCACATATAAAAAATGTAACTTTTTTATAATAATAAAAAAAAAAAAAAAAAAAAAAAAAAAAAAAAGAGATAACTGAAGTTAATTCATATGACACATGGGGTTTAATGTCAAGAGCTAGCTAATTAAATGTCAACAAGTATTTCTTCCCTCTTTTATAATTAGCCGTTTTCGATTTCCACACATTCCTCTGGGTGAAATTGTTTATACCTTCTAAGGTTTGATTTACTTAAGCGAACTCTCGTCATGTTTTTAGTAGTAAAAAACTAAGTATAAAGAGATAAAAAAAAAAAATACCGCTTTAATTATTATCTTACACAACAGAACAACAGAATTCTTGTTATAATCTTTCAACAATACCTATTTACCGGTTAACAGAAAAAGACACGGGAAATTAGAGAAACACTGTTTGTTATGAATAGAATGACTTTCTTAACTCATTAGTTCTTTAAGAAATTATAACATGCATACAGCATATATGTCGAAGTTAATACGAAAGACAATGACTGAATATGAGATATAAAAAAGACTAATTATCTTCATTAATCGAATAAATAATAAATAAGGAAGAATGAATTGAGATCGAATTACGAGTATCGCACACATCATCAATTCATATTCAGAGTTAGCAACTTACTGGACAATAGAAACGTCTTAAAAGAGGTATATTATATCTTTATACTAAGAAACCTCTTAAAAGAGGTATATTATATCTTTATACTAATATTAAAGGAAGAGATATTTGTGACATTAAACTTTTAATTTTCAAGTTTAGCTTTACAATTTATGTTTCACTGTGACATCTTATTATTAATTTTTCAATTTAACCCTACAATTTAAGTTATATGAAATTAACTATACCATTTACTAAGAAAGGTGATTTAGTTTTCCTATAATTTATATTTTTTCTATGAAAATTACTTTTTTCTCCATTTTACTCCAATTGTGATGATTCATTCTCCCACTAATTCAAACTATTTTCATCAAGGCAAATCTTTTTTCTTACCTTTTTTTTTCCACATTTTTTTTATTCACTCATAAATATGAACATACATACTCTACAATATAAGAATTTAATGTGTGTGGGGCTCTGCGTGCCCCTATTTCTAGTATACATGTATGTATTTATGTATTTTAGTGTTATACACTACTAGGCGTACATATACTTGCAAAATTTTGTAGCAAATGGAATCAGCTAATTGAGCGTTCTTAACATATGTCGTAGATTACTATCCAAGACAATTTGAATTTAGCTATTATAGTTTTACTAAGTTAAGTTATCATCTCTCTTATCTTAAAAAATGTTTTAGACAAGTACATGATGATATCTATCGTCTAATTAATATCTTCTAGTGCACTTAATGAATTCACGAAATTTGATTCAGAAGTTAAATTTTTTTAATTGACAAGAGACTGTGATCAAAGAATTATAATATATACTTTTGCGTACTAATTTCAACATCGCGGTCGTTTTCATGTTTATTCTCCATCATGTACTAAGCATGCTTTGGCCTTTATAATCCACATGTAATATGCCCTAATCATGCCACAGGAATGATTCAATCATAAGCTTCTTCAAAAAGCTCAGATCTGTCCTGAATGAGTTTAATTATGTTAATTTATTCATAGTATCTGAATATTGGGTAATATAATGGCTAGACATTATATTACAGTGTTCATCGTCTCAACAAAATTAAGTTTTAGATGTTATAGTCAAGCCAATAATATATACGTCATGAATTTGAATCCACTATCACCCATTTAACAAAAAAAAATAAAAAACATTATGTATTGAGTTTTAGAGAATATTACAATTTGCATGTGAAGCGAATGGACATGAAGAATGGAAAACCATCCATAAGGAATTTTGCAATAATAGTCTTCTAAGTTGATACTTCTTCAATTTTAGTCCTCTATATTTTTTATCTGCAATCTTAGTCCTACAAGTTACAACATGTTTTAAAATTGGTCCTCTAACCAATTTTTTGCCCATTTTGGCCGGAAATTCCAGCAATTTCACGAAATCTGATCATTTTTCCGGTTCTTTTTTTGCCCCCTACAAAATGTGACTTTGTGCTTGTGTTTTATGAATAAAACTAAATGAAAAAAACTGATTTTTTTGGCCAAAATTGCTGAAAATTTGGTCAGAGGACCAATTTTAAAACATGTTGTAACTTATAGGACTAAAATTGTTGATAAAAAACATAGAGGGCTAAAATTGAAGAAGTGCCAACTTAGAGGACCATTATTGCAGAATTCCCCATAAGGGAATTCTATTTTCTTTATAAACTTAAACGTCTCTTAAACTTCTATCTAACTGAAATTCCGACCAAAAAGCCATATCTTAAAAGAGGTAAGTTGATACCTCAATCTCAATTTTATATATCCAAGTGTTATGTACTGTTAGGTGTACGTACTATCAGATTATTCAAAAAAAAGAAATATAAAGATGCAAGTCGAGTAAAGAATTATCAACCAGGGCATTCGTAGCTGACGTTAGAGATTCTTATTCAAGACAAGTTTAACTTAGTTATTATTATTTAAATAAGTTAAGTTATATATAACTCTCTTTTTAACACGCCTTTATCTTGGCGTGATATTTCCTATTGCAAATATATACTAGATTACACAACATTAAGTAGTTAAACTTCATTTGTTTATTTACACAACAGGTAGTGGTAAAAAAATTATAATACCTTTACTTGCATCAACATCGCGGCCTTTTTCATCTTTTTTTGTTCTTACGATTGTTATAGTGTGCTAAGCATGCCTAGTGCTTTGGCCTCATTATAATCCACATGTAATGAGCTCAAATCATGACATCCTATGAGCTAGTATGAGTCTACGATTCAATCATAAGCTTCTCATAAAGCTTACTGAATAAGCTTATGCAAATCTATTTCTAGGTTTGCTCTACCAAACTAGGTTTCATTTAAATGAAGTATTCGTTTAATCATATGATATAAAAGTGTACTCAACAAAAAGCTAGGCATACCTATTTGAAAAAGAAAATAAAAAATCACGCATTAAGTTTCAAAAAGAAAAACTATAATTTGTTTTGGAAAATATAAAATATTATCGTCACCATAAAGTAGTTAACATAAATTTTAGATGAAATTGTCATTTGTTACAAAAACTTACGATAATATATCGATGCAGTTGGACATTATAATATAATGTTTATCATATGGTATAAATTTTTGAGGCCAAAAGTTGAATACTAATGATGGAAGCCGCCTCTTCCACGATCATTGTGGTGACTGTCAATATCGTACTACAATTATTAAAACACTCTCCTTTGCTCTGTCATAATCTGATCGTTTTGTAGTGAATATTTCAGTGAAATCCTTATATTCTTAAAATGGAACTTTATAGATTACCAACTTTATTCCATTTGAGGGTTG
This sequence comes from Misopates orontium, assembly GCA_946800315.1. Taxonomy (NCBI): domain Eukaryota; kingdom Viridiplantae; phylum Streptophyta; class Magnoliopsida; order Lamiales; family Plantaginaceae; genus Misopates; species Misopates orontium. The sequence goes on along the minus strand of OX326953.1, from coordinate 9,960,183 downwards.
GCCTTGTGAACCGTCACTAAAACAAATTTCATATTAATTTGGAAAGCGTATTGCATATATTAATTGAAGTACTTATAAGTTTCTATACATTTTAAGTGAGTATATTTTTTTATATCACGGGAAAAAATTAAAATAGTTGCAAAGCCTACTGCATCCTTCAAATTATTTCTCGCGCTCTTGGAAAAAAAATTAAATAACTCAAGAAAAAACTAAAGTATGTAATTATAAGGCTCAACACTTTTAAAATCACAAAAAAATTGTCTTTAAACGAACTTTAAGTTTGTTGGACTGCATGAGCTAGCTTTTGCATATGTAATTGTACGGATAAATAGTTAGTAAAGATTAAAGGAAGGAATACATGCTACAAAGAGGATAGAATCTAAAAAGAAAAGTGGTGGACCAAAGCAAAATTAAGAAAATAACATGAGATTTGTAGTGGTTGTTTGAATATTCAAATGTGAGTGTGGCATCTTTATTTCTTTTAATTACAGGTGGAGAAAAGGAGAGAAGCTTTTCAGCTATAGGTACAACTGTGATGATATTATATTCTTGTGGTATGGGGAAAGGATTTAGATCCCTACAAAATTAGAGCTATATCATTATTGGACTTGGGATCTTATTCTTCAATCATATAAAGGCTATCCTATGTAACGATACGGGGAACTTTAAAAACGAAAAACAAATATATACAATTAGAGGCTGGGATTTCTTGAACCAGAAGTAGTGCTTTAAAAGTTGTTATGTGTAAGGTACACGTTCCACGTACTTAGAGTTGGATGGAAGTCCCACAAATTAATTGAAGATGTTAATATGTTCTTGAAATAAATTATTAAGAAGTATTTGTGTTAGAACAAAGTAAAAAAAATACAAAAATATTACTAATATATTTTCCTTTCAATATTCACTACTAGGAAAAAAGTCTTTTGTCACGCGAGTATGTGTCACCAAAAACTATATTTGGTGATATTTTTTTTATAGTAACGCTCGAGGAAAGCGTCTCATTTGTGAGCATAATTATATAAACGTACGCGTGGAATTTAGAACGCATGCGTGGAATTTAGCATGGAACGTATGCGTGGAATTTGGCATTCCAAATTTTTGAGCCAAAGTAGTATATATTATCATTATACTTGTGGCGCGTCATTTTTTTTTTTTTTTGCTAACCTATGATCTATATTAAGATATCATTACATGTTAAATAGTATATATTACCATTAAATTTGTATATTAGGAACATTATGTTTTTGACAAAAATAGCATATAATTGTCATGCACTTCTATTTTTTTTTTCTTTCAAGCATTTTAAATTTGTAAAAGCGACAGATGATAGCTTAAATTGATTTGACTATAAATAACATTTTAAGCCCAAGGTGCCCCTACTTGTGTGGCTAATAAACTTCAAGGGTGTTTATGATATTGATATGACTCTAAAAAGAAACTCAACATTTTTATTAGAAGCTACAATATTTTTATTTTTATTTTTTTATTAAATAGTATATTTATTTCTCAACTTTCTTTGTTTCCTTTTTGATCAAAAATTATAAATTATAAGTTAACATAACGAAAACTTTCATAGTTAAGAAACACAAGGTGTTTTTAACTTGTAAACCGAATTTAATTCATTTTTTCAAATGGGTCGGCGCTGCCCCTTCATGTGAACCAGCTTGGGGCGGCGCCCCGTTGGGTAGGGACATAATCCTTGTCGGAAAGTACGCGGGAGCAAATCTGTGTGGGTTTGTATTAAAATAATTAATGAAATGGGTTGACAATTTATTCTGATCAGTTGATTAAAGTGATATATTGAATTTGCTCCATATATATTAACTGTTTGAATATTGACATTTGAGGGTGAATTTGTCACTTAATTTTCCTGTACGTTTCCATATACTTTTAGTAGTATTTATTAAACTGAAGAATACGTGCTTTTTGTAAAATATAATTAACAGTTTTGTTAAGAATGTGAAATTACAGGGAGTATCATGAATATTATTGAAATTTCAAGAAGTGTGAAATAATATTATAATAAACCTCATAAGAAGCTATTAGATTATCCGTAATCTTTCTGCAAGAGTATATATGTTTGTTCCAGATTGTTGAGAATTGTTTATACCACTTATTTGTTACTTAGCTATGATTATAACACATGTGAGATCTTAATACATCAATGGTAATGTTATATGACGTAGAGGTCACCAACCTAGGCCATGGACTTAGCTAATAGTCCAAGAACCCTATTTGGGTAGCTTGTGATTGCAAAATGTTAAGAATTTTTAACTTTAGTTTTCAAAATAGGAAACATATTCTCGTAGTCGTACACACCATCTAAAAGTAGGAAATCTCCACGTGCTACATAATCTGTCGTGTGCTAGAAATTGGAATTATTAATATTATATATATACAAGTTTTAATGCTGCAAGTATTGACAAGTATTAAATTACCAAAAAAAAAAAAAAAGTATTGACAAGTATTATCCCACAAGGGTAGCAGACAACTCTGTACAACTTCAGAAAAGAAAACAAAAACAATTCACATATGTTACCAAATTTCAAATGCCAAAGTGTGACAGTTCCCTAACACAATGCATGATCCTGCAAGATATCACACCAACATGTTTGTGACAAATCAAAGCAAGCAACAAATTTCCAACTTTAGCAAAACAAATTCCATTAAATAAGAAATATACCACCCCGACTACATAGTAATATTCCACTATATAACCAAATAAAGACACACAACATTTCCTAATATAATGACTGATCATAACTAAAATCATACAAAAGAAACCTGCACCTTCCTAGAAAACAAAGACAATAATAAATCATTAAAAGTCTATCTTCTTGTCAACAGCTAATCAACAGCACTGTTTTTAACTTTTCTTCTTTTTCCTTTAACTAGAATAAGGCTAAATTATCTTCCCAAATCCACCAAATAATCAGTATCTATGAACATGACTTGATCCTCCCATATAAAAACTTGGTAAAATCATGGGATTAGATCAAATCAGCAGCACCCAAATCCACCAAACCAAACACCACATAACAGAACACCAGATTTCTTCAAAAATTCCTAGGCAAAGCTTTGCATATCAATGGATTCTTCATTTCCATTGACAATTTTAAGCACTCTGATAAGTCCACTCCATTGTTATAAGTACTGGTCCACTCGAAATTCTGAAGCAACTGCGCTAACCAAAGTTGTACCGTGGCGAGCCCCATTGCCTTGCCCGGGCATACCCTCCTCCCCGAACCAAACGGGGCCAACCGGAGATCCGACCCCATGATCGCGACATCCTCCTCGAAAAACCTCTCGGGCCTAAACTTTTTGGGCTCGGCCCAAATCTTTTCGTCGTGAGTTATGGCCCACATGTTCACCATGGCGGTCGTGTGGGCCGGGATGAAGTGCGGGCCCACATACGTGTCGTGGATGGCTAGTCGGGCCCACGAGAGGAGGGGGCCCGGAGGGTGCATCCTAAGAGTCTCTTTCACGATGGCTTGGAGGTACGGAAGGTTTGGGAGGTCGGAGTCTTCCACCGTGCGACTATTTCCAGTTGCATCATCGATTTCGCGTTGAGCCTTGGCTTGAATTTCAGGATGAAGAATCATTCTTGCAAGAATCCATTCTAAAAGAATGGCAACAGTATCAGTTCCTCTAAAGATCATTTCCTGAGTAAACAAAACAGAGTATATTCCATTTAGAGTATGTGTGGATGAGAATTAGTTCCATGCAAAAGTAAAAAGTATTGGACCAAATGTGTGAATATAGGTGAAAAGGTGGAAGCTAAACAAAATATCAAGGTTGCCATCATCAGACAAAAAGAGATTAAAGTTATGCAGATTAAGCATATCTATATGTGCATATCATTAAAGAGAAAATATTATAGATGAGAATATATGGAAATCCAGCATCTACTACATATGACAGGCAAGAAAAAAGAAACACATGAATAAGAAAAAAGGTAAATATCATGATAATCATCATGATCATACCATGAACTACTCTGCTGCTTATGCAACAATAAACTATTAACACCAATTACTTCTTACATGCAATTGGCAAATCATATGAACAAGCATCATAATTCACATAAAAACTAAGTCCCTAATCCATATGTTCTAGTAAACAAATCATTGATCAAACTCCAAAATCAAATTAAACAAAAGAAAAATTACCCATAAAACAGCAACCATATCTGAATCAGAGAGCCTGTTTTCCTTCTCCAAATCAAGCAGAACATCAACAAAATCATGAGAATGTTGATCATCATGATCATCACTACACTTTTTAACACCCCTCTTCAACCTATGCTCCTCAATAATCTTCCCAACAAAAGGACTAACTTTTGCCACCAACTCTCTACTCCTCCTCCTCACACCCTGCAAATCAAGCCACCCCAGAACAGGAAAATGATCACTCCAATTAAAAATCCCCAACAGCTCATACCCTTCACTCACCAGCCCCTCAAGCTCATCCCCATCACCACTCCCACCATAAAAATCAAATCTTTTGCCAAAAACACTCATCATCACATTGTTCAAAGACCCACAATGCAAAATCTTCTTCACCTCAACTTCACCATTACACTCCATTCTAAAACCAATCTCCTCCACCATTTTCACCCCTAAATCCCTCCTCAAACCCCCAAAAAAAGCAACCCTCTTCGGACTAAACAAATGCGTAGCACTAATTCTCCTCAAGTTCCTCCAGTACTCGCCATAAGGCGCAAAACCCATTGCCCTGTGAAACAGCAGCTCATAAGCCGACTCTTTAACGGGCCTATCAGCAAAAGCAGAGCTGCCCAAAATCTCTTTTGCGCTATCAGGCTCACTCGATATCACAAAACGAGTGAACCCAATTGAGAACGCCATTAAAGACTCGGCTTTGAACACTTTGCAGAGACTCTGCAGAGCCCTGTGCCTCAGTGAGTTTGTGAAAACAAGAACCAGGCCCATGAGCGGCAGACCCGAGGGCCCGGGTATTGCGGGTATGGGCCGGGCTCGGGCCTTGGAAAAAGCCCATGCAAGCCCACCTGGAGTTAACCAAAAGGAGAACACTGAAACAAAGAGGAGAAAACAGAGCAGTAGCTCAAAACTGAGCACTGTAGTGCATGGAATGAAGAGGAAACTGCAATCTGATGACATTTTAGTGATGAAGTGTGATTTTTTGTAGTAAAGATTGAATCTTTTTGATAAAATATTGATGGGTTTTTGATTATTTGTTGAGTAGGTGATGGGCAGTTACAACATGAAAGGTTTTTGAGAGTGGTGGAAGTAAGGAGACGAAGAGTGTGACAGAACGGTTAAATAGAAGAGGGGGATATGTAGCCGTAGAGACATTTGACCGAACTTAAGTTTTTTGATTAAATTATTATTATGTTTATGTTATGTTATTAAAGTGTGTGTGTTTTATTTATTTATTTTCACCATGATTATGTTGTGAGGGACATAACGAGGGAAATGATAATCTTGCATCAATACGCGTTTTGAGTTTGGTTCGGTTTGCCTCATGAGATTTCGCCGGGGCTTTGCTAATTATTTTTAGTTTTTAGCTTTTTTTACAAGACAATAACAACCAAACTTAGAATCAGTTAATTGGAATAGAGACTATATGAATCGAACAAGAATTACGTATAATAAATAATCACGTGAATAATAAAAATCTTCTAATTTCCTAACCTTTGTCTAGGTATTTAAGTTACTCTTAACTTTCACCAAATCTTTTTGAGAACTGTTTAGCAGAATATTTCGTCGTATAGAATTTTTGACAATAATAGTGTAAATTCGGATATTTCGTCTTGATTTAAGAGTATTTCAGTTAAAGTCTCTCTTTACCTATCGATTTTTATTATATTTGTTCGGATTACGTTCCAATCCCTTTCATTAAAATTAAATGAGATTAGAAAAATGGTCCTTCATTGAAATTAAGATAAAATCAAGGGGTCGTACAATTCTTGTGCTTAATTCCAGGACAATAGTATATTCAATGAAATATTCTGTTGAAATTTTACCCTAAGCTGTCTCACTCATAAGAAAATCACATATTTTTTGAGGAGATAACCTCAAAAAATGGGATAAAGGTTTGGGAATTTGAATATTTTTACCCTTAAGTAATCTTTTGAAAATGATTTTTTTTTTCTTTTCCAATTTACGTACCTAGAAAATAGCCAACTGTCTATACTCTATGCAAACAGAGCGGATGCTTTGGGAGGAAGGTACGCTTAGTTTACTTTAAATGCGATTAGAAAATATGAAAAATACAAGTTACACGAAAGTATCAAAAATCTCTAGGACCGACTTTCTATTGGAAAAACTATCGTAACATTTGTTAATCAAGATCTCATCAAGTTGTTTTCTAAAAGATACGAGTCATACGACAATTAAGAATTTTGGTAACCTAAAGGGTAACGAACATTTTTATTTTTATTGAAAAATTAGCAAATTGCCTATGTCCATCTAAGCTTCCTTCAATTCATAAGTTATATAAAGAAAAACAAGACTTTGACACGGAACACATTTGAAATATTTGATTATTAATTTAATCTTTTGGAAAGAAAAAAACATACATACTATTCGTCTAAGCAAGTTAGAATGAAACAGGTCGGACTTTTGACCAAAATAGGTCAAAATGAGAAAATTGAAAAAACTTATCCTAAGCATTTTAATTTACAATCAAATATAATGTTAATAAAACTGAAAATCAGAGTTTCTCCATCAGGGATAATATAAAACTATAAAACTAAGTAATGTTGACTAGACTATCAAAAATCCAAAATTTGAAGTAAAATAAACTTTGACGTTCATGTACCAAGAAAGCAGGAAGATGTTGCTTTGTCTGCTAATTACGGACATATATCCTCTTTTTTTTTTCTTTATTTATGAAATGACATATATCCTCTTTGAAGTAGCGAAACTTTTTAGTAACACCAATAGTTTACAGACCCCTATCTTTATATATCTGTATATTTTTTGATCTAACATATTTTTGGGTAGTAAGTATTCCCATTAATTGTGAATAAATTTTTTTTTCTTTACTTTTAGTATTATTAAGAATTAACATTAATTTTATGTTCTATATATATATATATATATATTTGTTTATTTATTTTATGCACTGAAGAAAGAGTAATAAAATAACGCGGGAGGAATGTTGTTAGTTTTAGGTAGAGTCAAAGAAGTTGGTTAATCAGTCACCTCCTATAATGTCCTCTGTTTGGCCATAATATGATAAACTTAGCAATCAAATGTGTCAATAATATGAATCTTCAATGCCTGTCGCGATGAAAAACTTCTCATAAATGAAAAGAACTAAATTTTCCTTTATTGTTTGCGAGGACCATCAAGCATTCTTTTATTTCAAGTATTTTCAACACAATCTTTACACAAGATAGTCAAATACACGAGGATCACCTTTACCTAGATCGAGCCTAACAAAACTATGATTATAATATTGTCGTGTTAGAAAATCAAAGAAATGCTATGGCGCGCACACACAAAATTAATCGTCTTGTTTGTTTAATAATGGTTTTGTAGTTTTAGGACTTTTCATTTATCATGGAATTGAATATGAGGTATGTATCCAACTGGGACCGTTGATCAAAGTTTCTAATGTATTTCACGACAATGAATGGAACTTTTTTACTTTTGACTGTGTGGAACAAACCTTAAAAACATTTTTCAAGTTTATTTAGACAACTATTTTCAACATTTTCGTGAAAATTTGAAAAAACTCCCAAGTTTTTTTCTGTATTTTGTCAATTGAAACCAACTGCAAAGTCAAAAGGTTAATTCATGATTTCTTTGTCTCGTTTATTTTAGCTAAATAGTGGTTTTATTAAGTGAGTGTCAGCAAAAATTTATAAAACTTGTGTTCTTAACTTTTAATTATTTTCATTGACAACCGAGAGTAAATAAAGTTCTAAAAATGCAAAAATTAAATCATTAATTGCAATATCAAATGATCAGAAGTAGTATTTGAAAGTATATTATATTATAGTATTCTTTTTATATATGTGTGAATTATGAAAATCTTGTGATTTTTAAAATAAGTAAATACAATGACACAAGAAATTTATTAATCACGGAGATCAATTTTTAAAGAAAAACCTTGAAAAAACAAAATTTAGAATAAATCTATACAAGTAATGGTTTCTAGCTAGAAAAGACATTTTTTGTGTTAATTCTCAACGTATTAGATCATATAAAATTATAAATGGCTACTAGGAACTTTTAAAATATTTTTATTTTCAATTATTTTTTAGAAGCAGATTAAACTCAACTTCTTAAAATTCGTACTTATATAACTTTTTCTCGACCTTCTGGTGGTACGGATAAAAACATTAGGAAGACCTATGTTATTGGAACTCTAATGTTGCTTTCAGACAAAACATTATATAAATTCGTGGTCAGTAATTTGGGACTGAATATTAGGATCCTCTTTCACGTTGGATGTCGTATTGACCGTAAAAAATACTTATTGTTGGGGACAAATTGAGGATAGAAAAGAATGTTTGCCATGTAGATGGGCCCAGGTGAATACAGAATATATATATCATTTATGGGGGATCTAATATATATTTGATGTGATGATATCACTAACCATTTATCAACAAATTCTTGTCCCTTGGAATATTATGATTCATTAAATCCGGTAAGTACTCGTACACTGAGAATTTGTTTAATATAACTCCGGTACTATATTACGTACTTTATGTATTCTCTTCGTTCTCCCTTCTAAAGAGACGAATACTAAAAAGACTCTAAGCGTAGCTACTATCTTCTGGGTATGTTAGGTGGACTCTCACATTAAGCAAAATTCTATTTATAAACAACACCAATTGAATAAACAACATGACTAGGCAAACGAGTTGGTATTACTTGATAAAATTATTAGGCATAAAATCAATTGACTACTTGTGGGATCGAACTTGAGAAACCAAATAAAATATTTAACTTCTCTAACTAACTAGATCGTCGTATCAAGGATACATTTATGTAGTAGCTCAAAATCTAAATCAGCTCGCACTTACAAAATGTGCTGAAAATATTCCCCAAAACTTAAATTGAACAAACTCCACCCCCCTATAACATTGCATTTTATAAGAATTAATAAATATTTGTCAATATCTTAATATGTCTATGTTTCATAGTTGGAAGTCAAGAAGAAAGGAATTATCTTCTAATTGTTTGGCGTTGCACCGGAACTTATTGACAAAAAGATAAAAAACTTTTGGACAAGGCAAGAAAAACTATTTATTTTAGAAAGCTCAGAAAACCTGGAAACTTCTTAAACAAATCAAAAATTTCATCTTTGTCTCACACAAGAGGGGACAAATGAAAAAATATTGAATTCTTTTTGATAAATTAGAACTTTCATCTACTCCAATACATAGGACGAAACTCATCGTTTAAAAAAATTTCATCTTCTCTCTTAAGTAAGATTCATTTTTTATCTTTCATTTTCAAAACCAAGTTTCAAATATCTGCATAAGAAAAGTATACAATAAATATCTCTTTTTCCTATTAAGCCATCGTTTTAACAACTAAATATTGAATACTTTACTAAAATGTACAATATCTCGCATTAAGTGTGTTGAAACTTGAATAGTATATTAAACTAATAGCTTTGAGAATCCAATCATGTGAGTTTCATCGGTGACTGCTTACTTTAGTTTCTTGATGGAGCGTATCATCAATTCTGTAATCAGTGCATGCAGTTGCAAATAAAACCAATAATGGGACATAGTTCATTTGCATTTTTAAATTAAAATGAACATGCACCTTATTCTTCTAGCTTTGTGACGAAATTAGTGCACGACTAATCATTAATAAAAGTTCTCCTACTTTTCCTCAATATACGTGCGAGATTTACAATTTACTTTTACTCTTTATTTGGACTTCCAAGTTCCTTCCTCCGCTGTCGACCAGGAATTTCTTATGTAAATAAATGTAATCATAAAATTTTAAAATGGTGACAAAACTAAAACGATAATATTAAATATTTTCTCTAAAAAAATACAGCCTGCATGCCTTGTCAAAAATATATGTTATCCAACCATTTTATAGATGATGTCTCATCCCAACTTTATATCTATTATTATTAATATAAACAAACAGGTTTTGTGTTGTACAAATAAAGTGTTTTTCAAATTTACCCCTATTTAATCATCTAAATTTAGTTTCTAAGAGTCTAATATTGTAATTATTTTAGTACACCACAACACCGATCTTTTAACTACCCAAATATTTGTAACTATCATCCAAAACCACCTCCTAAAATTTAGGGAGATTGATTCAATCAGAGTATCACGTTCACCACCTCTTTCCTAATTAAACAAATTCAAAATTTTAAACTTCTTCATCTTCTTATTTCTTTTACCATGAATTTTTTTGGCAATAGAGTAAATCAACCCTATTTAATCTATTAATTACAAGCCCATTTTTAATACCTAAGAACACATTGCACGCGGTCCGCGCGTGCACACAATGGCTAGTTTACGTATATAGTAACCAACTTGTGTGCATGCACTGCCTTATCATCGGTTTCATCAAATAATTTTTCCAAATCGTCCAACATCCGCCGGAATAGACCGATTGTAAATGTATTCATGTAATAAATTAAGGAATGTTCAACTCTATTAATTAGTACGAAGATTATGCATGCACTTGAAACCTTAATGTGACTCAACCCGGCCAAACTTATGTTTTATACATTTAAACAGTAGACGTATGCAAACTTTGACCAGGATTAATGACATAATAATTTGGCACTATGATTATTGATTATAGAAGGTTGGCTGGGAATTCAAAGATGTTAAGATCAATGTCTGTAATCTGCATTAACTGAACGCGATTGTCTATCTTCCAGTTGCATATGTGGTAACAATTGAGTAACAAAAGATTTCTCCAATTAGGAAGTTTTGCTTTTACGCGTTGTGCACTCATCGCACTTCTTACAATAAAATTAGTGACACAATAATCGTTAACTTATAGCAGAAATTTAAATTAAAATATGCAGAAGATTTTTTCTTTCTGTGGATACTGTTAATTAAGATATATTGTTGACAAATAGACTTTAATTTTTTTTTTCATTATTTTGTGTAGTTTTTTCTTTTATATATGTATAACATTTTAATTATGCCTATAACTTTTGAAGGATGGGGAATAATTCTTTTGTTGTTAAAGTAATAGTTATTGCATTCAAAAGAGAAAAAGGAATTGTTATTAATAAGTAATAACTAAAAGAGCTATTGGCATTTTATCTATTTACTTTTTAATTTTATAGGAGAGTAATGGGCATAATTATGTCCAACGGGGGCAATGTGCTTATTTTATATAATACGGTGTGTAGCCGAAAATCCTAACTAAAATAAAGCATGACAGTATAGAGTATAGACAGAGCGATTCAAATCTTTACCAGGATCGACTTAATTTGGTACATGTAAGAAGGTGCATCCCAGGTTTGGGCAAGAAAAGTTGACTGAATTTGAATATATTGCAGGCTACACGTGTATCTGTGTGCCTATATATATATATATATATATATATATATTATCATAACCATGTATAGTATACGTGCGTATATTAATTGTATGTGCGTCTGAACAGGACTTATGTTTTATTTTTTAGTAAAATGATAGATTAATAGTTACATCGTGAAACCAATAGTTTGGGGCGTCCAATTAGGTGAAACCTTTTGTCAAGTGTAAGATTAAGATTTGTAACCAATTACATATTTTCCTTGAGATTGTTCTTAGTTTTACGCTAAACACGCTCATAAATCTTTTTGTGAACTCTCCTCTATAAAATCTTGAAACTGAGAAACTAACGAAAACTTTTAAACAAATTAAACAGATTCCTATTATTTTAAAGAGGGCACTGCTTAAGTATGAGTAACAATTAATTTAAGGTCAACAATTAATAACATAAACCGAAGGAGAGGGTTTACACCTATGTTAATTACTAAAGTTGATAATGAGATATTCCTAGTTAATATTAGTTCTTACACATCTTTTTTTGTTGCAGCGACTAACTATAAAATTATATGGTTTCCCAAATAATAAAAGTTGAATACTTCATCATCTCATGATCTCATCTCATCTATTTTACTAAACTATAGTCATGTGAATTACACCGCTTAAATATTTTATGCATCGCTATATAAAATAATTCATCATCTAAACAAAGAGCATACATTATGCTCATGAAATAATTAATATATATTGTTTTCTTATTTAGCAAAGCACGCCTTCTTGATCCAATGATATGCTTCTTCTCGAGGGTGTGAGAACTTCTTGATCACTAATCAACTATCGTGGTTTTGTTCATTGTTTTTCTCTCATCTACAAAAGCTAGTGCAGCTGCTAGGGGTTTCTTATTTGTAGCTTGTAGGCATGATTAAGCTCATCATGAGACAAGCACTCTCCTCCATAACTAATTAATCATTTTTAATTTAATTTTAGGCTTCACAATCTTCTATTAAGCCTGGTTATAGCTTGTAGCTTTGTCACACAAGTTGAAAAGCACCTTTTTGTAATCCATATTCTCAAAAGATGGGCTCTCAAATAGATTATTAATTTTAACTCCTATGATGATCGTGAGATTCTGAATGATCAAACTTGATTTACAAAAAGTTAGTTCTTAAAGTGCTCATGAAATTATTTAGGCCTATAGGAAACCATATAACAAATATTGTGAGAGGGAAAATGGGTAAAATTATCATGTTTTATCCGAAATCTGCACCGAGCACTAAACGTGCATGTGGTATATATATATATATATATATATATATATATATATATATATATATATATATATATCAACTTCTTCTTGGTGGGACTAGATCGAAATGATGGCGGGTAACTCGACTGCCTTGTATCAGGTAAAGAGAGGGGGTGCGTCTGGTGGTATCGTATATAAGAGAAGGGTCACATTTAAGAGTTTCCATAAGCTTGGTCTTTGCTTGACTTAAGAAATAGAGAGCAGAAAAAAGATCATATAATCTCTTCCTATTATAAAAATATTGCATTAAGCCCTCTCTCGTATTTACACTCCCCATATTTTAGAGTGATTTTAGTACTTAAGAGGGTTTGCTGCAGGAATTTTATAATAAAAGAGAGTTTTGTGCAAGTTAATTTGGAAAACACAAGAAAGTTTGGTGTGTAAAACACACGAGGAAGTTATGCGTAGTTCTTTCAGACAAAAATGGCAATTGGCTTAATATTTAACGTCCATTGAGTATTTTTGTTAAAATATAAAGTTGATGCAGGTTTTTCATTAATATTGGGGAGTTTGGTGCAGGAATTTAGACAAAGGATGGGGTTCTATGCCAAAAAACTTAACACCGGAATTTGGTGTAAGTTTAACGAAAATAAGGGGAAGTTTTATGAATTATATTTTCTCCTTTTATCTATAATGTTTCTCAAATCTTATGGAATGTTCTGTAATTAATTAAAGACCATGAGAGGCTGCATGCAATATTTTAAAATTTTGAAGAGATGTTTTTATAATTATCCAACAGGTTTTAAAAAAATTGTAACTGAACCAAAACTTATAAATTATTCATACGTCATAACTTAAATCAGTGAGTTGGTGAGTCTAGATGGGCCTCGAGCCCGAAAAACTTGTTTACATATCAAGACGGCCTTTCTGGATGTTCATGGTGGTCGGTTCCCACTTCCTAGCCGTTTTAGATACGAAATCCGTATAAACCTAACCTGAACATTTTATTTGACCAAATCTTTCTTATATTTTACATGAATAGTTTAATTTTAATTGGTTCTTGTTTACATCAAGTTTATACAAATCGTAATTATAATATTATCATATGATTCAGAAGTTGTGATATAGAACTATTGAATACGTATAACTTATTATATGTTATGCATTTGGCTCGTGTTGTAAAAATAATCCAATCTGAAGTTAGTTTGATTAGTTACTTTATTGAGTTTAATATAATAAGTTCGATTTAGTGGGGGGAAAAGCACATAATCTCTACATATGGCTCTGGCATTTTAATATATGCATGTGTTGGTTGGTCGTAAGACAATTTTGATTGTATAACACATTGGCTTGTCTGCTTATAGAAAAGTTTTACAAGACAAACCGCTTATTGTGATCTACACTTAAACTTTATAAGTTTGTTTGTAGTTTTAATTATTTTATTAATTGTAATCGTCTGTCACCTGCTTGACTTGAACTGCATGGTTTGGTAAAAAGATTTGATCATGCATAGCTTATCTTTTTGATGATTAGGTAGTATCGGATCAAACATGCATTTTTTAATGGATCCCCTAAATCTGAACACGTCCACCCATAAACATATTGATTTTCATTTAATTTTTAATATTTGTGAGGGGAGGAGGTGTTGAGGTGCTTGTCGTAAAATGGATACCCACCTAACTTCCAAATTAGAAGATACTGGGCTTGTAATATTTTTATTGCAGTGCAGCCCATAGTCTCGTTCTTTGGGCTATCTCTTGCTCTTGGTCTGGAATTATCTCAGATGACAGATCATGTTCTGTCGTCTCTAAATATGTTTTGTGATTGGATTTTCTCTTGATTGGCACTTTTTAGTGTTTGTTCTATATATTTATTTTTTCATCAAGATAAATAAATATTTTACAAAAATTGGTGACAAAATATGTAACCTTTTTTGAACTCATATATGAAGATACATACATTTCACATCATGAATATCATTGATCGAGTAATATCCGATTACAAGTATTCCTATAAGGTGGTTCTTTTTTTGGGTTAGATGGATCGTAGGGCTTTAGATCACGACCTAGAAGGTAAAAAGAAAATATTGCACCCTCATGTATGTTGAGAGATTATTAAATGCAGCAGCTGTACGATGAGGTGGTACAACAATTAGATTATTAGTGTAAATGCATGGTTAGAATGGTGTGGAAAAGTTTATAATTTAAGAATTACTTTTAATCTCAACGTATGGATGTACCACGTCACCATGTGCACCCAATAATTTTTTGTGTATCTTCCTCATCGTCTCGTATTACATCATTGCACTGACGCACTATTCATACTTTCAAGTTAACAAATTTTATTGTATTTTACCACTACACTTGATAGCCAAGAAAAGATAAAGTCTTAAGTCAATCACAATATTCATATAAATACACACAATTAAAATCTTCTCGTTACATGCTTGTGTCATCATTAGACTTTTAAATCATTCCTTAGATCGTACAAATAAAAAAAAAAATCAATGTTTCAGCTGACTATACTCTCTTCTTCTTTTTTTTCAGTCCTTTTATAAATTTTATGTAAATGCTCTCTAATTTTCCTTACAATTCCTAAGTCATCCAAAAAATTAATAATCAATAAAAATGAAGCATGCACTGTTATACACAGAGGCGCATATATAATTATGCTGTAAATCTTGATAAATTAAATTTTTTCTGGTCCATGATGATGTAATTGAGTACCTCATCTTTATTTGGCTACATCCTAATTAATTTATCATGACTTTTTGTGGACTTGCATCAATAGTACCAATAAAATCCTATTACATATAAACTGTTAAATAGAAGAAGACAAAAACTACGTGTTATAAAATCAAACCAGTCCTGTGACTGTGGAACCCCTCAAAATCTTCACAGAATTTTGGGTATTAGATATAATATATTGTCTCTATTTTGCTGAGACAGTAGAATCAAGAAATGTATTCTGGTATGCATGGCCATGGCCATGGTGGAGGTGAAAGGATGCCTCTTCTTGGTAGAAATGTGAGCTTTTATACAATTATAACATGAATTATTTGTTTGTTTGTGTTCCCTTTTGTGGGTTGTGATTTTTTGCAGTGTTTGATGAGATTTTGGTTATTTGAGTGGAGAAAAACTTATAAAGTTTGAGTCTTTTTGGTGGGTTTTGTGGTTGTCAAGAAGTGAAGGTTAGGTACTAGTTTTCCGTTTTGGTGGTCTAATGTGTGCTATTAGCTTGATGAATTGCTTGAGTGAATGATGGGATTGTGTGGAATTTGATTAGTGACAAAGTTGGACTTGGACTAAAGAAATTTGGGGGTTAGCCCATTATTATGCTGATCAAATTGGATGATTCTAATTCGATAATAATGATTTTTTGGAGGTATTTGTTGGTGATGATTTGAAAGGGAGTGGATGGTCATAGGTGGTTCTGTGCAATATAGCAGACATGATGTTTGATTTTCTATATACTTCATGAACGATATGTATGTGTAATGTTCTTTTCATAAATTAATTATTGAGCTCTACTTAGGCGAGAAGAAAAGTAAACGATGGAGAGGAAAATGGTCAGCTGACGGATCTTGAACATGGCGATGCCATACCGGTAATCTGAGTTTTTCGGTTATGTTGTTTTACTAACTACTACAAGGACTATTACGAGCTGACTTTATACGTGTACAGGCAGCAAATGTGGGTTTCGGCAGAGTGCTCTCTCTTGTAAGTGAATGCTACTATGGCACGTTTTGTTAGTAATATTTCAATATGTCCTGTGAGTTTTTATAGCATGATATTCGTTGACAGGCGAAGCCCGAAGCTGGAAGTTTGATTATTGCCACAGTTGCTCTATTGATTTCTTCCACGTCTGGTTTATTGGTGGTATGTGCACAAGCTATGATGTCCCCGTCCACCCCACCCCCACAAAGGAAAATACTAATTCTTTTTTAATTGCAATGTTGATTCTGCAGCCAAAGTTTGGAGGGAGAATAATAGACATTGTTTCAGGAGATACTCAGACACCCGAACAGAAATCCATAGCTTTGAAGGCCGTTTATAGCACAATACTTGAAATATTTCTGATAGTCATAATCGGGTATGCTTCTTGGTTTAAGAGAGTCTGATTTCTGCCTTTTGATGAGCACCTTGTTCTGAACTTTCATGCAAAATAATAATCAGACTTCCATTTGTAAACCTATGCTTTCAGATTATTCTTTAAATGAAGCTTTAAGTCTCTAGGAATAATCTAGGATTAGTTTCTCTCCACATGTCTTTGTACTTCAAATTCTTAGATTCATAAATACTTTTAAGCTAGTTGTTTCAAGTTTAATCATTCTTTTGTATATCCATTCTGGGCAATCTTCTTTGCTTCAGTTCAATTTGCACGGCAATTCGAGCATGGCTGTTTTCTTCCGCCAGTGAGAGAGTTGTTGCTCGACTAAGAAGGAACTTGTTCAGTCATCTTATTCACCAAGTAAAATTCATTTACCTTGCCATTTGAAAATTTTGACAGCTTATGAAATTCATGTTTCTGAATATAAGTTTCTTAATAAGATTCAGTTAATGTTGTAGGAGATAGCGTTCTTTGATGTTACTCGGACAGGGGAGCTCTTAAGTAGACTGTCTGAAGATACCCAGATAATAAAAAACGCCGCAACAACTAATCTCTCGGAGGCCTTGAGGAATCTTTCAACTGCATTTATCGGTCTTGGATTCATGTTAACTACATCATGGAAGCTAACATGTAAAACTAGATCGTCCTTGAACCGGCAATAGAATGACAATAACTTTTGCACTATTAGATGTTGTAATCCAGTGTTTGATTCTATTTTCAGTGTTGGCTTTGGTTGTCGTACCTGTCATCTCTATATCCGTGCGTCAATTCGGACGCTATCTTCGGGAACTTTCTCACAAGGTTCAAGCCGCTGCTGCAGTAGCTTCTTCCATTGCTGAGGTATTTTATCCCACTTAAATAATTTCCATTTGGAACTTTTCTTATATACCATATTTCCTTCCAAGTGGATATTGCAATTCACTTTCACCCGCTCAATTTGAGTATTTAATCGTGAAGTTACATGGATTAGAGCAAGTTGAAATGGTTAAAGTGTGGAAACTTGCCTATATCGCTCTAGTGGTTATTCTTGGTGTTATTGTACAGAATCAAGTTTCTCAAACTAGAAATCTTTATCTAGTAGTTACTGATACACAGAACATAAATAAAAAAACTTCTGCTATAGAAGTTGTGACGGGTAAGAAGTAACAAAGATTTGGATGGAGGAAGGGAGGGAGATTTAGCATGCATATCTTTTGACTTATGTATTTCATATAAGCAATATTTAGTCCTTAAATTTTGGTTGACATGTACACAAGTTAATGTTGATCAAGTGGTAACTGTTTTATGTAATCGGGCATGTCACGGAATTGTAGGAAACATTTGGTGCGGTGCGCACTGTGAGATCTTTTGCTCAGGAAGAATATGAAATTGCACGTTATTCTGAAAAAGTTGACGAAACACTGAAGCTCGGGATTAAACAAGCTGTGAGTTTTCTTGGTTTTTTATGAATCTGTGTGCTGCTGAAGTTAAATCTTCTAAAGTTTACGGTTTTTTCTGCCGCAGAAAATTGTCGGTTTTTTCTTCGGAGGTCTAAATGCTGCTTCAACTCTATCAGTTATTGTGGTAGTAATCTATGGTGCGACTCTTACAATTAAAGGCTCAATGACCACAGGAGCACTTACATCTTTCATTTTATATAGTTTAACTGGTAATTTTCTCATTGAACAATATATTTCATATTGATTTTTTCTTTATGCAAACCTTACTTTATCACTTGGTATTAGAAAAACTTATCATTTTGGAGTTATTTATTTCACTCTGTAATATATGCAGTTGGATCGTCAGTATCTGGCTTATCTAGTTTGTATACGGTAGCCATGAAAGCTGCTGGAGCTAGTAGGCGGGTTTTCCAGCTTTTGGATCGCTCACCATCCATGGAAAAATCGGGAAATAAGTGTCCACTGGGGTTAGTTATCGACTTCAGTGATGCTCTTATATGTTTATTTTCGATTTATGACTGAAAACAGCCATTAGAAAAGTCATCACCACTAGTGGTTCACCTTTATTGGCCTCATATTGTGATTCCTCCTTCTCCTCGACATTATGGATATGCTCATAAAAACTTTTCTTTTATCCTTATCATATATATGAATCTTAAGAAAAGCACACAAATCTCATCCTTTTCTACTACCTAGTGTGCTAGCCAAAGAACATATACTAAATAGATCATGATAATATCACTTGTAGACTCAATGTCCCAGTTGTTGAAAGATGATAGTCTCAAGTTACTATGTTTTAGTTATTGATTCCTCCATCAAATTCATATCTAAAATCAATATGCAATTTGAAACCTCGTTACAGTGATAGCCCTTCGAGATTTCCCTGATCCTGTACGTTCCCATGGAACGCTCATTTTCATGGTTGATCATCAGTACTTGCCGTGAAGTATATTGATTTCACCTATATGCAAGACTGTGGACAATCAAGTTTCAAAACATAATGTGCTTGTTTATTGCAGAGGCCCAGATGCAGAAGTAGAGTTGGATGATGTTTGGTTTGCCTACCCTTCCCGCCCCAATAATATGGTCCTGAAGGTAATAATCAAATCTCGTCTCTTTCTCTTCTGACAATATTAGGAACACTTTAATGCTTGTATGATACCTAATGTGTTCCAATTTATTTTTATGATTTTAAGGGAATAACCTTAAAGTTGCAAACTGGTTCAAAAGTTGCACTGGTGGGTCCAAGTGGTGGTGGAAAGGTATTGCTTTATTCTATGAAACATAGTTCACTTATGCCATGTCCTGCAAATTAGTAGATAGATGAAAATATTTGGGATGATGAAGTACTGGAAAGCAATAACTAATTGTACCTGGATCATGTAAAAGTTTAAACTTTTTAATCTCCGCTGCAGACCACAATAGCAAATTTGATAGAAAGATTTTATGATCCGGTTAAAGGAAAGATTATGGTGAATGGTGTTCCTCTTATCGAAGTATCTCACGAGCATCTACACAGACAGGTACTTTTGTTTCTAGGAGTATTTATTAAAGTGCATTCATAAGTTGTACGAACTTCACGTAGCTATATATTTACTACTTTCCTTCCCAAAATTTGTCTACAATGCAGATCAGTATTGTGAGCCAAGAACCCGTCCTTTTCAACTGCTCCATTGAGGAGAATATCGCCTATGGATTTGATGGGAAAGCAAGCAGTACCGAGATAGAAAATGCAGCCGTAAGTTTCAAAATTCTTTATAATGCTCAATATCCATGAGTCCAGCAAATGAAAAGACTTTTGATTCTTTTTCACTTTGTATAACCATCAGAAAATGGCAAATGCCCATGAATTCATTTCCAAGTTCGCCGAGAAGTACCAAACCCACGTTGGAGAACGCGGTGTCCGCCTCTCAGGTGGTCAAAAACAAAGAATAGCCATTGCCAGAGCTTTGCTGATGAATCCCAGAATACTGCTTTTGGACGAGGCAACCAGCGCCCTGGACGCTGAAAGTGAATACCTAGTTCAGGTGTGGTTTCTCGAACATTAATCTCTATTTCCATTTCTATACTTTGTAGAAAACAATAAATAAATATCTTAAACCAAAATAGGGGTAGCCTCCAACAAAAACGACGAGAAAATTACTTACGACTTACGATGGTTCTGTCTGTAGATTTGCAATGCACTAGTATAACTCAGAAACTCTCGATTTAGCACAAATGTTTAGAGAAGAGGAAGGAAACTTGGAGTTGTTAATACAGAATGATATGATTGTCAAAGAACAAGACATGTTACTACATCTAAATGAGTCACTATAGAGAATTTATGCAATCAGTTTGATGTGATTATCGCTCGGTTCATACAGTTCAATTAATTTAAGATTAAAGTCTTTTTTGTCATCATTTTTTTTTAAATTCATTGTTTGTACTATGCAGGATGCAATGGATTCTCTTATGAAGGGCAGGACAGTGCTGGTCATAGCTCACAGGCTTTCAACTGTTAAAACTGCTGATACTGTAGCAGTAGTTTCTGATGGTCAGATAGTTGAAAGAGGCAGTCATGATGATCTCCTCAGCAGCAATGGGATCTACACTGCTTTGGTTAGAAGACAACTACAAGGACCAAAACCTGAATGAGTCGAGAAGAAGAATTCATGTGCTCGATTCAGAGTGAATCTACGACTCTCTATAGTGATGGAGATTAAATACTTTGTGTTTGTTAAGGTGCTGTCGAACCACACTAACTGGTGATTAATGAATACCAGAGTTTATCAATTAGCAAAGTTCCTGATATTGGTACAATCTTCGATAATCCTTGTCAAGATTGTAAGTTTGTTAAATGGTAATCAAGTAAGTCTAATGCTCATAGACTTGTTTTTCTTTTTTTTTTCTTTTTCAAACTTTGAATAATTAGGGACACCCATAATAATTTGAAATAATAAAAATAGGATTCTATCTTTAATAAGTTTTCATGCTTTCATCAACAGAGCTTATAATCATATATTTTTCCGAAATGTATGAGATGTCTTTATAGTTATTTAAATAGTACGAAAATGTTATGTAATTAGACAACTTTTGAGAACATAAACGTACTTATGTTAATCATTACAGCGCGCGCACTCACAAAAACAAATCAACTACAAATGCTCAACCAAATTAAAATTGCATAAGTTTTTTTTGTGGTCAATAAATCTCATATAGCCCACTAGCCCAATGGCATTTTCTTTAGAGATGTTTCCAACTTTTTAGGACAAACTGGATCCTTTCGATCCTGCTGCAACTATGGAAAACAATGTTTTTTCTACCGTGTATGTTTTGGTCCGATAACTATTGAAAAAGAATTGTAACGTTTCGTGATTCTTTTGATATGTTTCGAAAATCTCGTTAAAAATATTGTCGCGAAAAGATATGAAAAAATACTTTTATGCTTTAGTTTCCACATAGTTAAAAGCAATATATTTCAGTACTTTTCGAAGAAACGATTGAAAACTCTGATCCAACATAAATTGGTTCCTTTGTATAGACTCTACTACATTTTGCAATTTCTCAATTTCAGAAAATGCTACCGTGAAATTGTCAAATTTTGATTATAGAACTCTTCAAATATATCATATCATGCATTCATTGTCATGGATGAAACTTTTTAAGCTATCTTATCAAAAATATCGAATAAATCTTTCCAATTTTGAAATAGTGTCGACGAAGCATAAGAATAATTCTTAGGTTTATTATAACTTTTCTCGTAGCATTTTTGAAGATTTCGAAGATTTCTCAAAAATTACAAAAGTTGCATGTATTAATTAGACGTACTTGAAAACTAAAACTCTGATCTATAACCATATTCTAATATCACTTCACTACTGTAAATTCAAAATCAAAAATTATTTTCTTTTTGATAATTAAAAAAAAATAGGCCTTTCCAATTCCAGTAAATCAAAAATAGCATTTCTTGGCCAAAAAGCAAAGAGATACTCTCATCAGTTGTTTAGTTCACGCCATTGATATACTAACTGACATCTAATAATAATAATAAAAAAAAAGTCAAATAAAAATAAGTATATGAAGAAGACGAATTTGCACTAGTACTAAATTAGACGACATTTGCATTTGGGACTCTTAAAAAAGTCTGCAAAAATGCAAAGACGTCTTTGTTCTATCAAGCAGCTGCTGCACTCTAAATTCCCCCAAAATGCCAACTCAATCTCGCAAAATCCAATCTTTCAATCGTCAATCTCAAAATCAAACGCAAACCCATTTCACAAACAGCTCTTTTCTCAGTATAACACCCTTCAACATTCGCAGTTATGGAAAAAATTCAATCTTTATGGGAAAATTCGAAATGGGTTTTTCACAAGCCCTGTTCTTGCTAAGAGGGGTTTTTCCAGTACCCTTTTGAAGGGACAGAGCAGCACATGTTTGGTTAATAGTAGCAATGTTTGGGTCCGATTGAGGAGAAATTTTCAC
Source organism: Misopates orontium (assembly GCA_946800315.1). NCBI lineage: Eukaryota > Viridiplantae > Streptophyta > Magnoliopsida > Lamiales > Plantaginaceae > Misopates > Misopates orontium. Next base: position 9,937,460 of record OX326953.1, on the reverse strand, counting down.
TCTTTTGATTCTCAGTACCGTGGCTGGTACGTTTGTAGGCACTGTTCTTGATGTTGTTTAGTTGTTTTTGCTGTATCTGTTGTTAGTCTCAAAACGTGAATGTTATGTTGTTTATGTTGTCTCTTTTTTTGTTATTCTCACAAGCTCAGTTTTTAGCGCTAGGTGATTGATCCTTTTATCTATGACATTTACTGAAAATTTTGTCAGAAAAAATCACTCTGTATTTGTGGTCTTAGCATGTTAGGTAGTAGTTAAAATATCTACAAGTTAAGGCATTAAGGAAGCTTTGGGGTTTTAGCAATAATGATGGCTTGTGTGTGGGAGGTGTATGTCAAGGTATATTGAGCCTCTCGAAGCTGTAATACTTATGTTAGAAATCGATGCAGAATGGGTTCGAGGATTTTATTTAATCTATGTACTTTTCATCTAAACAGTTGGCCTTTTTCTTGGATGATTGACTTTTTTGCTTGAACTAGTCATTTTGCTTAGAATGTTAATTTGATTGACCTCGTCGAACTGTTTTATATTATGGGTTTAATAACAATACATAATTCTTGGGATCCTAATGAAACGTCGGAGAACTACCTGAAACACCTTATTGAATAATTAAGTAATCAGAAACAATTTTATACTTGTTCGGATATTGAACAAATGGAATATGTGATCCATATTGATGCATTTTGGCGAAATGAATAAGAATGAGCTGGAGTTTTTGTTGTGGTTCAGTGGTTGTCAGACACTGTAAAAGCTCCTGAGTTATATAAGCATTAAGACTCTCGTAAATCACAAGGGGAAAGTAAATGAACTTTAACAGCTAATACTTCAGAGTGTTATCTTGAGCTATAATGTTGAACATGGTATGGTAGCTTTCTGAATGATCCCCTATTCTCTTGTAAAAGTTTGATGTTCTAACTTGTACTGGAGTCTGAAGTTTTCTTGGACCTGAAGTTAAAAATAAATTATTCTGGACTCATGATGACCGTATAACTAGTTTCTGGGCATCAACTGGAAGAGCGTCAGAAAATTGAATTTCTTCTTTTCCTCTCTACTCTAGTTTCCTCGACTAATGCTGTCCCTCTCCATATGTCTAGGAGACTCTTCTCTTCCTAAATGTACTACCAAAAATCATTTTCTGCATTGCCGTTGTTATTTGTATGGAACACTGACTTTATTATGATTGCTATTTTATGAGAATATCTGTGCAAAGTACATAACTTAGCTTATCAAGTCTCGCTTAAAAAACATGGGAAAATGCGTGTAAACAAAACTGTTGGTGCTTTTTTGTTTATAGGAGGTCAGTTTTGAGAAGACTTACCCCTGATGGAGTTGTGATCGGCCTGATTGTAACAAATGTTGCTGTCTTTTTGTTGTGGAGGGTGGCAGATCCCCGATTTATGGTGAATAATTTCATGGTAAGTTGCTTATAACATGAACTTTAAATAAAGTATACAAAAACTTTACACAAAAAAAAGACTTATTAGTTATTTTTTTGCTCAGATTTCAGTTGACAATTTTACAAGTGGGCGGTTGCACACATTGATAACCTCTGCCTTCAGTCATAGAGACATGTGGCATCTTGCTTCGAATATGGTCGGGCTGTACTTTTTTGGAATGAGTGTAAGAGCAAATCAATCTTATTTTTACTTTCAATTTAAACTTTTATTTGTTTTGTCGTATTGTTGTAGTTTCCATGGAGAATCGCGAGGTTAGTTTTTAAAAGAATTAGTCGAGGATCTATTTTTATTTTTATTTTTGTTCATATTCTGAAATAACCTGTGCATGTGCCTTGTAAATATGGGGATGATTATGATGTCCAAAATAAATTTAATTTTTATTGGCTAGATGGCAAGAACGTTTGGACCTGAGTATTTGCTGAAGTTGTACCTATCTGGAGCAGTCGTTGGCTCAATCTTTTATTTGGCATATCATGCCTTCATAGCTGCGTCATTCCAGGTAAATTAATCATCTTTCAGTTGAACTTCTTTTATAGTAATTTTTTGCATTTGCGGGTATATGTATATATATACACACACATATATATTCAAGTAATGATTTCCTTTTCAAGTTGTGCTTTCTGAAGGACAATGATGAATGATGCACTAATTTTGTCAGCTCTCTTTGACATTTTACTTTGAACACTGCCAGTTACAGTGACCAAATATTATCGTTTATTTTGCTTATAGAGCTTTAACTCTCATCATACTTTTGAATATTGTAATCCTCTTTTGATGGTTCTGGGATTTTTGACAACTAATATGTTGTAGGACCAAAATCAAATCATGCAAATACTGCAGATTTTAATTATTTTGTGTGTTCATGTCAAATGCAACTTCCATATACTTTACTTTCTAACTATTGATTATCGTTCTTTACCTTGATATGCAGAAAAGGAACATGCTAGGTATTGACCCTTCAAGAGTTCCAGGATTGGTAAGCGCCCCTAGTTTGTTTATGTTACTTCAATTATCTTCTTCTGCAACTGTATGAAATGAACAAAACGTACTAAAGCAAACATACATACAAATTTTGCTATCAAAGAACAAAACATACATACAAATATGCATACATAGATGCATTTGTGAATTTATTTGATATAGAACCTTGTCCACAAATAGAGGCTGTAAGGTATAAATTTATGGCATATATCCTTATTCCTTCTTGATTGCTGGGGAAGTATTTTTCGTACGTTTGAACAAAGTAGGTTTCCTTCAAGGACAATCGACCATCCTCTTTTATTTGTTTTTTCCTGTCTTGAACTTGGCATTTTCTAGAATTTCTATCGTGCTCTCAGTAGTTTTCTTGCCCTTCTATACAAATAAAAGATCCAATAATCCAGGGGAGGAGCTTTGCTCAGCAAAATGTCTCAATGATTCTTAACTTGAACATAATGTTTTCTTTATTACCTCACATCAAAAGAACTGCCTGGTTACAAAACTATAATTCCGAATGTAGATTAATTTGTAGAATTTATTTGATCGTCGATTTTCTCTTGCTTTCAGGGTGCAAGTGGAGCTGTAAATGCAATAATGCTTCTTGATATATTTCTCTTCCCGACAAAGACGCTCTATTTTGACTTTATTATACCAGTTCCAGCTATTTTACTGGTAAGCTCACAGCTATTTCTTTCTAAAGTGTAAAAATGACGGAACAAAGCCAATTGCTTGAAAATCATTTGCTTACTATTGACAAATTTCATTGCAGGGAATCTTTATTGTTGGTAAAGATGTGTTAAGGATATTAGAGGTACGTTTATGATTTGGTTTCTTTGTCTGTAATATGTCCTTTGTAATTTGTATAACACCATTTTACCTGATAAATGATTCGCATGATGAACCCAAGTGAATGTTGACTTCCTTACATGCACACCACTTTATTGTCTTGTATAAATAGTTTGAATCGTAGATGGGTTAATCCCATAATATAACGTCTTCTTTTGCTTTTACAGGGAGATCATGAGATTTCTGGATCTGCTCACTTGGGTGGTGCTACAGTTGCTGCAATAGCATGGGTGCAAAGTAGGAGGGGTCGATTCAGACGTTTCTGAGTTCAAACTTCACACAATTTTTTCAGAATTCTGACAGTAATCTTAGGAGGTGTGGTTTCAATGGTTTCCATTCTCGTTTCTGAGTCATGCTATTTGGTTCGAACATGAAAACAAGAATGCTTTTGTCGAGTCCAGTACCACATATCTAACTATAGTTTCCTTAGATTGGATTTCAGGCAATTGAATTTCTTTATGAGTCTGTTCATCTCTGGCATGTACTGTAGTTTCGTTGCAAAGAATGCATGTATTCTTACCAATGGATCTAAACTTTTCTACTTAAAATCTTAATAGTATATGTCTGTGTAAATGGTGGATGTACGCGGTATGCATGTGCTCTTTTATATTTTCAGAATCACATTAAAAATAGGGATAAAAGTGTCAAACCCCTTATGGCCTTATACTATACCCCTTGTTGCACTTTGCCCCCTGAACTTTTTTTTTTGGCAACAAGCCCTGTACTATGGATAAATAAGCACTTTGCCCCTTGAGTCCAAATCCAACGGCAAAAAGTGTTGACACGTATTCAAATCCAATGGTGAAAATGCGACTCAGGGGGCAAAGTGCTTATTTATCCATAGTACAGGGGGCTTGTTGCCAAAAAAAAAAGTTCAGAGGGCAAATTGCTACACCCCTTATAGGGGGTTTGACGCTTTTATCCCTAAAAAATATATCTTATTTTAGTCAGAAAAAAACACTAATTAGCTTTTGAGCCCGCTTAAACATTTTTCAGAGTATTTGCATTGTCGATTTGTGCTTTGGCTTCTATCACGAAAAAGATTTAAAAGCACAGAAAATGATTAGTGGAATTACTGAAGCATGACAGTGGGTCAAAGGACACCGTCAAGAATCCATTGTTTTCCTTTAACGAAGTAGTCGAGTAATAATATTAAAAAGATCTAAAACCTCGAAGAGTATGGGCATAATTTTTCCATTGTCAAGCGATTTTATATAATGTACCGATAGCCTAAATTCTAGTAGCTTCAAGCAGTATTGTTCTGTAACTTGATATCGAAATAAGTAACATTAGAGGAATAAACTATTGACCCACGGCCATCAGTAATCCCTAAATATACCTGACAACACAGATTCTATCCGATTATATGCAGCATAACATTACAATTAACAATTTGCCATTAACATCAACAAGAGCAAGAAACTTCATTTAGGGCATACAATTGCAACAAAATGTCCATACACAAACACGATTTAGGACAAGAACAATAAAGTATATTACAGTTCACAGTGTCTGAAGCAGCTAATGACAAGAAAATGTTACACCCCCCCCCCCCCCCCCCCAGTTCCAGATGGGGCCGGAGCAAACAGTTAAAAACAATTTCAACTCAGAATTTGAAGAGGGGCCTTAGTTGCTGCCACCACCGAAAAGGTATCCAAGGGAAGATCCACCTCCTGGAGCAGCATGAACTTTAGTAGATGGTCGATCCTGTCATAGGGAAGATTTCAGATGTCAATCGAATGAACGACTTAGGTGCAGAGTATGATGCATAGCAGTACATAGTGCATGTTGCATAATTACTATTGATATTGGCAGCCTTATAAGGCATATAGATGAGATCTAATGCGACCAATCAACCATTGAACCCGTGAAAAAGACCAAGTAACAAACCTGTAAATTAAAACAAGAAGAAGAATACTACAGGCACTACTTCACATGTCATGCGTGGTGATCATACCTTAACAAACCAAAAAATGTGTCCAATACTGTAATGCCAAAGGAATTACCAAAGCTGGGGTTCCATCACATCACTCCAAGAATCCAACAGGAATAATGCTAAACTAAATGAGCTTGAAGCAAATATTTATGTGTTTCCATGGAAAGTCAAATAAACCCACAAAAGTGACAAAGTCCCAATTCATTCACCTTTCCTTTTACGAAAAGGAAACTTTGGTAGTATATTGACATGTTGACAAAATCTAAAACAGGCCATTCTTAGTTAGCCATGATGTAGTAATCTAATGGCACCTTAAGGACAAAACACTATGAATAACACCAACAGAGGCAACAAAAGCAAGTCTAAGACTCAACAGACAGCAGCGATGCTGACACACACAAACATTTTAACAAACACGACAACAACAAAGAAATTTATATATACACAACTAATGATTTTATACATCTCATTGTGTATAATGTAGAGAACCAAACTCATCAGTTGTGTTTGCGAAAAAATAGTAAATGAGACAGGCAAGAAATAGCAGCAGCAACGCTATAGTAAGCATACCGTCAGGAAGTTGCCACTGTTTTGGCCATCAGCTCTGTGATAGTTATTCTTGTGGCTTCCAGGAATGCCAGCAGGAATCTGCTTAGTAGACTCAGCAGGTGGTGCAACAGCACAAGGCTTCTCTGGGATCACACGGGCGGCCACTGGAGCTGGATTCTGGGGAGCAGCTGCAGCATTACTTGCAGCAGGTTTTGGAGCGGGGGCTTCACCGCTTCCAAAAAGGTACCCCAGAGAACTCTGCCCCCCACCGCTGCTAACTCCACGACCCATTATCCCTTATAACTATTGGATTCAACTTCTGTCAAAACACCAGCTTCAGTCAAAATAAACTTAACAACCATAAAGCAGATTATACTACAATTTATAGAACACAGATGCACACACACAGAGAGGCTTCATGCTTTTGGATCTGCATACTAAACGAAGTGAAACTGACATAAACAATTTGTTAAAGTATTTCAGCATCCTAACTCTAAGGCTTCGATTCCATAAATCAAATGCTACGCCACTGTACTCAAAAATTGATTATTTACTAACTGCTCAATGACTAACACGGCAGCTTCACAACACTTCACAATACTATGAAAGATTCTACTACAATTGACATAACCGATATGCACGCACACGCACACGCGCACACACACACACACATCTTGTGCTTTTGGATCTGCATAATTAACGAAGCGCAACCGACAAAACGAACTAGCTAAAACTCGAAGCGAAGTACATCAGCATCACAAATCTGTCAAATTCTAAGCCACTGTATACAAAATGACAATTCACGATTTGCTCAGTGACTAACATCGCACAACCAAGTCAAATCAAACTCAACGCGCAAAATTGATTCGAAATTCATCGATTACGCAACGAAACACAAACTAAACATACAAATGCAACCAAATAGACAAATCCTAACAAAATAAATAAGAAATACACAGTAAATTTGACCTAGAAACGTCGCCATCAATTGATTCAAATTCAATATAAAAGTAAATAATAAATTTAAAAAAAAACAGCAGATCTGAACAAAACATTGTGAAAACAACAACACACAATCTGAAGTAAAAATTACAGTAAAATTAAAGGAAAATTAAGAGAGCAAAAATGGAGAGAAGAAGCAGTGACCTTTTGCTGTGAGGGATCAGATCTGCGGAGAGAAGATAGGAGGAGAACTGGAGCACAGAGTGAAATAATTATTGTGTGCACTATTTCTATTTATACTTGTGGCAAATTGCACTTTTGCCCCTCCCCCATCTTTTATGTCATAGTTTTAGCCCTTTTATAATATGAATTTACACTTCTAGCCCTTCGAGTTAATAAATTGTCGTAGGTTACACTTTTAAGTTTTATGATATGGAAATATATTATTTCATTGACCTATCGTGTGATCTGCAAATGGGAATCGAATTATCTTTTCCATTTGTGAGCAAAGTGCAAATTGTACCTAATATCAGGGGGTAAAATATAAAAAAGTGACAAGGTTGGGAATCAAGTGCAATTCTTTAAAAGACAAAAAAAAAATCAAGATATTTTTAGACGCGGATAAAGATTGAGAGTAAAGTACAAATTCTTAAAACTTAAGCAACATGTCACTATTGATGTGTTTCTTTTTCTTATCTTTTTTAAGAAAATGAAAAAGAACCGATCCACAATGACTAGTGACTACCAACTACTTCTCAAACTGATTTTGTAATATGATATTTTATACATACAGTTTTGGGAAAAGAAAAATAAGATACTTCTAATTAAGTATTACAAATACCTAATTAATATTTAATTAACTTTAAGTAAAGCATTTACAAACACACTCATTTTTCAGTCAAAAGTAGCTCTAAGTAATTCTAGGCAAAAGTAGTGGAAGAATTGCTTCTTCAATCTTTTCTAGATAACCCTATATAAATTGGTGATGGCATGCATGAGAAGTTAAGCATAATTGTTCATATAATTGCACCTTTTTCATGGCATTTATACCCATAGATTATCTACCTCAAGCTTGGAATAATTTTCTAATTATAGTTATAACTATCTTAATCATAATGTTTTTTAAAAACATCATGATACACTCTAGTTAAATTGACAGTAATTTATAAGCTGATCCGGACAACTATAAAGTTGCAAAGAAGTGAAAAGTAACATACCAAAAATCGTGAAAGTTTGAGGACTAAGTGTGTCTTTTTTTCCTTCCTATAATTGGTGTGTGTGGGTCAAATATATATATGAATATATATTTTATTAGATTAACAAAGTTATATTTTTAGTGGCTCGAAGTGACATGATGATCACCTTAGTTTCAAAAGTAGCACATTATTTTATAATATAAGTAGCATTTTTTGTCATCATTAAGACGTGTCTGCAACGCTTTTGTACTTTGGATGTGCTTCTTGGAGTTCTTTCTTGATTTACTTTTTTTCTTTTAGTCTCCTATCTGTTCTTTCTTGAATTTTAATTTGATTTTCTTATCATAGTGTTCTTTTGTTTTAACTATATTAATAGCACTTGTAAGTTGTTCGTGTTCTTTTGTTTCAAATATGTTAGTATCAATTGTGAATTTTAATATATATATAAAAATCGATTACATTTCATTTCTTAATCTGAGATGTTTTTTCTTCAAGAAGTAGCAGATTTTTTATTTACAAAAAAAATAAATAAGAACTAATTTAAAGGAAAAAATAAATTTACTATGACACTATATACTTTAAATTATAAATTATAATAACAATTTTTATAATGTTAAATTGATAATTAGTTACAAATTTAGCATAACATTTTCCTGCAAAACTAATAGAATGTCACATGGAAAAGAGAGGAAATTTTTAATTTAATGAAAGTTTTCTGGAAATCCTCATTTTCTACTATTTCTTTTCTTTTCTTCATTTTTCGTGGTACCAATCGGAGGCTTAACGAAATGTTAGAACTCTCTTTGGTTAATTATTTTAACAACTCACAGACTCACAGTTCAAAAGTTAAATATACGTTATATTTTAAAAGTTATCTAATTTGCTTATTTAATATACACACACATATATATTAATATATATAGTAGTTCATAATTTGATAAACAAAAATATGAATAATTTTACCTCAACGTTAATAGTCTCAGAAATCATTTGATATTAATATTGTCTTTAACTTTGAAGCTTGATAACTCGACATTAAACCTTAGTATGATTATGAAGCACTATACATAGTGCGCTTGGAGTGCAGAAATTCCGTGATCTCATTTAAATCATTATATGCTTATTCGTTGTTATTTTCAGTTGGAGATTATGTTTTTAATTTTTAATTTTGAACATATAAAAGCAAATGGGAATTGATTCACTTATTATATTAACAAGTGGTGCACACGATATAATACCCGCCTAATTGCAATTTATCTAAGCGGAGGGTTCATACTCTAAAAGCATAATGACGTTACATTGGATTGGTGCAGTATTTGACGTAGAATTTGAATTTCGAAAAAAATGACATTAAATTGGATTGGTCATTGGTGCAATCTTAGACGTTGCATTTGAATTTCAAAAGAATTTCAATGGTGGATGTAAATATGGGCAATTGGCATTTTCAACCCCTGAACAATTATGTTTTGATACTTTCCACCTTCAAATTAAAGTATTCACAAGTTGCACCCTCAAAACGGGAATATCTTGACGATTTACATCCTCCTAAGTTTTCAGGGAGGGATGGAAGTGCAAACTCACTCCATCAGCTCAAAATCCTGCTTAAGTATGAATCCTAATAGATCGAGACGCAGCTTGGCATTTCTTTCTCGAAACTAAGACTAAATAATAATACTAACTATAGAACAAAAATGTCGAAAAAAATCACAAAACATTTTGAATCGATCAGATTCCTCTTGTCGTCTAATGGGGCCACGTGAGAGCTAAAATTCTCGTTGTTAAATGATTATTGAGCACATAAGAAGATATCATTTTGTTGTCAAAATATTTAGGAGACTTGACGTAATACTATTCTTGAAATGTCATTTTTATACTGGCACTAGGACTACAAACTTAAAATGAAGTGAAAGTTCTGTGCTGACATTAGGTACGTACAAATTTTTTTATTGATAGTCGATATAGTTATATATGTTTATGGGAGTTCTGAAATTCAACATTTTCGCTTGAAGTGAGGTAAAACTTGATTAATTTTCATTTTCCCGCTGTTCTTCCAACGGCCTCATTCACCTCAAGGCTCACCACACTTGAAGAAGTTCGATACGTGTGAGTTGTAAGTTTAATTTGAAAATGCAATGTGCTGAAATTTTCATAATTTAGTTAAGTGTGGTGATTAGCTGGTGCAATGTAAAATTTACCCTAGTAAAGTTTTTCTCTAATTACACACATATATTTCAGTATCGATTTATTTAACAAGTCTAAAAATTGTCTTATCTCAATTATGTCTCAGTGAATGATATCGCATATACTTCTACAACCACATCACTTATAACCCGTGTAACCCCATCCTCCGAATTTATAACCTTACATGGATCTTGTCCCCTAGCAATAGTGTACACTTGGATATCCAAGGATTCCACATTGTCAATTAAGATTAACAACATAAGTGATATCATTTGTCATTCCACTTGGGTCTTACTCTTACACAATTGCACTACAAATCACTAAGCTAGGATTGAAGTGTGTGGGAATGACATATTCTTGGTAAAGTTTGTGCATTTCAATTGAATAGTAGCTGCAATAGACTCACTTTTATACGGTGCTCACTAAAATTCACGACCCCCTTGTCATGTCCACGCAGAGAGATGAACATTTTTGACTGAGTTCACCACAATCATGCAAATACTTTTGCTATTGAGAAATAAATCAAGTAATTAATCTCTTGACAAGCAAATGATCAATACTCAATACAATACGAAGGTACACACAATATAAACGATTTTGTGGAACCTTAGCTCATCTTTGCTTATTATATATATGAGACGCTTATTCTCACTGACTTTACCAACTTTTACCTTTAATATTAAATCTGATTACTACTAATAACTTTCGCCCCGTTCCCAAATTAAGTAATTTACTTATAAATAACAAAGAAAAAGTATTTTTTACCCAAAAAAAATAACGAACTTCACTGAAAACATTTACAAATATATATATATATATATATATATATATATATATACATAAATAAATTGAAAATAAGAAATAGTAGAGACAAAAAGGGAGGAACCCTCCTAAAGACCCATAGTAATTATCAGGCGCGCGCACAAAAAATAAAAATTAGGGCTTTTCGTCTAACCTTTTCCCTCTTTTTGAATTGAAGAGTCGAATCATACTCAAATTAACCAGTAAGTTACAACTCTCGACCTTCGTTTGAATTGGATTATTTTGTTCATTCATCGAGTTGAAAAGAAGTGAGTTTTGTGATTGAATCGGATTTATTATTTTACTCAGTGCGCTCGTTGACACTGTGAATCAATCTCATTTTGTGGATGTTAGTGTAATGATTATTTGCGTTTTGCTTCTTTTGCAATACGAGGATTCTGTGATGTAGAAGATGTGATATGAGTGATGTTTGAAGTACAAAGAACTCAATTTGGTGATTTTAAAAGTACTTGTGTTGGTTTGTTTTTTATTGAAAATTTTTTTGCATTTGAAGTGTAACATTTTGTTCTATCAATCACTGTTGCTCTTTTGTTTCAGAGTATTGTTGAGAGGCATTAACGGAGGCGTGCAATTTCCGTTTTTGATGTGCAGGGTGCGATGAAAGGGTAGATTTGTTTGAGATATGCATGGTCAAGAGAATTACGCCAATCAGGTTGGGCAGGGTTCGTATGCGCCCCAATCTTCGTTTCAGCAATACCCGGCAGCTCCCTCTGCTCCTCCTCCTCCCCCTCCGAATCATCATCATGGACCCCTGCCGCCGCCACCACCACGACCGCCACAAGTTGTTCAGCATGGACACCCATCTTTTCAACTTGCGCCTGGAAGCTTTCCATATCCGCAGGGCCGACCAGGTGTACCTCAACAAGTTCAACGGCCGCCAAGTGGAATGCATAGACCTTACTTAACCCCTCCACCACCTCAACAAGGTAGCAACCAAGTCTCTTATCCCGGTCCAACTTCTCAGCAGCAATATTCGCCTTGGAGTCAAAATGTACATCAACTTCCTCCAGCAGCTCCAAGCGCGTATCAATTGCCTTCTTCACAAGGATATACCACGGATAGAGGTCCAGCCCATCAATCCCCATTTCAGCATGCTCTGCCTCCTCCGCCGCCACCTTACGCATCCAGTTCTAATATTTCGACACCTAATCCGCCCGGATCATCTGTGCTTTCTGTGCCAAAGTATTCCTATTTACATACCTCAGGGCAATTACCGCCTCCACCTGCAGTTCCGCTTCCGCCTCCACCTCCACCTCCACTCGCTTCCCCTCCAGGAGTTCCGCCCCTACCACCATCTTCTCCACCATCAGATAATCTCTTAAAGAGTGATGGTGTTGGTAGTTTGAATGAGCACCTGTTACTTGGGAATAATTTGATGTTGGAAAGGTCGTCTTCGGTGGGGCTTTCTGGAGACGGTAGTGTGCATACAGCTGAAGCTTTTTCTCATTCCTGTGTAAAAAATCGTCAAGAAGTCGAAGCAGCATACACTGTCGCTACTCATTCTCCTGCTGATTCTGATATGGATATGGAAGGTTAGCCTGATAGTTTCTGCATGCAATTCTAGTATGCTTCTGGTGGCAGCAGTTGAGTTTTTATTAGAGTTGATATCACTTCTATTAAAAGCCTTTCTTGTTTAAATTTGGGAGAAGTTAAGAAATACGTGACTTGGCTTGTTGAAGTGCAGTTTATCTTATAAATAATGTATAGTTCCTCGTCATTTTATGACCAAATTCAGTCTCCCCCTCCCCCCGACAAAAAAAAAAAAAAAAAAAGAACACATGTTTCTGGATTGTCATATGACACTGGAAGAGCTGGGAGTTTTTCTGGATGTGCAAAGACTATGACCAGTGCAAGTGCCTGGCTGAGAAATCAATGACACATTTGTAATTTGTTATATACTTTGTTTTGCAACTATGATTCCTTGTCAGAACCAAGTTGAGATTCATTGAGTTGTTCTCTTGTCTAGTTGGTTAAAAGACATTTTTTGTCTTTCCTATGCAAATCTCTGAATCCAAAGTGGGAAAGTACATCCTGTTCAGCTTTATTATAGTGGCAGTGATGAGAAGTTTGAGGAAAAGAGTTGAGCTTTTGTGGCCTGCTAGTATCTTTTCATATATTAGGTATCTCCAAAGATTTTATAGATTTTCTCCTTTTGTTTTTTCAATGATTTTAGCTGCTGAAGAGCATCTCATTTAGTTAAAGCAATTACTGAGCTAGTTTGGGAAGAGTCTGAAGTATTTCAGATAAGATGTTATTCTTTTCTTGAAAAATGTAAAATAAGAAGATATAAACAAAATTGAATTGTGAGAGATTTTTTTAATCTACAGAACTAAGTTGGTGGAGTACTTTGTTTTTGGATTTTATGCTGTATAATGAAGTCATTTTGGTAGATGTTATCTTCTGTAACCATTTTTTAATATGTTTTGGCGCATGTCAATATTATGAGAATTACTAAACAATTTTATACCGTGTTTTATATGCTAACTTTGACTTGTTGTCGTTCTACCAGATGATATTACTCAGCCTGATGAGGAGAAACAGAGTGGTTTATCTGATAGTTTGAATAATCGGTGCATTTCTATATCTCAAGAACTCGACGTGGAAAAGCAGCTACCGGCTTCACATCATACGGGAGGAGATAAGCTTCCCAAGGTTGCTGTGGATGATTGCATACGTTTTTCTGGATCCGCAGTTTCAAAGGACCAAAGAGTAGGTACAAACCTAATCTTGCTGTTTTGTAGTTCCCTCCAACAGAGTATTGGGGTCGAGAAGCTTAATTTTTGCAATGAATAGGCGAGGAAACCACATCGCTGTTTGTTGACTTTATTAGTTGCTAGCTCTCTTACTCCTTGTGGTCTTTGGTTTAATACATTTGAGTTATTCAAGTAAGAATTTCTTGCTTAATGGAGCTAGATTCTGTAGGTGAACTGTGAGAACTGAGGTGTCTGAAAAATGGTTTCACTTTGATTGTTTTCTTTTTTGTGGGAAAGGGGAAATATGTTATCTTGTGCACCTTTGTTTATGGACCAAGGAATTTTTTCCTGATAGTTAAGTATATTTCGTACTTCGTACGAGGCTTACACATATGTGGACAAAGAAGATCTTCTGGGGTACATGATCTTGTTCACAATTTTCGAAGTGCAGTGGCGCTTTGTCAAGTTGGTGGACATAGTGCAGTAGTGTTTTTCAAGCTGCATCAGTATATTTTGCAATTTAAAAGTAAGTGGCAAGTTGGGTTAGCAAAGATAGAAAAACTGTGCAATAAGTTGCAGTTTGCCGTATTGTTAGCGGGAAGTTGTGGCTGTTGGTTAGTAGTACATGGCACTGTGGCACCTTGGTTTTGAGAGAGAGGGCTTAATCGTTGGTATTATCAGTAATAAATGAGCATTTCCTGAGTGTACAAATATCTATAGTTAATCAAGAGTTAGTGAAACTAACTTATGTGTGTATATAAAGATTATACTTTAAAAGACGACTCTGAGGTTACTTTTTGCCCACGAAATTAGCATAGACTTTCCCGCACCTGCCACCAAAAAGAACATCTTAAAGCATGGTTACTATTGACTTTATTATGATAGTGGTAGCACATGCAGTTTTCTTAATAATTTTAATATTGGTGTATATATTAATGTCACTGCGATGCTCTGTATACTTGATTCTTGCTCATCCATGCCGTTGCGGCTAGTTTTGGAACGTGTTAAGTTTTGATACTCTTGTATCTGCAGACACTGAATTCCCATCAACTTGTGATACCCCTATCACTAGGGAGGTGTTCTCTGAAGCTGGTGATTTTGGTGTGACAGAGAATAGAAAACCTGAAAAGCCCATTGATATAAGTGTAAAGAGATCTCTTTCCCAGCATGAAATTTTCAGCCAGACCGGTGTAACAGTAGCTGCTGCAGAAACTGGTAATGAGTCCAGTCAGCTAGTGGAAGGAGCAAATTCTTTTAAACTTTTGCAGAGCTATGCTTCTGATGGTAGTACAGAAAATGAAGGCGAAAATTTTCTCGGAGATGTTAGCCCTTCATCTGTAAACGTTGAATCTACAAGCTTTGGTGCTAGAAATGAACGCAATTTTCAGTCAAAACCCAAGATTGAGAGTCTAGCAAAGTCCAAAAAGCTTGTCCAGTCGAAGTCCTTGACTAAATCACCAAAAGACAAAGTGGAAGCTGATAAAACAGTTTTTGCTACTCGGAAAGCTGAGGAGTTGGCTGATAAAAGCCGAGAATCTATCAGTGTTGGTCCAGCAAAAGATTCTTCAAGAAATTACAATGGTGACGAGGGT
Source organism: Misopates orontium (assembly GCA_946800315.1). NCBI lineage: Eukaryota > Viridiplantae > Streptophyta > Magnoliopsida > Lamiales > Plantaginaceae > Misopates > Misopates orontium. Next base: position 9,922,271 of record OX326953.1, on the reverse strand, counting down.
GCCAATGTCCACAGGCCAGACGTGATTAATAACTCTGATAAATTGAACGTAGATGAATTTGGGAGAATGGTTAGAGAAGGAGTGAGTGACAGTGATACTAGTGAGTCACCACGTTATACGCGGAAGCATACAAGACGAGAAAGGAAAAGAACTAGAAGTCCTAGCAGAAGTCGCTCTCCACATGATAGGAGGAGAAAGAGAAGTCCAAGGAGGAGAAATGAGAGGCGTGGTCGATCTCGCAGGTTTAAAATAAACATGTGTTGTTTTTTATTATTTTTATAATATTACTCGTGATTATGTAACTTACATTCCGATGATCAGAATTTAAAATTCTTGTTGATCCTTTTACAGCTCGTCGTCTCCGAAGAGACGCAGAAGTAGGTCTAGGTCACCAGTTTTGAGACGTGGCAGTGAGTTTGTTGGAGATAAAATGAGAAGGGAGAAGGTAAAACCTCCGGAATGCTTTGACTTTCTTCGAGGGAAGTGTTATCGTGGAGCTTCTTGTCGGTACTCACACCATGAGCCAGACAAGAGTGAGCAGGGGAGATACAATAGGGGCAAACAGCACCATCAAGATCGACAACCTAGAACGCGGAGTCCTGACTTTTCTGAAGAGGGTATGGCGCATCCTGCCAGTTCAGTTCACGAGAGCAAAGAAAAGAAATACGAAGGTTTGAAACCTCCCCAAGATATGCCTAGTTCGGAGGAAGCAACTGATGTAAAAGAATTTGTGGTGGATACTATCACTCTTCCTCATGATAAGTTAAACCATCTGGAATCTGATGGTGATAGTTTACCAAGTAAATTTTCAGGTTATTCTTCTCAGGACTTCCCGACAGGAAAAGAGAATTATCAGATTCATGAACCTTCTGCACAAGATTCTGATAAGATACCTCAAATTGGTCAGCAACATGAAGAGATGAATGATTCTTTGATATCGGAATCTTCTTTTCTTTCGCAACCATCAGCAGCCACATTTACTGATCTTACTGCTGATAAACCTGATGCAGAACCGGACCCTACTGGTGAAAGTCCTCTGAAGAAACCCTATGCGACTGAAGATCGGTCACTCCTTCCTTTGGCCTCAGTCTCCCAGGTGGTGACAAGTGTCTCAGTGAGTGACCCAGTTGTCCAACCAATTACCAAAGATTACAACTTGATGCCACCTAGTTCATTGTTGCATTCAAAACCTGAAAATAACTCAAATTACCAAGCACCTGTATCTTACCAACACCCTCATCTTCCTCAGCCATCAAACTCATTATCCAGCTCATTTATGCTTCCACCACCGCCACCACGTACTCATTTGTCCGCTAATGTAACAATTGGACAGCATAACATTCCATCCTTACACATGCAGCAATTGTTAGTGCATCCGCAAAATGATTTGCATAACTTATCTTCTTTTACATCTGTGAGGCCTTATTCAACTGAATCGCCTGCTCAATCTCAAGCTGGTCAGTATCAGGCATACCCTTCTGCGCAGAATTCTGATCAAATACCACATATCCCAGATGATTTCAGATCTAGGAGTTTGCCTAGAATTGAAGAAAACAGCGTAACTGGACATGTGGCTCAGGGCATGAATCCCTTGCATTCTGTCGCTCATTCTCAACCCAATTCCTTATGGATGCATTCAGCAACTCAGGGACCACATGCTTCTGTTGTTGGAAATGTGCCTTCAAACTCTAGTTCTTCTCACGGTTTGCCTTACTTTCAACAGACTTCCTATGGCCTGCAATATTCTGTTCCCGATGGTTTTTCTTCACAACTTGGCGATCCTGTGAAAATGAATACTTCCATGTCTAGAACCACAGGGGATTTTCTCGAGATGAATCCCCATTCTCATGTGCCTGGTCTTGTGGGATCTAGAATTTCAAACCATTTCAATCCTTATGCATCTACTTTTGATCAATCATTGAGCACCAAGTTCAGTTTGAATGCTTCGAGCCAGGAAAACAACAAACCAATTGGCACTATGTATGGTGCTCCTTTTCCTTTGAGTTCAGTCTCTGCTGATGCTCACCAAAGTGGAAGTGTTTCCAAAAACATTATAACCTCGTCTAGTTCAGCACGGGTTGCTGAGAGTTTTTCGGCAAGACCAGGTGGCGATCAGTATGATCCCCTGTTTGATAGCATTGAGCCATCTCTAAACTCGTTAAGTAGAACTGAACGTCAAAACAACGAAACTATTGGTAATTCTGATGATTTCCCGAGATTTAGTGGATCTGGTAAGCAGTTGAATCGGGAAAATATTGAGCCAGAAGGAGGTGCATCCATATCAGCCAATGACTCCCTGAAAATTGAAGAATGTGGGGAGACTGCAGATGCTGAGGTGGGTGCTGTTGTCAATGGGAGCCCTAGTAATTCAAACGATGCAACTGACTTGAATGAAGGAGAAATTGAGATTGATCAGGTCAAGACTTCTGGGAAAAGAAAGAAGGGCAAGGATTCTAGATCGTCGAATCTTTTTAAGATTTCCATAGCTAGTTTTGTGAAGGAGGTTCTGAAACCATCCTGGCGTCAGGGTAATATGAGCAAGGAGGCATTTAAGACCATTGTCAAGAAAACTGTTGATAAGGTATCTGGAGCAATGAAGAGCCACAAAGTACCAAAATCCCAGGCAAAAATAAATCACTACATTGACTCATCACGAGGAAAATTGACTAAGCTCGTTATGGTATGCCTTCTTTTTTGGATTAAATTCCGGTTTTACTACTTTTTTGCCTGTGTGCAGTCAGTTTCTCCGAGGATATATTGCATTTACCCCCCCCCCCCCCCCCCCCCCCCCCCCCGAATGGTAACCATACAAAGTTACTTCTCATATCTTGCTTTTGCCTTAAACTTTTCTGTGTGTCAGGATCTCCGGTTCCTTTTCCTAGTTTAGTGTTTCATATGATAGTATTGTTTATTGCAGCTTACTTATTAGCTTAGGTCTCATTTTTCCCTAAATTTTTCAATGGGTAGATCACTGCATTTTCTTATTTTCATAGAGTTGATGTTTACTAGAAATTTCAAAATTCGGGATCTCTCTTAGACCCAGTTTCTCGAACAGATCTGTGCTTGTTGTTTGTGATGTTCTGTCTAACTTGTGTTTTTGTATTCTTACTTTTCAGGGCTATGTCGACAAGTACGTTAAGATGTAAAATTTGATGCAGATCTGCTGTTAAAACTGGAAGCCCCGTGTCCTACTTTTGATCGATATCTCAGAATTCCGAGTTCTGAAATGTATTTGCTCTTTGATGGTGGTGACCCAAATGCACCGGCCATAAAAAATTAAGCATTTACAACAATGTTGAAGAACTCAGTGCCCGTGTAAACTCAAACTTCATTACTAGTGAGGTATCCAGTAAAACTTAGCAGGAATTAGAAGGGAGTTGATAATATATTGCATGTAATGCATTTTATTGTTTAGGTTTTTTCTTTTCCTTTTTGTTGATTTATTTCTTTCCGAGAATGCTAGTTTAGAAGCATACGTGCGGGTTACTTATAAGTATCTATGTGAAATATCTTTCAAAATTTTGCAATTGTATTGTATCTTCATCATGTGTTTAGACTTTAAACCTTCTGATTAATGCTTTACGCGTGCATGCGGTGTTGCAGTTGGCACTCGAGTACAAGGGTGCAATTAAAACCTGCAGCTAAGGATTTGAAGTTGCTTCACTGTTATTACCTTGAATAATGATGGATCTTCTGTTGGCGAGGTTTCTAACTTGAATTTTGTAGTGTGAAAACATTTTATTTTTTTTTCAGTTTGAGACAAGAAAAACTTGTTTCCTTTTGTTTGCTTTTTCTCGATGTATTTTGCTCAAATGTTAATTTAATTATTCCTCTGATCAGGTGTCTCCTGAGTTAATGTATTCAAAGTCATTCTTAATATGAAATTAAAAGGCATGGCAATTTAGAATTCTAAAACAAATATCTCATACGGAGAAAAGGGTGCAATTGCAAAGGCATCCCCCTTCCCAACAAGAATCAAGAAAAAGAATGCATCATAATTCCCGGTGATATTCGAGACTTCCGCGTATACTTTTCGTGATAAATTTTTTATTATTTTTTTTATAGTTAATGCCCAATTTTATTTAAGAGGTTTAATGTGAGTAAAGTCAGATCTTTATCAAAAGAATTAGTTGTTAAAAATTATTAATGCATAATATTAGTTATTATTTGTTAATAAGGAAACATGTTTTTGTCATTAACCCAAAAATAGGAGAACTTTCCATTTCTTAAGGCATCCTGATTTCTCGTGCTTCACCACTTCAGCAATTTAAAACTAGTGATTGAATACTGAAATGACAACTCTGGAGATTGTCGGAAAATTCGTCAGTTCGTGTCTTATTATCTCACGAATGCATAATCCAATAACAGGAAAAAGAAAAAAGAAAAAAAAAATTACCAAAAAAAATAAAGGTAAGAATGTTGTGGAGAAAAATTATGCATTTTGTCATTTTGAGTAATGAATTAATGAGAGTAGTTGTGAGTTTGAAACACTTGATTGCATGGCGGAAAGAACTATGAATGCGTATAGAGACAAACCATTTCCAAGAAATAAAGCAACGAAATATGAATGCATTAATTATCTTGAATCCATTTGAGACTTTTTCTCAATCATAATTTAGATTGAGTTATATTATATCAAAAGGACTTTGTTTTATGTATGCAAGTATCAAAGATCAAGTCAACAAGTATCGACCGTCTGATCGGTAACACCTTTGTACTTTTCAATAACATCATATCAATTAAAGTAGAATTAGATCCAATGCATGTAGAAGTAGATTAAAATTGTGTTCCATATGTACATGTATCATGCCAATTGAACAAATATCGACTGTATGTATCTTTGAGACGAGTTTGATTCCAAAATTAAGGAATTGGGGGACTATTTGTTACCTAATTATACGTGTAAAATGATATGTTAATTTAGGAATGTTAACCCCAATTTTAATTTATAGTCAGATAAGTCTTATTGTCAAGGTGGGGAGCCACAATTTATAATTGAAAGATTGCATCGCCATGTCAGTGTCTCCTACAACAACTTACTCCAACCAAAACAGCAAACCTTTCAATTGCTTATTTTAGCTGCCAGAATTTGAGAAACCGAACTCGTCCTTAGGACTTACGAACTTTGTGATGAGACCATATTCAAGTATCCAATATTATGTGAATGTACAAATTAAATGCAGATAAGATCAAAACTATGTTTCATGTATACAATAGTACAAATATGTAATATATGAATTAGTTATGAACTCAATAGACCATCCATGGTGGCGATGCTTTGTAACTTCTATATGTTCTATTTATTCACAATTTTAATAATCGAATAAAAAGACTAAGCATTTGTCTGAAAAATAAAAGAAAAGTACAAAATACAGTAGCAGATAAACAACTTTCTAGAGTTTCGTCATTTGACCTTGCATCCTGGTACTCTCTCTCTCTCTCTCTCTCTCTCTCTCTCTGCAAATGCGGTGATATAATCTGAGCTAAAGTGTAAAAATGGTAACTTTATTTTCGTGTTTTCAACTTGATTACTGTGTTCTCTGTTTCTCTCTGGTGAGTATTATATATTGTTTAAAAAAGAACCAAACTTGTTTCAATTTTTATTCTTTTGCTGCATGTATATTTCTATATGAACTATTGGGGTGTTAATTGATGCATTTTCTTTTTTTTTTAGCTTGGGTTAATTTAGATTGAGCTCATTGTAGTATAGATCTAAAGATTTAATGGGAAATAAATTGATGGGGGCAGTATTGGAAGGAAGTAGTTGCATTTGATGTTTAAAAAGTGTTTCAAGTTTTGTTCTGATATTTGTTCACTTTAATGCAGGTTCAAGATGGTGAAAAAAGTGGGAAGGCAGTTTAACAATGTTTCTCATCTGTAAGTAACTCGTCGTTGCTTATCTTTCGGGTTTTCGATCAAAGTGAGAAAGAAATCAAAGTCCGAGCATCGTGTGAAAGGACGTTTAGTAGATATTGCCTGTAATTAGAGTAAATTGATTACAAAAGTTAATGCATTTCCTTCGACGAGACTACATCGTTGGTTAGAAATAATTTTAAAATAGAAGAAACAAGAGTACAAGTCGTCCACGAGATAGAGAAAGTGTTAGGTAGAGGTTTGTTACTAGTGGTCCAAGTTGAAAGCAGTACACGCCGAGAGGTGAGGCTTGAGCTCATAATTAATGGATTAAAAGGAAGAGTGGCATACATTGTCCCTCGAAGGAAGAACTATTCTCTCTGGCCCTGTCATCCTCTGTGCTCTTGAAGGTCCAAAAACGATGCAGGATAAGCTAGATACATGTCACCTGCAGGAAATTTCTACCACTAAAAAGCGAGAGAGTTCTGATGCGATAAACAATCAGTCTATTGTTACGAGTAAGAACTCTGTTCAAGGAAGTGTTGAACTGCTAAACTGTGACATCAACAATAGTTTAAGACAGAGAAATGATGATGTGGCTGATAAAAATGAACTTCTGGTGGAGGGTGACAATTTAATAACCAACAAGAGGAGAAGGGTCACAAAGACAGAGCAGTCTGATCTACCAACGGGCAATTTAGATAACAAGAAGGAGGCTGATTCTTCATTGCCTGATCTGCATAATAGAACAATTACTTATTTGGATCAGCCAGTTGAGCTTCAATCAGTTTCACGTTGCGTTTCAGGAAGTATGAGTGGAAAACGGTTGACTGCTGGAACTGATTCCTCAATAGAGGATGTGGAGAACACATTTTTGATGGAAACTTCAGATTGCTGTTTGGGTGTTGAGAAATCTACTTCAAGTGGTGATAATGAACTGCTGGTTGACAAGTCAAATCCATATACTAAAGAAAACGAGCATGATTCAAATCTTTTTCTACTTTTGGGCGAGAATGAAAAATCTCTTCTTGGAGCCAAGGATGCTTTGACCATCAATAAAGTTTCTTGTGATTCAGATAAGCCTGGAAGTAACCTCCTGGTAGAACTCAATGATGAGGCTAAGAAAACTGTTACTAATGTTGACGCACATAACCTGGAGTTTAAGGAAGAACATAACGATGGATACGAAGAAAAGTCTTCTTGTGATACATTTGACAGAGGTAATCTTCAGCACATGGGTGATGCTGAAAAGTCATTGGCATCAGATGGTGATTCCTCTTTGACACAATTGGATGATCCCAAAGGGGTTGCCTCTCAAATTGTCGCTGGAAATGACAATGTGGCAGTGGGCAAATCTTTTGCTGGTTGTAAGAAGAAGCTTCTTGTTCTTGATGTCAATGGGTTGCTTGTCGATATCTCCTCGTATGTACCTTATGATTATGATCCAGATGAAATATTATTAAAGAAAGCAAGTAAGAATTTAATTGTAAGCTGATGTTACTGATTGTTTCCTTGAGAGATTTCTAACTTGACCTCTAATATCTTTATTAGTTTTTAAGAGGCCATATTTGGATGAATTTCTGAAGTTCTGTTTTGAGAGGTTCGAAGTAGGTGTCTGGACATCAAGAACCAAGTACTCTTCAAACCATCTTACACTAATTGAGTTTTACTCTGTCGAATTTCACTAATATGCTTCATTATATCTATTTTTTTTTTCACCTGTGAGACAATTTACTATGTGTGTTTGCTGATGGGACTTTGCAGATCAAACATGGAGCCAATTCTTGATTATCTTTTTGGCAATGACAAGCATAAACTACTTTTTAGATGGGTAAGTCATTTTCTGTATATTTTTTGATGATCATCGACTTTGTTTTGGTAAGTACTGGTGCTGCATAACTTTTATTTTTCATTGTGATGCTTCGTACTGTGAGATTTTGCTCGAGCCAAACTTCAATTACACAAACTTCTTTTTGTCCCTTTTCCTCTTTGTGGCTTCACAAAAGAATATATTTTAGTGATATTCTTTGGTTCCTGTCTTACCAATCTTGTCTCTGGGATGCTTAGATTTAACTCTTATTATACCTTAGTGTTGTTATCCACTATTTTGTATAAAGATGAAAATACAATCGACAAACACGCGAGAAATAAACAATTTTGGCATGATAATGGTCACGACAAGATGCTAATACAGTATTACAGTTACCTTTTGTTTTTTATAATATGATATACACCTTAGATGTGGAGTACAAGTTTTATTGAATTTTAGTACCATATAACAATTGTCTGAACTGTGAACTACAGAACGAAGTACTCTTGAGGAGCATCAAGTGTGACTTCTTTTGACTGAGAGTATGCAGCTGACTGATGTTTGTCGTTTATTCTTTTACATTTTTTCTTGTAAGAGCACTGCGGTATTGAGTTAATACTCAAGCAAAGAAGTATCAGTTATGCATTCACCGTGGTGCCTTGTGCTCAGACCCCATTTGAGTTCATGCAGAATAGCAGAGTTTTGTGTATTTCCTTTTTTATATGGAAAAAGTGCAAATCATGGAAACATAAGGCAAATAGTTAAATCGCTCATTTACGATGTACTAAAAGTTCAACCCCGTAAGCTTTATAAGGTTCCATCCATTTTACTCACTATTTCTGCCTTAAGTATGGTTCTTGTCCAGATTTCTGCTCAATTGTATCCAAATCCAGAGTAGAGAGGATAAATATAAGACTTCTTACTACCAACTTTACTTTACTTAATTCTGTATGCAAGCATCTTTACGCCTGGACATTTGGAGCTTTGGAGCTTTGTAGTGGATATCCCACAACTTCATGCATGTAGTTTGATGACTAGTGACTAGGACGAACTGTTTTTTCCTCGTGGGGTCAAGAAAATTTACAACATCTTAATTTGCACTGTCTCATTTAGGATTCAGATGTTCTTTGACATTCATATTAGAAGTAAATGGTAATGTCATGTTCGAATTTCTGGAAGTGCTGGTTCGCCTCTATATGAAATACTTATGCTCATTTCTTTTACATAAGAATATAAGAGTTACATACAATATGTGAGTGCTTTTTCACATAATCCTTTTTTATATTAATTGTCTCTTCATAGTTTTGCTCTCATAAAAATTCAATGTCTTTGTCTTACTACTTTCACTGTCTTTCCAGGATCAGTGGCATTGTACTTATACATGTTTTAAAACAGTTGAGAAAAGGCACAAGCCTCTTATCTTAAAGAAGCTTAAGAAGTTGTGGGAAAAGTTTGAACCAGGTCTCCCATGGGAGAGGGGAGAATATAATGAAACAAACACTCTTTTGATCGACGACTCTCCTTATAAAGCCATATGCAACCCCGTAAGCTTACTATTTATTTAAAGCAATCAGATATCTGTCACATTTGTTACATGATTTGCATTACACTCCAATTCTTAAAAATGTACAAATTGGCTGATTCACACTTCCTCTGTAAATATTTACAGCGACATACTGCGATATTTCCCAACACTTATCGGTTCAGACATGTCAAAGACAATTCATTAGGTCAGTTCATTTGCCTCTTCACTAGTCCAATGTTACTTAAATGCAGCTAAGTCTTCCTTAATGGAACTATTTTTCTACTATTTAGGCATAATTACATTTTATATTCTATGAGGTTTGGTCTAATTATAGAAAGCTTCCATGAGGTTTGAATAAATACATGGGCACCCTAAAGTTTGGATAACGCAGATAAGCCTGTAAGCCCTCTTAAAGTTTACATGAAAAGGGTGACATCCATTGAAGTTTGATAAACATTACGCACAAACTCTCTATTTATCAAGTCTTTTCAAACTTTATAGGAGGTGTCTCTATATTATAATCAAACCTCAAGGGAGGTTACTGTAAGTATAACAAATTGTTCCTACTAGCTAAGTACATTATAAATGATCGCTTTCGTCATTTGCAGGGCCTGGAGGTGATCTCCGTGTTTATTTGGAGGGGTTGGCCGTGGCTGAAAATGTTCAAGAGTACGTTAAGCAGAACCCATTTGGCCAAAGAGCTATTACAGAGAAAAACTTGTCTTGGAGATTCTATTGTAAGGTTATTGAGGCTTGGACATCTCCACCTCGCGAAACTGCTGACGACGATGATTCTTCGACTTGTCGAGAAGTGGCTTGATTTGCTGGCATAATAGTTTTTGATCCTGAAAGTTATGTAGAACATAGAGTTGCCTTAGTGGTTAATTTTGGTAGCTCAAGAAAAGAGCGCATAACCGCCAGGCTAGATTATAGTTGTCTAAATCTTTTGTACCAAATCATTCTCTATGGACTTGTATGTTTTGCTCATATGTAGCAGTTATGCCAGGCTAGATTATAGCTGTCTAAATCTTTTGTACCAAATCATTCTCTATGGACTTGTATGTTTTGCTCATATGTAGCAAGTCACTACCATGTAAGAGAATGGGTTGTTAAAAAAAGGAGGAACTGTAATAGCATATTTAAGTGACTTAACTGAAGGACAATGGTGATTTCATTCTATCTCAATGTTGCTAAGAAACTAAGCTAGAACTTTGAAGCCATATATTTGATTACTTTTTCTGTTTCAGTCTTATATATATAAGGGTAAATATTTTGATAAAACCTACTAATACGGATGACTCTCTGAACTCGAACGAATTGTTTTGTTGAAGTTAATGAACTTACTATATTATAATTTGAGTAATATGTGATTTGTGCGTTGGTGACAACGTACACATTGCCTAAATAAAAACATTTTCTTAGAGATATTAAGTGATTTTTAGAGATATTAAGTGATTCTTAGAAATGCAATTTGCCATTTTATGATCCAAAATTTTGTCAGAGATATTAAGTGATTTTTAGAGCCTCAAGATTTCTTCGTCAAAGTCTAAATTTAGGAGTGATTGAGTTGTTAATTGTTAAATTCTGTGATTATTTAGTCAATAAACTATGAAATCCCCATAACTATGATTGATTTTTTTTCAATAATTAGCTGTTGGAAAAGTTAGATTATTGTTGAGAATATATATAATTGATTATTGAAATTAATTCCAACATAATTTGGGCCAGTATATTACTTAGCAAAAGAAAAAAAAAGTGTAACAGTATGTGAGTGTGAATTGTTGGATTTAAGTTGAGTGAAAATTGTCACATATTAGAAAATTACTATAGTGAGTCATGTAAATATTAAATTTCATGTCAAGAAGTGTAGTGACTACTAACTAGTAAGGTAGATAAAAAGAATTATTATGCACCATGTGATCTTTCTGCTCGCCCATGGGCATGAAAAAGTGATATTTAAATTTTTCTGGAATCATAAATTTTTCCTGACTACGACAGTAATAAGTCTTTTGAAAAATATGGCCGAGTTGTGTTGAGTTTAATTAGTGACATCGTGTAGCAAACGAAAATCGTAGTTGTTTAACAATGTGGAACGAAATAAAGTCATTTAAGCCGAACAAAACTATGGCAAATTTTTATATCTTGATTAGTCAAAGCTGGTTAATAGTCAGCAACGACTGCATAGTTATTGTTCCAAATGGGGCAAGAGAAATTTGACCACCTTAAATTTTTCAGACCTCACCCGTTATAGCTTATATGACAGTACTATGACACACCATTTGAATTATTTAATTTGTTTATAGTTTGATGAAATATCTTTTAAGCACACTGATCTGGAGATAATTATGTTTACCAACCATATGGGTGCATGTGCCTTTCTCAAATGTCACACATCAAATCAATAATTTGCATTGATTAAGTGGGGGAGTTAATGAAAATATAAAAAAGCAGCAGCCCTTTGAAAATATGTCCAATTAGTAGTTCTAATTTAATTTATGAAAAATGTACATCATACGTACATACACAAGCGCAAAATTGATAGAAGTGGTACGAAATAATATATATAGTTGATTATGTCTAGACTTCAATAGTTGAAGACGGTTATTACATGTTCGACAAGGCATGATTCTTATTTAATTATAGTCTAATAAAATAATATAACTCAAAATTGCCACACTTGTTATATACATTTTTAATAGTTCTATATATTAATAATGCCCATGTTTGGTGACACAGTTTTATTAAATAAAAACAAGTAAAATAATTTATTGGGACGATATATAAATAAAATGCTAAAGTGTTTTAATTTTAATAAATATTTTTTTTTGCTTTATACTCAATATGTCACATATGTATCATACTCAATTAATTAGTTGTTTCATAAGAGAAGTAGCTAGCAGGATCCAGATATCATTAATCAACAACTAATAAACATCAATTTATAAACTGTTCACATATAAATTAATTAATAATTAACCAATGTGAAGAAATTTACCCAAACTTAACTCAAGACTAAATATTTGAAGAATCGCAATATTGTATAGGGATAATTACAGCTACACCCCCTGAGGTTTGGTGTAATTACACATACCTCCCCTATGGTTTGAGAAATTACACATACCTCCCCTGAGGTTTGGAACCTTACACGTACCTCCCCTCTACAACTTAAGGGTTGTTTAGGTGTAAGTTATGATAAAATTATGCTTATTATGCTTACACCCCTAAAGTTTGGTATATTTGTAAAAGTAATCCTTGATGTTACAAATATTAAAATTAAATACTCCAAATAATTTTAGAAACTACTATATGACTAACCAAAAATATAAAAAGTATTTAAATTATTTTTAAAATTTAATCTAATCTTAATATTTTTATTATTTGGTAAAAAAATTTAATTTCTTGTTTTTGTTTGTTTTTTTATTTCTTCATTTTTGTTTTACTTTTAACAATCTCATAAATTTCATTATAGTTCCATATTAAATACTATTACGCGTGCCCACGGAAATTTCAGTTTATCACAACAAAAAAGAAGCATTTGGTAAAATAATAAATATCTATGCAATCTCCGAGAAAAAAAAAGACAAGAAATAGAAAATTCAATTGTAAAAACTCTCATTTTCAATGAAAATTAACAAATATAACAGAAATAATCAAGATTTTCATAACCCATTTTAATAAATGAAGACTGATGACGAAATTACCAGCAACAGTGACAATAGAATTATCATCCTTGGATCAGACATGGTCACTGATTTTAGGTAGCAAGTTTTGTTGAACTTTTTGACAAAATAAACAACCTAAATACACTATATTTAGTGAAACCAATTTTCGGTGTTTTATCTTCTTCTATTACTAAAATAATTGTTAGTTTAAAATTGTAACGAGAACAAAGGCACAAAGATGAGTAGTTAGTTAAGTTTCGACTGAGATTTACGGGAATTGTTTTAAAGAAAAAAACTAAAAGTTACGTGTTTTGATTCAAAAATATATTTTAACTTATTTTTAAGTTTAAATTTAAATACTTTTTATATTTGTAGGTAATAATATAATAGTTTATAAAACCTTTTGGAGTATTTAATTTTAATTTTTCTAACATCAAGGATTACTTTTATAAATATACCAAACTTTAGGGGTGTAAGTATAATACGCATAATTTTATCATAACTTACACCCAAACAACCCTTAAATTGAAGAGGGGAGGTATGTGTAATTTCTCAAACCACAGGGGAGGTATGTGTAATTACACCAAACCTGAGGGGGTGTAGCTGTAATTATCCCTATTGTATATGTACAATTTTGATGTAGGCAACAGACTCATAAAAGTTGTTTAAACATTTCATGATAGGGATCTAACTGTTATTGAGTTTTAGGAATCCCTATTAAAAACCCCACGAGAAAAGGATCAAGTTTATTTATTGGATTTCAAATACATATATGTATGTGTGTGACTGTGACACAGGATGTTGACTACTAGTCTAGTACATAGCTATTGATTTTTTTTATAACTTTTCTAATGAATATCATAGCTGTTACAATTAAAACAGCTTATTACGTACCGCTAGACACCCTGCAATGTGGTGGGTGACTTCCTCATTATTCTGGAACGGCAGCATTAAGTATTATGTCTTCAACTCCTAAATTTAGTTTAATTATAATTTCTTTTTTAAGTTTGAATAAATACACAAGAACCCACTGAATTTTGAGAACATGAAAAATAAATGACTGATTTGGAATATTTCTAAAATCCACAAAACGTTTTGGTTGGTACTAATGACTCATTAATTCAATTAATTAGCACTAGCGAAGCCTACATGTGTAATTTTCCTAAAACTTTTAAGGGTTATTTCTGCAATTATTCAAACTATCAGCGAGGCTTATGTAACTACACCAAATTTCAGGGAGTTGAAATATAGTTTATTTTTTATTTTTTATGAAAGTAGTTATTTTTAATTTACAGGACAATATTTTTTAGGGATAATGTCACTCACACCCCCTGAGGTTTGGTGTAATATCACGCACACCCCCTGAGGTTTAAATAATATCAGTGACAACCCTTGAGGTTTGATTTCTAGGGGTGTCACTTTTAAAAGGACACTTGTACCCTTTAATTTTATATTACAAAATACCCTTCAATTATTAAAAGACACAAGTACCCTTTATTGTTCAAGTAATAAAATCAAATAATAATTCAATTAAAAGAGACAAGTACTTTTTTTTTTTTTTTTTTTCTGTTGTTCTTTCATTTTGTTAAATCGTTTGTCTTCTTGTTAAATCAAAAATCTTAGTTCTGTTATTAGTAAAAGAAATAATATTTTGATTTGAATACTAACGTATTCCAGTCAAAATTAATTTGTTTTAATTTATAACTACGAAACTATTGTTGTAGATAAAATAATTGTTTATAATGATGTTAACTTTATATTCTTGGCATATAATATAGAGTCATTCATGGAGATTCGGTAATATAATTCATACTAAGGAAATGGCCACCTAATCTTAAAATCAAGTGAATAAGGTTACAAAGGACTTTCTTTTGTCTTCTTATTATTAAATATATTAATTGTTTTAATTTATGCAAGATGATCAACAATATTCTTAGTTAATTTTATTATTTGAACTATACAGGGTACTTGTGTCTTTTATTTTTGAGAAGTTTTAGGTAATATTAAACTAAAGGGTACAAGTGTCATTTTATAAGTGACACCCCCTGCAAATCAAACCTCAGGGGGTGTCACTAATATTATTGAAAACTCAGGGGTGTTACTGATATTACACCAAACCTCAGGGGGTGTGAGTGATATTATCCCTATTTTTTAAGGGATATTTTTGGCAGGATGAAATATCGAGATTTTCAAGAATTTTCGAATAAAGCGCCATAACTATATTGAGGGAATTTTAGTCCCTAAACTGCGCGCTACAATGTCATATATCTTTCTCAAATGATTATATTAAAGCCTTATAAATTATAAAAAACTATTTTGGACTTTCATGTACATGTAACATGTTCACGAGAATCATGAATGATTATATACCCTCACACCATTACAAGAATCACGCATGCATAGAGTAGCATGATCATTAATTTTACAGATCTTCAAGACTTGTGGTCACAACTCACAAGTTATCAAAACTTGATATGAATTAATAATAAAACCATTTAAATATGTTTACAACACTGTGGTTATAAAGTCTAATAATTATTTTTTAGATGAAAATCACTTTTCACGCCCAAGCCCTCTACGGTTCAATATCGTCCAATCACGACCTTAACATGCAACTGTATACATTTTGAATACGACATATTAATCAAATGAAATAATTTCTTAAGTTGCAAAACACATATGATCTCATCCCATGCAAATGCTACTATTAAGAGGGAAACAATTAATATGATATAGATAAACTGTATGTGATCGATGATGTTATTATAGCTAGCTAGGTAGGGTTGCTTCGAACGTGGGGTGAGATGATTGAGATGGTTAGTTGTGAGTACCTAATAGAGTTGAAGCACATCACATGTTTTTTTGTTTCTTCACCTTTATGCATGTGGTGTTCATTTTTCTATTCACCTTCTCCTATCTATCCAAATGTCTCACTCCCACATTTTCGTGCCACAAAAATATGTGACAAGAGTTTGATGATGATTAGATTGTACTAAATGTTTCTTATTCATTCATCATGAATTAGCACTTCCTATATCATTGGCACCCCAAATATAATACGGGTTAAATATAATGAAAGTAATGAAGTTTGATCGATTTACGTACTTTTTATTGAGGGTAAAATATGTCAAACACCATAATTTTACTCAATTTCTCACCATGTTAACTAACGTATTAAAATGTGCGAACCACGCCAACCTATTAAAAAATGTATGAATTGCACCCTAAGTCGTTGATCACCTTTTGATTTGGAAACGTGTATGTCTATTGTCTGCATTTTCGACTGTTGATTTGGCCTTTAGTGCATTTCACACATTTTTACAAAATTTTGGGTGCAGTTCATACATCTTTAAAGATTAGATAGCAAGTTGAGGATTATAGGATAAGTTATCGTATTTGACGTGTTTACCCTTCTATCAATAAATTTCATGAAAATACGAATTTCAATTACATATACTAGTTAAAACAAAAACTTGCTATTGACGTAATTATTTACTGATTCAAAATAAATACTCACACGGAATACG
Source organism: Misopates orontium (assembly GCA_946800315.1). Classification (NCBI taxonomy): domain Eukaryota; kingdom Viridiplantae; phylum Streptophyta; class Magnoliopsida; order Lamiales; family Plantaginaceae; genus Misopates; species Misopates orontium. The sequence goes on along the minus strand of OX326953.1, from coordinate 9,905,894 downwards.
GGAATAGAATGACAAAGAATGTCACGGAGAACAGTAACCTATGTGCAAGAATTTTCAGAGTACAAAAGTCAGATGCTGTCTCTATTATAAGTTGAAGGCTGGGTGGTTGGCCCTAGCCCTATAGAGGTCGAAAATTTAATTAACCAGCTCATGTGATTCCACATGACCTTACACTAATTAATAATGTAATTACACATGTCTGAATATGTCAACATGCATGTGCTACATAATTAATCTGTTAGGCACGTAATAATTACTCAACAGTCCATAATCTGAAAAATAAAATCAGGATGTTACATTAGCCTCATATTATTCAACACAATCTTCAAGTTTCTAAAAAAATAATTGACCTGATCATGGTAATATTTTGTCATTACTTTAGAAGCAACATTTTCACGAATTAAAAAACATCATAAGTCCAAATTAAAAAAGAATCCTAAAATGCCAACATGATACTTAATGGTCTCGCTCGCTTATCCCAGCTGTTACGAACAATTTACAGTGGACCGGATGCATTCAAGATTTTGGAAGATTTTATCCTTTGTTGTGCTGCATTAACCACATAATTAGTTTAATTTGCCTGTCTTTTGAAGTAATACATCCTGTTCGTCAAGTTGGCATTCTTAATTATGTTACATTGTCATAAAGTTCACACTTTGCCTTCATTGGTCCCAACTAGGTGTAACACATTGCATTTTTTAATCTAAAGTTAACTTAATCATGCAACTCAATATAGTACGTTATTAAAAATTCTTAAGGAATATTAGGAATCATATTCTGTTTACGAAACCAACCATTTATTGATTGTGAACTTCACATGTCAACAACTAAATAAAAATGTTTGAAATATGACAAGTGTTGGATTTCGATGTGTGATCTCTATTCTCTAATAATTATGTGTAAATATTATTGATGTCAATTTAGTAATGTTTATCATATTAAGCAGCTAATTAATTAATAATATGTAACTCCAATCCAGTGATACGAGACGTATGAAATTTAGCGTCAGAAAAGTACTTGTAGACTCTTCAAGTTTTTTTTTTTTTTTTTTTTGGTTTAGGGAGATATAGTTAATGGAGTTTATATTTAAGATAAGTTAAATTATACAGGAGAGTTTTTTCTGCAGCATTCAACAAATTTTGAATACCCTAAAAGTTACCCAATTTTATTGACTCAAACTGCTAACAGAGTTTTACATTTTTGTCAGATAATATCCCGATATGGCTTATAAGACAATTTAAAGTGCACAAAAAGAAATTTACAAAAAAAGATGCTTGACATGCCACTGAGCAAGGGCTTTTTGGATGTGGTGCATTGTAATTTCCAATTTTTGACTATTATTCCTGCAATTTTCTTTGGCATTTATCTCTGTCACTACTCAATCACATTCACATGCATGTCTATGTAGGGATAATACTTCAGATTTTCTACTGAAACAAAGACTTCTCAGAGAAAAATTGGCTTTATTAATCTATATTTGTCATTTATGGCGTACATTGAAAATGTAATTTGACTGGCCAGCTAAATGTGATTAACAATCTAGCTTTAATTTTGGCACTATTAGTTTTATTTGTCTCACTATCTTGAATCTTGGGTTAAAAGATATCTACAACCAAGTACTAAAGACAATCAACACCGCAAATTAAGATTCCTCATATTTTTTTGAATCCAAATCAGTTATTTGAAATGTGTCGATTTATTTTTTCTTAATTTTTTTAATGTTTCAATGGCACACTCTTCAGAATCTTGTCAATGAAAATTATCACCATACAATAGGTATCTCTACCCTCTCTACAATAAACTTCAATAAGTAGTTAAATAGATAAACAATTGAAACTTTATTTCTTTAAGGTCACGACTTGCACAATTTAATACTATAACCTTTATTAGGTGACATACCTTTTTGTTAGTGTGTTACTAAAAAAAAGATGTTAAACAAACAATAAAGAACAAATAACTTATAACCTTTGTTCTTTTATGTTTGTCTAACATCTTTTTTTTAGTAACATATTTATCCTCTGTACTTATGTCGCGCTTTCCTCCATATTGGAAAGGGAGAAGAAGATTGGGATAGCTATTGAGGACAAAGAGAAGATAACAAAATGAGGGACTAGAAAAAAATAATCACCTTTGGTATCAAATGTTAATAAGATTTTAATGAACACATTCTTATCTTAATTAGGTAAATTCAAATGTTGCGGTTATCATCCTCTTTATGCATTAAGATACTTTTTCATAATTATATCATATCATGAGTTAATTTTATGCAACATGATTAAAACTATGATGACAAAATCGCAGAACTTTATCCGATAATTAAAAGTCACATTTGTGTAGATATTTTACTGGATTTAGTTAAACTCACTTATGAAATGCTCATATCTTTTAAATATACATGAAATGCGTTAAAGCTACAAATTAAAAAAAAAAAAAACCAGAAAGTCGAAATTTAATTAAAGATGATGCAAGCCCCAAAAAGTCCACATCATTGCCTCCTTTATGCCTTTTCATCTTATTAGGCACATTTACACATCAATCATACGTTACTCTTTATCATATATCTAATGATTTCTTAGCTTTTCAAAACATCCAAAAATCCAACATTAAGAAAAAAATTCTTAACTTTTGTGGATTTTTAATTACTAAAAGAAATTACTCATCCAAATAAAAAAATTTAAAACTGCAGAAACACAATTAAATTTTAGACCCACTCCACATGGAAGAGTGAAGAATTAAATTAAAGCCCAACAGCTATTTTTCATCTCCCTCCTTAATCAAGTAATAATTAAATACATATTTATGAAAAATTAAAATATTGGTTTTGCCAACTCTCTCTTATCATACTCATTGGTTATTGCACATGGAAGATGGACCATACTCTCATTGAACAACAAACCATGCAACCTCTTATGGGTTGTCTTCATTTCACTTGTTCTTTTGTCATCTAAATTAACAATTTTTTACACCAATTTTTTTTCTTCTTCTGCTTCTTCTTCTTGGATCTGAAAGATTCCCCTTTTAGTGTAATACATTGGCATATTTCTTCAAGGGGTGAATGTTAACTGCTAATTGAGCAAAAAAGATAAAAAAAAGAGCATACTTTTAGTGTATTTTTGTTGACATTCTTTGATTTCTTGTTGAAGATTGTAAAAAGATTCGATTTTTATTTCTGGGTTTGTTTTATTTGTCCCTTTTATGCTTGGGCTGTAGTGGAAATTGGCAAAATTTGGCAAATCTTGAAGATTCTGTGAGAGTCTTTATATTGGGACTAGAGCATTTTTGTGTAAAGATGGAATCTTTATGCTTGTGATTATTCTTTGATACTTAAATTTTGGACCAGTGGTTTGTTTACATGGAGAAAGTGGAGCTTGGGAGAAGAAATTGGTGGTCAAATGTTTAAATGCAGCAGTTAGAGAATTTTTTGTTATATTTTGGAAGCTTTCTCTTTATTTGGCATTGGGATTTGGTGAAAGATTAATGTGCTTTGATTTGATGTAGTATTGAGAGTCAATAAAGTCATAATGAGAAGAAATCTGATTGCTGAAATCTGGTTTCAGAATTGAAGAATAGGGATAGAGCAGTGATTTTGGATTTCAACTGAATAAAAAGGGTGGTTCTCAAGTGTGGGCTTTTTTCTTTAGACTGTGATTTGGAGTGAGGGGTGTGATTTGTGAAAATGGCAGCAAAGATTTTACATTCATTGACAGATGACAATCCAGATTTGAAGAAGCAAATAGGGTGTATGACTGGCATCTTTCAAATGTTCGATCGCCAGCATGTAATTACCGGTGGTAGGCGCATCGTTGGCCCCAGCCCGAAAAGGCTTCCTCCCGGTAAACATTTTCGCGTGTTTGTTGCTCGATTTAATTTGTTGCCGGTTACCTTAATTTTGATCTTTTTTGACAATGTTGTGTTAGAAATTTTATTGCCAGTATGATAACAGCTATTCTTGGCTGTATTTTGAAAATTGATTAATGTTTACGATCTTCCATGTTTAATCTCTCGCATATGTATGTAATGCACCTATTATTGTGGCCATTTATGATCTTGGCTAATAAGGTCCATGTTCCAGATTCACATGTCACCGATTGTTTTGCAGGAAATTCTCAGTTCAGTATGGAAGGAGAGTCTAGTAATGCAAACTCACGATCTTCCTCGCTGGTAAGACCTCATAATCTTAAGTTTCGTCTCTATTGATTGCTGCATGAATGAATCATTTGGTGCCGTTCGGGGCTCAGAAATCAAGATACTTTGTAACTAATTCTAGTGTTCCTGGTTTATTTTCCTTTCATTTTTCTCCTCACACTGGTGCTCTCCCAACTCTTATATGCTTGTTGTCAGAATTTCTCAAAGGCAAAGTAAACAGACTTTAGTAAATCCAGATAGAAAGTGCAAAATTTCCATCATTCTTTAATTCTGACCTATAGCAAAAAATAAGCATCATCCTCAGCTCTATGCTCCACCAAAACTGGTGTTACTTTTATCTTAAATGGAAAGATAATTCCATCCTTAAAATTTCATAGTTATTTGCATTCCAAGACCACCACTGTTTTGTGACAAATGAACACTTTTTAACCAGGCGATAACAAAGTGTGTAATTCTATAGTTTTAGATTTTATAAGGAAAATGGTCTATTTCAAAAAATCAGAGAGAGGTGTTATGCTGTTTTCTGAAAGCAGAGGAACATCCTTTTCCGTCTTACCTTTGGTGTAGAAAGCAAATATCTTATATATCAACTGTGTCCTGACATTGCTTAAGATCCTTAAGTTTTAATACGTCTGGTTCTCTGGTTGATAAGATGGTTCCTATGAATTGAATATGAGGAATGTATTGCAAAAATAATAAATTGCACTACTCTTATTTAGTATTTCCAGATGAGGCTGTAATTTTAATAATTTCTTCTGTTTTACTCCACTCCATGATAAGATCTACCATAAAATAAATGAGGTAAAGAATTTGACAGTTCACCATTTACTCTAGCAGGAAAAGTATTCACAAAAGTATATGCAAGACAGACAAAGAGTCTCCACCGAGTCGTCCCGAGCTTCATTCTCATCTTCCTCCCGTTCATCTTCTTTCTCTTCTATTGACTGCAACAGAGCCCCTCAACTTGAACCGGCATTGTATGACAGAATAATTTTTCCTGAAACCCCTTCAAGGGATCCGGGAATGAGCCTGCAAAGTTCATCTCCTCAGTTTAGTCGACAAAGCCTCGATCTCCGGGATTTGGTGAAAGATTCCATGTATAGAGAAGTTCAGGGCCTATCATCTAAAGCAAAAAGCGTAGAGGAGGCGAATGATTCCAATGGGAAATACCGAGACTCACCAAGGCTACAATCAAAAAGTGGTGATAGTTCATGTGGCTCGACTCATGACACAAAACAAGGTGTACCTGCTGATCTCAAAGAGTCTCTTAGAGTTCTTTCTAAACTTCAAGAAGCACCACGGTATCATAACGAACCTCGAGAACTCTTGAGATCATCATCCTACCATGCACGAGAAGTGTCTTCCTTCTCCGTTCCAAAAGATGCTCCTCGGTTTTCTTATGATGGAAGGGAAATGAATCGCTCACCCTTTGATTCCCGGGACTTTTCGAAATCTGCCCTAAAGCTTAAAGACCTTCCAAGGCTTTCATTGGACAGTAGGGAAAGTTCAACGCGGAGTCTAAATGTGGATTCTAAATCCAAACCTTTCTCGAAAACAATGCAGAAGGATGGTGAAGAGATAGATGGAAAGATTCTGAATCTGCAACAAGCAAGGCCACCAAGTGTTGTAGCAAAGCTGATGGGTTTAGAGACGTTGCCTGATTCTGTCTCGTCTAGCGATCCCAACGTGGGTTCAAGTCGAAGTTTCCCAGATGACGATTTTGTTAGTATTTCAAAGTCATTTGCAAAAACAGAGTCAAGCAAGCCAACTCAACAGCAAAGTTTTTCAAAGAATTTGTGGAAGGAGCCTAGCTCACCCCGTTGGAGAAATCCCGATTCTTCAATGAAACCCATGTCACGATTTCCCATTGAACCAGCACCATGGAAGCAGATTGAGGGCACACGGGGTTCTCACAGGGCAGCCTCTTTAAGTACAGGGCGTCCCACTAAGGCTCAAAACAACTTTTCCTCAGTTTATAGCGAGATAGAGAAGAGACTGAAAGACCTGAAGTTCACTCAGTCTGGTAAGGACCTTAGAGCACTTAAACAGATACTGGAAGCAATGCAGGTCAAGGGACTCCTAGAAACTGAAAAAGAAGGGCAAGGATCGAATTTCGCCAGTCATGAAGACCACGATCGACAACATTTAAGTTCCGGGCATGACACAAGATCAGTGAACAACCGAAAGTTACAAACTAGTCAGGTTCTTGCTTCCACAAGGAGGATTAGTTCTACAAGAAATTATGAGTCTCCAATAGTCATAATGAAACCCGCAAAACTTGTTGAGAAATCTGGTATATCTGCTGCTTCTGTTATTTCACTTGATGGCTTATCTGGTCCGTCTGAAATTCGGGGTAGCGAGTTTGTCGATAGTAGAAAAAATTTGAACGGGGATAGACAAACAAAAGATCTGGTTTCTAAAACTAGCCAAAGAGAGAATACTGCAAGTTCTGTCAGTATGAATAACGACAGAACTCTAAAAGCTACTCAAACTTCAACCAGATCCCAACAGTTGGCCAAGGATAGTAATGTAGGATCAATGAAGAGTTCTGGAGCAATCAGTCCAAGACTGCAAAAAAAACTCGATCTGGAAAAAAGATCTCGACCGCCAACTCCTCCAGATTCAAGCAAACTAAGAAGACAGCCAAACAAGCAGCTGCCTGAGTCCACTTCTCCAGGTGGAAGACGAAGGCCTAAAAATCTTAAGCCCCACCAAAGCCATGACCAACAGAATGAGATCAATGTTGAATCAAGAAGCTTAAGTCACCATGAAAATGAGAATTCAGTTCAATCTCATGATAATAGCAGTCGGGGCTCAAAAATGGCAGAAGTGAGTTCTGGTTTAAGCAGTAGCAGGAATCCCTCAAAAGCTTCTAAATATGGGGCATCCAGCTTGGCTGAGAAGGTTGGTACTTTCTGTATCCTATTCCTACTTTGAGTTATTTGGTCGTTTAGTTATAGGTTTCTGTGTTTGTTTCAGAAAAGCTTCGCCTTGAGAGAACAAGAATCAGCGGAGTTTGCTTGTGCCCCTCATGAGTATTCTAGTCCTGTCTCTGTTCTTGATAACGTGGTGTATAAAGATGATTCACCTTCCCCTGTAAAGTATACTTGGAAGACCCTCAAAGGTATTAGTCTTTTTAATTGGATATGTGCTCAAGTAGTATTCTATAGAAAAGAATTAATATCCATATTGCAAGCGTGTATGGTACGTACCTATTAAATAAAAAGCATATGATGTATGAATATTATTCTAAGAAAATAATTAATATCTATATTGCGAGCGTGTACATTACATTACATTACGTTACATTACATACAAGAGCCTATTCCTTGTTACTGGGTACTGTTGGTGTTGTGCTCTTACAGTGGATGAATGGGTCTTCTTAACGTTGTGCAGGTAAGTTTAATCCCGAAAATTTTAGCTTCTGGCTTTAGATAGTTAGATTATGCCATGTTTTTGCTATGTATAATGAAAGTACATGGCAAAGTTGTGGGCACTAGGTCTATCTTTTCATGGACTTGAGCAAGAATCATCACTGTTTTCTTCCTTCAATTATGGAAAAGATACTCCTTGTTCGGGAAGTTAAAGAAATTGTGGAAATACACTTGCTTAAGCTATCATTCACAAATTTATCAAAATATTTAGAATTTCTCGAGTTATTCTAGTTCTCTGTGTTGGTTTTATAGTTTACTTAGATTCATAGCAAAAGGTGTAGTCTGGCTTAAACTTATCTTATTTTAGCATAGTTATTCTAGTTCTCTGTGTTAGTTTTATAGTTTACTTAGATTCATAGCAAAAGGTGTAGTCTGACTTAAACTTATCTTATTTTAGCATATTGTTTGTCATTTATTTCGCAGAATCCATGGAGACGGGTACAAACTCAAATGCAGTTGAAGGCAGTTCAGTGGATACTTTCGTTTCCGACCCCATCGTTTCTGGTCCCGCATCCGAAATGAACCGAAAGAAACTTCAGAACATTGATAACTTAGTTCAGAAGCTGAGACGGCTGAACTCCAGCCACGATGAAGCACAAACAGATTACATTGCCTCTTTGTCTGAAAACACACATCCAGATCATAGATACATTTCCGAGATTCTACTGGCTTCAGGTCTCCTCCTCAGAGACCTCGGCTCGAGCCCGACAAATTTTCAGTTTCATCCCTCTGGGCATCCAATCAACCCTGAGTTGTTTTTGGTCTTGGAACAAACAAAGGCAAGCACTTTACTAAGGGGGAATTCGGGCAAGACACCCCAAATAGCATTGAAGGAAAAATCTCACAGGAAACTTGTTTTTGACGCTGTTAATGAGATTCTTGCCCGAAAACTTGCCTCTTCAGGCCCACTTGCCGAATCTTGGTTGAGACCATTTAAGCATAAGAGGACCATGAATGCGCAAAAGATTCTAAGAGAATTGTGCTCTGAGATTGAAGAGCTTCAGGCAAAAAATCCTAACTGCAGCTCTGATGAAGAGGACGAGAGATGGAAAAACATCATGTGCAAGGATTTGCTGCATCAGTCTGGAAACTGGACAAACTTTGATGAAGAAATCTCAGATGCCGTTCTTGACATTGAGCGATTGATATTTAAGGATTTAGTTAACGAGGTTGTGGTTGGAGAGTCTGCTGGTGCGATAATCAAACCAGGTAGACGTAGGCAGCTCTTTTCAAAGTAATTTGCTCTCTGCTTGTTTCACTTCCTTCTAATCTTTCCTTTGTTTGATATTTGCGGCTCTTTGTTTCGTTTGTTCGTGGAACTACTGTGTGTTGCATTGTAAAGATTTGAGTTCATGCCAACAGGTTTATGAAACAAATACATAGCTATATTGAAAAGCTTCAAGAAACATTTATTTTCGGGCATATGATTGAGCATGTGCCGACAAATACAAGTTTTGGTTAAATCATGAAATGGCGATTTTTGTTTGTCATCGTAATAGATGGAAACTGTTTCGGTTTAGGTACTTTGGTTTGTTGCTCTTAGCGATATGGTTAATTAATACTTAGCTGGAGCTATAGAGACAAACATCAAAACCATGGAGTTCCAGATAAATTGATTAAAAACTAAGTATTTGATGTGCAAGATCAGTAAACAAAGAACTCAAAAACAATAAAATTATATAGTTGGATCAGACAAAAAGTACTTGTGAACATCAATTTAGATACTCACCTTTATTATACAAAAGGACGAGGAACTGGATGATAATGTCTATTCATCAAATTGAAACCGTTGTGATGAAACGAAAGAGTAGAATGAGCACTTTTTTAAAGGATGTGTAAATTGAATGGCATATGATGTGCCATTCAATTTATTCATATGATGTGCCATTCAATTTATTAATAGCCTTTTCTAATTAGCATAGAACAAACCATATGAAACATAATAAGGCTCCAGCTCATATTCACAGAACCGAAGATAAACTATCTTCCAGTTATATATATATATATATATATTATTTCTTTCCTATTGTTTCAAATCTTGCATATCCCTCATCCACTTTTATTGTGTTTTTTGTTTTTTTAGTTTTACTTGTATCATCTAAGTTTTTATTTATTATTTAGTAATGGGAGAATGTATTACACTATTCAATAAAATTCAAATGAGAAACTGAAACACCATAATATTTCTCATAATTCACTTTTTATTTTTTATCTTTCTATCTCTTCTCAAATCTCTAAAACAACCCTTTTAAAGCCATATCATCCTAAAAAACACATACATGGCTTCTTCACTACCACCTTCACTCCACTTTCTCCACCACCACCCCACCCCACCACCCCACCCCACCACGAGACGCTCACTCCTAACAACAGCAACAACACTCTTAACTATCCCACCCTCCCTCCTCCTCCTCACGAACCCCGCCAACGCGTTCGACTTTAGGATGACAGTCCCCGACCAAACACAAGAAGAAGCACAATCCAATATCCAATCACATGCAAGAAGCCTACTCAAAGTTAAGGATCTCTTAACGTCCGAGTCGTGGAAGGAAGCTCAAAAGTCGATGAGACGAAGCTCGTCGCTGTTGAAACAAGACATATACACCATTATTCAGACCAAACAGGCGGAGGAGCGGCCGAGGTTAAGGAGGTTGTACTCGGACTTGTTCAATGCGGTCATGAGAATGGATTATGCGGCTAGGGATGAGGATAGGATAAGAGTGTGGGAGTGTTATGAGAAAATAGTCTTGTACCTTGATGATATTTTGTCTAGATTATGAGAACAAAAATATCAAAAATTTTAAGTAATGGAAAATCTCACACTTTTCTTTGTAAATAACATGATTTTGAGTTTTGAGTTACTTTGTATGTACGTTTATTTGGTACATCGTATACAAGATCCATAGTCGTATACGAGATTCATAGACCTTGTAATTATAATTGTGCATGTCACATCGTTAATACGGTATAACATTAAATACATGAAATGATTATGATTCCATAAAATAAAACACACTCACATGTAGGTAGAGATTTATTGTTGACCGAGCTCAAATTGTTGGTTACTTTTTTGTAACAGGAAATTATGTCTCTGATTTTGTATGTATAATTTCTTTTATCTTACAAGTTATAACCATATTTTACTCTTATAAAAAGTATATATGGGTCTCAAATAATATTGAGCATAAACAATTTTCCTAAATTCTAACCAATTCATCTTTAAGTTCTACTTTTGTGCATGCCTCAATAAACAATTATTCATTGTTCAAAATGTACTTTTCAATGCATATGTATTGGTAATTCTTTTCTTAAAAAATATTTACAATATCCAACTAATATTAAACACTTTTCTTCCATAAAAGCATAAAAGAAAAAAAAAAATCATCCCTAAAGACAAAAGTGTCCTTAAGTTTTCTGAAGGTATTCACTTGAGAGGCAAAGTGCCACGAATGTTAAACTTACTGGGGGAGAGTGCTACTAGTTAATGTTAAATTTCCAGGAGCAAAGTGCTTGTTTTCACATTCTAAGGATAAAGTGCACAAAACTAATATTTGGGGCAAGTGCTCTTATCCCTTAGTAATAACTAATAACTAGTACATAAATACTAATATCTATTTAATCAACTAGGTTGGGCTTATATTTTATATTATATAATCTCTAGCCCAATAAAGTTTATAGTTAGACACATGAGCCTCTTCTTCGCAACAGTGGACTATGGGCTTGGACCCGTAACGCTGCGCAAAGTAACAAGAGAAAGAAAAATAATTTTTCACGAAGGGCCTAATTGTACTAATTAATGGAGAAAATTAAGCATGTAAACCCCGTGGATGTTCTAAGATAAGTCAAGAGTTGATTTCTTGAGCAATTGGATTACTTCACCGTGACAATAATCCAAGACTAAATTTACAAAAAGAAATATACAATCGCTATATATTATGCATGTGAACATAAAGATTACCTTTGCAAATAATACCACAAACGAGCCTGCCTATTTTTGGTATTATTCAGAAACTAAAGGACCATTATGACAATTTGCTTTTTACGTATAATACTTACATTTAATTTTCCAAATCTTTTCTAGAAAAATCTTTTTCTTAGGACCACTGATATATAATCTATAAACCTTTTGCCCCTTTATAGGGTACCTCTCACGCTGTCCCAACTTGGCTTTAAATTCGATTTCTTGGATCTTGTGACTGAAACATATATATGCTGATATATACGTTTGTTAACCGTTGATATATAATGCATTGCAATGAGTCTCCATCAATATCCTCCTGCTGCGAATTCTTCCTTTTTCATCATGCCAAATTCTATTGGAGAAAACTGCAGTAGAATCTAATTTCATATTTATTTTTTTCCTTCACATTCATATTTTTTTGGTTCTCTTTGACAAGAAATTGGTTCCAACAGAAAAAAAAAAAAAAAGAAAAAGAAAGAATGATTGGTATAATAAATTCCTCGCTTCTTGGTTTTCAAACCTTTCTTATGGAACCGAACACTTCCTAAGTTATATTTATAAATATATATATAAAGAATTAATGCATCAATATAAGTTGATGATAACTATGATTTTATCAAGATATTAGTACGGAGTGAAAGGTTAAATTAAAATCTAACTATTATGTACTAGCTTAAATGTTTGTGGCTCATACAAACTTTTTTATAACAATAATAATGATTTTAAGTTCATTTATCATTTTTAACGCAAATTAGGTTGCAAAAATGCCATGTTATTATAATACATCACACAACTTATTCTAGGTGGACGTCATGGGAGCCATTTTGGACATGTAACGAGGCGATGCGGCCGGAGCTGACAAAATATGCATATAGTTCATCATTGAACAATTGCAGAATAATGGAAGGCATTTATCGGAAATGGCTTGTATTAGAATATATATACTTGGCAGTTTTTGTTATTTAGCCTTTTATTTGCTGCTCCAATTCAAGCCAAACTTGTATTGTGTAGATAACTCGTCTATAAACAAAAAAGAAAACCAAAGAATAATTTCTACATTATTATGCGTGAATTATTTTCATATACTATTTTTTTATTATATATCATAAGCTGCCAAAAAATAGTGAAATCCCTTAGATATAGAAAGTTGTAAATCTGTAATGCACATCCAGAACCAAATTTCTGTATAAGAGTTAAAAGATTATATTGTGGATTAAATCTTCGTCACATAACATTATTTAGCTTAAGCTAATACGAACTTACACCAAATGCACCCTTATATATTAGACCATGAGCCTTCAGCGAAAAAAAGGTTCTCAAGCATTTTAAGTGCATGCGGTTCGTGCAACTTGAAAATGTTATTTATTATTTCTTGATTTTATTTTATTTTTTTATGAGGCAAAAGGAAGTTTTATTAAAATTGAGTACGAGGTGTACTCAGAACCCATTTGAACAAGGAACAAGAATCAAATCAAAAACATTTCACCAGTAACTCATTCCACGTGAAAATGTTATACTTCTTATGAAGCAATGTTTTTTTTGTCTCTTTATTTTCATTTGTAGCTATATATTGCTTGGATTCATGATTCGGAAGTTTATTTTTTAACATGCCATTTTTATAACACAGAAGGAAAAAGAAAATACTTAGGTACTCGATGTCAGCAATAAGCTGCAAATAAACACATAACAACCAAAAGTTTTTGGGAAGAACTTTTATCCAATTATATATGTATGTTTGTAATTTCTAGCTTTATCACAATTGCAAACATAATTAAGTCGTCGCTATTCTTTATTCTTAACAAGTATATGAGTAATTAAAGTTGCAAAACATATCTCTATGTGTGTTTGAGTGAACTATATATTAAACCCTAAAACGGATTATCGACACCACACCAACTATGTATATATATATAGGTAAAGTGGATATTCCATCGTGAGAAAAGAGAAAATAGATTATATATTGCATATAGTAATTAACTCCATGTTTGGGAGTTAAGGAGCTAGGCAAAGAAGAAATTGTATACGCCGCTCAAGAAAATTATGGCTTATCCTTTTTGCTATTTAATTTAACATTTATCAATTGAAAAGCTTGTTCACTAGGAAAGACGTGGAAATGACAATATCTCTGGTGACTTTATACATGAGCTGACCCCCTGCAATGTAGTGCAAGTAGATCATTTTCGTGCCATGGCATTATAATGTTCTTGGCCGGGGTAGTGAACTATAATTAATTATGTGAACCATGCATAGGCGTACTAAATTAGCAAAAAATTAACACGAAAATGAAAGATTTTTCATGCAAGAGAATTAACACAAAAAGCTAAAATTTGAGGACACTAACCTAAAAAATATACATTCGCATTTGCGCTTCAATTTATTAGATAGATAAACAAGTAAGACAGATGCATGTATAATCAAATCTTAAAAGGCTCATTGTTATATTAAAATTTAAGATTTGATATATCCTGAGTTACATGGATATATACATAATTCTATATGGTGTAACTTAAAGTTCACCAAATATAAATTTCACATTTCAAAGTTATTCCATTCTCAAAAAAGAAAAAAAAAAGTGTGTTAACAACTTTAATACATGAAACCATTCTATGTAATTTAGCTAGAGAAATCAATTCAAATAGTGAAGAACTTGTGTGTTGTCATTTCTGGTGCACTTCTCTTTAACCCTAGAGTCAAGAAGACGAACGTACTACAAGCCCAAATATATTCAGATAAATTTGTTCTAAAATAATAAGATGCAGGCTAAGTAAACAATTATTTATTTTAACTGAAATTGCAGCATTTTTCGTACATAAGTTAAATCACTAACAACTTTAGATTGTCATATTTCTCCATAAATATATAAGAGCTTACTATTAGATAAACTGTAATTACATATAGTTAAAGTCTTAGGATACAATAATAGGGAATTCCTTATGACATAAAATAAAGTTTGCTTTTAATCAAACGATTACGTTTTTTTATGGAAACTAGAGGTAAGCTTAATTCAGTTTTATACAGCCGCGAAGTATATTTGTTTGGTTATGTTTATATATAAATTTTTTATTTGTTCATTAGATATTTTATTTAAAAAATATACTAAATGATTTATTTACTAATGTTCTTGAATTGTTGAATATTAATAGTTAGAGCATTGAAATTACCACGTAAAGGACCAATCTTTCTACACCTAATGATATTGACTATCTTTCTACTTCTGTTAAAATTCAAGTCATATATACAAGCTCAATGTTTAGCATGATATACCTTATATCAAGCAAAAAAAACAAGTTATTGACTAACTTATTTTTAAGCTATATATCTTTAACCTCCCTTAGTTGTTTAGATTCAACGTAATAGTGAAAGAGAAAAGACCTTCTCCTTTAAACTAAATAACCTGAAATTCATAGAGAGAACATGTTACACGGGTTACACATTAATCTAACAAAAAAATCAGTTAGATTATATTTTTAATTTTTTAAATGTCCTTAAAGAGAAAAGTGCTTTATGCATTCCCATGAGTAGTTAAAGGTGATTATTTTTCAACTTTTTATGTCCTTGTGATAAAATGGGTAAGTACTCTTCAAATATGTAAAAGAAAATAACACGAGGAGAGAGAGAGAGAGAGAGAGAGAGCTCAGCTAATTGATTCATTAATACTTACCTCATACAACAGAAGAAGGATGTCCGGTGTACCATAAGAGTGTGTAACATATTATTATTACGTAGGACACGTTTAGAAATTACACATTTCTATTTAGTATAGAATACATTCAGTTCCATGACAATGTAGGACATTGTACACCACATTCGTGATCATGTAGTATAGAGTATCTGCTCTGATTCATCAGTACATGCAACTTAAAGACATTTAATTTTAAACACAACTTATTCATCATAAACTATATATCAATATCTCTATGATCCAAGATTAAACCTGATCAGAATTTGACATTGTAATGCAAGTACATAAAGTATAAGAACTCACACATTTACAGTACCTATATGTTTCTTCAAAAACAAGAAATACCACAAAAAGGCTTATAATAATTTAATCAGTATATAAAGAGACAAGAATTCCTTACCCGATATATGGCCTTAAAACTTTGAGAATAGGCCTTTTGAATGCAAGAAATAGTCCTCAAGAATGTCTTTTGCCTTTATCCCGTCTTCCGTTATCGTTTTCCGGTGAATCAATCAAGTGAAGCGTCGTAGGTGCAACTGAATTTTGCAGCTGCAACTGACCAACAACTTGTGATCTCATGTCAATATTCGCCGCATATGGTGTGATAAAAGAAGGAAATGGAGGAACAATGGAAGGTATATTTGATGAAGAAGGGCAATAATACAGCTGAGAATTCGACCCCGAAAAATTGCTACTTTGCTGCTGATCTTGATCTGTTTGTGATGAAAATGAATACCCTCCTCCAAATTGAGATAAAGACAAATTCTGAGGATCCCAGTGGAAGTAATTAGAATTGTAAGGCATGTTTGGGAATGAAGAAGACTGATAATTGCTAATTGGGAACAAATTTTGTGCCACAAATCCCCCAAAACCCTCTTGATTTTGTGCATTAGTGCTACTCCACTTGTTCTTTTCTTGATCCCTTTCTATTTGTGGATTGATCAATCCTAGTGAGTATTGATGAGGACTAAAATTAGGACTAGATTCTTGAAATTGCGTGAAGTTCATAGGAAGAGGGGGAAGCTTATCAATGTCATCTTTTGTTGCCTCTAGTAACCAATCTACAACTTTACTTGGTTGTCCGAGTCCAAGCTTGTCTTGAAGGTCGTAGAGCTGAACCGCTGTAGGGACCGAGAGCCTAATTCGTCGGTCTCTCAATCCCTTTACAGTGCGTACTTTGCTGTGCCT
The DNA here is from genome assembly GCA_946800315.1 of Misopates orontium. Classification (NCBI taxonomy): domain Eukaryota; kingdom Viridiplantae; phylum Streptophyta; class Magnoliopsida; order Lamiales; family Plantaginaceae; genus Misopates; species Misopates orontium. The sequence goes on along the minus strand of OX326953.1, from coordinate 9,889,483 downwards.
GTCTTTGCCTCCAAAAGTACGCGAGACGCGTACAATTCTTGGGTTTTTGTTGTTAGACCAATGCCTTGAAGAAGATGGAAATTTGCTGAAATTGGAAGGATCGTTTTCTTTCTTCGCTTCCAGATCTTTTGATGTTGGATTCATGGTCATTTCTTTTGGTTCATCATAGCAGATGCTGTAAGTACAACAGATCAACAAAGGCTAAAGTTTGGTCAAATAGTTTTCTACTTCATGTAATTCTTATATAAGTAAATCAGTGACATGATCTTTATGCAAATATGCTATGCTAGCTCAATATATCAATGGAATTAGAAGGGCTTGTAAACACAAGATTCTTAGCTAGTGTTTTTCAAATCTTGATTGATGATAACAAGTTGAAATCCTGATTAGTGCAAAAGACCTGAACAATTGCCATGGTATTTTTCAACAAAAATTTAGACTTCACCAAAAGAATTAAAGCATTTCCATTGGTGAAGCCGAAATCATCGTCTGGAATTCTCTCAGTTTTTTTGAGAAAGCAAAAGCTAAAAAAAAAAATCTAAAAGGGTTTTACAAGAAACTCCTAAATTTTTGAAATTTATATACATAAACACAATGTTTTTCTCAGATTTTAGAGAAAATATTATAGATTGGAAGTATCCACTGAAGATTATAAAAGAAGATATTTAATTAGGTTATGATCACTTTCAGAAGCAAAATCACTTGAGTCATGCTCTCATAGCTATGGAAAAACAATTTCCAAAAATCTTGAATGATGAAAAATGAAAAAATAGATACTAGTATTCCAAATTCGTAGGACTCACTTTAAATATTAGTGTTGATCAATCAAAAATCTTCTTTCCTTTGCAGCTCAAAGCCATGAAACTGCTCTCAAACACAAGACTTGGTGCACTTTTAGGTCTGATTTATGAATTTGTTTCTCATATGTCTGTGAGAAACTTGAACTGAAACACATTCACCTGCTCAAAAAGGAATTTAGCAACTTAATAAGGTCTGATATATAAAGAGAAGAAGATGATGGAATATTAGCACATACCATGTTGCAAAAGGAAAGAAAGAAAAGGTATGGCGCATTTGCAGCCATGTGTCATTTTCATATAATGACACATAAATTAATTTAGCAAATTGTGAATTTCATCAAAAATAACCAAACTACATGTTGAACCATAGTTGGCAAAATTCAATAAGGTCATGTGTTTAGGTTTGTATTTTGGATTTGATTGATCCTCGTTGTCATGCTATTTAATAATTATGAAAGGTTCTTAAGATATGTAGACTTTTAACACGAAATAGGACCAACCTATGCATGATAGGAAAGAAGGGCAACAGCTTTATTGCAAACTGCAAATAACTTTAATTATTAAAAAGATTATTTCAATGGCATGCAATATGTAGTGGGCATATGCCCTGACTCAATCAAATTATGGGAAAAAAAGCGTAATCACAGATAACATATATAGTACTGATTAAGGATTGACATTTGATGCATGCTAGAATTTGCAAAGGTAAGACAAGTGCAAATTTATTAAGAAAAGGTTTTCATAATTGTGGTGAAAATTTAATTTTATTAAATGGAGATGAGATTATTGATGTGGTATATAGTATGGTATCAATCTTATAGAGGAGGGACCAAGGTAGGTTCTTTAAAGCTTCTGCTTCGTACTCAGAGGACCACACAATTTTCCAGTGAGATTGCATGAAGCTGCAACTTGTACACACACTATACACACACAAGCACGTATAAGTGTGTATGCGTGTGTTTATATGTATGTATGCATGTATAGAATTATGCTTCTTGTTTAATATGTGCCACGTGAAATAGGTATGCCTTATGAAAATAAATAGGCAAATTGTTGCAATGTGTTTGACATTAAACAGGCTATATTATTTCACGTAATAAAAGAAATAGGCAAATCGCCGCCTGTTAATTCAAAATATTGTTTGTTGCCTCTTCAACACTTCTGTATAAGAGGAGTATTTTGCAACATATAAAAAATACACAAGGAGGCAATGAGTCTATTTAACATACCGAGTGTATTTACCTATTTATTTATCATGAGGGAGTAATGTATTTAGAGGGGTATCTTGCCCATTTATCTCTTTAAGGAAGGTAATCTATAATTATGTACAACATATGGGGTGTTGTACCAAAATCTTAAGATAAATAATCTCAATTGGATGGATGTACGTAGGATTCCTAGCTAGCAACATATTGGCGTACTATATATTCTTGTTAACATTATTAGTACTTTCAAGCAGACAATTTCTTTTAGTATAGTACAACTCAAAAGAAAACTATGTAGATTAGTGTGTAATTATACGCATGGCGTATAGGAGGGCACAGAGGTAGCAGAAGTCTGATTGGTTTCAGCAAAATGGCTAAGAGATCATATTAATTATATAGTCTTTCGGTTTTCATAAAAGAAAAAGGTGATATGTGCAAGCTAATTATTAAATTTAATTTTGACAGCACATGCATTGATGATAAGTTTCTCTAAATTTGTCCAACAAAGTTTTAATTTATTTGAAACTTGTTACCATAATTCTGTGTTCTGACGTGATATTTTAAAAACTCTACCAAAATATCTACACGACAGAATTATGATGAACGACTCCATGTAATTAATTATACGTAGTACTATCAATTTATCATCTAGTTCTCTGTCGTGGCATCGACCAAAATATGTGGACGAGGAATTCTCGTTTTGGCTTGACTTAAAGAAGGTTAACTAATTAAGTATTTTGCAGTGTGGAATTAATAAGCCAAAAGCACAATAGTTGCTTAATCTTATACTCCAGAACTAATATTTATGATATTGAAGTACTTATTGATCTAATTTTTCATCACAAACTATGGCGCGACAAGTTTTCTCTTATTAGAAGTAATTAGTAGGCAACGATGGAGGCGCGATATGAATAATCATATATATATATATATATATATATATATATATATATATATATATATATATATATATGTATATATATATATATATAATTAAGGTTCAAATTACAAAAATACCAAAACACTCTCAGCAGTGTTACCCTAGAATTTATATCATATGTATATATTGAAAATTAAAGATGTAAATGTCTGAGATAGCACATTAAACTAACAAGGGATATTCATATTGTATGGGTTTTCGAGAAGAGAGGAGCCGAAGCTGCCCGAATTCCATGAGTGAAACGAAATTCGGGTCTATCTCAACCAAATCGCACCATCTATATTCTAATGATAAGAGGTTTGGTTTCACTCCCACTATATGTTATATTCATGTATGGTAAATTTAGCCGTGGTCATTAATTATTTGATACAAAAGACTTTTCGTGTAGCTTTTGTTCTTGTTTCTCAAGTAATTCGCTTTACATAAATATGCAAAACTTAATGCGTTATATCGAACTACAAGCTATCAGCAAATAGGACGAGAAAATTAATTAAGATTATACTAATTTTTTATATGTTTATTCGCTCTTTAACTCTTGACGATATATTTGTGTCATTCAAAAGGAATGAATAAATTTTTATAAGATGATCTCCTTCTCCCTTCAATGGGGGTGTGTAATTGGTGGTTAGTTTGTATTTAGTATATATATATAGATATGTTGGCATATAAATTCATGTTATTAACAATAAAATTGATAATCAGCACGGCGATCACTACTGAATTATCATTTTTTAATTTTTACATATTATTTTGACAATATTCAATAAACTATGAGAAAATTACATGCTCATTCAACTGTAAAGAACGAAACGTACATTTCTTCATTTATGCTATCTACGTACAAAAAGCCTTAATCCTTAATATCTAGGCCAGGCCTAAACATGGAAAAGAAAAATTATTACACATTGCATGATGACTTGGTCAAAATACACATCTTTAAGATGTTAATTTTCGAATGCCTCATCTCGATCATGCATTTATTCAAATAATTACCGAACTACACTAGCTCATCATGTAACTGTTGCACGTACTAATTTTTCCTAAACAAGAAAACCCCTAAAGCCACAATAATGGGTCATAAGACTCATAACTTACTATTGCACGTCAAAAGCTATCCATATAACTAATATGCTACTCTTAGTCAATTTGTTCGGTTCTTTGATTTTTATATATATATATATATGTGTGTGTGTATGTGTGTTATATGAATCTTATGAACAAATCATTAATAAAGGAACAAATTAAGGTAGCTGCTTCCTTGGGATAAATAGTACTGCAGCTGCAAACCCCATGTCAGTCAAAAAAGGCTGGTGGTCTGCATGACAGTCTTTGCTTTAATTATTGTCAAAAAAAAAAAAAACTGAAAACTAACAGATAGAAACTACCATGATATGTGTGTGTGAAAACTAACTGATAGAAAGCTAACTGTGCTAGGGTTTAAAATTAACCCTAGCTAGGTCTTGTGAAATGTGACAAAAATCTCTAGCTCTTTTAAAACTCTCTGAAATACCCTTTTGTCACACAAATATATGCTATTTGTCTTATAAGTTCATCCTTCAAGAACTCAAGAAGAGCAACAATGAAAGGAGAAAAAATTGAAGTGGGGTTCACGAGAAGGGGCAGTTCGAAGTGTCGCAATACAAAGGCCAGGCATAATTATTAGCACATATATATATATAATAAATAAGCTGACAATATTAACAATAATGGATATATCCTTGATGAATGGAGCCCAGATCCCTGCCTGCCGTGCGCAGATAATTCGATCTGTTCTTACTCTGTGCACACAAATTGAAAACGAAGGCAGGCATATAGATATATTGTCTCTTCTTAATTAACCGTTAGTTGAAGTATATAATAATATTGAACTGTCTGCATATCGAGTATCTTTTGACATATATATGTACTACCGACAAATGAATACGGCAATGAATTAGGTTTTGTCACATATCTGATCGATTTACAACAATAATAATCAATCATGAGAAACATAATTAACTTAAAAAACATACATATATATATTTGATATTAGAGAAATCTAAAGATAGCTCTAAAAAGTTACAAAAATAATTTATATAACTAGCTATATAGTAAGACAACTAAATAATTAAATATAAATATGTTTCACGTGACAATGAAGAAAGATACTGAACATGGCTCTAGAAATTATCTACAATTGAATTTTCACTTAGATATCTTTAATTTTTTTTTATATTATAAAGTTATATAAAGTTTTAATTAAATGTATACCAAAGCATCAAATATATATACTTTGTCGATAGTGCATTTATAATGCGATGTATAAGAAATTATAGTGTATCGTGCTTTAGTTAGTATAAGATCTTATTTCGCTCGTTAGATATAAAAATATTATTCGTTTAAATGTCAAACGTATTTAGAATAAGTTGAAATATCTATATGGAAAAAATATTATGTTTGAGTATTGCGTAGATCATCTTTTTTTATGCATGTAATAGATAAAATATAATATATGAAAGATCAAATAACTTCATATAAAATTAAGTTTGGGAATAAGTCAAGAGAATACATCAAATTTTGAAACGTTGGATAACAAACACTAATAAAACTCTAAATTTATATTTAGAACGTAACAAAATGAATAGAAGGTGGTGGAGTAGGGCGGGCCAACATAAAATGTATCCGAGTGACCAAAAATGGATAAGTCGGTCACTCGGATACATGCTAATCCATATGACATTCCTCAGTGATTCACCAATCATAAGTCGGTTGCACCAACACATAGATGTAATCTGTAACGTAATCTCACCTTCCTATATATATGTTGATTAAATTTAAATCCCAAGCTTGGAAAGAGATGGTCCATAGCCGTTTTGACATTATTGTCCTATTGAATGTCACCCAAATTAAGAGAAATGTGGAAGAAAAATTAAGGATAAGTAAGAAATAATTAAGTGTATTCAACATTCATTCATTTATTACCAAATGATATAATAAATGGATCTTTTTTATATATTAAAAGATAAACCATGTAACTAAATGATCATGAAATCATGCAAATGTCACATACTACAATTTTGCTAGGCAGAACGCAGAACTATAACTTTCTATTTGTAGGTAGGAAGTTAAATTTAAAGGGCTTTTAAGGTAAATGTTGTTTTTGGAATCAACAAGTAGCTAGTCATGTACTAACGTACAATGGTGAGGGGAGAGAACCCAAGCTATTATTATCTTTGTAAACGCCGGAAAAGAAGGAAAAAAAGAAACGCGATAAGTTAAACTGTAAATTTTTGTAGAACATACACTATGGAGCAAATAATAGTAAAATAAGACAGGTTAATTGAGCAAATAATTTGGGTACCTAGCTAGGGATTTGGAACTCAGTAAGGTTACCTCTTAGAAAATTTGGTGTATTATACATGTAGGATTATTAAAGAAGATTCTAACGTAAATAATGAACAATTTATGATAAAAAATCGCTTATATATATTAGATCTTGTAATTGCACTTACATCATGTGTTTAATATTATATTTGTTTATGTACATAACAAAGTTAGTATTTACGACTGGCTTTAAAATATGCCGGATTAGTTTTTCTTGAACTCTCTAGGCTTCATTGCTTTATTGAATCATAGATGTATGAAATATTTAATATTTCATTCCAAATCTATGAAAGTTGTCAAGATTATATGATAGTGGCCGCGGTCACGGTCGCCATTGTTGTCAAGAATGCCTCTCCATCAATCATCGTGTCATCATCTCCTCTAAGACGTTCACATCTTTACTTAGCACGCCATCAATTTAATGTGATGTGCGAGACTTACAAAATTCTTTAAAAAAAAATTGAAAATACTTATGTCACGAATGGATCTATACTCGTCGACATACACATATTCAGTAAAATATTGATGGGGGAAAATATAGTAATAAAACAATAATTAGATCAGTTCCAAAAATTCTGGCTTTTTTGTGATATGTCATTTTCTGTTCAGACAGTTATTTCTGATACCCGTTAGAAGGCAGGGAAAGGAGGTGCAACCAAAAATAATTAATGCCAAATGATAAATGCCTGCACATGTGCTCCCCAATAAAGCAAATTATGACAGAAGGAAGTGTAAACTTTTTGTCCCACTGATCAACAATTATCAATATTTAGGGACTCAAATTTATATGCAATATTTTTAGTATAAATGTTTTTGCCTGGTTTGGTTTGTTTAAGTCCTTGAACGGTTATTAATCTGAAATAGCTTTTACAACACCATAAAAAAATTAGAGTAAGATATATAGTTGCATAGAAAGGAACTAAAAGATATAGTGTGCTTCACTGCTTCTCCATACCTAGTTATTAGGTGAGTCCACCGGTATTTTTAATTTGACGTGTTTATTTTGTTTACATCGTTAGTCGTTCTGAATATAATTCTAGTAGCATGTAAACATAGTTCCCCAAATCATACTTAGCAAACCTAGCGTAGGTACAAACGAGCTACAAGGTATAAAATCAAACCGCTCTGTGAAATATGAAATTAAGACTTGGAAGATTTTTTTTGCCTTTTTAATCAACTGAGGCTTGACACCTTGTTATATAAATTATAAATACTAAGTTAAGGTGGGGATGGCAAAATGAATTTGGATCTAACAATTGATTCAATTGTTGAGCATAATACAACTAGATCCATGTAATTATATCCAAACAAAGCTTAAACAATATATGGTCACACACTACATATTTATCTTAAGAATCCGAATATCTGAATTTTTCTTTTCAAACATATCATCAGTGACCTTCATGCAACCATCTCTTCCATCATTTCTCATCATATGTTTTGTTGTTCTAGTCCAAAACTCAAAGGACTGACCAAGTTTAATGCCCAACAAGCCCATGGTCTAGTTTAAGCCCAAAATAATTTAAGATCCAGATGGTTAAAGACTACAGCTTCATTTGGACTATATCCCGATTGTGGGTTGGGGGGGCGTAGAGGTCCCATGCTTTTTCAAAAATTCCGTTTTTTTTTTTCTTTTTTCATTTTCATTTTTTTTTTTATTGTAACTTATTGTAGAAGTTTTCTTTAAAGTTGACTAGGTTTTTAAATTAGATTTTCATTTCAAATATAATCACATAGAACACGTGAAAGTAAATATGAATGAAAGTCACTTACTTTTCACGAATAATGAACTAGTATTTTGTATTAATGTATAATTTTTAAAAAAGATTCTCAAAGGCCAGGCTTAGTAAACCGAAGGTGTGGCACGATTGGAGCACATATCTTCCTTGGCTTTACGAATAATGAACTAGTATTTTGTATTAATGAATAATTTAAAAAAAAGATTCTCAAAGGTGATTAATGACAAAATAAATTCGTCATTACTTTTTTTTCCACTAACGTCATTAAATATCATTAGTTTTTCTTTTATGTTGTACCAATACCATAAGAAACATCAAACATAAAAAGAAAAGTAAGTGAGTTTTTCTTTTATGAGTAATTCAAGAGATTTTTTTTTATTTTTTATTTAAAAAAAAAAAAACAAAAGCGATTTTTCTTTTTGCTGAGTAACAAAAGCGAATTTATTAATAATAAGATTTTCTAAATTACATTAACGGATTTGACCCCGTTAGATGTTTTCAATCCTGTCCGTCCATTCTTACCCCCATGGTGTTGAACTTTCTAATACATCACTCGCCCTTGTACAATTAGGGTTTTAGACAACAGCATCCAAAAAACACCAGTTGCAGACTTTAGAGGTGTACCTTGTGCATCACCGGCGGTACCTTCATCAAAATCGTTTGAAAAATGGACAAGAGCATGCTTGGAGATCTGGACGCGCTTCCTGAGGAAGATAAGCAGCGAATGGCCGCCATGATCGACCAGCTCCAAGTCCGCGATAGGTATATATACATACAAATTGCTGTTATTTTTGGTTCAATCGGATTAAATAGTGATATATACGATGAGATTGATTCTCTGATTTGAGAAAATTAGCTTCAGATTTTCACCTTATTGAAATCCGTGGTGTATGATAATTTGTAGTTTAATTGAAGTCCTTGAGAAAATGAGCTTTGTTTTTTGCCGCAGATTATAGCAGAACTTGTGTTGCTTTATTAGGTTTTGCTCCGTAGTATTGAGATCTCATAATTGTCTAGTTTGGATAATAAGTGTGTTGATCGTTCGTAATTGGTGAGTTCTAGATCCGGTCAGGTTTGACTAGTTATCTTGTCCGTGGTGATGGTGAATTTACGTGAAACTCTGTTGTTTCTGACTAATTGGACAATTGTATTTGGTAGGTTTGGTTTTAAGTCGTGTTTGATGTTGGGTATACGGAGTTGTGAATCGTGTTGAGATATGGCAGTCGACGTGAGGTAAGTGTTAGAGAGTCATCTGTATAAATGCAGAAGCGTTGAGACTTTTTCCGAGTTTTGAGGTGGATTCATGTAGCTGGAGTTGCTGCTAAAAACTGATGGAGGGTTCGTTACCAATGGAGTATTGTATGTCGAAATGAAGAATTTGGGGGTGTTTTAAATTGATTGGTCAAACTATTGTGTACTTCGTTTTGAAGCCTTCATAATTTGAGGGGAGATTATATACCATTTGCTTAAAATAAAGTGTATCCATCACTAATAAATAATGAGCCAAACACAAAGACTTGCACAACTTGCATTCTCGTAAGGACTATATTTTTGCATTGGACCGCTTTTAGTGATCATATGCTCTTTGCATTGATATAACCTAGTTTGTGTGCTTCCTTGCGTTGCATGTTCCGTGCAATGGTGGAAATAATGTCTGGCTCATTTTATTGTCAATAATTTGTTTTTCTTTGTTGTTTCTTCTTTAGCAGCTACAAATTGTGAAATTTTAAACAGGGTAACAATCTTCTTTTTCTTGTTCTTTGCAGTTTAAGGATGTATAATTCACTGGTGGAAAGATGTTTCACGGATTGTGTGGACACATTTCGTCGCAAAACTCTGGACAAGCAAGAGGAGACGTGCGTTCGCAGATGTGCAGAGAAGTTCCTGAAGCACTCAATGCGTGTAGGCATGAGGTTCGCTGAGTTGAACCAAGGCGCCCCAACACCAGATTAAAATGCATTTTAAAACCAATGTGCTGCTATTTAATTAAAAGGATGCCTTTTTCCATTGGCATTTGTCGTTTAGCACTTTTATTTCTGTTCTTATGGGAGTAATTCCCAAATACAAGTACTTGGAATTTTTGTGATATTTTATAGTTTTACCTAATAATTTCATTGAAATTCTTGTTGCCTCTGTTGTTTGGATACTCAACGATAGTGTGCACTATCGCTTATGCTGGACATATCTAACGATAGTATTGAAGAAATTAGGTTTATGCTATAGAACCAAAAGAGGAATTAACCTAGTGTAGACCACACGAATCTCTTCTACTCAACTTGGCTTGTCATCTTGAAAATTGGAGAGGGCGACACAATGTGTTGTCCGGCAAAAGTACCGATGGCCTGATGACTTCAGGCACAACTTGCATATGAAGACTTAGTGTAATGGCTTAGGGCTGAACTTGCAATTAAGGACTTGATCGTTTTTGTGATTTTGCAATTCATGCCATCATTTTACCACATTATTCATTAACAAGATTCTAGGTTTCACAACAAGTATCTAATTTAATCCTCATCTAGTATTGAATTCATCCACATTCATCATCGATTTAGAGCCAAGATATCAGTTTCTGTGCGCCATTTTGCCATTCAATAGAGGTGAGGGGAGATGATCAAGCTTTGCATTTTGGCCTAATGAAGGAAAACTTTATATATGTATATAGTGTAAGCTGAATGATACAAGACTACATCACGAGTATGGCTCATCCAAACAAATACAGAGAACTCTAGTAAATGAAATAAGTTGCACTAAAAAGGCCATAAAACTTTCATTAAAGTCCGCCTTTCATGACATCTCTAGTTTGATTTCTGCAAATTGGAAACAAGATTTGATGCAGCAAAAGCAGCAGATCCACCAGCTACAGAAATCAGAGCAACCACAACCTGCAACACTATCTCCCAAGGGTAGTCTTCTGGCACCAAATACACGAATGCAGGACCCAAAACGAGCAAAACCAGACTCAGATTTAGAAGAGTCGAAGGGGTATTGGGGTCAGTCGCAGCAGAAAGTACCCCAAACTCCTCGGCTTTCGACAAAAGACCAAGACTCTCTATTTTGGACAAGGATAACCCGAGTTTCTCAGCAGCGGATAACAAACCGCCTTTTTCAGCCTTGCTGAGGAGTCGAAGCTGCTCAACTCGAGTCAGTAGTTTCACTTGCTGTGAAGATGCTGAATAACCAACTCGTGGCGGCTCCCCGAGAGGAAAGACTGTAGTACTCTGCATGATATGATTAAAATTTGGTTGGAAGCTATGTTAGGTTGAAAAACATGAAGAACACTGCATTTGTTTAGTGTAAACTATATGCTTAAATGGATAAGCTAAACTTTTTCAAGATAACAAATGCAAAAAGCTTCTAGATTCGGCTAGGCCTTTGAATCCCTAATAGTCATAATACTTTTGTGTTTTAACATTTGTGACGACAACTACATCGTGCATTGTACAATTTTTTAAATGATATGACAAAAAATCAAAACAATAAAGTTACCTTGCTTAGACCAAAATGACAGCAGTACAATACATTATCAGACCAAATTAACAACCAACCTCTCTTAAGTTTCTTATTCTTTTATCCTAGGAAACAACATAGGAGAAATCAAAACTAAAATACACGTGCACACACACACATAATTGCAAAAGATGTAATATTTATTCACCTTTTTAGAGCTGACAGTCTTTGAAGCAGGAGGAAGTGGTTGCTTAGCAGCCATGGATCGGATTAAAAATGGCGGATATGCTTTTAGTGCTGCCATTTTTTCCCACGTCTCCCGTATCTGCCTGCTTTGATTAGAAAATGCACAGCTAAAAGCACAAAGGAGATTGAGACACGAGTGTTGTTATCAATTGAGTGGACCGTAATGTTTCTATTTTCTCATCAATTTTATTATTTTATTAATTCCTTTTTCTTTATATATATTTCTCCAAGCTGGCTTTTATCAATCCATTAGTATATAGTTTCTTTTAGAGATTACCATTAAAGGCAAAAAAAGAAAAATTTATGGAATGGTCATAAAAGAGACATGCAATGCAATATGAAAAACAGATGATGTAACGAGGTTACAAGGGTATCTTTTTAGTCAAAATCTTAATTGTGTTATATGAACTTTGGATATTAAATACGTGGCACAATTTGTTAGTACTATTACGATATCGTGTCATAACATTTACATATGATAATTAGTCGGTGTAATTAATTCAACGATCATTTGATAAAGAATCTAAGATTAAAATTCCAAAAAAAATTATCAAAGTCTACGAGAAATATGAGAAATTGTTGCTAGGGAGTTGATGATTTTATAAGTTTGTTTCTAGTTTATAACGTATTCCTCTATTTTATTTTGGTAAATTAAATTTTTCTATCTTTTCCAAAAAAAATAAAATTATATCATTTCTCAAGAAATATCACGTCTATTGAACAGGTGAGAAAAGTAATTACGGATATTTTTCTTTTCCTATTTTTGGGAGTAACAAAACTAAGCCTAAATAAGAGAATATTTTTCTTTATAAATATCAAAAAAAGATAACATTACTTTCCGAAATTACCCCCGCAGCGTTGTGCGCACACAAAACCCTAACCCCTAAACCTGCATCACACGCACACTATACTTTCTCTCTCTAGAAAAAAAAAAGAAAAATTGAAGCTGAAGAAGAGATTCATTCTAATGGCGGATAAGATGTTTTCAGTTGAAAAGATCAAAGGATTTTGGCAGTCTCAGGTCCACGACCCCGACAAATGGGATCTCAACATGGTAAAAACTTTTAACACTCTTTTAATTAAACGCTTCAACAATTGGTTGTTTACTTTTGTTCCGTTCAGTTCAATTAGGGCTTAATGTTATTGTCTTCTTCGGTGTAATACGAGTTTTAGGGCTTTGAAGCACTGATTGTAGCATTTGATCGAAGTTTTGATTAGTCGTACTTCATGTGAATTTGTGGGAGATTAGATATTCAATCGGGAGAAAAAAAAATTAGCTGTAATTTTACGATTTCTATGAAGCTGTTTGATTTGGTTTGAAAAAATGCGAATTTGGTTACTATCTTCCTTTTGTTGAATTGCTAATTATTCTTCTGTTTATTTAGAAGACTTTTGTGTTCTGAGTATTAAAGAGTTCATGTCAAGACCTTGGTTGGTCGAATTAATTCGTGATTGTGCTCGTGTACTAAAAATGGCTGACAGTTACTTAGTTCCCAACCATGTATCTGGACCAATGTAGTGCCGGTTTTTGTAGTTTTTACTTTTGATATGAGTTGGGCGTTGAAGTTTATTAGACTGATGAAGGTTTGATGTGGGGTCTAAAGTGCGTTTCTGATTGTCATTATGGCGATGCTGGTGAGCATTATGGTTGTGCTTATGGGGATTCAGGGTGATGTTTTTGTTTGTCCTGTTCGATTTGGTGAAGGTCTTCTTGTCGCTCGTTATATGGCCTAAGTGTCCAGGGTGGGGACGAATGTAGTTGCCGAATTCGATTTGTATTTGGGGTGGAGGAGCTGTGAAATTTGTTCTATTTATGTCTCTCTACCGCCATTTTTTTCCAATTCAGTGATCTCTTTCTTATTTGTGCAGCTTGGAACTCACTTTCTTATTTTGTTCACAGTTCAATCTTCTTTTCTCTAGGTTCAGATATATTTGTATTCAGATTAACCTAACGTGTAGATTCTTTAATAACTGGTTTATTCTTGGATTGGATTTGAGGTTTTGCATACTTTTTCTGGGACAGATTTTATTCAATGAAGGATCTTTTTTGTTTTTCTTTGTGATTGAGGCTATGATTGGTTCTTGGTTTCTTAGTTCTCTTTCTACAGCTCTGCATGCTTGATGGTTTCGTTTTTACTTTCCAATAACTCTTATGATACCGTTTGTCTTACTGCAGAAATTACTCCGGGCAGTTGGGCTCTTTGCCGGCTCCATCATAGTAATGCGCCAATATGGTGATATGATGGCCATATGAAAATAAATGGTGAAATTCATCCCTCGAGTTGAGGTTCTACTTGATTTAGGGTCCAAGAATATTGCTTTTCTTGCAAATTTTTCCCCCCAATAGCCTTTTGATTTCCATTTGTACGAGACAAAAGCCCCTTACTGTTTCTGGTAATACTACTTAGCTGTTGGCTTTACGTTATTCTTGTAATATGTTTTGCCGGTCGTGGAAGAAGATTATTGCTTAACTAGTTTACCTTGCTTAATTGACCGCTTTTCTATCATTTTATCCCGTCTGAATGGTGAATATGGGATTCTTCTTTCATTTCTCGGGGCCAGACTATGTTTCATTCTGGTGTTTGTGTTTGGATATCAAAATTTTCGTCTCGACTACCATGATATTAGTTACATAGCTGAGTGACCTCCTTTTGTACATGTTTTTACTTCTATAGTTATGGTAATGCGTGTAAGATGTTCCAACCATTGTGCAAGCGCGATAAAGGGCATGGTAATTTAAAATCAAACTTTTCTTTTTGGGCCAGGGCAAGTTTGTACATAGTTTATGTTTGTAACTCTAAGTAAGTTTTAGTATCTTGTAAATTCTAATAACCCCAACATCAGTGTCCAAGAAACCAAGTCCTTGTTTTTTGTCCACTGAATATACAATAGGTATCACTTGCAAAATAACCGTTTATACTTTATATACAGTTCCATCAAAGAAGTTTTAGCTAGTGGATTTACTCTTCTATACCCACTCCTAATTATCAGACCATGAATTCCAGTGCCTACTCTCAAAACCTCTAACGTCAAACAACCAGAAACCGAGCTCATGATCGTAAAAAGAAATCATCACAAAACCCTTTCCTCCTCATTCTGTTAAACATCTGTAGTGCTTCTTCCCTAAATACTTTCTCAAACGAACCTGAAACTTCTTCATCCTTTCTCAAATAAACCTGAAATATCTGTATTTCACGAGACGACATTCCTCTCATGGGCGTATTATCGAACAAACACTTAGCATCCTCACGCACCGAGCTTTGGATACATGAGAACCAAACCTGTATCCACATAAGCATTATCTTAGGTGAGCTCCAACTCGGGGAATATTTTACTTTGCACATTTGATATTTTATTTGTCAATAATTATTTTTTATTTAATTTTAAAAATCTATTAGTAGCCAAAGGTAAAAGAAATCATGGTTCTGCCTCTGACCCAAGCCATGGTGGTTGATTGGTACTTGGCTGTCTCAATGACGAAACAAAAATTTGAAAACTCTGAGACAAAAGATTGAAGCCTTTAGGGCAACTCCAAATTTTGTACAAGTTTGAGATAATTTTGAAAATATGTTTGTTATAATAAAATGTTCTAAATTGTTCACGAGTTTCTAAAAATTGTGTTTATTTTGTAAGAATTATATAGAAATTCATTTTTACATATATTAGATCATAATAATCCACATCGTACAAAGAAGAATAAAAATCATATTAATAAGAGAAGAGTTCGATTGTATAAACGCTTTCTACTATCTAAAATCCTGCATCAAACTCCCTAATGTTATCAAAAAACTTGCATTCCTACTTTTGACAAAATACTTACCACTGCGAAAACGAAATTAATGATAAGGCAGTGGGAAAATCGATCCAATCACAAAAAGTACTAATGACGTGGGATAATTCCAACAAAAGATACCTTTACTAACTAAAGATCAAAAGGTTAACCTCCAAGACGGCGGTGCTTGAGCTTCGGAGCGTCGTCTGGCGGTGGAGAGCAGCAGCTTGGACGTTTTCGACCGGAGGGTCACCGGCAAATGCAGTAGCAACTTGGACGTTTTCCACCGGAGGGTCAACGGCAAATGCAGCAGCAGCTTGGACGTTTTCCACCAGACCGCCAAATGGAGGAGGAGGAACGTTAAACGGGATGATCAAGTCGCGTCGGAGGAGCCGGTACATCGAGCCACTTGCTTCCATGACTCCTACTTCGAACAAATGTTCGAGGCGGTGTCGGATTATCGTTTTGAAGGTCGGGAAAGCTTCGTCACCGATGGGCTCTGGCCGGATTCTGTACGTCACATCGGTGGGGGTTAAAACTCTTCTGTGTGTATTGAGAAACGTGTCCACAATTATGTAGTCCAGAATGGACAGTTCTGGTAGTGGTGGTGCATTGAGGACGAAGGTGCTCTGTATTAGGTTTTGTTAGTGAGTGAAGTGAAGGACGGAACGAAGGTGCTCTGTTGTGTTTGTTCCCTCCAGTTTTCGTTTATTTTCTTTTACTTTGTCGTATTAACTTAGGGTTAATTTCATGCACCTCGCCTGAGGTTAATATTATCTCTCTCCAACTACCTCCTCTCTAGTTTCAAAATGTTTCATGGACCTCCCTTCTCATAGTTGACTAGCAGTCAACAGTTTACTTCAAAGGTCAATTTTGTCATTTCATTAATAACTCAAAGTCTAAATATGAATCCCACACAAAAATATATTTACCGTGCAGAGAATTAAGAGCTAAACCGGCCAAATACTCAATAATAATTCAAGAGGTGTCAAATGAAAGAAAAATATTTGCTCTTCCTTGTTGATGAAACCAAAGGCTCAGTATATATGGTTCTTGTTCATCTTCAATGTGGGGAATTTATAGAGTAGGTATTTTTTTGTAAAGAGTTGTGCATTTTCTAGGTTTTGTTTCGATTTATTCAAGTTATATAAGAATAAGGTAATTTGTTGTTTTTATTTCCTTTTCGATTCACAGTGTTGTTTGATTGATTTTCAACTTCAAACTAGAATGACACTATTTAATCCCAACACATTTTTCTTTTATATTAAAAGTTTGGTTTTGGCCGTGTGACATGTCCCTTCTCAATACTCATAATTGGATTTTTGGATCATCGAGTAATTATCCTACTATCCTTATGCAATACATATCTAAGATCCAAATATAAGATGATCTGCCATTTTTGTTAGAACGTCCAATTTATTATTTGACTAAAATTTATTAAATCATTCAATGAATATAAATGAAACTGTTTCTTAGTTTCCGTGAATAGGTCTAATTATCTTATATGCAAATATCTTTAACAATTAGTTTGAATGTTTTTAAAAAGTCATGTATATTTGCTATTTAATATTGCACAATAGTAACTTCCATTTTATTAAGTTTTTTGTTGCAAATAGATTTATTGAAGTTTCAAAATTTTATAGTTTCATTATTTTTTATCAAATGGACTCTTTTGCCCATCATTTTAACCATTGACTAATGGTCAATTTCATATAAGGGAGGTAAATGAAAATTTTAAAACTAGAGGGGTGGTGGTTGGAGAGAGATGAAACTTCAGGGGAGGTGGATGGAATTTACCCGCGGGTTAATTTCATTCACCTCCCCTGATGTTTCTTCTCTCTCTACCCACCTCCCCTCTAATTTTAACTTTTCCATCCACCTCCCCTCTGGTTAGATATTCTCCACCCACCTCCCCTGAGTTGGTTGACTATTAGTCAACAGTTATTTTTGAGGGGTAAAAAGTGTCACTTGATAAGGAAAAATAAAAAATTATTTTTTACTTGTATTTTGGTAATTATATTTTAGTAATAACATATATGTTCGTTGCAAGCAAAACATAAACATAATTAATGTGAAAAATACATGTTTTTGAGGTTACCTCAATATGAAAAATAAGAAGAAAATATATAGGTTCATTTAACTTAAGGATTTAGTAATTCATATATCTTGTATTTTTATGCACTAGTTAAAGTTCATTGAATCATTCACTTATATTAATTTTGCTACATTGTTTACAAGATATATGAATTATTGAATTATTAGTTATATTAATCTACTTATAATATATGTAAAAAACTTAATAATTTTACAATTACTAATATATAAACAATTTTTTTATATTAAAATAATTATATTGTTGAAACCATATACATTGAATTTAATTATGTTTAACCATAAGTTTAGGGTACAACTCTATTTGATACTTACGCTAAGGTGCTCGTGTATTTCTATTTTACATTGTTTGAATTCGATTATCGCCTACATAACCATGGATCTATTTATTTTCTTCTTATTTTTATTTTGAGGTAAGCCCAAAATACATTTGTACATTTGCTAAACTTATGTTTTGGTTGCAATTAATATTGATATTATTACTAAATTCAATAATTTAAATACTAATATACAACAATCAATATTGATATTATTACTAAATTCAATAATTTAAATACATAATATTGTATATTAGTAATTATTAATTTATTTAGTTGTGTTGGGAATAGATATTCAATAATTTACTTTATTTTTATATCCATTGACACTTTTACCCATCAATTTAATCTATTCACGGGCAATCAACTAAAAGAGGGGAGGTGGAGGAAAAAAATGAAACTAGAGGGGGGTGGATGGTGAGAGAAGAAACCTCAGGGGAGGTGAATGGAATTTGCCCGTGATACAGCTAACTAATCTTCTAATTAGTGAATAAATGAGTTTTAATCAATCTAGTAAAATATCTTCACTTGGATACAATTTTGAGATTTTGTAATCATAGTTTTATCATGTTGCTTAAAACTATGATATCAAATTCACGATATGTAAAACATAATTAAATATGCAACAGGAAATTATAACTGCAACGTATCCATTTATCTAAATTAGATAAGAAATTTTATGTTCAATATGAAATAGTTAACTTTTCCACACCCCTTTCTCTATCCGATATGTATTCATGGGTACACGTGCTCAGAATCGGGGAATCCATAAAAAAAAAATCATATTTGATCTGATACTAACTAATCATCAAAAGGTTGAATTATGCATGATTACTTCTTTGTTCCGAACCGTACGTGCGGTACAAGTCAAGCAGGTGACAGACTTAAATGTATATTTATATTTAGCTTAGTTAAAAATTTATCATTATATTGATATAAATTAAAGTGTAGAAGTAAAGATGGTAGCATGTTTTTTTCAAAAAAAAAGATGGTAGCATGTAACGTTTATTAAAACTGAGCATGTTATCGTCATTGAAACTTCCAAATATATAAACATTTAAAGCCCGGGCCTTGTAGTCAGCCTTTTTTTTTTTTTTTTTTAAAGTTACTACTTATATATGTATATATTTCTATGTCAATTGTATCCGTTTATGTAAAGCTCTGATTGGTTCCACGAAAAATGGGGAAAAAGAAAAAAAAATAGCGAACAATAGGAATTTTCAGGAAAACTTCCATGAAAATTTTAAATTTTTCTCTATTTTTTATGTGATTGGCATTACTTTAGTTTTCCGGGAAAATGTTATGATTAGTGTGCTTACTTTTCATCAATTTAACATTCAAAAAAGTATTATTTTACATTAAAACTTATAAAATTATATTAAAAGTTACTTTTTATAAAATTAATTAATAAATTTTTTTGAGTTTTTTTTTAGAAAGAAAAAATAATATCTACAACGTATTGAAAAAAATTCATCCTAGTTAGGATCCTTCCTTGCCAAGGGCAGCAGAAATTGCGTAATTAAGAAACTTTAGCGCTTGTATGCAATACCCTCCTTTTTTAGTTCGCGGCCCTATATCCAGGCTCTTTCTTTCACCTTGAAATGAAAACCCAGTTGGAATGATTCGTCTTGAAAGAAAAGATCATGGGATTCGAGTACTTTTACTTCAGCTACAATTCTAGCTTAGGCTTCAAGCATAGAATTAGCCACCAGCAACACCTAGGCATCGACTTCCTTCTTTGTAGTCTTCTAACTTACTTTAATATATATTAGAATTTAAAAGTGATATAATAATATTTGATATAAAACGATACGCATAATATGAGTTTAGTATTTTCAACCTTCAAATAAAATAAGACTATTTTTGAGTAATGAATTTTCTCTTTTGTATTGTATTGGAGGGAAACAAAAAATTTTGGGAGTAATATTCTTTCACTACATTTTGGATTCCATCAAAATTAAAAATAGTGGGATATGTTCCAATACTTAAGATATAAAACGTTACATAAATTTGGAGGACAATCAAAACATTGAGAATTGTAGGAATTTTGGATAAAAATTTATAAAAATTCTTTTCTTTTCCTATCTTTTTTATTCCTATCCAAAATTTACCTTGCTACCAATCAGTGGAAAAATATTTTTTTCCAGATTTTTGTTTGACGACGACCACGTCCAAAATAAAGTATATATATTAGAATTTGCATAACAACGTGAACTTGATTGAAATGGGTCTCTAGTCCGTTAAAAATTTGGTTTAAATCAGTTTGAGTAAAGTACAATTTTTTGTATCTTTTAAATAATATAAATCAGGTTCTTCTTTTTCATCAATTGCTTTATTATTTAATGTAAATTTAGCTAGTTTATTGAAATATTGTCAATGAATTATTAAATATTTTTGGTTTATTTCGTTTGGGTATCTTAATTGTCAAACATTATATGTTAGAGGATCAAAATTGTAACTCATACATCTATAGAATCAAAAAAGTTAGGAAACCAAAATTGCTAAGTCATATACTTACTTACTGCACCAACTTTACTAGTATCTAAGGAATTGAAGAGGTTTTTCAAACAACTATGCTAGCCTTACAAACTTACAGCCGGTATAATAATCTTTAATGCTATCTCATTGACCGGGTATTATAAGTTAAGAGGGAAAAGAATTTACGTTCTTTCTTGGGCATGAGTGAGAAATAATTAATATTGGTCCTGGCAGCTGCTCTATTTTAGTCCTTTATTGTGATACCTCTTGCTTTTAGTTCTTTATTGTGTCATTCTGTACAATTTCAGTCCTTTTTGCTGGAAAATCTAATTTCAGCCGAAAGTTGCCCACATGACTTGCACATGAAATCCACACACGTGCGAGAGACACTTGTGTTTGGCGCCAAATCTAAAAAAAAAAAAAAAAAAAAAAAAAAATGGTGCCAAATCTTAAAAAAAAATAAAAAACAAAAATCCGGCAGCTATTTTTGTCTCTGGATTTATTGTAAATGATGATTTCACCTCAAAAGTATTAATGGATACTCACTTTAGTCCCTAAATTCCTACTTTGACTTTAAAATTTAATAAAAATCTCAATTTCACCCCCAAAAGTTTTATAAAATTCTCATTTTAATCCCTGAATGTCTCAATAGTACTGCTACCGACATAAAACATTTTCAGGTATTCCCATGGACAACGCTGACCAAAAATAAAGATTCGAAACAAAGAGACGTGGGTGTTTTACAAACAGGTTTTTCCCTTATGTATATTAACCTGAAAAGTTCATAAATTTAGTTTTGCAACATAAATAGACAATTCTCGCATATCCGGATTCATCAGTGTATTTTAAAATATGTCTTCAAATCTTTATTTTATAAAATTAACAAAAACCAACCACATGCATCCTTCAAATACAACCCCATGACCCCTCCAATCCAACTATATCACAGAGTTTTCTAATAGAGATTCCTACATTATCAATCACACTGACACTAGTCCTTGTGTGTGTTGGACATGGTGCATTGGCATACGTACCTCCGTAATGCAATCGAATTGCAATGAGCAATTCAACAGATTCTGTTTGCACAAAATGGAAGCAATTAGTAATTTGATAATACGATACATCTCAACTGTAAATATATTGTGAATAACTAAATAACATTTAAATTAAGCTTCCTAAATTTCACTTTATAACCTACTGTTATGTTGATGCTATTAATTTACATGCATACTAAATCAAAAAATTATTAACATAGAAGTGTTAGCAAAGAAAGATACCATAATAATTAATTTCATGAACAAATAAATAGTGGAAGCACATGTTAACTTAGTAAATATATAAAATTGTAATAACACATGGAATATATTTTTTTCCAAGAATTGAAATAATAAACAAAAAAAAAAAAATTAACTTACGGTATATGGGAGGGGGTTCATCGCGTGCAGGTTGCATGTGCAAGTCACGTGTTCAACTTCCGGCTGAAATTCAATTTTTCGGCAAAGAGGACTAAAATCGTACAAAATGACACAATAAATGATTAAAAGCAAGGGGTGCCACAATAAAGGACTAAAAGTGAGCAGCTGCCACAATAAAAGACCAATATTGATTTTTTTCTCGGCATGAGTTGACAAGTGCAAAGTAATACCAGTTAAATTTAAAATATAGTAATTGGTAAATTGTAACAGACTTTTATTACTGACAACTCTAAGTCTTTTAGAAAAATAAATGCAACTACTTTTTTTTAATATTTATAAATATGAAATTTAATAATAAAATTATGATAACGGATATTAATTAAATATTAAAGAGAAAAGCGTTTTAACTAAAAACTAATGATTGCTATTTCTTCTCTAATAACTCTTTCCAGTTGTTGATTTTATGACTTAAATTAATGTACTAAGTATTATACTCTTAATATAAATCAAAATCATTTTCCTTTTTCAGTAAACATTTTGTTATATTGTTCTTATCGAATTCGTGTCCAATATTTAATTACCTATATTAAGTGGAAGCAGTATCCAAGGTTTCTTCACTTTAATAAACTACATTAAATGGTTAATTTGGCCTCTCTCAATTATTTCACTAACTTAAACTTAGTCTAATAACTTATTCATTTTTAATTGTACTAATATATGCATGTATCCTTGTCATGTCCTGTTTCGAATTTCTCAAAAGCTCGTGTTAACGTATCTCAATCATGTTGTATTTACAGTCATGTATTAATTTGTACACGCACATCATAAAAGATATACGAATTAATTATTTTTGAGAATATATATTTTTATATGTTATTTATAATAAACTCTCTGAAATGAAATAATATACCGTCACCCTTCATAAATCAGGCAATAAAAAGTGTGTATCTACAATGATGTCATTAGTAATTTAGTAAACCAAAAGCTAACAAAATTATGTTGTAGACACATTCTTGAATATAGACATTTACAATTTTAAAGAAACACGATAAGCAACCTCATGTGCAAGTTACCAATTTTGGAATAAGTTATTTTAAATAGAAAAATGGGCTGTTACAGCCTATGAGTAAAGTGTTTTTCCTTTTAATATCACCATCACAAGTCTATCCACTTAATAACGTCAAACAAGTCAACGCATGCAAAATTTATCAATGATTCCTATCATTAAATTTCAGAAAAATTGACAAAAAACAAAAACATCAAATAAACGTTTGCCACGTGTTTATTCAGCAACCCAATGCCAGTATACAATCTTCTTTTTTTTTTCTACAATTTGCTATTACAACAAATGTGCATTCTCACCAACTCTCACCAGCCAATCGCAACCCTTGAATTATCTCCAAACTTTCAAATCCAACGGTCCAAAAACGCCTGTCATTTTACTGATTTTTTCTAAATTACATCTGAAGAATATTCGGAGCATTATTTGTTAATTTAATCGGCAATAAAATACACTACACAGTTAATGATTGGCTATGTGACGAAAAGCATTCAAAATCGGATTTTGTTTAAGTGTGATTTTTGAGTGTAAATAGAGATCGATTGCTCCAATGGCGTCGCATAGTGAGTGTCGCCATTCATCAAATTGATCCTTTTTTTGAGCTTAGAGTAATAATAAGCGTGTTGATCATATGAATGTGCTTTGTTTGTGTTTCTTTTTTGGGTAATTTTTATTGAGTGCTCTCTTCTGTTCCTATTTGTATGATATGATAGGATCATGTTCTTAAGTAGAGCACAATTTTGAAATGAACAAGTGCTTGAAATTTGTGTTTTTTAATTAGCTATATGTTACCTGCTTGTGATGACTAGTTTTTTGTTGATCATCTAAAAACACATTAAGTTCAGCAATTGGAAGCTTTGTTTTATTGATAGATAGTGTTGAACTTCAGTTCCGTTTTTCGGTGGATGTTCCTAAAAACTCCTTGGATCTTTATCGTATTCAAAAGGATGTAATTAGATCAAAAAGTGGGTGCAAATTTGTGGCTAGGACCCTGTTGAATTGGATTTTGTACTTTAGAGCATGCTGCTAAGTGCACCGTTAGTACGTGTTTGTTATTTTTCATGGTCCCGGGAGATTAGCCCGTGACTCACAAGTTAAATCAGTAAACACTAGCCAAGTCAATCGTATTTCTATTGAAAATGAGTTTGGTTTTGTTATTTTAGTTCCATTCGATGGTCTGCAGTTGAGTTACTGTAAATGTTCGTATATTTGGAAGTTTGAGTGAAATCTTTATATAGTTGCAAGCTCGGGTTTGCTATTTTCAGAAGAAGATAGTGCGGAAATGCTCAGTTTTGCTGTATGCTTTGCAGGCCTAATTCCTTTCGTTTTAATGCTACTCTTTGCTGGGTGCTCTGCGAGAGTTCTTTACCCACTACCTAGCAGGAGAAACGACAGAAATAAACAACCGCTGCAAACATTTCGTCCATACAACATCGCACATCGTGGTTCAAATGGAGAATTTCCTGAGGAAACCGCTGGTGCATACATGGTATAGCTTTCAACTCCATCCAAGTACTTTGGGTATTCTTATTTCTTATAACCATTAAGTTTAATTTGTTTCCTTCTCGTTATAAGTGATTGCAATTGCATCCATAACTATTTAGTACATTTTTTTTTTGAAACATACTTGAAGTCCTTGTTCAAGTTTTGGGTAACGTTGAATTACTCGATATAGAAAGGTAATGAAAATGGCCTGCTACATTTACAATTATCATTTATGAACATGAGGTGAAATTTGTAAAATCTTAATTCCATGATTGGAACTTTAGAGGGGGGGTTGCTGTATGTACGTCTTCTTTTTAATACTTGCATAATATGAACTTGCAGAGAGCAATTGAAGAAGGCGCTGATTTCATAGAGACGGACATTTTAGCAACCAAAGATGGTGTTCTTATATGCTTCCATGATGTAAACCTTGATGTTACAACTGATATAGCCTCACATAAGGAATTTAACGACAGAAAGAGGACCTATGAGGTTCAAGGTGCAAATATCACCGGCTACTTCTCAGGTATTAAAATTCTATGGCAACTGGAACTTTTTCCACGTTATTTTAACATTGATTCACATTTATTACTTGGAAAATCTGGGATGTGAGGACCTCTGAGAGCAACAAATGCTATTCTAACAATAGGCACTTCATGTCCTCTTGACTTCCTAGTGTAAATGGACTATTAGCTTTTGTAATTGTTTATTACAATTTTTGTGATATGCAGTTGATTTCACACTAAAAGAACTGAAGACATTGAGAACGAAGCAGAGGTTCTCTTTCCGGGATCAGCAGCACAACGGTTAGTACCTGAAATTGTTTTGCTTCTCTTACGGCTTCTCATATTTGTCTGAAGCTTCTTCTTGTGAAATCAGTCACCTCGTGTTTGATATAGAAGTTCTATTTTCTTGCCATTACCTGCCAAACCAATATGCGATAGAACTATAATGTAATATTTGATATGTATTGTTCAGGGAAATTTCCTATAATCACATTTGAAGAGTTTATTTCAATTGCTTTGGATGCTCCCAGAGTTGTTGGGATATATCCAGAGATAAAGAATCCAACATTCATCAATGAACGTGTGAGTTCCAATCTCCTCTTCTTGCTACAACCTAGCAGAGAGTACAATTTTTTACTAACCATCATTATAATCACATTTACTTGTCCCTTCTTTTATTAGGTTAAATGGCCAGGTGGTAAGAAGTTTGAGGACAAGTTTGTTGAGACACTCCACAAGTATGGATATAAAGGTTCTTACTTGTCAAAGACCTGGCTGAAACAACCGGTTTTTATTCAATCATTTGCTCCAACTTCTCTTACCTATATCGCAAACATGACTGACCTACCGAAAATATTTTTAATTGATGATGTGACAATGCCAACACAGGACACAAATCAGGTATGCAGTTTTGTCTTTGTCAAATGAACACTAAACTTGTAATTTTCTATGTCCTAAACATAAATAAGGCCATCTAATTTTACCAGCAGTGTGCATCTGTGGTTGAAATTTATCAAAAATCATTACCAAATTTTGACATGTATGCCTCAGTTAATTCTGGAGAATTTTGAACAGTTTAATGATTCATTGGGACATTTCACTCTACTGCAACTCTTTTAAGCTTGACATTTTCTTCTGTTGATCTATTAATTCCATCTGATACTGAGGTAACATTCGTTACTTGTATGCATCAGTCCTATTGGGAGATCACTTCAGATAAATATTTCGACTTTATCAAGGAATATGTTGTGGGAATCGGACCATGGAAGGATACTCTGGTTACTGCATCAAACAATTATCTCCAAACACCCACAGATCTTGTAGCTAGAGCACATGCTCATAACCTCCAGGTACCAAAATTTTTACTTTATGAGAAGAACTAGTCTAGGTTGTTGTCCTCTATAATCTGAAGTATTAACTATTAAGTCTCACATATATTTTACTACTTTTTGGCTTCATAGTTGGAATAAAACAGAAAACAAGCTGCTATCTTGCTTGCAAATTGCAATGGATATGGCTTATCCTTTACTTTACTACTCTTTTCAATAACTATTTTCATTTAAATCTTCTCAATGTAACCTAACCTCTTATTAGTTTTTTACGTTTTTGGGTCAAATTACCTCCAATCAATGAAGCGGCAGCATTATCGCCATTGTTCTCTGTTTAGCTGTTCCACATTCTTATTATAGGAAGTGGGTGATAGAACTTCAAAGTTACGCTGATTTCCTTTAGACATATTCGACATTTTATTTCATTCTGCATCACGCCCCATGAGTTGATGCTTCTTTCTATTCTTTTCTTTTCTTTTTTTGACCTGTGATTAAGAACCTTCCCAGTTCCCAGAATTCGAATTCTCAGACAGTTGTATTGTTTTTTCCTTTTTGTTGGAATGTGAATTGTTATACTGTTTGTGCACAATTCTATCAAATCTATGTGCATGCACTTAATAAGCAAGTTAAATTGGTCTTCAACTTATTTGGTTGTAATAATTCATTGTTGCTGCTCTACTGTCAGAAAATAATCGAAAATGTCAGATTATACTTTTGTTTATTCACCTATTTTTCCTCCAATATCACTCATTTTATTCGGTCTCCTTTGAAACATGAAGTAAATAAAATCCGCTTGACGCTTTTTCAGGTGCACCCTTACACCTACAGGAACGAGAACCAGTTTTTGCACTTCAACTTCAGTCAAGATCCATATAACGAATACGATTATTGGATAAACAATATTGGGGTTGATGGACTCTTCACAGATTTCACAGGCAGCCTCCATCATTATCAGGAATGGACATCCCCAATCTCATCCGAAAATGCAGATAGACTACTTGATAAGATTATGGGTATGATTTCAAGATTCAGACGCACTTAACTTTATTCTTTTATTTAGACACAGCCAAGACATTTAGATTGGAGCTGCAGAAATCTGCACTTGTTTTCAATTCTTTGTTTTAGTCTAAGACGACTTTATGTAAATTAGGGTGGGCAGTCCTGGCTCTTTTCTTTTACAAATTTTAGATGAAATGAGACTATGTTTTGCTGGGTTGTTTTCGGGATGGAATAACCAAAAAGAATATGAAAATGTTCTGGAATATATTTGAGTAAACCTCAAAATTCTTGCTGCTTTTGGCGTACATAAATAAGTTGGCCATTGCGTTTTTCTTGTATGCTGCTATGTTTCTTTTTGAGGAATATCATTGAATCGATCGTCTTATCAGTAACTATAGTATTAGGCATTAGCATAGACACAGTGGTGAATAAGAGTATCCAACTTGACAGGTTATATTGCTCATCTCATGTCTCAAACTTTTCCATATATCTTGCAACCAAATATTTTTAGAGTGAAAAGCATCAAACCCCTCAACCTATTGCACAAATGCTACTTGTCCCATAACCTTTGAAAAGTTACAACATACTCCCAAATCTTTTAAAAAGAGTGCGAATTGCCCTCGGAGTCGTTATCTGCCGTTCGATTTTGACACATCTTTACATTTTTATCCATTGGATTTGGTCTCGGGGGTAGTTCGCACATTTTCAATAGGTTGGGGGATATATTGTAACTTTTCATAGGGTTTGATATTAAATAAATTGACACAAAAAATAAATTGTTTATATTAAATTGCTGCCTCGTGTAAAAGTTCAAGTTTGTAGAGATGTTTGCATTTTTGCTTAGTTTGCTACTTTTTGACTTTATATTTTAAATATGACAAAAACCGAGTCCCCTGCTTTCGACAAAATCTTTTATAGTCAAATACTATGTCAATCTTTGTGCTGCTAGATTTTTTGTCGCGTGTAACAATTAAGGATTATAACGTAAAGATTTGTGATTTGTATGACCACTTACATGTGTGTGCATAGATATTCCACCACGAGTTACATACATAAATCTAACAAACAGAGAAACACACGATTTAAAAGAATTGGAGCATTTACTCTCTTTAATTATTCTGAACTTTAAATCTCCTTGATGCAAACTTAACTCTTATAGATCTTCTTGGTTAAAATTACTTCTGATCAATGATATCACAACGGAGCAGCACCATGGCACATTATCCTCGGTCACCTCTGAGACCAAAACAAATAAATGAAAACAACTGCAAGTTTCTGCAGTTCCCATCTAAACGGCTTTGTTGTGTTTCATTAAACTAAATGTCTCTTAATCTTGTTATAGTAGCCATAAACTTCTCAAGTAGTTTATCTGCAGTCCCGTTCAGAAAGACAATAGTCTTGGAAAAACTACAGGATGGTCCAAGGAAAATATCAGACTGCCCCTCTTATTTACATAAAGCTGAGTTAAAGGCTTAAAGCACATTGATCTTATTATTAAATATGGATAAAATACTGAAGAAGCATCAAGTCATAAGTTGTTAAGACCCAGAATCTAATTGTATTAAAATCTAAAGGGATTCTGATTTATTATGAAGTTTAATCATCCAATAATAACATCAATGTGGTTTAACCAAAAATAATTTGGAAATATTTGGAATATATTTGAGATATGTTCCAAATTCTCTGCTGCCTTTGTTCTAAATTAATTTTGTGATTTGAACATCTTGGACCTAAGATTCAACTAAAAGGAAATTGACAGTTGAAAAGGGTGCACGGCACCTCTACTCTACCATTCTTCAATAACAAGGTCCTACTGAACAATCAAGAAAACATTAAGCTTTATATTACAAGAAGAGCTGACAATAATAAACCACCAAGCCTAAATAAACAAGACTCACGAAGAGCCAGACAAACTAGACTGCATGATAAACAAAATACTCTACGATCCTCTAGTTAGATACTTTCATCTTGGATATCTCTTCTAACAAAAACTTGGATTCAGTTGCATAATCAATGGAAGCAACAGCTCTGATGGTTATTCTCTGCCTCTTCTCGTTGTTGTACTCGTGTGGAGTAACACTAACTCGGAAAAGATGAGGAACCCACATGACTTCCTTCAATTTCATTTGAAAAGAATTGTCTCCATCCTGTAAATTATACAAGTTAATGACAGAAACTTAGAAGATTTGATCATCAAAGACTAGTTGAATAGTGGGAAATAATGCTAACTTACCTGAGATTTTAACTCATTAAGTTCATCGGCAGAGCATCCAATGATCTTTTCTGCTTGTTCGTTGAAAAGGGAGAGATAGGCTTCACCACTTGCATCAGAGACTTTAACTACCATTATGTATCTATATGCAGAACATAAGGGTCAAATTAGTATACTAATAAACATAGTTGGTAACAAATCAATGGAAGTAAATGACAGATTTTGAAGTTGTAAACCTCAAACTGCACTCTTCTTCATTCTTCTGGCATCCTTCACACCAGTAGCCTGACCCAACAGCTTCTGTAACTTTCTTGTTGCATGTCTTGCATGCCCGATACCACATTGTTTGGTCAGGTTTGATGTAGCTAATGTATGCTTTAATGCAGTAGAATACAGGCTGTGAAGGAGAAAAATGATTCATGTCAAAACCATGGTGATTGTCCAGTAATGTGACATTTTACTGTCATTTCAAAGTTGTAAACTGAACTAGCCTTCAGTATGAACATTTTCACTGCCTTAGACTCGAGAAACAGATGCCTCTTTTCTATTAAATATAATGACAATTACGCCTACACCCCCGAAGGTTTAGACTAATATGAAACCTCCATCACTGTTTAAACTCTGTAATGTTTCAGACATCAAGAGGGTTTCTCTATAATTATTCATACCTCAACTGGGTCTATATGTAATATGTTTGGCCACATTATGAAGCATGCTAATGTACTTTTAAGGGGGGTGTAAATTTAATTGGCCCAAGTAAGGTAAAGCACAATAATAATATCCAGCATAATTTCTATGAACTTCTTCCAACAAAAATTGATGTTTAGATACCTTGTCTTCGCCCAACAAGGGGTTGCTGGTGATATGAGCTAGAGAGACTCTGTCGGTGTACATAGATCGAGCTCCACCTTGTGCAGAAGGGCTTAACCCTGCACCTATAGAAGCCAAAGAAGTTTCTTTGCCTTCAGTATCAAACCTGCGGTGGCGAAAAAATAATTAAGAACCGCTAACAGATAGAGATGACGCAAAGGGAAGAAAAATGTTGCATATATCAAGATATCTCACCAAGATCTCAATTTCTTGGCTTCTGGTGTGTCTGGATTGACAACTACAACACTTTTGCTCAGAGCTGACAATGATACACCTGAAACAACATTAAGAGCTATATAAGTTAGAAGATATCACTTGAATTATCTAATTCCATCTGTGCTGAGTAACATAGAATCTTAATTTACCTTGAAAGTCACCAACTTTAAGAGATTTAATTGCAACTACAGGAGATTTCTCGGCCATATCGAGTAGTTCTTGTCCTATAGTTGTGGCAAGATCATTCCACAGAGACACCACTACTGTTTTTTTCCTGGAAAATATACCCACATAGTGTAAGACATAACATAAAACTAGACCATAAAAATATCAATTTAACAAGTGAATAGACAACTTACGTCTCATCAGCAATGGTTATATCACGTTTTGGGATTGACTCATTATTACTTTTCCTTCTAATACTCATTGTGGGAGATACACTTTGAAGCACACCAATAACATCTGTCGTTGACAGCCAACATACATATGTTATATAGCTGAAGTGGATTAGATATTTGGTCAGTTGCAAATAAACTACATACCAATTAGTTCCCTTCCATTGACATATGGACCAAGCTCATCAATCGGGACAAAGTTGAACTTTGTTTCAGGAATAAAAGCAGCCTCATTGTTGGCTTCCTCGACTTCAGAATATTCATTTAAGGTCATTTCATAATCATTTTGCACTGTTTTAAATTGCTTGTTAGCAACTCTTAGAGACCCCTTTGATATGTAATAGACCTTTCCCATCTGGAATTTATCATAGAACTTCTTGGCGGATTCATTGAACATTGTTGCCTGTATTTGCGTGCCCTGAATCAGAATCAGAAGTTTGAATCATCAGTTACTGCATAACCAATAAGCTTTATTAAGTATTTTGGAATTTGAAAATTATAACTTGACTCTTACGTCTTCATCAGTCAACTCTACATTGAACACGCAGCCTTCTCCTCTAGCATTCTTATAAGTCCTCATGTTTCCTTTGCTGGTGACCCTAACTTTTATTGTCCAGTTACCTTGATAAGGATTCAACGAAACAAGAGGTTGAATTCTTCGTGTCATTGCCATTCGAGCAACAGGCGCATTACTGCAAAATATCACGTGTAAGAAGCACATTAAACTCTTTTACAAAACCAATGGCACCAAATAACTACTTAAAAACACACCAATATCGTGTCTTTTATCCAGTTCAAAGCATATACAGAAAGGATCGTTGCAATAGAATTGGCAAAACGCTTACTTTCTGTTTTGTTCGTGAACAATTTGAGCAGCTGATTTAGCTACCATTTCTTGCTTCGGCTTCAAAACAATTCCACTAACTTCACTATTCACCTCATTCTTGGCAACAACTTCCTGCTTCGGGTCCAATAACATCCCATTATCCTCAGCTTTCACCTCAGCCTTGTACTCCGACTCAAGAGCAGGCAACACAGTTTCACATTTCGTTACAATCAAGAACCTGAAGGCAATCGCATTCAAAGTCAGATAAACAATCAAACTTAATCCAACAAAAATAACACGACAGTACAAACGAATATTTACTTCTCATTCTTCGTTGGGATGTCGTTAAGAGTGTAGTCGAGAACACGAATAAGACCCAAGTTCTGAATGTTCCCGGAGGTAACCTCGGAGGACAAAGCAGACTGCAAGAGTGCCCTAACCTTCATTTTCCCATCATTCGCCATAAACCTGTTAATAATTCAACAGAACCACTTCCATAAGATAGAACAAACACAAATCTACACCGTTATACGCATTGGTTACTCAATTTATTATCGAATCGAGCTAAAAACTGAACCATATCTCATGGAACATTTACAATATTACTTCAACAAATCACACCTCAATACAAATGGAACTAATCACATTAACTGAATAAAAACAACAATTAATTCCAAAGGACCAATTAATTGGCATCAACACATAACCCATTTCGACAAAAATAAAAAATAAAAACCTTCAAATCAAACATAACTCACAGACACATACATACAGATCTAGATCTAAACTATTAGACTCTTGATTAACTAAAAAAGCAACGAATCTTACATATATTTTGCTCCAGTAGGCTTCAAATCGGTCACTTGCACGATGATTTCAGGCAAATCTGAAGAAGAATCGGGGCAGGGGTTTGCGAGAATAAGTGAAATCGCATCTGGAGTCACCATATTCGCCATTTTTTGCTACTTTTTTTTTTTCTCTTTTCAGTTGAATGTGCAGATCTAAAGATGTGTGCTCTGTTTTTTGTTTTTTTTGCTGAGAGGGAGAATTTGTATAGGTAGAAAAAATTGGGCGCGAAAGGGTTTTTCTATTTTTGAGTTAAAAGTGTTTTGGCGGGTGAAGTGGCGCCAAGGGCTTAATTGTAATTTCACTTGTCGAAATCAGAGGGAATCAAAATTAAAGAAGAATATCTGATTTGCTTTTATTGGCATTTATATCCGATGTTTTTCTTATTACTTAATTACTATGTTTTGGGATATCAAATTATGGAATATAGTGGGTAAGGCGTGTATTGAATATTGATGTCTATTCTTTTTTTTTTTTTCTTTCTACAATGACTAAATTAAGAGATATTTTTAATTACATTCATTCCGATAAAGAAGAAACATGTCCGCAATTACTCAAGTTTCTTATAGTCAATGAAACACGTCTTAAAAATTTAAAATAATTACCAGACGCCTCTAAACTTTAAGGAAGTAAAAGTAGAACAGTTATCTGCAATATAAACTTAAGGTGACAACTGAAATTACTCAAATTATCATAAAAGTTTATGTGTGATAATATTTCTTTAAGCTTCAAAGGCACTTGTACAAACTTGAAATCTGCAAATGTTGATATCATTATCTCCATAATTTGTAGCCTATTAAAATTTAAAAGTAACTTTTGGAAACCAGTTGAAACTTTGGAGCATAAATCTTGAATCTAGTTTTAAGTTTGTTCAAGAAGAAGTATTCATGTAGGAACCGGAAAACACAAGCTTAAGGGTCGTTTATTTTGCAATAAATTTATTAAACATAATTAACAGAATATTGGTGGATTACTGCTTTACAAAACTTATAAAAGAAGCATGCATGGAACTGAAACTTTAGGACATTAACTACCTCCAATAATGTAAAAATTGGGGATAAATTTGACCCTATGAGAATTGATCGCAGCAGCTGATCGCATGAGAAAACACCACTGCCTGATGAGTCAATGTTTAGTGTAAGCTCACCTCGCCATGGATTATAAGGCGTGTAGTTTGCAAAACTTACCTCCACGTTATTTCTAATTGGCAAATGACATTTGTGAAATTTGTGTTAGCAAACACCCATGTAACCCTGATGTCATATCAACGAGAAATAATTGTAATTAAGTTTTTTAATTGACAAATATATAGACTGTATGCATAAAGAACTACGATACAAATCAAGTTTTGGTATATCCAAATCAGTATTTACATCATAAGGTAGTCGTTAATTTTTGAATCGTTCACTTATAAAAATTACATATGAAACTATTTGCCAGATAGAAATGACCCAGTACTTTTTGTAATTTACACATTATAGTGTCTTCATTCTCAAATATGGAAACTATTCATATTTTTAAACTGATAAAAGTTTGAACATATATATATTCAGACGCAACCATTTCTTAAAACATCACAGAAAATGGAGATGTTTCTAAGGACAACAAATCAAAAAAGTATTTAACCGTACCAACCAGCCATCTAACTAAATCAATAACTCAGTGAAAACAAATATAAAGGTATTTTCCAGATTGACTGTAACTTGACCAGCCAAGTTCCTGATCCAAATATGATTTGGTTCAATTTTCTAGCACTCGAAAATGAACCTCACAAATATTAGCTTCTTAACACTTCAGCTATAGGAGAAAATCTGAAAAAACACATCCTAGCCACGCAAGACAGACGAACACGTGTAGAACCGGTATGGCTAAACAGCAGAAAACAAACTACCCGTGGCAACAATTTGTGACGGTAAAACAAACTACCCGTGGCAACAAAGAATAAGACAGAAACGGCGAGCAGGGCGCATCAGACGCATCTGTCATTATCTTAATACCATCTTAACCATTGCATCGGGATAAATGACAATTATCTTTGCTAGCCACATCGACATTAAAACAGTTAAATGATTGAACAGGGCAAAATTTCAACTAGTAAAATTGCGCACTGAAGGAAACTTAAATACTGAAACACAAAACTAAGTAGTAATAGTACAATGTCTGATATTTCATATAATGTTTAACTGGAACAGCAAAAAAAGAACAATGAAACAGCACTTAGAAAAGGGAAGTTCCTTTTCCCTTCTTATCTCCACCAATCTCAAAATGCTTGCACCTCTGCAAAGCCAAACGATGATATGTTAACACCATAAATGCAGAATAGAGCTAAAACAAACACGTGAAACCAAAATCAAACCTTGATAGCATGCTGGGAGACATGTTTGCACCCTTGGCATTGAAGCCTCAAGACAATCTTCTTCGTGGTTTTTGCCTAATTAAGAAAGACGAGAACCATGTTGCAATCAATGGTATTCAAAAACACTAATGCAAGAAACGAAGTTCATTTAACAGTGATCCCTTGACCACGCTCTCGTACATGTATAATACATTCAATTCTCAACATAATAAAACTTAATCATCTAGCAAAAAAACTAATAGACTAGTATGTTTCACCTTCTTGTGAAAGACGGGCTTGGTCTGACCACCGTAACCAGACTGTTTGCGATCATAACGTCTCTTTCCCTGAGCAGCTAAGCTATCTTTACCCTTCTTGTACTGCGTAACCTTGTGCAAGGTGTGCTTCTTGCACTCCTTCGATTTGCAGAAGGTTTTCTTTGTCTTTGGAACGTTCACCTGCGAAAAACACAAATCAGAAATAAGTCGAAACAATTACTCAACACATGAAATAAGTACCAAAGACACCCGACATTCAAATAAATTATTTATAAGTATAAAATGTACATTAACCAAGTAAACAAAACTCAAATTTACATAGGTGTATCTGAATTAAACGAACCACGCTTATTAAACCAATGATTAATCAGCTAACAATTAACAAATTAGCTAACATTAAAAATACATGGTACCAATAACTATATTTCAGCGTACATAAGCAGAACAAATAGCACTTTTACAGAGCAAATTCAACTCGATAGAACCTAAATTAAAGTTCTTTAACACTTCAAACAATAAAATCTGATGGCTAAATTCAAATCACCGATAAACTAAAACCAATAGCAGAAAAATAGTATATTTGACTGCAAATATTCCACAAGATAACGAACTAAAATCAAATCGAACAACATCTGATGATAAAATTTGATAGAAACAAGTCACAGATTGAAAATATTTACCATGGCTAACGTCTAGCGGTGCTCGAGATTGAGATTTGAGTTTCTTCAAAATGCGATGTGAAAACCCTAGAAATCTCTGTTATTGACTGAATACTGCTGAAGCGGCCCAGTCACTTAATTGGGTCAAGTTTTACGTATTGGGCCGAACTTCATTTGCCAGGCCCTTTTAGTTTGGGCCCCTTAATCGTGTCAAAATGAAAAGGTTATGTTCTATAAGATCTCACATCATTAGAGACTGGGAATTTATGGAACCCAATAAGATTAAATGTAGGACAAGTATGTAATAATCGTTACTCTATTTTTTTCATAAATAAAAAGTTGTAATCGTATAAGTTAGGTGATATAAATAAGTTGAATATGTAGTTAAAATGCAAATTATTGACTTTTTCTATATTCAGAAAGATAAATGATAACTTTTTTTGTGAGATATGAGTTGTGAATATCAAGTGGTTAGAACTTATAACTAGAATATGTGACCCAAAATGATGGCAACGCCCTCGGGCTTTCTAGTTCGGGTCCATATGTAATTGTAAGAATGTTGTGTGACAATTTTGTCATTTAACCTTTACAAATTCTTTTACGTGATATTATAAAGTATCACCATGATAGACAACTCTTTATGTAATTATCCAATAAGCTATAAATGTTTGCATTTTTTTTTTCCAAAATGGTCCAACTTTAAAGTAGAGTTAGAGACTAAGAACGACGTCAGTACAACTCCATTTATAGATGTTCTTATCAATATTCACCAAATATGATAAGCTTTTAAATCCCCAACAAATTTAATGACTTCCAAAAAATGGAGGAATGGCCTTTTCGTACCCAAAATTGGTTTGCGATTATGTATGTGCATGAGGTTGTTTGTGTTGCTTAATCTTTAGTCCAACACAAACTTTTAGCTCAAGGAAAAAACACAATTGGAAACAAGATTGGTCAAACAAACAATGGTCCATGCAAACAACAGTAATTCTTCCAAAAAGTAAGTGATCATAAGTCAAGAGTCAAAGCACGCCGAATGTGCGATAGAGAATAAAAGAAGAAGAAAAACAGACAAAAACACATTGATCATTAAAAATGTTTGACATAGAGACTTAAACATCTACTCCCATTACATGTATCACAATAAAAGTATAAAAATCTTACACTTCTGATGTAGATGTGTTAACAAGTTCATAGAGCAGTAATTTACATCAAGTAATTGCCAAGAAAAGTTCCATGTACTAAATCTAGAAATCCTCACACGCTTCAGCTCTGCTTCCAAGTTTCAACCCACTTATATATTACAGATTTTCTTGTTTTTTTTCTTCTTCCAACTTTTTTTTCTTTCCTTAAAACGCGTAGAACCTGTGTCTCTGTCTCTGTGTGTGTACACATATATATATATATATGTAAGTAAAAGTCACTCCATATATTTTAGAGCATGCAAGTCAAGAAACAAGCAAAAATCCTCAAGGTCCAAAAAAGCTCTTATTCTTAAACCTTTTTCTTTTTTCCTTATCTCAGTATCCCATTTCTTTGATATTCTCTTTTCTATAGCTTTTTGTAGTCATAGTAATAATTGTAGATGAATGCTTTTTGCAGTTGCTATATTTTTGTGTACTCGTATTTCTTTACATGATTTTTGCATAGAACAAATGCTTCAGCTACTTGTACTTGTACATGAGGTTTCTTTGTGCTCATTCTTGACTTCTCTGACATTGCTCATCTCTCTGTAGAAACTTGTGTAGAATTTCATCTGCAAAAGGAAAAAAATAAAGTCCTGATCTTTTAGTGTGTGTGTGTGTGTGTGTAAATCACCATTTCCATCATTCACTGGTCTTGTTAATGTTCAGGTCAAGAATTCAAATTGGGAGGCTGTGCAAGTCAGTTTCTATATCTGGTCAATACCCTTTTATTCTTCTTACCCCTGCTTTAAGTTTTGAGTGGGATTTAAGTTTCATCAAGAATCCAAAAGTCCAATTCTTCTTGGTTGAAGTCAATTATCACCCTACCACTATGACTTGACAAAACTAGCAAAGACTGGGGGGACATTGTGCCTTGAAACTCAGTGAATAACTTCCAATTCACCATTGTTTGGTTGTTAGGAATTTTATTTTAGGCCATTCAAGAACCATTTCTTTTAGTCTTTTCAATGGGGGATTGTGAACCAAGGGGCGAATTTCTCGATGGCGAACAGCATCTTATGGCTGCAGCCTATCACATTTTGAAGGCCCTCGAGTCTAGGAACTTGAGCAATGACATGAGAAGACTAATAGCAGATCTCGACATCCATTTGTCCCCAATAGCCAGATTCGACGAGGGTGAAGTAGAAAGCTACAGAGAGATCGAAGATAGGCTCAGGTCATCACAACACACAATCATGAATTTGCATTCAAGCCATGCAAAGATATGGGATTCCACTCCCGCTATAGTTTTGCAGTACTTACAAGCAGTCGATGATGTCCAAAAACTAACGACAAGTTTGGAAAACGTTCCTTTGAGAAGAAGTAGGAGACTGAAAGAACTTCTTGATCAGGCTCAAAGTGTTCTGCAAATGGCTATGACCAGACTCCAAGATGAACTGATCCATATTCTTCTTCAGAATAAGCGTTGTTTTGAGCACGAACAAGTTCCATACCGTTCTAGTGTAGAGGGTCCGATCTTTGAGGAGTCAATGTCTTTTCAGGAAGATGATTCGGTGGAGAATGGATCTCCAAGGGAGAGCAGCAGCACAGAGATTGAAGAATATGTACTAGATTTGGTCCATCCAGATCTGATTCCTGAAATCAAATCAATTGCCTATATAATGTTTGCTTCAAGTTACAATCAGGAATTTTGCCAGGCGTTCATTGGATTTTGGAGGGGTTTATTAGCCGAACATCTGACGGTTCATGATCTTGAACAACTCAGCATTGAAGATGTGTTCCAAATGGAGTGGGAATGCCTCAACTCCAGAATCAGGAAATGGCGTCGTGCGATAAAGAACTTTATTGCCGTCTATCTTCCTAGCACAAAACGGCTCTTTGACCAAGTTTTAGGAAATCATGGCCGTTTCATAAGTTTGACGTGCTTCATCGAGGCATCAAAGGCTCCAGTTATTTCCCTCTTGAATTTTGGACATGCCGTGGCGATTGGACCCCATCGACCAGAACGGCTGTACTGCTTAATAGACATGTACGAGGTTTTAGCCGCACTTACCCCTGATGTAGAATATTTGTTTCCAGAAGAGGTTGGATCCTTGTTTAGGACAGAGTTCCACGAGCTTTCAACGAGCCTAGGCAATTCTGCTACCATCATCCTTAAAGGGTTGGGTAACCATATCGCCTCATGCCCTTCCACGACCCCTTTTCCAAATGGTGGTATTCACCCTCTGACAAAATATGTCATGAACTATATCTTGGGGTTCGCAGATTATGATAATACCCTCAAATTACTTCTTCAAGCTCGAGTCGGGGAGATTTCAAACCATACAGAATCTTCAGATGTATGTTTGAACACTTTTTGTCCAGTGGCTGACCACCTGCAGTTCTTGATGTCAGTGTTGGAAGCCAACTTAGACGACAAGTCCAACTTATACAAAGATAATTCTTTAAAGCATATCTTTATGATGAACAATATCCATTACATGGTTCAGAAGATCAGGGACTCCAAGATCTGTACTTACTTTGGGGAAGAATGGATCAAAACCCATATTGCGAAATTCACGAAGCATGCGATGTGCTACGAAAGATTCACGTGGGGTTCGATATTGCCATTGTTACGCAGTGATGGGAAAACAGGCAAGGCGATTCTGAAGGCAAGATGCAGAGATTTCTCAGCTGCTTTTGAGGAAGTATACAAGAATCAAACAAGATGGTGTGTCCCAGACTTTCAGCTTCGTGAAGAGCTGAGGATCAAGGCTTCAAAGACTGTAATCCATGCATATCGGGTTTTTCTGAGCAATATAACAAGTTGCATTGGTGAAAAGCACATTAAGTACTCCGAACAGAACTTGGAAATGTATATCCTAGATCTTCTTGAGGGTTCGTCTAAGTCAATAAACCATTCAAAGAAAAGATGAAGTTGAATCATTATCATGATATTAAAGCATTTCCCTAGTTTGTATAGTTGCTAGAGTTGTCATTTCTCTTGCAGAATTTCATCTCAAATTGACCTTGTGATTAGCTGTAGCATTTTAATCTAATCAGCTTACAATAAGTAAAGAGTTCTCGGAAAGACCAGCACTATGGAATTGGTATTATTACTTCTGATGCGTTTTCTGCTAAAAGCATTATAGTCTATATACACAAGGGGATAATTTGCCCAATTATTTTTCGGGGGGGTGCTAAAAGCCCGATAGGAAAAAGAGGGACTAGAGTTTCAAATGTCTATTAGTTTCAGATGAAAGAGCTAAACATACGTTGTTTGAATACTGACCTACAAACAATTCACCTGCAGGAAGTATCAATTACAAAAATTACCATGAAATATAAATTCACGATCTACTAAACTTGGTTCCTATTGTATCAAACACAAATAAATAAAACTACGCAGGTGACTTACAATGATCACATTGAAACATATTCATGCCCATAAGGGGTGCACTAAGTTTATAATTCTCTGGTGTTCTCGAGATTTATAAAGTAACAATCAGAGAAAATATCCAGAATGAACAGTCAAGAGTCTTGTAGTCAGGTGTCTGTGCTATTAATACAGAGCAACTTCCTTTAGCAAATGTTGACCTTCATAGTACAGAAGCTACCAGAAAAAGCATATATACGACAATGGTATTCTGCTGGCTATACTGTTTAATGCATAAAGGTAACTTGCATCCTATATCATTCAATGCAGCAGATAAGAATACTTGGATGAACTGAAGCAGTACTAATAAAATTACAGAAACAAATTCTACTACTAAACAAAAAACTAGTCAAATGACTTATTTTCACGCAAGAGCAGGATTATGCTTGATGAGTATAATATAGAAAGAACCACAACAATCAAGGTAGCTGATATAACTAGGAAATATGTTAAACAGTGGTGTTGGTCATGAGAGAATATTGAGGTACTAAGGTCATTATTCAGTAATCAGTTCTGAATTCCATTTCATGCTCTAGGCATTTCTTCAACAAACCAAATCCAGTTCTGAATACAAAAGCAGAACGGGTCCACAAAATCGACAAGGCCTCTAGTCCCATTAAGTGGGGTGAGGCTAAGTGAGCCAAACTTAGATACACGCTAAGTTGAGCACAAAAATTATTCATCTTCATTCATTTTCCAACTGAGCAGAATATCATCATTAAGTAAACGAGAATTCTATACATAATCAAAAGCTGGTGAAGCCATTTACATAAAGAGTGCAATAAGGAATCAACTGAGTCAATGGCTCTTGCTGAGCAACATCTTTATCAGGCTTATAGTGACAATGCACAGATGAATATATTATGTCAAGGTTTAACTCCATTAATATAGTGGATGTTATTGTGCTGCTTGGATTTAGGGAAATAAACTGAGCCAAGATAAAGCCAGCTTGCTTGGTCTGTTTGTCGTGAGATGATCTTAAACCATATAAAGTTCATTCCAAACTGCTCTGCGCTAAAGTGACTTGCCATTAGAGTTATTGTCAAATATATCTAATAATTAAACAAATCCAGCGGAAGGGAGATGCAACTGGATATTAATTAAACAAATCCAATTGGGATAATGTGTGATATAATTTTATTATATAAGTAGATCCCGACCAAGCGGAGGCTCATATGATAATGAGCCAAGTTTTAGATGTGGTAAGATATTCCAATTAACAATGATAACATATGAGAGCTTTAAGGGATGTCCAGATTTGCAGGGTTGATGATTTCATAGAAGGGAGATGGTCTGCGAGGTGTTTCGGTTTCAGGCAGAGTACCAAACAGTCTAATCAGTAAATCTCATACTAGATATTTACCGAATTCTTCCATGACAAACAATGGTTTTGGTAGTAACTAGAAACCTGAATTATCATGTTTCTGATGTTTTAGCCTTTCCTCAAGAGATGATGATGGTCCAAAAATCAGATTTTGCTTGCACAGAGAACCGTAAAAAATGAATTGAAAATCATCAAGATCTTTGATATGCATGATCATTATTCAATCCTTCAGATATAGGATGAGCTCCGCACAAACGGATTTCAACAAGGAAATGAAAATACAGATAGACATGTTTCCTCACCTCCTCTACTAAGAAAAGAAGAAATTCTAAGTTAAACGGCACGTAATATGGCTACTCCACCTAAAAATGATACAAGCTAGAAATTATTTCGTTATGCAAACTGAGATTTGGGCATTAATTTTTTAATGGTAATAGAAACATAAAGCAGCACTTCGTCAGAGCGTTGAGCACTATTTCCTTAAGGCATCACACAAACAATATAAATAGCGAAAATAAGTATGATGAAGGGTTGGATGCCTCTCGTCTTCTTTACAAGATCTCTTGAAGAAGATATAATTGGTTGGATTGTATATAAACATGTATAGAACTCTGGTACACATACAATCATTACGAAGAAAACTCTAAAACAAATTCCTCGGTAACTTCTTACATTGTTAAAACATCAATAAGTTCATCGAACATTGTACAACAAACATTTCAAGCAAGAGCCGAGTTAACAAATAGAACAACACACCTAGCATTATAGAAAAAGGGAGAGCAGGCAAAGCCTTCCTATAGACAGCAAGAAGCATCAACGTCAGACCAAGTCCAGCTATGATAGCAAGGTAGCAAGCATAGACCGTCATGAAATCATACATAGCAGCTCTACCAACTAATACGCTGTAAAATATGAAGTCACCAAGCCCAAGCTTAATTGCCCCAGAAGATGCCAATCCAATTCCTTCCAACGCAAGGTTTTCACTTGCATCTTCCGTTGAATTCATCCGCACACTAATCCTATGCTGGATAAGCGGCGCAGCAAGCTCAGAATCCCCTCTTAAAACCTCACCTCTTTCAGCATCAACGATATCCCCCTCATTTCCACCAATTCCAACCGAAAAATCCGTCCCCGGAGTAGAATTTGAATGGTTTGCAAGATTAGAACTTTGATTCGAACCAATACCTCTATTTTCACCCGAATCACCCCTTTCCTCTCTCCACACCCGTCTCACACCCCCACCTGGCATCACATCATTACTAATAACGGGTCGTGCCTCGTAAACCAAAGCCGGAATATCTTCATCCCTAGAAATCGCAAGCTCCACCAACAGCCTCAGCGGCCCACCCGGCAACAAAACCGCCGCGAGATCATACAACGCCATGGCAACCAAAAGCACCCACGTCGTCCACTCGGGCAACAACGTAAACCAATAAGCAACCAACATCCCAATAACAACCAAATAACTCTGCGTCAAGAAAATCGCCATCTTCGACACAAACACAGCCAAAACTCCAATCACAGTGAAATTAAACCACAAAACACCAAATGTGATTGCATCAATCGAAAAGCTGAAACTTTGAATCAACATAAGCGCAACCTCACCTCCCATGAACCCCAAAACAAGAAAAGACGAAAAACCCATGTAGTATTTCAAGAACTTCGTCCATCTGAGGTAGAACATGAGCACCAACAAGAAAGTGACCACTGTAACCACTGCAACAAAGACTAATGAGTTCAAGATTGCACCTTTGAGCTTGTCCCACATCGAATCTGAGCTGTCTTCGGTGTAGGCTACTGTGGCCATTGACGTGAACGATATGTCTCTATCTGTGTTGAGGATTGAGACGAGGATTACGACCAATAGCATGCATATTGAAACTGGGGTTATGATCCTGATGATCTCTTCACCGAGTGTTTCGATTATGCTTCTGGGTTTTGGATTTTGGTCCATTTTTTGGTTTTTGTTTTGGATCCGAGGATGTTTGGTTTGAGGGGATGAGTGAGCTTAGGTGTAGTTGAAACGGATTCAGAAGGTTGTTGGAATATTATGAAATGACCCCTTAAGTTTGGTGAAATTGTAATATTTACCCTTTAAAGGCTTGCCCAAAATTATTTTTTGTAAGGAAAATTTAAAATGTAAAAAAAGAAAATATTTTGTGAAGAGGGGTTATTACTTATTACGTTTGA
Source organism: Misopates orontium (assembly GCA_946800315.1). Lineage (NCBI taxonomy): Eukaryota > Viridiplantae > Streptophyta > Magnoliopsida > Lamiales > Plantaginaceae > Misopates > Misopates orontium. The sequence goes on along the minus strand of OX326953.1, from coordinate 9,845,560 downwards.
ATTTTATTAAATTAATTGAAAAGGTTGCATTCACACTTGTAAATCCAACAATTTATCGAGTACAATATTGTAAGCTTATTTGACATACTTACTAACACAGTTACACATTTATTCATGTATACAATATTTATGTAACTTGACAAAAGGTGCGGGAAACTTTTATTTTTTTAATGCAATTCAAAGATCTATGAAATGTTTGTTTTTATTAATTACATTTGTAAGAAGAAGTGAAAATCATGGTTTCTACTAATGCATGCATCAACACTCAGAGTTTTAAGTAGCGACCAGAGTTTTTAAACGATTCAATCGGAAATTGTTGATATATTATTACTTGTGGCCTGTGAAATAAATAGAAACTTGAAAATTCTTGGCTCGATAAAAATTGGAACTTAAAAACACTCCTTATGTTTATTCTATGTAAGTATCTGTGGTGATGTTTCTGAAACATTTTAAAAACTCTAGAAATACAAATATATTTAAATTCTTATGTTGAAAAAATACATAGATACCAGGATTCAGTTTCCATGGTTGAAAGCCCCTTTAGTTCAAAATTAAACGTTGTGTGCTGATTCGTAAATATGCTATTTAACATTAAATAATATTTTAAACTATGACCTCAAAGTGGCTCGACTTGGGGAGTACCTCAAATTATTTGAAATTAGCCTCACAATATCACAAGCTCGCAAATACAATTTTCAGGTTGCTACTCCTTTTGCAACTTCCACAGATTTTGTGGGTACTTGACTGTAGTTTCAACTTTAGCTTTGAAAAGTAATAATCCAAGTAACCTATTTTTTTCTCCAGAGTTTGATTTCATATGAACCACAATAAAGTATAGTAATGACAACAGTGGTGTGAAGTGTGAACCATGAAAAAATAAACAGAGTAGACTGGACATAGAGTTATATGCCCACAACATGAGACTACTGCAAGAACTAGCACCATATGTATAACACAAAAAATATACAAGACAGACCAACTATACTCAATTACGCTTTACATCTTGAGGGACTTTTCGAGTAGTACAAATTTTCTACTGCCACTTTCAAGATCTCTTGCTCTACCAAGTTCAAGAACTGTAAAACAAGCCTTCATATCAAATTTCAGGAAAATTTTGAACCCCCATTGCATACGTTTTTCAACAAATTTCACACCGAACCTGTAAGGCAATGAATACAGTTGATGTTCAAGGAAGGACACAAGGACAGTCCAGCAAAATCACGGATCAGGAATTAAAGAATGAAATTTTCAAGAGTGAGCTTTATCCATTCACTACTGCAAGTCAGTTTCAGGTTCTTTCAGCGGAAAAGCCTTGGTACTGATCTTTTCGGAATCTTGCCATCAAGTTTTAATCTTCTATATGCTTCTCTGACGTGGCAAGGCCTGATTGGTCCTCCCTCCTTTCTCTCTGCCATGACCATTCTAGCTGCAATTCACAGTTCCATGGACAAATCTCATATACTAAACTTTGTATTCACCACTCAAACCATCAAATTTAAAGACGAGCAAAAGGAGGAAGAGACACCGTATTTTGAGAAGTAGAATGCTAGAAGGTAGCTTACCTGTTTCAACAAGTTCGCCCACAAACATTTTTGCTATTCCAGATGCCACAATAGTCATAGGTACGGATACTTTAGCACTTCCAGTTATGCTTGTTAATAACTGCATTATAACAAATAAGCATCAATATGTAATCGCTTCAGCAATATTTTGTCATACAAAAAAAATTACATGGATAATTATTCTGCTCACCGACCATAAACAAAAATTTCTTCAAATAAAAAATCTAGGAAAAGCTAATTCTTCTACCTAAAAGCATTGATTTTCTAAAATCATGCAAGTAGTTATAACTTTAAACCATGCTGTCGGGGTGTGGGGGAGTCTGGGGAATTGTGTATGCCTGTGCGTGGATGACAGGCTACTGGATACAGTGACGAGTTGATGCGTACCCTTTTCATGGTAGATTTCTGAAATCCAGATCTTCGAAATGATTCATACCTACTCATCTGCTCTCCTGTAAACTGAGCTAAAATTGCCCTGTAAGACAAATAAGTTTAGATGAACAAATGAGTACCACCTAGGTTCATACTTAACAATGTCTCCTGGTGGCTTTACGGCACATATATAAGAAATACTTGCGTCGGATGGTTGCTTTACGGCACAGATATAAGAAATCCTTGCCTCAAATGGTTGCTTTACGTCACAGTATACAGTAAATACTTGCCTCAAATTGTAAAAGCAGTTAGAAATCCAAATATATGATTAAAATGACTGTGGTTTTTAAGTGGCAAGAAAATAATAAAGATGGCAAGAAGAAAGAAATAACTTTGAAGGTATTTGTCAATTCTTTGCTAAAAGTTCAATTTTAAATCCTATACCATAGTGTCACGATACTTCTGAGGGATCAGTTTCATATGTTAAATATTAAACCCGAGAAGCAATTTCAGGACAAAATGAATCAAGTAACTATGACAATTTTAGCGGCCATCAATCGACAGACAAAAGTGCCTAAAGTGAAAATAAAAGCTTTTCTGAGGTCATGCAAATGAATTAGTTTACTTACTGCATCTTAGCCAGTTTAGCAGGATCATTACTAGATGATAACTTGCTAAGTTCAACATCCATGTTCTCTTCTTCTTCTTCCTCTTCATCTTCTTTGGATTTGCCAACTTGACCAGCAGTCCCCATGGAGGTTGATGCACCCGCAGATGCTGAAGGATCTGTGGTATGAATATGAGGATGTGAATCAAGATCTCCACCAACATTTATACTGGGGCCAGTTGAAGTTTGAGTTTCATTTTCATCAACGCCACCGGGCGACTCTGGTGGTGATTCCTCTTGCTCTTCAAATGCAATCTCGAATGGATCTTTAGATTTCTTCATAACTGATGCCAAAAAAAAAAAAAAAACTTTTAGGATTATAAAGTGACACACCTCTTTTTCTTTAGGAGTAACACATGTGTAATAATTTCCAGTTTTTGGATCCTTAGACTATTGTAAAGTCACTTCTCTTCATACTTTAAGAAGCGGTGATACTCGACCCAAACAAAGCATTACCTAATTTAAGTCAGGATATCCGTAGTACACAAAATACAATTGTATTTAAACAGCTTGACTGTGATCTCAAGACATGGAAATACATACATAAGTCTTAAAACCAATATGAGTAGTTTGGCTCAAACTCAGGCCACAGGATAAGTGGGTGGACTAATGGACACAGTCCTGCACAGATACATTTACTTTGAGCATTTCAAACCCACCTAATCTGAATATAGGAAGCGAATGCAGCTAGGGTAGAAATCTACAGTTCCGTCTTATCAGAAATGAACAAAGTCGACAATTCGAAGCATAAAACGATGAACACTTGCAATACAGTGAGAGGGAGCAAATAGGGTGAGAGTTGAGAGGATTAACAGCTTATTGCTTTTGGAAGTCACTTATGTTAATCTTACAGGTTGATATTACTGAACTGAGCTATCCTAATTATAATGCCCACATACCCAGTTTAATTTGGTTAAACTGGGACCAACAACGAAATCCTCGAACATATATACTTGAAACTAGATTCAGCATCACTGCAGCTTAACCACTAAAGGTCACATCAGTAACCAACTTCAATAGCCAAAATAGCTTTTAATCTCCAATATTGATGACAACTGAAAACCTGTCATCAGGATCTTTCAGAAAGTAAAGTTATCGCCACGGACATTTATTTTTTAATCTCAAAAGTCGAAGGAATTTATACAGCAATAGCACTACCATCGGGGAGAAATTAGAAATCACATAAAATAAGGAAAATCATTCTACTCACAAAATTTTTCTCTCACTCCTACGTGCTAACATGAAAACTCTGATCCTTCACTAATCCAAATAGCAGCCCCCATAAGAATACAACCAATTATCTCGACACCGATTTCAAGACGCCATTTAACAAATGTGGGATGAAATAACACATTAATTTAATGATATACAGTAAAAACTCCTTCACTCGTATGTTAACCAATTTACAAAAGTCTCAAATCAAGGCCGCTGAATAATATCCATGGTGCAGTTAAGGCGAAAAAACCCTAATTCAGATGTCCACCAACAATCTCAGTCAATTCTAAATCAGAGAATAAATTCACATTCTTACAACTTCAATTGAACGCCGAAAACAATCAAATTTGAAATTCGATAGCAATTTCAGGCTGAGAAGATTGCACAAATTTGTTTTCGAATTTACCTGTGGAAAATAGAGAGGATGATGAGAGAGAAAGTGGAATCCCGCTGTGCTTGTATGAGAGAGAGTTTTGAGTTGCGAATATGTGGGTGATGGTGTTGAATGTGCAGGGTATTTATAGAACCTTATTAATCGGATCCGATTCAGATTTGACCCGGTTGGGTTCGGGGTTTATGAACCGGGTTCTCTCGACCCGAATGTAAATAGGTCTGTACCCGAATCTGATGTGGAGTGCTCTTCTTTAAATTGGTTTTACCTTTTCCGATTTTTAATATTTTCAACCAAAAAAAATATATTAATTAATTAGATACACGCTGAGTAGGAAAGGTGCACAACATAAAAAAATTAAACATAACATTTTGTTAACTTCTTTTCTACATTTTAAGGTTAACACTTTATTGATTAAGAATCTTAAGACAAAACATATCGACGACTTAAACGGTTATAAAGATATTTAATTTAATGTTTCTGGAATTCATAAAAGTATTGAAATGAAAACTGTATAGGTGATATAGTGGGGTTTTAAAATATATGTGTATATTTCAAAAAATAACATGTTTAATCCTTGAATTTTTAAGAAAATTTACGTACTTTATTACTATATAGAATAAATTACACGGTATAAAAGTCCTTAAAAGTTTAAACCACAATGTTCGTATATTTTTAAGACGTACAATTTTACCTAAACACAAACAATCATTTGCGCTTCATTATCACAGATGAACATCCCTGATTTCAACATGGATTAAAGTTTTGATTTCGTTGCCTAAATATAAGAAACATCTCGTAATTTTTAAGAAACTTTTCGACATATTTTGAAACTTTGTAAGAGTTATAGTTGTAATGAAATTGAAAATATTGCTTCTACATTTCGTTTCGAACAGGGTCTAAAACGGAAATATTTCGATAGTTTTCGAGAAAGCGGAAATTTTGATCCATTCTTGTCACTTCCCTATTTACCAAGTTGCTTGATTACTCTTACACCAAAAGGAGGGGAAAAAAAACAAGAAGAAGAAACCTAAATTTTGTTGGTCAATTGAAATTAATACACAACATTATTAACTCTTAGGCAAACTTAGCTTATCAAGTGAGAATTCACAACTTACAATCATATCATTGTTAGTAGTACGATAATGTTAGAAGCAATATAAGAATTCATCTTAGTCCTCTTAGATGAGAATGACCAAATCAATAACACCCCTACATTACAAAACGCTATTTGTGTTAAACAACAAATCAAATGACACTTTTCTCGGTTTATTCTTTTGTTATGGAACCACTGAACGCACAGACCACTCAACTCAGACAGCATATCCCAAGTATTTATCCATTTCTATACATTAAGTTAACAGAAGTAAATCACCCCATACATAACTGTTTCTTTTGCTTCATGTTTGTAAGTGTTATTTAAAGGATGCAAAGAAGCTGATGGTGTCGTTAAGAGCCCCGATAAATTCATCAACGTCTTCTTTCGTGTTGTAGAAATGGAGGCTCGCCCGAGCGCTTGCATTCACTCCTAAATAACGATGAAGGGGCTGAGCACAATGATGCCCTGATCTAATAGCCACGCTGTGCTGAAATAACATAAATGATAATCGTGGCGAGTAAGTATTGTAATCTTATTAAGGACGAGAAGAATTCGTAGTATCCAATGGAAAAATGTTTAAAATAAGTAGTAGCTTTATATTCTTAAAATAAGTATAAATATGCAAATAACGAAAAAAAGAACTAAAAAACTGCGAGCAGGGGAATGTTTATGTACCTGTTGGTCGATAAAAGTAGCAATATCTGTTGGGTGAATATCTTCCACGTTGAAAGAACAGAGTGCTGCTCTGTTAACTGATTTGGAAGGTACCGGGCCATAGACACGGACGTTGGGAATTGAGCGCAAGCTGTCGTACAGATAGTTTGCTAGCTCTATCTGCAAAAGACAATAACAATGACGATAATGATCGAACCAGCCTGAGTAAGCATACTGTTTCCCTGGACGTCTATTACAGATAATCCTTGGTCATTTTAAAAAACTGAAAAATACTTAGCAGAACTTGTGACTATAATTGAAAATAAACAAAAAAGAAAAGAAAAAGAAAAAAGAATGGGTAGAGCCGCAACTGCGGCAAAGAGAAAGCACAACACTTTTTTAAGGAGTAGTAGCCCTCAAAAGTTAAAATATAACTACAATAGGTTTTACCAACCTATTTGTTGACTTCATCCCAGGTAATATAAAAACAATATAGCGGCAAAAACACCAATCATCATTAATCTTAAAGTAGTAAGAAATCCTCAAGTAGTAGCATACAATATTTTGGAGCAAAACAAGGAGAATACAAGAGAAGAAGGAAACTTCCTTTTCCAAGTAAAGATACACATTTGAAACTAAATTTTACCTCATAATCGTGAATCTTTTGCATCCCAATGCCTGATAAATAGTCAATCGCTGCTCCTAACCCAATGGCTCCCGCAATAGCAGGGGTCCCGGCCTCAAACCTGAACTCGTGAAAAAGCAATTATTGATAAGAACAGTACATCAGCAAGCAACAACAAGTTCAACGACCCATAATTGCAACGCCACCAACTACCAATACAGAAAATCAATATCACTCAACCAATTAATGTACATTGATATCACACAGAACAAAATTTTATTATACAGAAAAACACATGTACACCAAGCCCATATTAAAGGAGAAAGAAGCGAAGGGGCAGGTAAATTGAATGAAGAACCTAGTGAAAAAACACCAGTAATCAGAGAAAACAAATTGCATTAACATCAGAGGAGAGGAGTTGCACTTCAATAATATTGAGTGACACCGGGATAACAAGCTCTAAAAATATTTCGATATACAATTATTTGCCCCAATCAGAAGTCTCGGTAATATAATTGTGTTGAATCATCAGTAGACAACAAGCAGTTCATGCACAATTAGAGCAAATTTTTGGGTAGCAGTATCATGACTCAATCATCAATACATTTAAAGATAAGTCAATCAGGCACCTCATCCGGATTTGCGCCAAAACAACAAATACATGCTAGAAGTTGGAACAAACTTAGCCAAATAAAAAAATTAAAAACTACGAAAAACTTGATGTGCTTTCAACAAGTCCTAAGAGGAACTGCATGGAACATCAGGGGTATTAACTTAAAGAAAAATCTGTCATTTATGAGGTGGTTAGCATGATTTTATGATATTACAAGTTGCAACATATTCCTGCTTTATTACAAGATTTTTAAAATCATTCCTTGTCTTGAAATAAACATATAGATTCTTGTCCTCCAGGGAAAAGAGCATCTCATTGACCAAATATGTTCTGTTTTTTGTATTTATTATTAAATAAATTCAGCCTGTTAAAATCACATCTAATTTTGTGAGTGACAAATATACCCATTTCATATACCTAAAGTCAATCCATGTTGTTCTCTTTCCACTACAATTTACAGCTAATATAGGCGTATCAGTAAACAAGCCACTGACCTGGAAGGAGGTTCAGCATATGTGGAGTGATCTAGATATACATCCGATATCATTTCACCACCACCTGAGAATAAAGTTAAACAAGTTTCAGATGGGCCCAGTCTGAACAACGAATGCTGAAAAATGAAAATCTTATATCTACATTCTGTATCGGAATTACATATATAAGTGGACATATCTCAATGATCCATACCCTTTCAGATTGAGAAGGTGAAGGAAACATAAATGGGTTATCACTGAAAGCCAAGCTCACCTAAGAAAGGAGGCATAGCCGACAACAGCTCACTTTTGCCATACAAGAACCCAATGCCTGTAGGCCCACACATCTGAAGCACGTTTAAACTTCAAATACTCGCTTATAAGATTTTGAAATGTTAAGATATATGGAAATGACTTCACCTTATGAGAAGAAGCAACCAGAAAATCGGCATCAAGGCTCTTTACATCAACCGCCATGTGAGGAACACTTTGACAAGCATCTACAAGAACCTTGGCTCCAACATCATGTGCCCAACTAACAATTTGATCAATTGGAAGAACAGAAGCTGGAATGGGAAGACAGAAGAAGCAAGAGCATTTGTCATTTAATAGGATTGTCATCTGGACTTTGAACAGCATAATACTTCTTACAGTATAAAATTCGGGTAAGGGGAGCTGAGCAATTTAGTCTTTTCAAAAGTTTGTGTTACAGTTGAAATGACCTGGCTAGCACTTGAAGTTAATAAAACTGTTAAGACATGAGCAGAAGCTTCAACCGGGTCTAAGGCCAAAATATGTAACCATATTTCACGCGGCAAAGAATATTCTGTCGTCAATTTGAGGAAGATAGTTCAAATAGAGTAGTACGTGAGCCTAATGGCTTCAGAATTCAAGTGCCTCTATTAGGCTATGATATTTACAGATCAGACCAGAAATCTAAGGCATAGTGAGATTGATCGACGTAATTATCGAGGTGAGAGATGGTCCCAGCTGATTCTTCGCATAAAGAGCAGTTCCTAACCAAAAGAGACAGAATTCAGTCCCTAGAGGACTGTTAAGTTTATTGGCAAAAGATTATATAGCCTTTGGTTCTTACTTCAGCATGTCATTGCCAAACTTCTGCACATATATTCATATTATTTGAAGAATCTCAATTCTAATAAGCAACATAACCATATTCTGACTAATATGCAGAACTTTGTACCTCATAAAAATGACGGAGTAGGCAAATTAACATCATTCAGATAGAAAGTACAAGATTTGGTTGTAGGAAGGAGAAAACAGGCTGTGTTCAGTCACTTCAGTGGTAGATCAGATTTGGAATGTTAATGCATGTTTTTCTTAAATTTAACAAAGATCCTTCTGTTGCCCACAGCCCAACCTCCTCAACACATAGAAGTGCATCCAAATAGAGGAATATTCCACTCACCCAGCACATTTGAGACATGGTGAGTAACAATAAGCTTTGTTTTTGTCGAGATCATTTCCCTCAGCTTCTCTACATCTGGAACTTCTCCTTCTGTTAAACTCGCAAACTTTAAAACTGCACCGGTCTTTTGAGATACAAATTGCCATGGAACAATAGCACTGTGATGTTCAGCAACCGTCAGTATAACCTGCAAACACGAATTTTCTAGTGATTCTGAAAAGCACTATAGTAGTATAAATAGAAAGAACAAAAAATTAAATGTGTTGAAAAAGGAACGTAAAGTGTATACCTCGTCTCCCTCCTTCAAATTCGCAAGACCCCAACTATAAGCCACTAAATTTATCGCCTCGGTGGCATTCCGCGTAAACACAATCTCGCTAGAGCTCGAGGCGTTTACAAAATTCGCCACCTTTTGCCGCGCAAATTCATATTCATCCGTAGCCTTAGCACTACAAACACACACAAACACAAACTAGTAAACACACACACACACACACACGAATAACTAAAAACGCAACCTTTACAACAATAACTACCTCAAATAATGAATTCCACGGTGAACATTCGAGTTATACTCCTCGTAATACTTCTTCAACGCGTTTAACACCGCAGTCGGCTTCTGCGAAGTCGCGGCGTTATCCAAATACACCAGCCTCTTCCCATTCAACTCCTGCAGTAGATTAAAAAACAGTTCATACTAACTCATCTACTCAATTAAAATTTCAACTCAAATAGCAAAAAAAAGATGCAATCTTTACCTGGTGGAGAATGGGGAAATCGAGGCGGGTGCGGTATCCGATTGAATCGGGTCCGAGTTTCGGGTCGGTGAGTAGTGGAGCTGGTGTAGAGGCCGTGGCGAAGGGTGCGGTGCGGAAGGTGCGGTTCGTGCGGTTAGGGTTAGGGTTAGGTTTAAATGTTCGAATAGAAGAGGGGATTTTGAGTACAACGCCTTCCATTGTTGTTATCATCGTCACCTCCTCAGCTACGGTATGTATGTATCTGGACTGGAATTTGAGTAGGGACTTGCTGCTATTAAGATTCTACATTTTTCATTTTTTAACTATATATATATATATATATATATAATATTTTCTGTTTTCATATATAAATAATTAAATATGATAAATATGTTGAGTAAATTGCAACTTTAGTCTCTTAACTTTGCACTACTTGCAAAATAGCCTTTCTTTTGTATAAACCACAATATAGTTCTTTTTTTTTGGATAATTACCACAATATAGTTCTTTGTCAGTTGTCTTGACATAATTAGAAATTTGCCTCCTTCAACAATAATAGTCTTTAATTTTTTGTAAAAGAGTAAGCAATTCACATCTCTTTGTGTAGGTTTAATCATTAACTCATCTTGATAAATTAATTTACCTTAAGTAAATCATTGAATTTCTCTGAATGCGACATTTTTCGAAAATAAAAAGTTCTATCGACTATATGAAAAATTAGGGATATGTAAGAAATTGCTAATTTATGGTTAAAATAAAAACAATGTACGGACTTAAAGTGAAGAAAAATAACGTAAATTGCTAACAAGTGAATAAAAAGACTATTATTAAATTACAAAAAATAGACTGAAACTGCTAAAAAAAAATATGTATATTGCTAACTATGTTAAGATAAAGGACCATATTTTCCAGTTACAAAAAGTGTTAAGTATATTTCTAGGACAGATATAAATTTAACAGACTAATTTGGCATTTTACTCCAACTCCACCTATTTATACGTTCTAATTTAATTGCGATAGACTAAAACACGTTTTTTATTTCATAAATATCGAAAAGTTTATCTGACCTTTTTCAAGATTATTCAAAGTACACCAAATGTATTACAAAATCAATAAGCAGAATGAACTTGAAAAGCCTCCCTTTTTGTTTTCAGCTTTTTACTGAAAACATTAAGATCGTTCTCCGATCATAATTTAAAAGGCTTTTTAGTGAAAACATTAAGAACATTCTGCCTGAACAGCTTTTAAGAAATATAGCTAATCAGTACATAAAGTAAATTTTGTTCTGTGCACGCGGACCACGTGCATTGCCTAGCTCATTTCAAATTAAGTTTGGCATGTATATATTCTCCATTTGACAAAGAGGTGCATTTGGCAAGCGACTAACCCAGGTACTGACAATAATAATTTCTCACATTTTTCTGTCAAAATCATTCAATCATCGTTTGAATAACTCTGGTTGAGCGCTTCTGAAGTTTTTGTTTTAATCATCTTTATCATAATGTAATAACTTTTGTAAATGATACATGATGAAAATTTGTCTGCAAGAGTGAATTGTTCAATTTTTCCATGTAAACAATATAGAACTAAATAACCTCAAACCCGCAGCACGCGAGTTCAGTAGATGAGCAGTAAAAAAACATCAGATTCGAAATCCAATAAAAGCACTCAGGCAACTATATAACCTTGTTGGTATCCGAACAAACTGAAACACTAAAAAAAGAAGCAGAAAGACCGATGAAATAAATAAACACGATTTCATAACAAAGTAGAACTCACAGTCGCTCTTTCCTTCGTTCGAAGTGTGCCACGGAGATTATTGATCAATAAACCGAAAAATTCTTACAAAATGGAGCCAAAAAACACAAAAAATATCCTTCACAGTAGTTTTATTTCGTCAATGTCAGACAAGGGCAGACAGGAGCCTTGTCCTATCAACCCTCCAGTGCTGATGCTCCAGATATAATCTCTGTCAATTCAGTAGTGATGGATGCTTGACGAGTCCTATAGCAAACAAAAAGACCAATAACATTAATGTCTATAATGATTTAATCACATGCTTAAGAATAAAGGAAATCAATAATGGTTTCCACAATCGCGAGATGATAGTGAAAAACTATCATAATTTTCATGTGCATAATGATTGTTACTGAGAGAGAGATGAACCTGTTATAAGTAAGAGTGAGGCGGTCAAGCATATCTCCAGCATTTCTGCTGGAGCTGTCCATAGCAGACATTCTAGCCCCCTGCTCACTGCAAGCGTTTTCCAGGACTGCGTTGAACATTACCTGATAAAACCATCAAACACATGTAAGTACACCGATCCTAGGGCAAGGCATTAGAATCAAAACTAATGGTGAACTATAATGCACTCAGAAGTTAGATAGGTAAAACATACACAAGAAAACTGGAATTCAGAGAGATTCTGCAGTACTTCCGACTTTGTTTCACCACCTTCAATTTCATAGGAATCTAATTCCCCGAGTTTTCCACCAGCTTCAGCTTCTCTCTCGACAACCTGTCGCATCATTGCATCAGATTAGCATCCATCAATTATAGTACAAACGCACAAAATCTGGCGTCCAGCAGAAAATTCAGCGAATGAGTTTGATCACCTCGGGAGATAGTACAGTTGAGGTTGTTGGCAGAAATGATACAACTGACTGGAACTTGTTAAAGACAACTCTTAATGCGTCAAACTCGATATTCTTTAGGATATCATCTGCAATCACAGCGACCTGAGATGAACCAAAGGATCTTTAGAATCATATAAAGAAAGGATTTCTCAAAGTAAACTGATTTGCCATCATATAGACATATTCCTGGAGAACTTAACAATCAAAAAGTTAGCACAAATCTGCTAGATTAAACAGTCACCAACAAAATGAGGCTAAGAAAAACAGATACAACCGAAAAATGAATACTCATATCCACATCCAATTATCCAGATATGTGGACATAAGCAAAATCTTAGCCTAGAAAACTATCTGCAACATGAACAAATTTGTAAACCAGACAAAAGTCATCAACACGGCAGCAAATGAAGTCAAAAATAATTGGCTTTCAGATGCCTTGATTCAAATAACTCAGTTCATCCGTTCCCATTTCTACACTATACACAAGCCTAAAATTACAAGGCAGAATCAGTAAGTTGAGCTAATTCATCAGAAACATGCCATCATTCAGCACTGGCCTATTAAGTTATATAAAAACATATACCAAAGCAGTAATTTGCATATAGAGTTACAAGTGGAATCCAAAACATAATCCTTTATAGTTTTTTCAAGAAATTAGGCCTGACTAACAACCTGAGTATAGTTCAGTGGGTTTTTCTGCAACTCAGTCATGGATATTGCAATATCTTTCTTTGAATCACGAATAAGTTGGGCCTTCGCTTTTTCTCCCAAGACAACATACTTAGACTCCTTTTCAGAACCTGTAATCCAAAATAACAACAATTAATGATTCATGTGCTCGACGATGAGGAGCAAGAGGAAGGAAAGAAAACACAACAAAAGAAAGACAGTTATTAACAAGTAATGTACCAGAATTTATCTTATGAAGGGCCCTGCTTATCTTGACAGAAGTAGAATTGATTCCACCACAAAGACCTTTGTCTGAAGAGACTGTGACAATAACATTCTTCTTGACTTCGACACCTACAACCGAAACATATGGAAAGATGACTAAAATAATTTGAAAATGAAAGCACCAATGTCCAGGGCCAAGAGGCAAAGCCCATAAGATGATAGCCAACAAACTTGTGTTGAGAAGCCAGATATTGGAGCCTTATAGATATACACCAAAAAAGAAAATGAGAAGTGTTCTGCAATATGCAATATGTTTTCCCTTCCATTGTCAATAAGTTACTGTAATCTTTAGAACAAAAGCAAGAATCCTCCACTTATGATGTACATAAGCATTCATAATAAACACAAAAATAAAGTCATATTCCACAAAACAGCTGTCACAAAAACATTAATCTCAACCACATTGCCCCACCGACAACTATACACTTTAAGTTCATGTTTTTTCCCCTCAAATTCAAGCACGGGGAAGCTACCATCCAAAGATCACAGGACATACACATTTTCACAGAGTAGAGGAACACATTTGGGGGGGGGGGGGGGGGGGGTTCAACTGGAAAACCACTTCATCTAGGCGACATCAGCACACCACTTTCAGACAGCACTACTAAGGAGAACAGTGAACCATCGTGATTGACTGATTTCCAGTTTCCAGGCAGAAAGTGAAGTTGATAGAAAAAGAAATCGAATGCAAGTACAGAAAGTAATAGAAAGATTATAAAAAATAAGCAGCGCATACACCGTGAGACCCTCCAAATATAAACAAGTTCTACTCTTTGTACATATCTCGACATAATTGTTGTCACCCTGTGTCGATAAACTAATGAAACAACAATAGAATGTAACTCATAATACTATGACACATGCTTTCAGTCAAAGAGAAAATTATATAAACAAACGATTCTGGCAAAGAGAACTGAATGAACAGAAACCTTACAAAAGAATAGAGTAAAAGTCAGATAAAAGAAAGCATTAAAATGGCAAAAAAAAACTCAGAGACTTGCACACGCATAAAACTTCAATAAGAACGTACCTGGTGTATCACCAAGCAGAGCAGTAAACGGCTGCCATAGGCCACGTGAGTTTTCAGCTTTAGTTTGAATAGCCCGGAGCTTTGAAGCTGCAACCATCTTCATGGCCTTTGTTATCTTCTGAATATTCCTAACACTCTTCATACGGTTGCGGACTGGAGATTTGCATCATGGCAAAGAAAATACAATTTTCAGGAGAAAACAAGTGCATCGACGTGGAGAAATAGTGGAATATTAAGGCAAATAACTGACCCGAAAAAATTAATCAACAGTTATACTTACCAATTTGAGTTGAAATAGAACGAACTCCGAAAAGGGTCTGTTCCCTGTCGAAAGAGCTAGTTTGATCAGACACAGAAGCAAAGTATCACTAAAACACGTGCTTTGCAGAAGCACCGGAAGTACGACTGGAATATTATATGATTGGCAAAGGGCCTTAGAGGCTTAGACACATTCAAGAACAACCAGATAAAGCACACTTGTTACCCTGCTAACTATGTTCCCGGAAATAAATAATTCATCTTGTTTTTCACATACACACTGCATCTTAACACAATAGCAATGATATATTTTAATGTTTCAATGTTTCAATTTTAAGATCAGGCTGCAATGCAACTATTCTTTCAAAGCGCGGTCCCCTTATAACACTGTTGTGGCTCCCTACCTTTGCAACTGACATCTCTATGTTGATTTACTGAACAGAAGAGTTTATCTTATAAGCACCTACAGTTTGATTTCTCATATACTTGGCCTTCATTGATATTCTAGCACACACTAGCTAAATTTTGTAAAACATACACAGACAACTATCAATGCAGCAATACAACATAGCAATTATATGGTATACATACTGCGAAGAACATGCAGACACTCACAAAGAAACTTACTTTACCTGATATTTCACTCCCTAGGATAACAACCGTTATCAATAACTAAATCCCACTCTATTAACCAAATTTTGATGAAATAAACTTGTACAACTAGCTAAGCCCTTTATAACATAAACCAAGTTCTCATTATCAAGATCTCAAATCAAACAGTTGGAACAAAATTTAAGCCTAGTACTTCAGTGACCACTGAAAGGATGTGATAACACCTAAAATCCTAAATGCAGCATGTACCAATTGACCACTCATGTCTGTCCATTGAACTCCTAGATGAACCAAAGCCAGTTTGACTGACGGTAGCTTGAAATTAACTTTCTTAACAAGAAGTTGGCTGCTAAATCTACCGGGCCAAATTTCCAGCAGACTTCCGACATACCCCTCATTCATTCGTATAATTCGTGACTCTATTAGCTACTAACCATTAGCATATTTCCAAATCGACGCCTCCCACAACCATCAAATCATTCGTCCAGACAAACCTTTACACAATAAAAGATTTTTACCTTGAATACTCAACACAGTATGCGGAGAAAATACAACCACCACTAGAAGAATAAAAACCCTAGTCAACTAATAACTAATGATAGATTCAACGAAACTCGAGGTGAGGCAATATTGTACATTACGCCGCAAAAGATGTAGGCTCTCAAATCATAAAGCATAAGCAACACAGATTTAAACCATTCAAACAATGGATGCAACCGAATAATAATAACAGATTCGTAATCAAAATAGCAAATTCAATCAACGAAATAGGCGATACAAACAATTCACGCGAATACGGAGAAATGAAGAGATCGTACTCGGACGAAGCGATAGAGGATCGGAGAGTGTTGATGGAGTGAGGTGAGATGATAGGAGCGGCAATTCGCCTTCCTTCGCGTCTAAAAGCCGCCATCGCCATTGATCTGATGGATTTTTCTTCTCACAGCGTCGATCGAGAGATGTGTGCTCTGAATTAGGGTTTGCTCGATTGTGCGCACAAATGGAGATGAGATACTGCTGCTGTATTACTCGCAGTGATTTTATTTCTGGTGATTTTCGATTTTGCACGCTACACCCTAATATTCTAAGAATTTATACTTTACACCGTTAAATTAGATGTTTTTGCCTACTCCGCCCTCTAGCCTGAAAAAGTCAAAACGTGGTATAATTTTATTTTAGTTTTTGATAATTTATATCTTTATAGGTTGGATAAAAATAAAAAAAAAAATCCTAACTTTTTATTTTCCATGATATATGCGCAAATAATTTAACCATGGAGACTGTGGTGGTATCTCACTAAAACAAGTTTTTTAGTTGCTCGGCATCATGATTAACTATATATCGTAACTTGCTACCAAATATTAGAAAATGAAACACAATATTATATAACACAGAAAGCCAAAAAATAATGTATCAAATTATATTAACTATATTTCATGCTTAAAGAAATAAATTGTCAAATTGTTAAATAAAGCACACAAAGTATGATATTTATATTTTCAAAGCTCTAAGAAGTAAGAACTTATTTCAATTATTAAAACTTGGCATATTGGTGAGAAAGGAAGCAAAAATTATTGATACTTCTTACTAAAAGGGATAAATAAACGTTGTGCATGTTGGTCACGAGTATTGATATTGTTAGGGACTTGATTAAATCAATAGTAACACGTTCTTCATTTGATAATAAATGAACAATAACTTTAGGAAATTGAAATTGGAGCGCTTTTCAATATTATAACGGCGATCATAGTCTGTTGATTTAAGCAAGGGCAGATAACTTAGATTACGATTGATCAAATGTGAATTAGAATATCTGTATGCTTTCATTGAAAATGTGAAAGAGTTTAATATAAATTCATTAAAATTAGAATTTCACAATGTTCTTCAACCAAATACCTCATAATATTTATATCTTTTTAGAATATTAATCACAATATGTTTTAAAACCATTATTTTTCAATTAGAATCTAAAAAAACTTAAATTAATGTGATGAATAATCACAAGAGAGGAAAGAGGCGTACAGTTGGGGCCCAAAGTGTAGCCCAAAGTACATCAGATCAGGCCTGAGGAATCTATATTCAGTATAACGGACCATTGAAACACTTACCTAGAATCTACTCAATTTGGACAGTTTTCGGCCTCGTTTGGATTCGCCCATTAGTTAAGATCGAAAGCAAAACTATCTTTTGTCCTTGTCATTTTTTCTTACAACATTACCTTTCTTATTTTTCTTTCTCACATAATGCACATCTCTCATTCTTCAGATCATGCACAACACTTATTAGTATTAACTTATTCGCCCACGCACACACATTCATATAAATAAGACGACTCAAGCCCGTGATCTTTTAACTATATAGTTGAAGCGTATAATCAACAAATTGTGCTTCGTTGTCACTTCTTTGTTCCTTTACTTCTATTTCCCTTCTCTTTTACATACATTTCACTAGCTTGAAGAAGGAAGGGAAAAAAACGAGGAGTTTTCTTCCATTTGTTGTCGCATTATCACCCCAGTTACAAACAATAGTGCCGTCACACCTATAACAAGCATCAACCCATCTAATGTCAATTAAGATATCGAGCGACCTTCCATTGAATTTAAATCTCAAACGACCTTTATGTTGTGAGGAATCACTAATGGCGAAAGAAGATAAAATTAACAAATCGAGAGTCAACAACAACATAGTTTGCACTTACATACAAATTAACACTTAAAGCTATTAGTCGATGACATGGACTTGTATACACAAACGTCCTCATATGTCAAAATAGTGGTCGATCATGTATCTTAAGTGTAAAGACATTGCATGCATCAAAATCTCACCACGAGTAATGTTCACGCGTCATAAATCTAATGATAGCACAAAACATAACACACCAGTTGGCAGAAAAGAACTGGATCGACTAATATGTTGATGGTTGCGTGAAATTCAAATTTGATCACCACCATAAATTAAATTGACACAATTGAATAGCAACTAATGCCTCATTTGTACTGGTGATATAATTGTTTGTAGTGTCTAAATTCAACGGTCGTCCTGTGTTTCAATTAAGAAAAATCATTTTATACAATCGTTATATTGATGGTGTGGTGCAACCACCAACCAAGATATTAATAATTTCTTAAAATACAGACACCAACTGTTCCATAATCTTATCACAAACGAGCATTTACACTAATAACCGACTTGTTGTGTCACCTCATCATGCGACGTTTGCAAAAAATAATCTCTCACCAATTCATCACTACGCTGCTCTGCAGGGTGACACGAAAAGAACAAAAAATTCAACACGATAACAACAACAACAACAATAATAATAATATTAATAACAATAATAATAATAATATTAATAACAATAATAATAATAATAATAATAATAATGGGCAAAAATGTCAAAACTATATCTTTCTAATCAATTTTCACAATTATTTCATAACTTATAAAGCCCCCATTATAACCATCTAGCCCAATTCTTCTTCAACCCCAAACACCCTAAATGGCGTCGTCGGAGAAGCGATGCCTGTACGAAGTCCTCGGGCTGAGCCGCGACTGCTCCGCCGACGAAATCCGATCGGCGTACAAAAAACTCGCTCTCCAGCGCCACCCGGACAAGCTCGTCAAGGCCGGCGTATCGGAATCCGAAGCCACCGCCAATTTCCAGGAGCTAGTCAACGCATACGAGGTCCTCTCCGACGCCAAAGAGCGCGCCTGGTACGACTCGCACCGGAATCAGATCCTCTTCAGTTCAGCCAACAGTGCGTCCGGTTCCGGTGGTTCTTCGTCGAGTTTCGTGCCCGATTTGTTCTCGTTCTTCTCTAATACGGTGTATTCGGGGTACTCGGACTCCGGGAGAGGGTTTTATAAGGTGTATGGGGACTTGTTTGAGAAGATATATGGAAATGAATTGAGTTTTGCGAAGAAATTAGGTTTGCAGGTGCCGAAGGAGGCGCCGCTTATGGGGAATTTGGAGAGTCCTTATGTTCAGGCATGAGTTTTCGATTCATTTTTTCGTTGTTTATAAGTCTTAATTTTACGATGTTTTGCTTACGTTAGAATTTACGTGTTTTTTAGTTGTCGTTGCACATAGATGATGAGCTTTGATGTTTCTCTTGTTAAACCGAACTCTTGAGTTTTGAGTTTTAGTTTGGAAGTAGGTTAGCAATGTATACGAGCTTCCTACTAGCATGTCGATAATATAGAAATGCAATCAGGGATGAAGTTGAGAACTTTGGTTCGATGAAGTAAATCGGAATAAGTTTCGTTACTTATTTTTCTGACTGATATCAGTATAATCATGCGGGCGTTGCATTGTAGAGTTCATCAGATGATTTGCTTTAGTTCGGAATTTGATATATTTAATCATTTTTCGCTGGGGTGACTTGGCCCCTTTGTGGTTTTGAGAAACCCCATTATGTTGTTTGATATCGTTGGAGAAATTTCGGAAACTTCAGCATCATTGTTTGATACTCATTGATGATCAAATGTGGATTTCTTCGTCAAATTAGTGTTTATAAGCTCTACGATGTTCTGTTGGATTTAATATGGCTACAAACTACTTTATGCAGGTGACTGCGTTTTATAACTACTGGTTAGGGTTCGTTACGACCATGGAGTTCTTTTGGGCAGACGAATATGATGCAATGTCAGGTCCAAACAGGAAGTCGAGGAGGCTAATGGAGGATGAGAACAAGAAGTTGAGGAAAAAGGCAAGGCGAGAGTACAATGAGACAGTCCGGGGACTGGCGGAGTTTGTGAAGAAGAGGGATAAGCGAGTAATTGATATGCAGATGAAGAGGAATGAAGAAATGCAAAAGAAAAGAGAGGAAGAGAAAGAAAGGAAGAAAGAATTGGAGAGACAGAAAGCAGAGAGGGCAAGGCAATATGAGGAGCCCGAGTGGGCGAAGGTGGAGGATGATGAAGCTGAGGAAGTGGTGGAGGAGGAGGAGGAGGAAAGAAAAAATGAGTTGTATTGCGTAGCTTGTAGCAAGAAGTTCAAGAGCGATAAGCAATGGAAGAACCACGAGCAATCCAAGAAGCATAAAGAGAAGGTGGCTGAATTGAGGGAAGCATTTGGTGAGGAAGATAGAGAATTTGAAGCAACCAAAGGAAATGGAAGAAAGGGGAAGGCAGATGTAGATGGTGGCAATTATTTTTCAGCAGATGATGGGGTAAATGAGTTGCAGGATCAATTTGAGGGTAGTGTTGATATAACAGGAGAGGAAATTGAGGATGAAAATGATGTATCCAGTGAAGAAGAAGGTGTTGCTGATATTGATAATGGTAGTGTAGAGAAGGTAGTAGATACTCATTTGGGATCAGAAGATGATGAAGCAAGTTTGCTCGAAGCTATGGTTTCTGGGCGTAAGAGTAAGAACAGAGCGGGTAATCAAAATAAAGCTTCAGCTCAAAAGATTCAAGTCGAGAGCGATAGTGATGAGTTGGATTTCATGGACTATAATGATACAAAGGTTTCTCGGAGGAACAAAGGAGGCAGGAGGGCGAAGGGTAGAAGAGGGGCAGAACCAGCAGAAGTTGCGAAAACTGACGCTGCAGCAAATTCTAGCCATGCTGAGGAACATAATAAGCAAAATGAGGATTCTCATTTCACGGAGTCGACTTCTCATCCTTCAACAGAACAGGAGAGCAAAAGCAGATTAGATGATGTGACGGAAAAGAGTGATAAGCATCCACAGAAAACTGTAAACAAGAATCATATACCAAATAGTGCTGAGGTACATAATGAGCAAAATGGGGACTCTCATGTTGGGGAGTCATCTTCCCTTCCTTCACCAGAACAGGGGAGCAAGAGCAGAGAAGATGATGTGACGGAAAAGAGTAATAAGCATCCACAGAAAGCTGTAAACAAGAAAAATATACCAAAGAAGGAAACCGTATCGAAGGCGAAGGTTGCCTCCAAAGGAAGGAGGAAGAAGGTACTGCTGCCATTGTATCTGGTTTTACTTTTTGAAAGTATCATGTCCAATTTCCTGCATAACTTAGAGTAATGCTTTTGTTCATATTAAAGCTTTTGCCAAACAAATGAATCGGCTTAGGTAGGGCCAGATGATTTCATTGTGGAAGTTTCTGGTTGTTAGGTTTAACTCGATTTAACACTACTACACAGATTTTCACATGCACCGTTCCAATGCAGTAGTTGGATTTTAAACATTGTTTCATTGGTTTCATTTCTATTCAGGGTGCGGTGGAAGATTCTGATTATGTATGTGAGAAGTGTGGATTTGAATTTGAATCAAGGTATTTCCTTTCCCCCTTCACGCTCCTTTTTAAGAAATACATTTTTCCTCACTTATTGTTATTTCCTGCCTCAAATATCACCATTAACGTTTTTTATATTTAACAGGAATAAACTGCATAAACATTTGGCAGATACTGGTCACGCTTCATTAAAGTCTCGATAGATTTGCAATTGTCAATTCCTCGTGGGTTCTACTACCCCCAAAGAAAGTATACAGTGAAAGCTTGCTTGGATTCACCATGCCAGCCGTTTTCGGGTGTGGGGTATAAGTATGAAGGTATTTAAGTGAACCAACGTGGGTTACAAGATTGAAGCATGGTATTTGAGCATTTTGTAATTGTATGTACTCAGCAAGCGTATTTTCCCCCCATTTTTCTGGAACAGGGGTTGCTGAGTGAGCTTCTAAAGACCTCTATAGATTATTGCACCTGAACTTGTTGCTTCTAGTTCTTGAACTTTTCTCTCGAGTCATAGAAGATGAAAGTGATAGTTGCACATTATACTCTTGAGATTTGTCGTATTTTTAGTAGACATTTTCACATTCTCCTGATTCTGTAATACCATCAACAGTTTCTTCTACAGATTTTCTTCTGACTGTTGGCCTTGCCATAGTAAATGTTGACATCAGGCCAAACAAGTAGTAGTGTCAAATCTGCCCTTGGAAATAGTATTCCTGTTAAGGAAAAATTGTACTTTAAAAGCGAAGGCGTATATATACAATGAAATGTTTGTTGTTTCTACGAGAAAAGATGTGTTTGGTAGTCACTGTTAGCTTGGCTGATGAACTTCTGGTAAAGCTTAATTCAGTTTTTCTTAGATATATTGTGTTTATATATTTTCTAAAAAGTTGAAAGATTATCTGAATGCTACAAAATTTAATAATATATATTATCCCATCAATCAAGTAATAGGGGTTTAGGGTTTAGATTATCCGAATAATACATTTTTTATTTCATGCCTCCGTTGTATAATGACGTTGTAAAATCAGGGTTTAGATTTAATATAATTTTTAAATTACAGGGCAGTAACTACTAATTTACCACTTTGACAGCACTTAATCATAATCTCTCCTTGTTCTAGATGTACATGATTACCTAGAAATTATTCTGAACATGATTGAATTCTACAATCTTAAAATAGAAAGCTTGGATTAAAATATTATTTTGGATACTGGAATTAACATTTATGAAAGTTCACCTGGACTTATCAAAAATATTTCATTTGCTAACCTTAGTTAGATTGCTTAATAACCCTTTAACCAAATTACTGTAAGGGGTCGATGTTAGGTAGCAAAACCTCTGTAAATCTAGTCAATATAGGAGGGTATTGGATGTTGTCTAAGATTCAAACCTACTATTACACTACTGGGTGCTCAGAACAGTTTTTCATCTAGAATATTTGAAATATAAAAAGAATAGAAACCAGTTCCAAGTTAAAAGCGAGAAGCAAGAGCTAAAAGCCTAAAACTAAACGACAGAAAACTTAAATAAATAAAATTACAAAAGTAAAGTGTTGTCACATTTACGTTATTTTTTGCCCGATCAAGAAAGTTTCAAGAGTCATAAATCCTCGAAGGTTAGGTGAAGCCCGGAAAAATATTTCTCAATTTCTTCTGAAAACTGTGGTTTTTGTATCCAATGAAATAGTTTTCACATATAACTTACAAATAACTGATGTCGTTCTACTCAGACCAGTTCTTCATTGCTTCTACTGTTCTCTGCTGTGAAGAACTCTTCAACTTTGTTAATGAAACTTACTGGAAACCTGAAATGCAGCATTAAAGAGGAAGTATCGGAAGCGAATTGCCCAGAACCTAAATACATTTCTTCAGATAGCTTCACCACTTTACTGTCCCTCACATTTCGTGCCCTCATTGTTCTGATATTACTACCCAATACACTGCTTTTCTGGGGAGCAAGTCGCGTGCTTCTCACAGAGTTCCGACTCAATCTTTGAGACGCATCCGCCTGAAGTTTTCTCGTTTCAGGACCAGTTTGATTTTGCTCACTAGCATCATCTGCAGATGTACCATTCTGTACCGAGATGGAATGACTTGTTTTGCATGATTTAAGGGACGGGATGAGCATGTCCATGCTGAGTTCTAGCTCAATGACGGCCTTATTTTGCTCACAACCATAGGAGGCTGCCACTAATGTGCCCGCCAATATAGGCATCAACTCTGGATCACTGAAGAACGCAAAAGGTAGATCGCAGACCTGTTTTCAATGTCGACAGTTAGATAAGTACATTCATACTCCTCGAGTTTTAGTCTAATTCCTATCAAACTTACGGAGGTGTCTCTGTAATCATTCAAACCTCAGGATAGCCAATATGTAACTTTTAATTTAACGGATATTTTGTAATTATTCAAACAATAGGAGAAGTTTCTTTGTTTATTCAAAAGTAGGGGAAGTTCCTGTAATTAGACCAAAAACCAGGGATGAAATGACAAAGCCATCGACAATTCAGAATCTATGATCCAGAAGCTATTATGTAGTATATGAAAGTCTCAAGAATCTACTGACCTTGTGAAGGATGGTTGGGCTCTTCCCCCAACGAAGGACAGCTTGATTCCCCGGATGGAACAAAGCAAAGTAACCAAGAAGGGACAAAGATTCCAGCAACAGCAACCCAATCTGGTAATGAGCAAATATCAGATTTATTTTCTCTCTATTTCTCGTTATTTTCTTTGAACATTTGATCAAGCCAACAACATAGTAAAATGCAAAAAGCCACAGATATTCAGTTCAGACGAGAAAATCAACTGAAACATACAATTTAAGCTATTCTTCACCACTTTATATAAAAACATATGTTGCATAGAGAGAAGAGATGTACAATTCGGGATGCATGTCAGTCTGGAGTGTATTATCACTGTATGAACATGATATTAGATATAATATCACTCTCCTCATATGCAAAACTGATCCATACTGGGAGAAGTGTAGGATAGATACCTTATCAGTAGATACTCCCCAGTTGCTAGTGCAATGTGAAAGAAGAAAGCTCATTAAGTGAAAGAACTCCATTTTAAGGTCAGGCTGGGCCTGAAAATGATTAAAAAGAAGTAAATGAGTCAACACAGAAAAAGGAAAACAAGGTAAGGACAAGAAGTTGCATAGAAGCTGAAGCAAAGATGTCAGCTAACACATAACTTTCACTGAAAGAAAGTTGGATAACAAATTACCAGCATTTTCTGGATGAAAGTTACATCTATCAGAGCAAGATTGTTCAACACCTTCAAAACTCCAGTTGCCACTTCCTCAAAATTAGATGGAAGGGAATACGATCCCTGACATAAATGGTTCAAAATAAATTACATAACGCCAAAGGGACTTATAAGCAGGCAATTACAAACAAATTTATAACACGAACAAGAGAAGAACAAACACGATTTGCAAACAATTGGGATGGATTAAGAAATAGCTTTTCTTATTAAAAGAAGTGCATATACCTGTTCAGCAGATAACCGATTATTAGCCTGCAACAATGCAGAGGTTAACATGGAAGGAAGACAAACTAAACCAGTCTCAGTCATAGCTGAAAGTAGAAATGTCGTATGCTGCTTCGACTCTATGTTGTTTCCATTTTTTTGTTCTGCATTCCTGCTTCCGGAGTTATTCTTCTGAACAGATGAACACTCACATTTATCATCTGATAGAACTCTCAACGACTCAACCACAACATTAACGGTCTTGATCTCCGAAGCAACATGCTCAACTTCATTAGAGTTGTTGCAATGAAGATCTGCAACACCCGTTCCTTCCATACTGGAGTTGCCATTTAGAGGCCCACCTTCTGGTACATTTGACAAATGTTGGGATAAGCTATTTCCACCAAAATCTGCAGCACCAGGGAGTTTTGTCTGATCAAATTTCTGTCCTCCCATCATATCATCAGGAAATGATTCCCAGTCTATCAAAGATGATTCTCTGAATTTGGAAGTCAGAACTACCAACATGTTTATACTTAGGAGAATAGAAGAAGGAAAAGGCGATCCTTCCACCTGCGGTCTATCATATAGAGCAAAAAGATCTCGTAGCCGGTGAATGATTTGGTAGGCAATGACAAGCTCTACCAGACCATCCTGCATCTGAATTTGGCGCTCATTACAGCTTACATAACCAACAATGGCTGCAACAATCCATAGAAAACCATCCACGATCTCGGAAACCGACTCCAAATTTGCGGTGGAGGTTTTACTTGAGACAGAATTAGTTGGACCAGGCATACTTGATGATGCTGCCATCTTAGTGTAGTTCTCAAGTGCAGCTGCCAACATTGGGATAATTGGAGGCAAGAGATTCTGAACAAGAAAATAACATCTGTTTGCGGGCAGCGCCAGCACTATCCTAAGAAGTCTTAGAAGGTATAGTGTCACCTGGCAGGCTTCAGGTTTGGACGTGTGAGAAGCCGGTAAAGCGGAAGCAACAAAATCAAGCAGACCAGCTTGGCGAGAAGCATGCAACTCGGCATCTCTACCTTCCAAGAACTAAACGGAACAAAAAAGGAAAGAATATTAAAGTAAATTACTTAGTGTAACAAATCAGAATTGAAAGAATGAGAAATAATAGATACAGGAAGTATGGAATAAAACATACAACCTAATTGTCAGAACAGAGGTTGAATACCTTGATCATTTCAGCAGTTATTAGTCCAAAATTAGCCGCACCATCTTTTCTTGCTTGGCGAAGTTTTTGCAAATCCTGAAGCCATCTACTAATTTTTCCCCTTGCTGTTCCAATAGCAGTCCTAAATCCAATACCAGAACTTTCAAGTCCAACTGAAGGCTCAGGAAATTCATGTTTCAGAGACATGAGTTTTTGTCGGATCTTTTTGATCCTTCTCTTTAATGGATGCTGCAACGCCTCACTGGTTGAAATACCAGATCCAGCTGTACTCCCAGTATTGTTTACCACATTATCTTCTCCGTTACTGCCCGGATTCAGTCTAACTTGGGCTTGGCCTTCTTTGCCTGCAATGCGGCGCAGCAAAGGCGACGACTGATCCCTGAAATCCATCGCTGCCCTTTCCCGTATCTGTTCCAGATAAATTTTACGTCGTTGTTCACTTTCTCTGAGTCTTTCAGCTAATCTCTGAGCCAAGAGTTCAGCTTCCTCCTGCTGAGCTTTGGCTCGAACCTCCTTTCTTCGCATCTGTTCCATAGACTTGGCTTCACGTGCTGCACTTGATGCTTTTCGTTCTTCTTCCCTTCTAACTTGAGCCTCTTCCTTCTTTCTCTGTGTTTCTGCAAGGCGCTGCAACTTCTCGGCTTCAATGAGCTTCTTACGTTCCAAAACTGCTTCTTCTCTAGCCATGTCCTCTTTCTGTTTAGATTTGATTACTTGAAGTTTCTCAGCTCTCCTTAATTCAGAATCCTGAAGTTTTTTGCGTAATATATGCTTTTTATTCTCTTCATTTAGTGAGGTGATGAAGCGCACCTCATTAACTTTACTGCTCTCATCACCAGCTCTTCTCACAACCTGAGCCAAATAAGCCTCATGCCTAGTTTCACTACGCTGATGACGAGCAAACATTGACTCCCTCATCTTATTGCTGCGAACAGTATACCATTCATTCACACGATTCAGTTTCTCAGAGGTCCTTTGAAGCCTTTGAACTCTCTCGTTCTCAAGTTGAGTTCTAATTCTCGTTGCCCGGGCATGTTTTTCTTCTGCTTCTTTTTTAAGATCAATACTAGATTTCTTCTTCTTCTCAGGAGACATAAGTTTATCGTGCAAGCCACGAACTCGCTCAGCACTTTTCCTGCTCATGCCCGGTGAATAAGAGAAACGTGAAGATACACGATGCGGTGATGCAAGTATATCCTCCCAATTTCTCTTCTCTTTCCAAGCATCCATGGAATTCCCTAAACTCCCATTTCTCTTTTCTCTCTCTCTTTCTGGAAAAGAAACAGATCTTCTCACAGGATCGACTGACTTAGAAGTTTTATCACAAGTATAATCTGATAACATTTTAACTTTCTTATTAAGTGCCTTCTCCATCTCAGAAGCAGATGCATGCAACTCCCTGTTGCTCTTTCCATTCATACTGGTAGCAGAACCCTCTTTAGGAGGTAATCTAGGCGCCACCGAACCTAGTTTACCGGAATCAAGATTTCTCTTCACTTTGGATGAGCCCACAGATCTATCTGAGATCCCAAACTGCTTCCTTGCCTTCCCTGCTGATTCTTTCGAATCAGCTACCATACAATCTCTCTGAGAACGCTTGTCCTCTACATCACCAGATCTATTGTGATTATTATCAGACCCAGGTCCCTCAGCATTCTTCTCACGTTCACTAGATCTTTCTTGTTGTATTTTTCTAAAAGCCTCGAGGGATGAAGATAGTATCTCTGCCCTACGCGGTGAAGTTGTAATTCGACGGACCTGCTCTAGGTGTAAGAGAGAAAGACCATCAATTGAAAACGGAAACATACACCCAGCAGTAGATACTGCAGTCAATTTGTATATAGCATCATTTAACAGCATAATAATGCGGGAGGAACCAATCAGATTTCTGATGAACCAAGGGAAAACTAGTGCACGGACAACATATCATCAACGTAACATAATTTATGTCATAGATAACATTAGCACCGCACGAGAAATTGCTTGACTGTGTACTACTTCAATGTGATTCAAGACTTCCTTGAAAGAAAGATAGAAGCATTTGTTTTAGCAAATAGACAACTGGATATGACCATTATCTGTTCCACACATCCCTGCATGCTTCTCATGGTTCTCAATTTATAGAAAACGACAAGTGACGACAGTAAACCGAAAATTGAAGGTGGGCAATCTGTTCGTGCTTAAAATCTGATTGATAACATGTAAAGAATCACAACAGATATTTATTATCACTATGCATTTTGAACAGATAAGAGAGTATTATGGTAAAAGATAAATTCTGGAAATTCTAGATGTTAACTTCTTTTAAGGCTCTTAAACTAATTTGTTTAAACATAAGACACCTACTCCCCTTCTCACTCCATCTCGATAGTCCAGTACCTTGCGGTATCCCATGCCGCATCATACGAGATTATTCTCGACAAACGGTTATGCTGTTAAAGATCAACCAAAAATTAGGATCTCAAGTTTCGAAATCCACTGCGATATAGATCCACCTAAATGAGTAAAAGATGATCCAGATTTCAATATGTCCCAATACCATTAGCAGAAGCCATTCATTATTACAGTGACGAGAGAGAGAATTAAGTTCAGGAAGAGGCATGAGTATCAATATCTACCAGATTTGACGGCTTAGCATAGATAGAAAAACAATAAGAAGGCCTCTATTTTCTGTATTTCTTCCAGTTACACAACTATTTGTTATTGATGAGGGTTGAGAAAAAATTAACACAGTAAGGAAGTAAAATAAAAATTCTCAAAATCTAAACTTTCAAATATCCAAATTTACAAGATTGCGTGTAGGCATAAAAGGAGCTAGAGTGCTGACCTCCCATGAGAGGGCATGTGGTCTGCGATGATCAGAATTCATTAGTAATGGTGCACCATCAATACCGTGAGACGTGGACCTTTTCAATTTCTCAAACTTCTCAAGTCTAGACTTTAGTTCTCTGAAGTCTGCTGCAGCTTCTTCTAGAACAAGATTGGCCTCTTTCATTTGCTCAAGATCACATTCAAGTTCACAGAGAAGATAGAGTTCATCTACAGCCCTGTTGAGGTTTTCAAATAGAAAGCACCACAGGCGTTCTCTGAATCTTTCCTTGCTTTCATCTGTCACGTCTAAGTTGATATCATCTGCATCTTGGGTATGCCGAAGATCATCAGAATTTACTTCCTCTTTTATATCTGTGGATTCTTCAGCAGAAGCTTCGAAGGTAGATTTGCCAACAAATCCACATTCAATACTCTCAGGTGGTAGTGTTTCAGAATAAAGGGTACCTGGCCCCATGCTTGAAGCTGAATCAGTTACAGGTGCTACAGGAATGTCAGAATGATCTGGTTTAGGTTCAAATATAGCTTCCTTCTGCATCGCCTCCTCTTCATATACTGGGCAAATACTAAATTCCCCAGAAGGATCAACTGCGACATCATTTTCAGGCTTCAAACATTCATGATCTACCACAATACGTGAAAATGTAGTATTTTGAGCAACAATTTGCTCGCAAGAAACCTGCTCTTTAACATCTTCTGAAGCAACCTCCTCGCAGATTTCTCGCTCGGATGTATTTTTCGTAGAAAAAGACTGACAATCCGGAAGAACCCGATCCTCATCAATTCTTTTATCAACAAAGTTTAGCTCCGCGGGATCAATTGAAACGACACATGGAATAGAATCTCCAGTTTTGCCAGTATTTATTGAAACCACACTGTGAATTTCAGTCCCACCAAAACTTATTCCAGCATCAGAAGTTTTCCCATAATGTACCAGAGTTCCCTCATCCAAATCACCCCACTTGATTTTTGGAAGAACACTATTCTTACGGGAGTGATCCTGATCAACAACTAATTTGTAACAAGAATCTGAAGTATCTGGAGCAGAAACATGAAATGAATCTATGTTCTCATCTTGACGAACAGCACATGTATGAAGGTGATGATCAACTGCCTTGTCTTCAGCAGAGGTAGAAGTGGGATTTGAAACATTATTGACATCATGTACCACACTATCTTTACGTGTATTTGAAGGGTGGCTTTCAATTACATTCTCGGAGTTATGAGCCAATAACATCTTGCTTTGAGTTTTAGAACTCTGTTTCCTCGAAAGCTCTTTACTTTGACTATTTTGCGATGACTTCAAATTGCTTCTGTGTTTCTGGATAATCAGTTCAAGGAATGATTCAAAATAAGAAAGTGTAACAAAACAAAATCGAAAAGAAAAGAATCGTAACAATTGAAAATACCAAAAGAGAACCATGATATGTTTAGCAAAAGAAGGGGTACGCGGCATTGAAAAAAGCATCTCAGTAATGTCGCAGGGAAAAGTTAAGGACCGACGCAAGAACTACAATCACGAATCAAATAGTGCAGGAAAGAATCGTTACAATCAAAACGCTAGCGCAACTGGAAATGGTACTAGATTCTTAACTCAATGTTAAGAAAACATCAGGACTGACACCAATACTTGTAAAATCCTCTTCCAGACATCTTCCCTAACACGAAACGAATTCTCGTATTTCGACAATATCTCTCTAACCCATTCCACTTCTCCACATGGTAATCAACCAAACAAACAAACTCAATATCAATTCAAAACACACACAAACAAAACAATAGCTTCACAAACATCACCATACACCAAAACACAAAATAATAACAAATAGTAAAAGCTCATAAATTCAAAAAAAGCATAATCAAATTCAGTTCAAAAATCAAAACAGGAAAATTAATTATTTGACCTCTTCAATTAAAAAAGGAGTACCTTTTTGACTTGCATCCATCCAGAACCACCCTGATCATCTCCTCCTTTACTACTTTCCATTTTATACTCAAAAAACACAGATAAAAATTTTCCTCAAAAAGTCATCATTTTTGAAAAAATAAAAAAATAAAACTTCATCGGCGCACGACATCAACAGTCACTGTACGAACCCAGATAAAATTTAAGGCCTGGAGCAATACTTGTGCTGATAAACCGATGAACTGATTAAGATTTTTTGAGAAAATGTTGGGAGAAGAAAAAATAAATAAATTGATAAGAGTTTTATTAATCCCTTTCTTTTTTTCTTTTTCTTCTTTCTCTCTCTTCTTTTTTTTTTTAAAAAAAAATTGTTTTTAATTTTTAAATATGGCGAGAAGAATTTAAAAACAGTAATTTAAAAGACGTGTAAGAAAGAGGACGAAGGTGGGCTTT
Source organism: Misopates orontium (assembly GCA_946800315.1). Classification (NCBI taxonomy): domain Eukaryota; kingdom Viridiplantae; phylum Streptophyta; class Magnoliopsida; order Lamiales; family Plantaginaceae; genus Misopates; species Misopates orontium. The sequence continues at coordinate 9,814,155 of OX326953.1, read as the reverse complement.
ATCTCTTTTGACAGATCTCTCCTTACTATTTTCTTCTTATTACTTTTATGCCCCTGCTTCACATTTGCCACCAACAACTTCTAAATTTTGAAATCACTTTTATTCACTTTTTTTTTTGTTTAAAATCACTTAAATTGATTTTGGACAAGGCAGATATACTAAAAATTTAGTTAAAATACTAATTTAAGTATTTGCAATAATTAACGAGAAGCAACTTTTGTCTCCTTTTTCGTTTAAAAAAATCATAAATTTAAAAGCATTTTGTGAAGCACCATAAATCCTACTTATGCTACTTGTATATTTTCTGTCTTTTTAAATAAACGGTAGCAAAAGTGAAAAACAATACTTATGTGGGTCCCAACAATCAATTAGCCACTTTTAATAAGCATGGGTAAGCTACCACCAGTTGTTGACGTTTGGTTACGGAAACACCCCCACAAATTCCAAGAATTACAAAAGATCTTAAGAAAAAATACATTGCATGTCACATAATCCTGGCAGCAACAATGCAATTAAATTAATATAAAAATCTTATTGATTGCGAAACCGAACATGGTAGGTCAACTCAAATTCTAATATATATATATATATATATATATTAAGAAAAAGTGAAGATGCGTTAAATATCAAGGGTGAGAGAGATTAGGGCCTGAGGTTGATTGAACTGAACTCAAATAAATGTTGAAATTAATCCAAGTAAAGAATTAAATGCCACACTCTTGAAAGGTAAATGCAAAATTACAAAAAAATGAATAAAACAGGGACAGTAAAAACATAACTTCCAGCTCAAGATCAGCTAATGGCCAAAAGATCTATGTAAAAAAAGGCAAAAATGGTAAAAAGAAAATCCCATCTAAAATTGCCGCTTAGCTCAAAATATAAGTTAATTTTTGACCTTTTTATACATGGAACTCTTTCATTTTTTCAGATAACATAACAAGCTGTTTTTTTTTTACCAAATCCAGTTCAAGAATCAAAGATTAATTGATTATTTTGAAACTTGAGGAATATAATTTGACCCTTTTGGACACATTAAAACATTAATTTTATTACAAAAACTTTTTTCCACTAAAAAGCATGACAACTGTGTTATACCAAACCCATTCACGAATCTTACATGTGTTTGATGCCCTCTTGCCCATTCATCTCAAAACTTCCACCAAATCTATCTTCATATATAGCACACAATTGTTTATGTTTGTTCTTGAGTTCTTTATTTGCATCTTAAATCTCAAACGAGTTAAAAAAAAGAGTTAGTTCTTGCTGTTGTTGGCACTGAAAGAAGCAATCTTTAGCTTTATTTTTGCTATTAATGGAGGATTTGTGATCTCTGAGGTAAATTCTCAGCTGGGTTTTTTAATTTATTGAGAATTATTTCTTGTTTTGGGTGGTGTTTCTTCATTAATGCTTTGTTACATAGTAAAGTTTGGATCTTTATTGTTGTTTTGTGTATAATAATAGCTTTACTGAGCGGGAAAGAGTTTTTTTTTTCTTTTTTCTTTTTGGGAGTTATTTTGAGATATTAAATCTAATCAATTGTGTGGTAGCTTTGCTTGTAATACTGGCCATTTGCCTTAGAAACAAAGAAATGGCATACTTTTACAGAAATGTAAATAGTTTCTTTTGCGAGTTTATGCTTTCATTCTAAAAATTCAAAAAAAGGAAAATATTTGAGTTCTATGGTCCAATTTTACCATTGTCAGAAAGGTATCTGTTTTATTATGTTGCGTTTATTTTGTAAATGAATATAGATTATTGGTGCTTAGGAAGCATATTGATATCAAGGTAAACACTTCCTTTTTTATATGATATAGATGTATATAAGATTACCAAAGCAAAGAGATGTTACTGGTTAAAAGTTATGTAGTGAGTCATTTATGGGTTTTTTTTCTCGTGCTTCTCATAATTATGCTTCTGGGAAATGCTGAAGTAGCCATGTAATAATGTTAAGTGTTAATTGATATGTCTTTGTTTGATTCGTTCTCTTTTTCTCTTTCGTAGAGAATTGACTGAGTTGCCATTGAAGTTCTCGTAGTTGATTGCTAATGGGATTTCCGGCCTCACTTTTGGTCTTTCTGGTCTTTATCCCTGCGATTTTTGCACAGACGTCGGAAGAGGCTAGACTAGTCATTGACACAAGTACTACCATTGCTGAAACGGATGCTAATTATATTTGTGCCACTATTGATTGGTGGCCCAAAGAAAAGTGTAATTACAATAGATGCCCATGGGGATCGTCATCTTTGCTAAATCTTGTAAGACTATATATCAATGAAGTAGTTGATTGAGCTTTCTAATAATTCTGCCGCAGAGGCATTTCCTCGTCGTATCTTTCAATAATTACATGAAAGAACTCACTATATATATGATTTTCTTTGATTTTTTCTTTTATCAGAACCTATCTCATCCTTTCCTAGGCAATGCCATTCAAGGTTTGTTATAATTCCCACTTTTCATCTGCAGAGTTTGTTTGTTTGCTGTACTTATATTGTCTTATATAAGTTTTTATTCCATTTTGCTGATCTATAGCTTTCAAGCATATGAGATTAAGACTCGGCGGTTCGTTGCAAGATCGAGTACTATATAGTGTAGGAAATCTAAAGTCTCCTTGCCAAGATTTTAAGAAGGAAAAGGGTGGGTTGTTTGGATTTTCAATGGGATGCTTCCACATGGATAGGTGGGATGAGCTGAACAACTTTTTCAAGAAGACAGGGTAAGATCCAATTTCTGTTGTTGGTTATGTTTCTTTCATATGTTTCTAGCATGTAAGCATATATGTGATCTCAAGACTATAGAGAAACTTTAAAATGCTACCACATTAATATATTAAAGGGCTTGGATCCAAGAGATTATTAAATCGCGTAGTTCCGTAACTAATAGATTAGGCAACTGATTAGACCACCTTGGGCAAACATCTGATCTTGGTTATAGTGATGCAGTGAAAGATTTGGTGGTATGATCTTCCTACAGGTTACTGCGTGCTCGTTATAGAGACCATGATGCGTATTTTCAACTTCTGATAAAATGGCCAAATTACCTTATTGAGAAAACTTTTGGAAGATCTAAAATGTAGTTAAAAAAGTTATTCAGTTAAGTGAAGGTCAAGGGCCAAGGGTGATAGCCTGGAGGCTGGATGGTTCGTACTTGAAGAAATGCTAATTCTTTTTGAGTCAGTCTGTCTTTTGGATTGGAAACTGAATATGGTACTTTTTGATGCTTTGTACTTTTCCATTTATTAAAGAGATCTCTGGGTGTGCTATTACCATTAATGTTTAATGAATGTACGTTATCTAAGTCGTAGGCGTCTAAATGTGCATTTTCAAGGAAGAAACACACAGTTGAAAATCGAAACATTGACTTTCATTCTGTAGTATTTAAGTTTGTTACAAGAAATCTAATTATATGTTGTTGCAGAGCTATTGTAACTTTCGGGCTTAATGCACTTCATGGAAGGCACCATATTCAAAGGGGAGCTTGGGGAGGAGATTGGGATCCAAGCAATGCTCGTGATTTCATTAATTACACGATATCCAAGGAGTATCACATCGATTCCTGGGAATTTGGTTAGAGAATTTAGACTAGTCCTCGTGTTTCATTCAAAGTTTTTGTGCTTTGGAAACTATAAAGTTTATTAGCTTACCATTTCATTCCATTTCCCAGGTAACGAATTATGTGGTAGGGGGATTGGTGCTAGTGTTGGTGCAGAACAATATGGAAAAGACTCAATCCGGCTAAATGCTATGATTGATGAATTGTACTGTAACATCCAGCAAAAACCTCTTCTCTTGGCACCAGGAGGGTTCTATGATAAGTCGTGGTTTGATAAGCTACTTCAAGTCTCGGGTCCACATGTAGTGAATATTATGTCGCATCATTTGTATAACTTGGGTCCAGGTTAGTATTCCTGTTAACCACTAACAAACTGTTATTGTCCCATTAGTAGTCAATCATTTTTATTTTTTATTTTGGCTAAAGTCAGTACCTTTATGTCCTCATGTTACAGGAAATGACCGCAATCTCGTGAGCAAAATTCTAAATCCTAGTCACTTGGATAAGCCATCAGTTACGTTCGGTAATCTTACATCAACAATGGAAGGGAATGGCCCTTGGGCTTCTGCTTGGGTTGGCGAATCAGGGGGGGTCTACAACAGTGGCGCTAAGGACATATCTAACACTTTTGTGAACAGCTTCTGGTAAAATATGAAATAAACTCTCCTTATAATTTCTAGATATTGAATCTTCTTCCTAACAATATTTAATATTCTAGTATGCTTGTTTTTTGTTGGATTACCAAAATTTGCGTTTGTTATGAAGGTATCTCGATCAACTTGGGATGGCAGCTAAGTACAATACGAAAGTGTATTGCAGGCAGACTTTGATTGGTGGATTTTACGGGCTTCTTAATGAAAGTACTTTTGTTCCAAACCCTGATTATTACAGGCAAGAATTATGAAGGTGTTTTATGATAGTTTGCTACTGAAAATTCTGATCAATATCTTATTAAACCTTTTTCATGTTAACTATTTGTGGCAAAATAGTGCTTTACTCTGGAATCAACTCATGGGAAAAGGAGTGTTTGCTGTTAATAGTGATGCCTCTTCTTTGCGGGCTTACGCACATTGCTCAAGGGAAAGAGTAAGTACTCTACCATTACAGCTATTTAGCTTTGTTATTTCACCTCCGGCCTCCTCCGCTCCCCTTTTAGTGGCATGGTGTCATTTTCATCTTTTTTGAAAGTTCTGGTTACATCTTTTTCGAAGCTGTATTCTGTTCCCATTTACTACAAATTTACTAATATCATACTCTTTCTTTTCTTATTTCAGGCTGGTTTGACCATGCTTTTGATCAATTTAAGCAATCAAACTCTGTATAATGTCGACATTCAATCCGGTGGAAATACAGAAGTTTCTGTAAACAAAAGGAAGTCTTTTGCACACGGTCTTAAGAGATCGGTTTCATGGATTGGCAACAGAGCATCAGACGAAAAGTTATTCCGCGAGGAATATCACTTAACTCCCAAGAATGGGAATCTTCAAAGTGAAATCATGTTGTTAAATGGACAGCCACTGCAGCTGACGGTAAAGGGAGAGATCCCACGTTTAGTTCCAGTCTTTCGGGATCTAACTTCTCCGCTAACTATTGCTCCTTTATCGATCAAATTTATCGCGTTTCCCAACTTCAGAACTCCGGGGTGCAAGTAAAATTTGTTCATCAGTTCATGTCACTGTTGTCTGATTAGCTAGTTGTTATAAACAACAATCATGGTGCTATAGAAAGTGAAAGTCATACTTAAGCTGTAAATCTGTTTCTAAAAGTTTTTTTGAACAAATAATGCAAAGTTGCGGATGAGTATGTTAAACATGTGAGTCTGGAATAATTGGTTAAGTATCTGTTGTTTAATTTTTAAATCTTCTTATGTGGTATTTTGTATCTAGGGAAATAACATCAAACTCCCAATAGTATATTTCATTTCGCAAAGCACCCCCAACTTTTTTTTTTTTTAAATTTGTTCCCAACCTCTAGGGAAATGTGTGAGTTGTCCTCCGGTAATCAATCCAGCAAAATATATTTGTTGAAAGTTCATTTTAGCCAGATTTTAAAGCGTAAATATGGGGTACATCTGGATTTTTACCTAGTTTTACTAAAAAGCTATTTTCCCCTTCAATTTAGTCTAAATCATCAAAATTAGTGTTAGAAACTTAATTATCAAAAATTAAGATCTTAAAATAAAAATATATAACAAAATTGATGGGATAAACATGGTATTTTCTTGAAATTGAGGTAAGATCGAGATGAACTCCAATTTAGGCTTTTAATTAATGTAAAAATTAATTTTTCAAGGCCCTCTGCCAAAAAATTAATCTAAGGGTACTTTGTACATTTTCAAATATTTTCAAGGGCCTTGCACATTTCTAAATATTTTGAAGGGCAAGTTCCCTTTAAGAAAAATTTTAAAAAAATGAAAAGGGTTTTAAGTGGTTTGAGAGGTTTTGATGTCTTTTTTTCCCTTCGTGTCGTCAACTAATGGATATAAAGTATTTGGTTTTTGATTATTACATAATGGAAAATTCTGCTAGTTTGCTAACTTTGCTTCCATTGTCTTTGCATCCACGACATAGCTAATGTCCGTCCATTCAAACATCATGAACATAATACTCAACGTATAGAGAAATATGAAGAATTAAGAACTAACATAGATGATCACAGTAGAAAGGTGTTTATTGTGATGATGAACCGGAGATACGAACTTGAAGCATATCGTTCCCATTTTCACGTTGTTCCTCCAGTATTTTCCTTGCTGAATCCGCGACATAAGGGCCCGATTCATGGACCTCGATTATTTCCAGAGTTGGAATTTCTCCGATATCAGAAGAGATCTTTCGGATTGAAGAACAATATCGGATAATGAGGTGTTGGAGTCTTGGAAAACTGGTTTGATCGGCTCTCCAATGAATCAAATTCAGGTCCTCAAGTAGCAAGAACATTAGCCGGTCGAACTCTCCTTCACATGGCTCCCAGTCAGGGTCCTCGAAGGTACTGTTTCGCAATTTGAAAATCTCGAGATTGGGCAACATTCCTATTGTGTTCATACATGTCGGAAGTATTTGACAAAAGTTCAAACTCAACTTTTTAAGAGAAGGTGGGTAAACGAGGTCGGACAAGAAAGTGTGCGTGTGGGGTGAAAAAGCAGTGGAGCATTTGAGTGTTTCGAGATTATGTAACCACGTTAGATCTCTAACGATGATGGAATCTGAGTCGCTGTCATAGGAAATTCCCAACTTTTTAAGGTTTGGAGTTGTTTCTAGGACCCTATCCAAATGGGAGATTGTTACATTGTACAGACTTTGTAAGTTTTCTTGAAGATCAAAACTTTTCATACTTTTGATAAAAAACCGCCCTGGAAAAGCGATGAACTTGACATGTCTCAACTGTGGGAAATTAAATATTTCGCTTGTTACCTTGCTATACGTCCTCATTTCAATAATTAAGGTCTCTAGATTTATAAGTCTAGATATACGTTTCGGTATCTTAAAGACACTAGCGAAAGCAAGGTACCTTAAGTTGACAAGCAGTAAAATTTCTTCCGGGAACCGAAGGAATTCTATTTCCAAGATATCCAGCTCCCTCAACAACCGTGATGCAAGAAAAGCAGGAGATAAGATCTCCCGCGATGCAGGACCAACGCATAGAAAAGTACGAGCAAGCGACATTAGTTCCACTGAGCCGTAGATATCTCTTATGCTGTACGTTGTGTGGACACTCACACGTCGCATACATAGTGTGTCTTTTGGGGTGTTGTGAATTTGCCTATTCTTGACATAAAGGAACTTCTTTTCCCGAGCCTTCTTCACACACAAGTCTCTCAAGAGATCGTGTATACCATAAGTTTTCACTTTTCCATTTATCTCTTGTTTACGAATAAATATTAGATTTCTGTCGACGAGAGCCTTTAAATATACCTCTGCAACCTCTTCTGGGCTTTTGTTTTCGATCGGTCTCATAAATCCCTCTGCAACCCACATCCAGATGAGTTTTGAGGCTTGAATCTTGTAATCTTCTGGGAAAGCACTCATGTAGAGAAAACATGGTTTCAAATGATGAGGCAAATGATTATAGCTCAAAGATAATATCCTCAACCACTGCTCGTCTTGAACAGTGGAGCTTGCATCTTTTGCTACTTGCTCCCAGGAATCTTTCGTTCTCTTGGTATGTGACAGTATGCCTCCAATCACATGAATGGCAAGAGGGAGTCCTCGACAATTGTTTGAGATTTTTATGCCGAGTTTTTCCAATTCAGGAGGACAAGTTTCCTCACCATAAACCTTCGATTTGAGAAGCTCCCAACTATCATCCTCATTTAGAAGATGCATCTGATGGTGTGAGCTCTTCGGATCCATATAAGTAGCCACACTAGCTTCCCTGGTTGTCAGAATGATCCGACTTCCATTGCGCTCATTTGGAAAGAACTTCTTCACGTCGTCCCAAGCCTTTGGATGCCACATATCGTCCAGCACAACTAGATATCTCTGTCCCATTAATTTCTGATGCAAAGTAACTCCCAATTCATTATCTTTCTTTTGAAGTATCTCATCATTAAGCTTCCCAACTAAGCAACCTAGTAGACCTAGTAACATCCCACGCACACTATAGTCTTGCGATATCGTTATCCATGCAAGAACATGAAAACAGGATGCAACAGAAGGATCATCATAAATATTTTGAGCAAGAGTAGTCTTACCAATACCTCCCATCCCAACTATTGGGATGATTTCAAGTTTTGATGACCAGTCAATGACTCGATCCTTTAAGTGGCTCAAGTCTTGTGTACACCCAACGAATATTTTCTTGGGATTTGGATCACTCCTTGATGAAACATTAGATGATTCGCCGCACAACATCTGAACCCCATGATCCATGATCTTCATCATCTCTTCCTTTGCATAATCAAATTCTTCAATTACTTTCTGCATGTCTGGAGGGGAAACTATGATCCAATGACCCCAACGACGATCCGAAGAAACTTGATCAGCGATGTGGGATTCAATAATATCTTCTGCACTTTGTGCTGCATCTCTGATCTTATCCTCCAAACTGTTTATGGTCTCTTCACTTACTACTGCTGCAAAATTTTCGAAGTAATCTCTCAGAGAAATGGCTTTTTGCAAGAGTGATTCGATTTGCGGTGTCCTATTGGAATCAAGAATCCAAGGTTGGTGAAGATCAAAGTGCAGGATTTGGTTCAGAAGTTTTATAAGGGGTTCTAGATTGTAAGCCATGTCCTTGATCTCTCTCACTCTCACTAGCAGAAAGTTTTCAACACTTGTATAAGTTTTTTCTTGTTGCTGTATGGTTTGTAATTATACTCATAATGTTTTCCCACTTGACTTGCATTTTGTCATCACGTAAGATTAATTAATGATTCTCTAGTTTTAAACATTGGCTACCATTATTAGTTAACCCTTGTTGACTTGTTTGTTTGTACTTGTGAAGAGAATATGTCCAAAGTTGTGTTTGGTTGTTCTGTTCCAAATCATATTTTTTTAGTGAGTAATGTTTTTATTGATTAGAGTGAAACTAAAAGCAATTGCAAGCTTCAGCCAGTTGCTGTCTTATAGGAGAAGAGTTTTGATATATTAGTTTTTATATATTTTCATGTTAAAAAAACACACACAGTATTATTGTTGAATTAACAACATTACCAAAAAAAGAACGTTCACCCTGTTGTTTCTTTAACTAATTTAATGAGAATACTTTTACGCAAAAAAACAATTCCCCATATAAAATAGCTCGTTATAACATTTCGTTTCTGCTATAAACATACTTTTCAGTTTTCAGTGTAATTACAACTAGAACAATCAAAACTGTAATCCTAATTGATTGGGGTAGGCTATATGAATCAAACAACAATCACGTAAAGCCAAGCATGTGAATTCTCCTCCTCCACTAGTTTTGGTTGAGTACAACGCCTTCACTTACATTTTTAAATCTCATTCACTTCATATGACTTCCATTAGTTAAAAATTTGAAATCAGAAAAATAGAATTAAGATGTTCAGCATGAATAATTGAAAATTCTTTAAGTCTCCAAGATGATTTTCAAGCTCCCAACTCAACCTTTGCAGATCATCTCTTTGCAGTTTTCCATCTCTCAATTTTGTCTACTCCTTAACCTGCTGAGACAAGAACATGTTTGTGTCAATCAAGTGGTTGGACTAATTTATTTTTCATTATTCCCATGCGGTTAAATGATTATTCAAACTTTTGCGGACTTATCAATAATGACTTTTCAAACTCAAGTTTCTAATTGTTTCCTTGAAACTTTTCGGTTTTTGATTATATAGAAACAAAATATTCAAGTAGTAACAATTGTAACAAATGGAAGAGCAAGCAGATGATTACCGATCACCTGGATAGGCATGCATTAATCGTGATGATGAACCGGAGATTCGAACTTGAAGCACCTCGTTCCCATATTCACATTATTCCTCCAGTATTCAGTTTTAAACCGGAGAGTAGAACGCACATTGCTCAAGGGAAAGAGTAAGTACTCTACCACTAGATTCGGCTTTGTCATTTTACCTCCCTCCTCCTCAACACCCTTTTTAAATTAATTGGGATAGTGTCATTTACACCCCTGAGGTTTGGTTTAACTACATGAACTTCTCATTTGACTATTTATATGACAGTTAAAAGAGCATTACACATAGACTGTACTAAACTTAAAGTAATTACATAGGCAAACCATGAAGTTTTGGAAAAATTTCCAAATGAGCCTCCTATTTTTTTAGCATTTTTTAAAGTTTTAGGGGTGTCTGTGTAGTTATTCAAAATATTAAGGAGAGTATACATGTAATTATTTCTTTTGAAAGTTCTGCTTCCATCTCTTTTGAAGTTGTATTCTTTCCCATTTTCTACAAATTTACTAATATTATACATACGTTTTTCTTCCTTATTTCAGGCTGTTTTGACCATGCTTCTGATCAATTTTAGCAATCAAACTCTGTACATTGTCGACATTCAATCCGGTGGCAACACGGGATCGAGTTTCTGTAAACAAAAAGAAGTCTTTTGCACACGGTCGGTTTCATGGATTGGCAACAGAGCATCAGATGAAAAGTTATTCCGCGAGGAATATCACTTAACTTCGAAGAATGGGAATCTTCAAAGTGAAATCATGTTGTTAAATCGACAGCCACTGCAGCTGACGGAGAAGGGAGATATCCCACGTTTGGTTCCAGTCTTTCGTGATATAACTTCTCCGCTAACTATTGCTCCTTTATCAATCAAGCTTAGTGCCTTTTCCAACTTCAGAACTCCAGGGTGCAAGTAAAATTTGTTCATCAGCTCATGCCACTGTTCTCTGATTAGTTAGTTAGTAGTTATATACAACAATCATGGTGTTTTTGTGGCTATAGAAAGTGAAAGATATACTTAAGCTGTAAATCTGTTGCTAATGTATTTTGAAATAAATTTTAATCCAAAGTTGCTGATGAATATGTTACACACACATCTGAGTCTGGAATAATTGGTTATGTATATCTGTTGTTCAAATTTCTAAATCTTCTTTTGTGGGAATTTAATTTTTGTTATCAACTCATGGATATAATTACACAAAGTAAATGACTTTTGATTATTACAGAATGGAATTGAAAAATTCTTCTGATTCTCCATCACTTTCCATGATGGAATTTACTTTATAATGTTTGAATGGATGTTTTGATAACTTTAGAAGGCCAGAAAAGAAGAACGTACGTTGAGAAAGTTCCATGGTTATCCAAATTCAAACATTCATTTACAAATTCTACGACTACGTAATTTTAGTATTACATGATTATAACTAATTTAAGGTCTTGCTCAAGAACAAGTGGAAGAGTAGTTGATCACGTACCAATGTGATCATGGTCGTGATACACCGGAGATGCGAACTTGAAGTAGATCGTTCCCCAGTTCACGTTGTTCCTCCAGTATTTGCATCGCTGAATTCACCACATTAAGGCTCGATATGTCTACCTCGATTAATTCTAGTGTTGGAATTTCACCCAAATCGGTAGAGATCCCCTCAGCTGCAGAGCATCCTCGAATAATCAGGTGTCGCAGTCTCGGAAAATTGTTCTGATCACCCTTCCAGTTAACCAGATTCAGGTTCTCAAGTAGCAAGTACTGCAATTTGTTGAATTCGCCTTCACATGGCTCCCAATGAGGGTCCTCAAAGGTACATTTTTGCAATTTGAGAACTTCGAGATTTGGCAACAAGCCTATTGCATTCATACTTGTTGGCAGTATTGTACATTTGCTCAAGTTCAAATTTATGAGGAAAGGAGGGAAAATGAGGTTGAACAAGAAAGTTTTCGCGTTGGGTGACAAATCGGTGGAGCATTTGAGTCTTTCGAGTTTATGTAAACAGCTCAGATCTCTAACCATGATGTCTGCGAAACTGCTACATTTTATTCCTAGTTTCTTTAGATTTGGGGCGCATCTCAGAACTTCTTGAATGTTGTGTACTGTTGTAGACAGACTTTGCAGGTTTTCTTGAACTTTGAATCTTCCCCACCTACTAATACTGCAAAGCTGCCAACCACTTATGCACTTGAGGTGTCGTAAGCGTGGCATGTCAAATACATCGATAGTAACAAGGGGTAATGTTGTCCCTCCTGTCGACCGAACAATTAAAGTCTCTAAATTCTTGAACATGTATATGTATCGAGGGAAATTGTGGTCACAGGGGCAGGCCAGGTACCTTAGGTTAACAAGCCGTAGTATTTCTTCTGGAACTTTACGGAATTGTATTTCCAACACATCCAACACCCTCATCAACAGTGGGTTGAAAGAGAAATGAGACAAGATTTGCTGTGTTGTGGGACCGGTGCATAGAAAAGTACGAGCAATCGAAATTAGTTTTGTTGAGAGGTGAGTATCTCTGATACGATATGATGTATGAACACTCACACGATGCAGATAAGTTGCGTCTTCTGAAGTATCATGATTCGGCTTATAATTGACGCAGAGAAACTTTTTCTGACGGGCCTTCCCCACAGACAGATCCCTCAAGAGGTCATGTATCGCGCATGTTTTTACTTTCCCATTTGTCTCTTGTTTAACAACAGAAATGAGATTTCTGTCAATAAGAGCTTTTAAGTATACCTCCGCAGCCTCTTCTTGGCTTTTGCTTGCAATTGGTCTTAGAAATCCCTCCGCCACCCACAGCCTGATGAGTTTTGAGGCTCTAATCTCATAATCTTCAGGGAAAGCGCTCACGTAGAGGAAACATGGTCTCAGATGATGAGGCAAACGATTATAGCTCAAAGATAATATCCTTGAGAACTGCTCATCTTTATCAGCTATGCCGGAGCTTACGTTGTTTGCTACTTGCTCCCAAGACTCTCTTGTTCTCGTTGTATGTGAGAGTAATCCTCCAATTAAATGGATGGAAAGAGGGAGTCCTCGGCAACTGTTTGCGATTTTTATGCCAAGTTTCTCCAACTCAGAAGGGCAAGTTTCTTCACCATAAACCTTTGATCTAAGAAGCTCCCAACTATCATCCATGTTTAGAAGATGCATTTGGTGGTGTGAGCTCTTCAGATCCACATAAGTAGCCACATTAGATTCTCTGGTCGTCACAATGATCCTACTCCCGTTTTGCTCGTTTGGAAAGAATTTCTTCATGTCATCCCAAGCCTTTGGATGCCACATATCGTCCAGCACAATTAGATATCTCCTACCCATTAATTTCTGATGTAAAGTTAGTTTTAGTTGATCATCTTTCTCACGAAGCATTCCATCGTATGCTCTCCAATTAGGCAACGTAAAAGGCCTAGGAGAATCCCACGCAAACGGTAGTCTTCTGATATTGTTATCCAAGCACAAACATCAAAATGGGATACAATAGAGGGATCATCATATATATTTCGAGCAAGAGTAGTCTTCCCAATACCTCCCATCCCAACAATTGGAATGATTTCAAGTTTTGACGACCAACAAGTGACCCGATCTTTCAACTGTGTCAAGTCTTCTGTAAATCCCACCAAAATTTTCTTGGTATTTGGATCACGAGGTGAAACTGCAGACGTTCCTCCGTGCAAAAGTCGTACCCCCTCCATGATCTTCATCGTCTCTTCCTTTGCAGAATCAAATTCTTCGATTACTTTCTGCAAGCCTGGAAGGATAATTGTGAATCTCCGACTCCAACGACTCGTAGAAACTTGATCATCGATGTGGCGTTCAATAAATTCTTCTGCACTTAGTACTGCATTTCCGATTTCATCCTCCAAACTGTCTATGCTATCTTCAGTAACTCCTCCCGCGTAATTTGCTAGAGTATCTCTCAGGAAAACGGCATTTTCCAAGAGGGACTCAATCTGCGGTGTCTTATCGGGATCAAGAATCCAACGTTGGTGTTGATCAGGGTGCAGGACTTGGTCTAGAAGTTTTATAAGCCGTTCTAGATTGTAAGCCATGCCTTGATATCTCTTACACTCACTAGCAGCAAGTTTTCAGAGTAGAAAAAGTTTTTTCTTGTATGATTTACTTAGTGCATAATGGTATTTAACACTTCTGTCAATTAATTTTCAATAAGGCCCTGAATGGTTCCTTTTTTCTTTCGTTCACGTTTCATTCCCAGTTGACTTGTACTTGTCCGCGTATAAGATAGATTCATGATTCTCTAATTTTATATATTAGATATCATGATCATGACTTGGTTTCTTCTTTATTTCTTGTTCCATTTAACCATATATCTCGTTCAGATATCTCCAGTTGTCTTTTAGTACTGTTTCTTCATAGAATAATTGTTTTATGCATACTCATTGTTGTAATGCTCTTCATACACATCTAATCCATTAATTTTGAATCTTCTTTTTTCTTCTTCTTTACTTACACATATATTTTGGGTTAGTTTGATTCGAAATTATGTTTTTTGATGTAACTCTGGTCAGTTTTAAATGAGAATAGTGCTTGAAAAATCATTTCAAGACACATGTGGGATACGATTGGTAAATAGTTTTATTGGGATTTGCTAATGAATTATAGTTGCTTATATTATTCCAATCTATGCGTGCTTTTGCATTGTGCCTTCTAATCTATTGATTTGTGCGAGATGCCCCCTAACCTATTGATTTGGTCTAGAAGTTTTATAAGGGGTTCTAGAGTTTACACACAGCAAGTGAGTAAGAAAAAGGGCATGTATCACAGTTGTGTGCAAGCCTATATACTGCTATACGTGTTCACATTCGTTGAGCATTGAGTTGATACAGGCTCAACATTAACCATAAAGCCTGTTTCTATCAGTTTTCCATGCTTGGTATTGGTGGTGGTGGTGGTTGTTGGGCCTTGGGAGTTAAAGGAAGAGACGAGGCGGTCGAAAAATTGTCGAGGTTGGGATTGGGGAGTGGGGATACAGTTGGGCTGAAGCTTTTCACTGCCATGCAAACTGGAGGTGGTGGCAGTTGATCAGAGTGAATTTAGAAGTAATTGGTAAACTTCAGCCAGTTGCTACCTTTTAGGGGAACTCCAGTAAAACTTGTTCATTAGTTCGAGCCACTGTTGTCTGATTAGCTAACAGTTACAAACAACAATTACTTTTTTTCTTTTTTGTGGAAGTGAAAGTCATACTTAAGCTGTAAATCTGTTCCTATCGTATTTTGGATAATTGTATTGCAAAGTTGCTGATGGATATGCTACACATCTTACTTTGGAATAATTGGTACGCAAGTCTGTTATTCGAAGTCAACTGAAGTATGTATGACAACATCGTCGGGGAATCAACCTAAAACCCTCTTGTGGTTTCGAAAATCTGCACTAAACCCCATTGTGGTTTGTTAGTTGTTTAAAACCAAAGTTTCATAAACTCTGCACAAAATCCCCTTTTCATGAAACCACAAGGGGGTTCTGTGCAAAACTTTTTGAAACCACAAGGAGGTTTTGTTCAAGTTTGGGGATTTTGTGTAGAATTTATGAAACCACAAGAAGATTTTAAACAATTAACAAACCACAGGGGGTTTCCTGCAGGTTTTCCAAACCACAGGGGGGTTTTATGCATTTTCCCCCAACATCGTCTGTAATATTATCAAGTTCGGAACAATCTTGGCATATTTGAAAATTACAACAAAACTATATCTCAACATATATATAAAGTATTAAATGGCAATGTTGCTGGCTTCAAAATTCTTAAACTAAGACTATGTAGGCCAACGAATATTATCAAATTCAGACATCATCAACAAATTCCATGAAGAAATATATTATCAAATCGAGCATACATTGTCTTTGCTATCCACGAGATTGCTAATGTTAAACCAAACGTCATGAACATAATATTCGATATATAGAGAAAAAAACAAGATTTAAGAAATAATACTCAGCATGTTTAGAGTTCTTCAAGTCCTCTCCATGGCTACCCATGATAGATCATCTCTCAACAGCTATTCAAATTTCAAAACATTAACTTTTCATTGTTTTCAAGTGCATAAATGCCAGAAGAAATTAAATGGAACCTAAAGTTCACTAAATATTAAACAACAACTCAACAAAAGACCGAAACACACGAAATCGGAATATGTGGAGTTATTTCATCCACATCCTCTGAAAATTGCATAAATAGCCTTTGAAGTAGTCTGCACTAACCTGACATATATGAGGACTGTCTATATATTGTGTGTTTTAAATTTGTCTTTGTAACAATTCAAATTTTAAGAATAATATTTGTAGTGGTTTTGGATACTTAAAGATAGCCTCCGAATTCTTAAACTTCGAATAAAATTCCAAAATTACCAACATAAAATTTAAATCATACCTAAATCCTCATCCGACCAATGCCCTGGTCCAACCTTTGTCACACACCGAAAAATTGACATTATAACTATCTATGCCAATTTGTTACTTTCAAACGCACAACTTAATGCTCGAAAGATACATTTAATTTTTCGAAAACTCTAGTGTTTATGTAATTGTTGAGATTATAGATAAATAAATAAATGTCAATTCCCTCTACAAGTTTAAGCTTTAGAGAGAACGACATTTTAATTGGGCTGAGATTCAAATCTTACCGCCACCTAATTATCAAAAAATCCAATTAAAAGAACATAATATAGAAAAGAGTGTCGAAAACATAAAATTCATCATAAACATAATATTCAAAATAGAGAAAAAGAAGAATTAAGAATTAATATTCAGCATTATCCATAAGAGAAAAAGAATCAACACTCAGCATAATTGGAATTCTTCAAGTCCAAGATAGATCATCTCTCAACAAGTTTCCAACTTTCACTTCTCTTGATGACTCAAACTTGCTGAAACAAGAACTTGCTTGTGTCAATCACGTGTTCGAAAAACTTACTTTTCATGTGCAATTGACCCCCAAAAAAGAAATTTAATTTGCATATTTGCTCACCTAATACTAACAACAAAAACTAAAGACCAAAATACACGAAACCAAATGATAAATAAAGAAAAGAAAATGAGGGATTACTACGTCCACGTCTTCGGGGATTTGATTTTAATTGCAACAAAAAATTTCTTAAAATTTGAATAATTCCATAGAAGGTCATTGAAGTTTAAACTAACATGAGTCACATAACATAAACGCGCATTAGGCTAGGAGGACACAAGGCGCAACCGACGATACACTTTTTGAACATAAGCTCATCCAACCATAACCACTAGCCAACTTGCGTGTTAAAAAATATAAAAAATAAAAATTGTCATTATAATAACCATAACAATTTGTTATAGCATTATCTTGTGTATTGGTTGCACTACTACAACAATGATAACAATTGCGTCAAATATTGTTTGGCTCCAGTGATAGATTCAATTTTTCAAACCGGACTCTTTGGCTTATGATATTTGTATGACCCAAATCATTCAATTAAAAGAAGGATAGTTACAGCTACACCCCCTGAGGTTTGGTGTAATTACACATACCTCCCCGGTAATTTGCAAAATTACAAAGACCTCCCCTGAGGTTTGGGAAATTACAGGGACCTCCCCTCTAAAATTAAGGGTTGTTTGGGTGTCATTTTTCTATTACTATGCTTTTATTACACTTACATCCCTAAAGTTTGGTATATCTATAAAAATAATCTTTGATATTTGAAAAATATAAAAAATACCCAAATAATTTTCAAAACTACTATAATATTTGAAAAATATAAAAAATACTCCCAAGTAATTTTAAAACTACTATATTACTTACTAAAAATATAAAAATTATTTAGATTAAATTTTAAATTTTAATTATTTTTATTATATAAAAATACTTAATTTCATATTTTTGTTTCTCATTTGAATTTTTTGTTTATGTTTTACTCTTAATAGTCTCATGAATTTCATCATAGTTCCACATTAATACTATACCATCCTGACCACCGAATTTTCAACTTATCACAACAAAAAAGTAAGTATTTGGCAAAAGAATAACATCTTCCCCTAATCTCCAGAAAAAATAAGACAGAAAACTCAATTCCAAATTTCACCTTCTTAATAATTTTTTTTTAAAAAAAAACAACAAAAATAATCAAGATTTTCACAACACATTTTAAGAAACGAAGAATGATGACAAAATTACCAACAACATTGACAAGAGAGTTATCATCCTTGGATGTACGTGGTCATTGGTTTTAGAAAACAAGTTTTGTTGAACTTTTTGACAATGCAAGTAAGCTAAAATGCGTTGCCTTTACTGCATCTTCCAATTTTTTAGAGTTTATTTTTCTTCCAATATTCTGCAACCAAATCTCAGTGGTTATCTTCTTCTATTGCTAAAATGATTGGTAGGTTACAATTGCAAATAAAAAGACAAAAGATAGTAGTTAGTTGAGTTTGGACGGAGATTTGCTTGAGAAATTAAAATATGAAAAAAAAAAAACTAAAAGTTGAATGTTTTGATTCAAAAATGTATTTTGGATTAAAATTTTAAATTTATTTCAAATTTCAAATTTTAATTTAAACATCTTTTGAGTGAGAAAAGAAATAAATTGTGTAGTAAAGACATAATTGATTGATGTTTCATAGTGATTAATTTAAAAAAATATGATTTTGAGAAAAATAATTTTAGTATTTGTATACCTTTAGTTAGTAATATAGTAGTTTATAAAATTATTTAGAGAATTTTTTATATTTTTCAAATATCAAAAGAAATTTTTTATAGATATATTAAACTTCAAGGATGTAAGTGTAACAAAGCATAATAAGATCATACATAACACCCCAAACAACCCTTAAATTTTGTAGAGGGGAGGTCCCTGTAATTTTTCGAACCTCAGGGGAGGTCTCTGTAATTTCTCAAACCCCATGGGAGGCACGTGTAATTACACCAAACCTCAGGGGGTCTAGCTGTAATTATCCCTTAAAAGAATTTACAACAGTACTTGATGATTTGTAACACTATGTAAGCAATATTCAGTACTTTTAGGAGCATGCTCGGGTGCCTCATGATGCAACACCTCCTGCCCTTACATGTATGTGGGGCTCATATAAATGTGAGAGCAAGAGCTGGTGCATCGTGAGGTACGGAAAACTATCACGTACTTTTAAGCATTTTGAAATTGCATTATTGAGTAGTACAAAAGAAGTAGAAAAAAGTACAAATAATTTTAGGCTAAACGTACCAATGTGATTATCATGATGATGATGATGAACCTGAGATTCGAACTTGGAGCATCTCGTTCCCATATTCACGTTGTTCTTCCAGTATCTTCTTTGCTGAATCGGCCAAATTAGGGCTCGAATCATCCACCTCGATTAACTCGAGCGTCGCAATTTCACCCAAATCGGAAGAGATCTCCTCAATTTCAGAGCATTCTCGAATAATCAGGTGCTTAAGTCTCGGAAAATTGTTCCGATCGGCCGTCAAATTCACCAGATTCAGATCCTCAAGTAGCAATAACTGCAATTTGCTGAATTCCCCTTCAGATGGTTCCCAATTAGGGTTTTCAAAGGTACAATTTTGCAATTTGAGAATTTCGAGATTTGGCAACATTCCAATTTTGTTCATAAATGTAGCAAGTAGTGTACATCTGCTCAAACTCAAGTTTTTAAGGGAAGGCGGGAAGATGAGATCGGATAAGTGTTTGCTAGCCTCCGGTGTGTTATCGGTGTAGCATTTGAGTGTTTCGAGTTTTTGCAAACCTCTCAGATCTCTGACCACACTGGAAAAGCTGTTTGTGATGTAGATTCCAAGCTTTTTTAGGTTGGGAGTTTTTGCTTGAACCACTTCATAATTGCTTAGCTCTACTGTAGATAGACTTTGTAGGTTTTCTTGATCAACGAGATTTCTCGATTCAGTAGAAGCGCACCACCCTGGACTACCTCTAATGTTGACGTGTCTTAGTTGTGCCATTTCAAATATAGCAGTTGTTATCTTGATATTTTTCCTCATTAGTCGAATAACTAAGACTTGTAGATTTCTAAGTCTAGATATACGTTTGCGTATCTTAAAGGCTCCGGAGAATGCAAGGTACCTTAAGTTGACAAGCTCTAGGATTTCTTCAGGGAACGTGGGGAATTCTATTTCCTCAACATCCAACTCTGTCAACAACCGTAATGCAAGAAAGATAGGAGATAAGATCACCCGTGATGCTGGACCAATGCATAGAAAAGTACGAGCAAGTGACATCTTTTCTGTTGACCCATAAATATCTCTAATGCGATACGATGTATGAACACTCACACGACGCAAGCACAGTGCGTCTTCTGAGGTGTTCTGAATCTGCCTATTCTTGACGTAAAGAAACTTCTTTTCCCTAGCCTTCTTCACGCTCAAGTCTCTCAAGAGATCGTGTATGCCGCAGGTTTTCACTTTTCCATTTATCTCTTGTTTACGAACAAAAATCAGATTTCTGTCGACAAGAGCCTTTAAGTATAACTCTGCAGCCTCTTCGAGGTTTTTGTTTTCAATTGGTCTCAGAAATCCTCCCGTAACCCACAGCCTGGTTAGTTTTGAGGCTCGAATCTCGTAATCTTCTGGGAAAGCGCCCATATAGAGGAAACATGGTATCAGATGATGGGGCAAATGATTATAACTCAAGGATAAGATCCTCGAGAATTGCTCGTCTTTACTAGCACCGCTAGAGCTTGCATCGTTTGCTACTTGCTCCCAGGAATCTTTTGTTCTCTTGGCATGTGATAATATTCCTCCAATCACATGAATGGCAAGCGGGAGTCCTCGACAACTGTTTGAGATTCTTATGCCCAGTTTTTCTAATTCAGGGGGGCAAGTTTCCTCACCATAAACCTTCGATCTGAGAAGCTCCCAACCATCATCCTCGTTGAGAAGATGCATCTGGTGGTGTGAGCTCTTCGGATCCATATAAGAAGCCACATTAGCTTCCCTGGTTGTTAGAATGATCCGACTACCATTGTGCTCTTTTGGAATGAACTTCTGCACGTCATCCCAAGCCTTTGGTTGCCATATATCATCCAGCACAATTAGATATTTCCTACCCATTAATTTCTGATGTAAAGTAACTCCTAATTCATTATCTCTCAGGTGAAGCATTTCTTCTGTATGTTTTCCCAGTAAGCAACGTAGAAGGCCGAGTAACATCCCCCGAACCTTATAGTCTTGGGATATTGTTATCCAGGCGCGAACATCAAAATGGGGTACAACAGAGGGGTCATCGTAAATATTTTGAGCAATAGTAGTCTTACCAATCCCTCCCATCCCAACTATTGGGATGATTTCAAGCTTTGATGACCAATCAGTGACCCGATCCTTTAATTGGCTCAAGTCTTCTGTGAATCCCACCAAGATTTTCTTGGGATTTGGATCACTCCTTGTTGCAACAGCAGGCGATGTGTTATCTGGTATCCGATCCCCACCTACGGTCTTCATCATCTTTTCCTTTGCAGAGGCAAATTCTTCAATTACTTTCTGCAAGTCTGGAGGGGAAATTTTGAATTGCTGACCCCTAAGACTTGAAGAAACTTGATCAGCAATGTGGGACTCAATAATGTCTTCTGCATTTTGTACTGCATCTCTGATTTTATCCTCCAAATTGTTTTTGGTCTCTTCACTTGCTGCTGCAGAATTTTCAAGATAATCCCTCAGAAAAATGGTCTTTTGCAAGAGGGATTCGATTTGTGGTTCTTTGTCATGATCAAGAATCCAAGGTTGGTGTTGATCAGGGCGCAGGATTTGGTCTAGAAGTTTTATAAGGGGTTCTAGAATGTAAGCCATGTCTCAGATCTCTCTCTCAGAAGCAGAAAATTTTCAGGAGTGTTTTTTCCTTGTATGGTATTTCTACCCACTGTGTAATGATATATATGATGGTTCTCATTCACTTGTATTTAATTAATCTTTGAAAAGATCTGAATCTGGATTAATTGCTGTTCATATTCAGTTGACTTTATTTTGTCCTCATTACAGGATTAATGCTTCCATGTTTTTAATGTTAGCTAGCATTATCCTGGCATTATTCTATTTGTGCCTAGCTCAGATATCAATGATAGCTAGCATTATCCTGGCATTATTCTATTATTCTCTCAATCTCAGAATCAGAAAATTTTCAGCAATGTTGTCATTTCTTGTATGGTGCCATTGTGTAGTAATATTTATGATAGCTTTCATTCACTTGTATTTAATTAATCTTTGGAAAGATCTGAATCTGGATTCACTTGCGCAATCTCAGTTCCCCAGTTGACTTTATTTTGTTTTATCACATGATTAATGCTTAGCTGGTTGTTTCAGTATGTGCTAGCGTTGTCCTGTCAATATCCTCTATCTACTTGCTATTTTAAAAGTCCCCGTTGTTCTTATACCCATAATATAATGCTTCTTTGATAATTACATTTATTCCTTAGTAGTTAGTACACATAGTATATGACCCTTTTTTGCCCCTTCGCTGTAGTTGACTGCAATCCAGAATAAGTGTTCTTTACACACTGCAACTGAGTAACAACAAAGGCATGTATCATAGTTGTGTGCAAGTCCACAAACTGTGTCTACATGTTCAGACTTTAATTGTCATAGTCACTATTAGATCTAACATCACACTTAAATTAGCTGATGTTATGCTGATGGACAAAACCACAATTCTATTTGCTATGCATACTTCTGAGTCATTGTTAAACCTTGAACTGGTACTGATATAGCTTCAACAATAAATTCTGTTCAATAATCAGTTTTCCTTGATAGGTTTTGTGGCAGCCGTTTTTGGTTGTTCTGGTGCCTTGGATGTTGAACGAAGAGACGAGGTTGTCTTTTGTAGAAACAGAGGGTGGATTTCTTCTAACAAGGGCAAGTCGAATTTGAAGTTTTTTGCAGAGTAGCTGTGGAGGCTACAGATGCCGATACATTTGAATCTTTGGTCTTTTGCAGTCACGATGCCTAATATAGAGAATGGCCATGGCTACAGCCAAGCAGGCTGTGTTCAATTAATAAATGTTATCCTGACGGACACTCAACGAGTCTATTTGCCATGAATACTTTAGTCATTGTTAAGCCTTGATTTGTTACTAATATAACTTTAACCATATACTCTGTTCAATCAGTTTTCCTTGTTAGGTTGTGGCAATGGCAATAGCCGCTTTTGGTGGTCGTGGTGCCCTTGAAGTTGAAGGAAGAGAAGGGGATGTCTAGGAGGAACAGAAGGTGGATTGCTAACAAGTGCACAATGAATCAGAAGATTTTGCAGAGTATCTGTGGAGGTTACAGATGGGGATACATGGAATCTTCAGTATTTTGCAGCCATGCAAGCAAATATGGTGCTGGTCGTGACAACAGCTAAGCCGGTGACGACAGTAAAGTTGAAACATGCTTGCTAGGACAATTTGATGCACAAACAAGAGATTCATGAATCATGTACTAAAATTCTCTTAAAGCAAGGGTTGCGTTTAAAATAGTTAATTGCACATTATTTCCACGTGTCATGTTAAATCGCACATTATCTATAGCAAAAGTAGTTAAAAGTACCCCTTTTGATTCTAAAAAGTTGCTCAATACCCCTATCGATCCGATTCATGTATTTGTAACATAAAACAACCAGAGTACCCCTAGATATCTAATATTTTCTCATTTTCATTTGTTATTTTACAGCAAATTAATAAAATAATAAAATATGTTCTTTAAGAAAGAAGTAATAATGTTACTTTAAGGGTTAAAAATAATATCAATTTGCGCTCTTTGGCAAGTGAGTTATGATGTGTAAAATCATATAAATGATATGCCTTCTTTTGGTCACTAGAAAATAAATTGCCAATTCACCATAATGAGGTGTTGTACCACAAATTCACTAAAGAACAAAGAAGAATATTTTGATTTTCATCAGAGAAAAAGTAAATGAGCTCTTGCGGAAGAAAAACCTTAAATTTCCAAGAAAATAACACTGCATGATACTAGATAGGTAACACTGCATCATACATAGCAACTCTAGATAGAATATAGAGAAATTTGGTTTGCATATAAAAGCTATCGTATATTAAACAAAGAATGCTTGCAATTATTTTGTTCAGAAGGTAGAAAAGTAGTGGAGGATAGCATGCATGCTCCACGATAGCAGTCAGCCCGCTTTCTCTATTTTCCCAGCAAACGACGGGTACGCTGATTAGCACCTTTTACTCTGTAATTGAGCTCATCAACATCATCCTGAACATGATCCAAAGCCTTGTTCTGCCTGCATTGGTAGTTGAAAAAATAATTAGTATCTCTATGGTTTATCAAATCTTGATTAGTGTTTGATGTGGTCAAGATATAATGAGGTTAAACAAGAAAATAACTCAGTAGACAACATAAGGTGCAACAACTAACCTATCAATTTCAGATCCCATGTCAATAGCCATATCCTTTAGCTCCCCAAAAATATTACTCAAATCCATGAGGGCATATATATATATATATCGTCTTGTTTCAAGTGTTCTACTTCAACTTTCTGAAATGCGTTTGTGGGTTCAGGAGGCGGTGCACGTGTATGTGATCGTGCTTTTGATCCAGAAGTCAAACCCAGTCGCTCCCTCTGCTCCAAATGGTTACCCTTTCTTTGTACGGGATCTCGTCTAAAGGAACAAAAAAAGTGTTAAAACCGCAATAACTTTTCTTCGTCCATTTAACCTGCATTCTTGCACCATATCTCATTTGAATGTCTCCAGTTGTGTTGTACTGTTTCTTCATAAAATTATGGTTAGTTATTACATGAAATTATGTTTTGGATATATCTTGGGTCAGTTGGAAATGAAATCGTGCTTGAAGAATCATTTCAAGACACATGTAGGAGACGTTTGATAAATAATTTGAATTTAATTTGATATTGATTTTAAAGTTGTTAATATTATTTTAACGCAAATTTTTTTGGGTGTTGAAAAAATGAGATATAGTTTGATTGTTATTGTCCCATAGTAGTCAATCATTTTTATTTTTTATTTTGGCTAAAGTCAGTACCTTTATGTCCTCATGTTACAGGAAATGACCGCAATCTCGTGAGCAAAATTCTAAATCCTAGTCACTTGGATAAGCCATCAGTTACGTTCGGTAATCTTACATCAACAATGGAAGGGAATGGCCCTTGGGCTTCTGCTTGGGTTGGCGAATCAGGGGGGGTCTACAACAGTGGCGCTAAGGACATATCTAACACTTTTGTGAACAGCTTCTGGTAAAATATGAAATAAACTCTCCTTATAATTTCTAGATATTGAATCTTCTTCCTAACAATATTTAATATTCTAGTATGCTTGTTTTTTGTTGGATTACCAAAATTTGCGTTTGTTATGAAGGTATCTCGATCAACTTGGGATGGCAGCTAAGTACAATACGAAAGTGTATTGCAGGCAGACTTTGATTGGTGGATTTTACGGGCTTCTTAATGAAAGTACTTTTGTTCCAAACCCTGATTATTACAGGCAAGAATTATGAAGGTGTTTTATGATAGTTTGCTACTGAAAATTCTGATCAATATCTTATTAAACCTTTTTCATGTTAACTATTTGTGGCAAAATAGTGCTTTACTCTGGAATCAACTCATGGGAAAAGGAGTGTTTGCTGTTAATAGTGATGCCTCTTCTTTGCGGGCTTACGCACATTGCTCAAGGGAAAGAGTAAGTACTCTACCATTACAGCTATTTAGCTTTGTTATTTCACCTCCGGCCTCCTCCGCTCCCCTTTTAGTGGCATGGTGTCATTTTCATCTTTTTTGAAAGTTCTGGTTACATCTTTTTCGAAGCTGTATTCTGTTCCCATTTACTACAAATTTACTAATATCATACTCTTTCTTTTCTTATTTCAGGCTGGTTTGACCATGCTTTTGATCAATTTAAGCAATCAAACTCTGTATAATGTCGACATTCAATCCGGTGGAAATACAGAAGTTTCTGTAAACAAAAGGAAGTCTTTTGCACACGGTCTTAAGAGATCGGTTTCATGGATTGGCAACAGAGCATCAGACGAAAAGTTATTCCGCGAGGAATATCACTTAACTCCCAAGAATGGGAATCTTCAAAGTGAAATCATGTTGTTAAATGGACAGCCACTGCAGCTGACGGTAAAGGGAGAGATCCCACGTTTAGTTCCAGTCTTTCGGGATCTAACTTCTCCGCTAACTATTGCTCCTTTATCGATCAAATTTATCGCGTTTCCCAACTTCAGAACTCCGGGGTGCAAGTAAAATTTGTTCATCAGTTCATGTCACTGTTGTCTGATTAGCTAGTTGTTATAAACAACAATCATGGTGCTATAGAAAGTGAAAGTCATACTTAAGCTGTAAATCTGTTTCTAAAAGTTTTTTTGAACAAATAATGCAAAGTTGCGGATGAGTATGTTAAACATGTGAGTCTGGAATAATTGGTTAAGTATCTGTTGTTTAATTTTTAAATCTTCTTATGTGGTATTTTGTATCTAGGGAAATAACATCAAACTCCCAATAGTATATTTCATTTCGCAAAGCACCCCCAACTTTTTTTTTTTTTAAATTTGTTCCCAACCTCTAGGGAAATGTGTGAGTTGTCCTCCGGTAATCAATCCAGCAAAATATATTTGTTGAAAGTTCATTTTAGCCAGATTTTAAAGCGTAAATATGGGGTACATCTGGATTTTTACCTAGTTTTACTAAAAAGCTATTTTCCCCTTCAATTTAGTCTAAATCATCAAAATTAGTGTTAGAAACTTAATTATCAAAAATTAAGATCTTAAAATAAAAATATATAACAAAATTGATGGGATAAACATGGTATTTTCTTGAAATTGAGGTAAGATCGAGATGAACTCCAATTTAGGCTTTTAATTAATGTAAAAATTAATTTTTCAAGGCCCTCTGCCAAAAAATTAATCTAAGGGTACTTTGTACATTTTCAAATATTTTCAAGGGCCTTGCACATTTCTAAATATTTTGAAGGGCAAGTTCCCTTTAAGAAAAATTTTAAAAAAATGAAAAGGGTTTTAAGTGGTTTGAGAGGTTTTGATGTCTTTTTTTCCCTTCGTGTCGTCAACTAATGGATATAAAGTATTTGGTTTTTGATTATTACATAATGGAAAATTCTGCTAGTTTGCTAACTTTGCTTCCATTGTCTTTGCATCCACGACATAGCTAATGTCCGTCCATTCAAACATCATGAACATAATACTCAACGTATAGAGAAATATGAAGAATTAAGAACTAACATAGATGATCACAGTAGAAAGGTGTTTATTGTGATGATGAACCGGAGATACGAACTTGAAGCATATCGTTCCCATTTTCACGTTGTTCCTCCAGTATTTTCCTTGCTGAATCCGCGACATAAGGGCCCGATTCATGGACCTCGATTATTTCCAGAGTTGGAATTTCTCCGATATCAGAAGAGATCTTTCGGATTGAAGAACAATATCGGATAATGAGGTGTTGGAGTCTTGGAAAACTGGTTTGATCGGCTCTCCAATGAATCAAATTCAGGTCCTCAAGTAGCAAGAACATTAGCCGGTCGAACTCTCCTTCACATGGCTCCCAGTCAGGGTCCTCGAAGGTACTGTTTCGCAATTTGAAAATCTCGAGATTGGGCAACATTCCTATTGTGTTCATACATGTCGGAAGTATTTGACAAAAGTTCAAACTCAACTTTTTAAGAGAAGGTGGGTAAACGAGGTCGGACAAGAAAGTGTGCGTGTGGGGTGAAAAAGCAGTGGAGCATTTGAGTGTTTCGAGATTATGTAACCACGTTAGATCTCTAACGATGATGGAATCTGAGTCGCTGTCATAGGAAATTCCCAACTTTTTAAGGTTTGGAGTTGTTTCTAGGACCCTATCCAAATGGGAGATTGTTACATTGTACAGACTTTGTAAGTTTTCTTGAAGATCAAAACTTTTCATACTTTTGATAAAAAACCGCCCTGGAAAAGCGATGAACTTGACATGTCTCAACTGTGGGAAATTAAATATTTCGCTTGTTACCTTGCTATACGTCCTCATTTCAATAATTAAGGTCTCTAGATTTATAAGTCTAGATATACGTTTCGGTATCTTAAAGACACTAGCGAAAGCAAGGTACCTTAAGTTGACAAGCAGTAAAATTTCTTCCGGGAACCGAAGGAATTCTATTTCCAAGATATCCAGCTCCCTCAACAACCGTGATGCAAGAAAAGCAGGAGATAAGATCTCCCGCGATGCAGGACCAACGCATAGAAAAGTACGAGCAAGCGACATTAGTTCCACTGAGCCGTAGATATCTCTTATGCTGTACGTTGTGTGGACACTCACACGTCGCATACATAGTGTGTCTTTTGGGGTGTTGTGAATTTGCCTATTCTTGACATAAAGGAACTTCTTTTCCCGAGCCTTCTTCACACACAAGTCTCTCAAGAGATCGTGTATACCATAAGTTTTCACTTTTCCATTTATCTCTTGTTTACGAATAAATATTAGATTTCTGTCGACGAGAGCCTTTAAATATACCTCTGCAACCTCTTCTGGGCTTTTGTTTTCGATCGGTCTCATAAATCCCTCTGCAACCCACATCCAGATGAGTTTTGAGGCTTGAATCTTGTAATCTTCTGGGAAAGCACTCATGTAGAGAAAACATGGTTTCAAATGATGAGGCAAATGATTATAGCTCAAAGATAATATCCTCAACCACTGCTCGTCTTGAACAGTGGAGCTTGCATCTTTTGCTACTTGCTCCCAGGAATCTTTCGTTCTCTTGGTATGTGACAGTATGCCTCCAATCACATGAATGGCAAGAGGGAGTCCTCGACAATTGTTTGAGATTTTTATGCCGAGTTTTTCCAATTCAGGAGGACAAGTTTCCTCACCATAAACCTTCGATTTGAGAAGCTCCCAACTATCATCCTCATTTAGAAGATGCATCTGATGGTGTGAGCTCTTCGGATCCATATAAGTAGCCACACTAGCTTCCCTGGTTGTCAGAATGATCCGACTTCCATTGCGCTCATTTGGAAAGAACTTCTTCACGTCGTCCCAAGCCTTTGGATGCCACATATCGTCCAGCACAACTAGATATCTCTGTCCCATTAATTTCTGATGCAAAGTAACTCCCAATTCATTATCTTTCTTTTGAAGTATCTCATCATTAAGCTTCCCAACTAAGCAACCTAGTAGACCTAGTAACATCCCACGCACACTATAGTCTTGCGATATCGTTATCCATGCAAGAACATGAAAACAGGATGCAACAGAAGGATCATCATAAATATTTTGAGCAAGAGTAGTCTTACCAATACCTCCCATCCCAACTATTGGGATGATTTCAAGTTTTGATGACCAGTCAATGACTCGATCCTTTAAGTGGCTCAAGTCTTGTGTACACCCAACGAATATTTTCTTGGGATTTGGATCACTCCTTGATGAAACATTAGATGATTCGCCGCACAACATCTGAACCCCATGATCCATGATCTTCATCATCTCTTCCTTTGCATAATCAAATTCTTCAATTACTTTCTGCATGTCTGGAGGGGAAACTATGATCCAATGACCCCAACGACGATCCGAAGAAACTTGATCAGCGATGTGGGATTCAATAATATCTTCTGCACTTTGTGCTGCATCTCTGATCTTATCCTCCAAACTGTTTATGGTCTCTTCACTTACTACTGCTGCAAAATTTTCGAAGTAATCTCTCAGAGAAATGGCTTTTTGCAAGAGTGATTCGATTTGCGGTGTCCTATTGGAATCAAGAATCCAAGGTTGGTGAAGATCAAAGTGCAGGATTTGGTTCAGAAGTTTTATAAGGGGTTCTAGATTGTAAGCCATGTCCTTGATCTCTCTCACTCTCACTAGCAGAAAGTTTTCAACACTTGTATAAGTTTTTTCTTGTTGCTGTATGGTTTGTAATTATACTCATAATGTTTTCCCACTTGACTTGCATTTTGTCATCACGTAAGATTAATTAATGATTCTCTAGTTTTAAACATTGGCTACCATTATTAGTTAACCCTTGTTGACTTGTTTGTTTGTACTTGTGAAGAGAATATGTCCAAAGTTGTGTTTGGTTGTTCTGTTCCAAATCATATTTTTTTAGTGAGTAATGTTTTTATTGATTAGAGTGAAACTAAAAGCAATTGCAAGCTTCAGCCAGTTGCTGTCTTATAGGAGAATAGATTTGATATATCAGTTTTTATATATTTTCATGTTAAAAAAAAAATCACACAGTATTGTTGTTGAATTAACAACATTACCAAAAAAAGAAAGTTCACCCTGTTGTTTTTTTTTTTAACTAATTTAATGAGAATATTTTCGCTATATAAAATAGCTCGTTATAACATTTCGTTTCTGCTATAAACATATTTTTCAGTTTTCAGTGTAGTTACAACTAGCACAATCAAATCTGTAATCCTAATTGATTGGGGTAGGCTATATGAATCAAACAACAATCACGTAAAGCCAAGCATGTGAATTCTCCTCCTCCACTAGTTTTGGTTGAGTAGAACGCCTTCACTTACATTTTTAAATCTCATTCACTTCATATGACTTCCATTAGTTAAAAATTTGAAATCAGAAAAATAGAATTAAGATGTTCAGCATGAATAATTGAAAATTCTTTAAGTCTCCAAGATGATTTTCAAGCTCCCAACTCAACCTTTGCAGATCATCTCTTTGCAGTTTTCCATCTCTCAATTTTGTCTACATATTAACCTGCTGAGACAAGAACATGTTTGTGTCGATCAAGTGGTTGGACTAATTTATTTTTCATTATTCCCATGCGGTTAAATGATTATTCAAACTTTTGCGGACTTATCAATAGTGACTTTTCAAACTCAAGTTTCTAATTGTTTCCTTGAAACTTTTCGGTTTTCGATTATATAGAAACAAAATATTCAAGTAGTAACAATTGTAACAAATGGAAGAGCAAGCAGATGATTACCGATCACCTGGATAGGCATGCATTAATCGTGATGATGAACCGGAGATTCGAACTTGAAAGCACATCGTTCCCATCTGATGAACCGGAGAGTAGAACGCACATTGCACAAGGGAAAGAGTAAGCACTCTACCATTACAGCTATTCGGCTTTGTCATTTTACCTCCCTCCTCCTCACCACCCTTTTTAAATTAATTGGGATAGTGTCATTTACACCCCTGAGGTTTGGTCTAATTACATGAACTTCTCATTTGACTGTTTATATAACAGTTCAAAGAGCATTACACATAGACTGTACTAAACTTAAAGTAATTACATAGGCAAACCATGAAGTTTTGGAAAAATTTCCAAATGAGCCTCCTATTTTTTTTAGCATTTTTTAAAGTTTTAGGGGTGTCTGTGTAGTTATTCAAAATATTAAGGAGAGTATACATGTAATTATTTCTTTTGAAAGTTCTGCTTCCATCTCTTTTGAAGTTGTACTCTTTCCCATTTTCTACAAATTTACTAATATTATACATACGTTTTTCTTCCTTATTTCAGGCTGTTTTGACCATGCTTCTGATCAATTTTAGCAATCAAACTCTGTACATTGTCGACATTCAATCCGGTGGCAACACGGGATCGAGTTTCTGTAAACAAAAAGAAGTCTTTTGCACACGGTCGGTTTCATGGATTGGCAACAGAGCATCAGATGAAAAGTTATTCCGCGAGGAATATCACTTAACTTCGAAGAATGGGAATCTTCAAAGTGAAATCATGTTGTTAAATCGACAGCCACTGCAGCTGACGGAGAAGGGAGATATCCCACGTTTGGTTCCAGTCTTTCGTGATATAACTTCTCCGCTAACTATTGCTCCTTTATCAATCAAGCTTAGTGCCTTTTCCAACTTCAGAACTCCAGGGTGCAAGTAAAATTTGTTCATCAGCTCATGCCACTGTTCTCTGATTAGTTAGTTAGTAGTTATATACAACAATCATGGTGTTTTTGTGGCTATAGAAAGTGAAAGATATACTTAAGCTGTAAATCTGTTGCTAATGTATTTTGAAATAAATTTTAATCCAAAGTTGCTGATGAATATGTTACACACACATCTGAGTCTGGAATAATTGGTTATGTATATCTGTTGTTCAAATTTCTAAATCTTCTTTTGTGGGAATTTAATTTTTGTTATCAACTCATGGATATAATTACACAAAGTAAATGACTTTTGATTATTACAGAATGGAATTGAAAAATTCTTCTGATTCTCCATCACTTTCCATGATGGAATTTACTTTATAATGTTTGAATGGATGTTTTGATAACTTTAGAAGGCCAGAAAAGAAGAACGTACGTTGAGAAAGTTCCATGGTTATCCAAATTCAAACATTCATTTACAAATTCTACGACTATGTAATTTTAGTATTACATGATTATAACTAATTGAAGGTCTTGCTCAAGAACAAGTGGAAGAGTAGTTGATCACGTACCAATGTGATCATGGTCGTGATACACCGGAGATGCGAACTTGAAGTAGATCGTTCCCCAGTTCACGTTGTTCCTCCAGTATTTGCATCGCTGAATTCACCACATTAAGGCTCGATATGTCTACCTCGATTAATTCTAGTGTTGGAATTTCACCCAAATCGGTAGAGATCCCCTCAGCTGCAGAGCATCCTCGAATAATCAGGTGTCGCAGTCTCGGAAAATTGTTCTGATCACCCTTCCAGTTAACCAGATTCAGGTTCTCAAGTAGCAAGTACTGCAAATTGTTGAATTCGCCTTCACATGGCTCCCAATGAGGGTCCTCAAAGGTACATTTTTGCAATTTGAGAACTTCGAGATTTGGCAACAAGCCTATTGCATTCATACTTGTTGGCAGTATTGTACATTTGCTCAAGCTCAAATTTATGAGGAAAGGAGGGAAAATGAGGTCGAACAAGAAAGTTTTCGCGT
This sequence comes from Misopates orontium, assembly GCA_946800315.1. Lineage (NCBI taxonomy): Eukaryota > Viridiplantae > Streptophyta > Magnoliopsida > Lamiales > Plantaginaceae > Misopates > Misopates orontium. The sequence continues at coordinate 9,781,446 of OX326953.1, read as the reverse complement.
TGGGTGACAAATCGGTGGAGCATTTGAGTCTTTCGAGTTTATGTAAACAGCTCAGATCTCTAACCATGATGTCTGCGAAACTGCTACATTTTATTCCTAGTTTCTTTAGATTTGGGGCGCATCTCAGAACTTCTTGAATGTTGTGTACTTCTGTTGTAGACAGACTTTGCAGGTTTTCTTGAACTTTGAATCTTCCCCACCCGCTAATACTGCAAAGCTGCCAACCACTTATGCACTTGAGGTGTCGTAAGCGTGGCATGTCAAATACATCGATAGTAACAAGGGGTAATGTTGTCCCTCCTGTCGACCGAACAATTAAAGTCTCTAAATTCTTGAACATGTATATGTATCGAGGGAAATTGTGGTCACAGGGGCAGGCCAGGTACCTTAGGTTAACAAGCCGTAGTATTTCTTCTGGAACTTTACGGAATTGTATTTCCAACACATCCAACACCCTCATCAACAGTGGGTTGAAAGAGAAATGAGACAAGATTTGCTGTGTTGTGGGACCGGTGCATAGAAAAGTACGAGCAATCGAAATTAGTTTTGTTGAGAGGTGAGTATCTCTGATACGATATGATGTATGAACACTCACACGATGCAGATAAGTTGCGTCTTCTGAAGTATCATGATTCGGCTTATAATTGACGCAGAGAAACTTTTTCTGACGGGCCTTCCCCACAGACAGATCCCTCAAGAGGTCATGTATCGCGCATGTTTTTACTTTCCCATTTGTCTCTTGTTTAACAACAGAAATGAGATTTCTGTCAATAAGAGCTTTTAAGTATACCTCCGCAGCCTCTTCTTGGCTTTTGCTTGCAATTGGTCTTAGAAATCCCTCCGCCACCCACAGCCTGATGAGTTTTGAGGCTCTAATCTCATAATCTTCAGGGAAAGCGCTTACGTAGAGGAAACATGGTCTCAGATGATGAGGCAAACGATTATAGCTCAAAGATAATATCCTTGAGAACTGCTCATCTTTATCAGCTATGCCGGAGCTTACGTTGTTTGCTACTTGCTCCCAAGACTCTCTTGTTCTCGTTGTATGTGAGAGTAATCCTCCAATTAAAGGGATGGAAAGAGGGAGTCCTCGGCAACTGTTTGCGATTTTTATGCCAAGTTTTTCCAACTCAGAAGGGCAAGTTTCTTCACCATAAACCTTTGATCTAAGAAGCTTCCAACTATCATCCATGTTTAGAAGATGCATTTGGTGGTGTGAGCTCTTCAGATCCACATAAGTAGCCACATTAGATTCTCTGGTCGTCACAATGATCCTACTCCCGTTTTGCTCGTTTGGAAAGAATTTCTTCATGTCATCCCAAGCCTTTGGATGCCACATATCGTCCAGCACAATTAGATATCTCCTACCCATTAATTTCTGATGTAAAGTTAGTTTTAGTTGATCATCTTTCTCACGAAGCATTCCATCCGTATGCTCTCCAATTAGGCAACGTAAAAGGCCTAGGAGAATCCCACGCAAACGGTAGTCTTCTGATATTGTTATCCAAGCACAAACATCAAAATGGGATACAATAGAGGGATCATCATATATATTTCGAGCAAGAGTAGTCTTCCCAATACCTCCCATCCCAACAATTGGAATGATTTCAAGTTTTGACGACCAACAAGTGACCCGATCTTTCAACTGTGTCAAGTCTTCTGTAAATCCCACCAAAATTTTCTTGGTATTTGGATCACGAGGTGAAACTGCAGACGTTCCTCCGTGCAAAAGTCGTACCCCCTCCATGATCTTCATCGTCTCTTCCTTTGCAGAATCAAATTCTTCGATTACTTTCTGCAAGCCTGGAAGGATAATTGTGAATCTCTGACTCCAACGACTCGTAGAAACTTGATCATCGATGTGGCGTTCAATAAATTCTTCTGCACGTAGTACTGCATCTCCGATTTCATCCTCCAAACTGTCTATGCTATCTTCACTAACTCCTCCCGCGTAATTTGCTAGAGTATCTCTCAGGAAAACGGCATTTTCCAAGAGGGACTCAATCTGCGGTGTCTTATCGGGATCAAGAATCCAACGTTGGTGTTGATCAGGGTGTAGGACTTGGTCTAGAAGTTTTATAAGCCGTTCTAGATTGTAAGCCATGACTTGATATCTCTTATACTCACTAGCAGAAAGTTTTCAAGAGTAGATCAAGTTTTTTCTTGTATGATCATTTACTTAATGCATAATGGTATTTAACACTTCTGTCAATTAATTTTAAATGAATGGTTCCTTTTTACTTTCGTTCACGTTTCATTCCTCAGTTGACTTGTACTTGTCCGCGTATAATGATCCATGATCATGACTTGGTTTCTTCTTTATTTCTTTTTCCATTATACCATATATATATATATATATCTCGTTCAGATATCTCCAGTTGTCTTTTACTGTTTCTTCATAGAATAATTGTTTTTTATGCATACTCATTATTGTAATGCTCTTCATACACATCTAATCCAATAATTTTGAATCTTCTTTTTCCTTCTTCTTTACTTCACATATATTTTGGATTAGTTTGAGTCGAAATTATGTTTTTGATATAACTCTGGTCAGTTTTAAATGAGAATAGTGCTTGAAAGATCATTTCAAGACACATGTTGGAGACGATTGGTAAATAGTTTTATTTGGGATTTGCTAATGAATAATAGTTGCTTATAGTGGTATTAACTGCGGTGAACCCCCAATCTATGGTTGCTTTTGCATAGTGTCCTCTAATCTATTGATTTGTGCGAGATGCCCCCTAACCTATTGATTTGGTCTAGAAGTTTTATAAGGGGTTCTAGAGTTTACACACACCAAGTGAGTAAGAAAAAGGGCATGTATCACAGTTGTGTGCAAGCCTATATACTGCTATACGTGTTCACATTCGCTGAGCATTGAGTTGATACAGGTTCAACATTAACCACAAAATCTGTTTCTATCAGTTTTCCATGCTTCGTATTGGTGGTGGTGGTTGTGGTTTGTGCCTTGGGAGTTAAAGGAAGAGACTGAGGCGGTTGAAAAGTTGTCGAGGTTGCGATTGGGGAATGAGGATACAGTTGGGCTGAAGCTTTTCACTGCCGTGCAAACTGGAGGTGGGATCAGAGTGAATTTAGAAGCAGTTGCTAGCTTCAGCCAGTTGCTACCTTTTAGGAGAACTCCAGGGTGCAAGTAAAATTTGTTCACGAGTTCACGCTCCTGTTGTCTGATTAACTAATAGTTATAAACAACAATCACGTTTTCAAAATTTTTTGTTTTTTTTTGGCTATAGAAAGTCATACTTAAGCTGTAAATCTGTTCCTAACGTATTTTGGATAAATTGTGTTGCAAAGTTGCTGATGGATATGCTACACATCTTACATTGGAATAATGGGCTATGCATATCTGCCGGAATCCTCGTGTTTGGAATATTGTATCACGAACTGACAAAGATGAAATATGTATGACAACACCGTCTGTAGTTTGTAACAATCTTGACATATTTGAAAATTACTACAAAACTATATCTCAACATATATAAAGTATTAAATGGAAAAAATGTTGCTGCCTTCAGAATTCTTACTTCAACTAAGACTATGTAGGCCAACGAATATTATCAAGGGTAAATACCATTAAACCCCCCAACCTATACCATCTTTTACAAATTGCCACCTAACCTATTATTTTTTACAACTAACCCCCCAACCTATTAAAATATGTGCGAACTGCCCCCTGATCCCAAATCCAACCGTTGGATTTGGCCACTTTTCTACATTTCTGTCCGTTGGATTTGGCTTCAGGGGGCAGTTCGTACATTTTTCAATAGGTTGGGGGGTTAGTTGCAAAAAAATAAAGGTTAGGTGGCAACTTGTAAAAAGAGGTATAGGTTGGGGGGTTTGATGCATTTTACCCTATTATCAAATTCAGACATCATCAACAAATTCTATGAAGAAATATATATCAAACCTTGCATACATTGTCTTTGCTTGCTATCCACGAGATAGCTAATGCAAAACCAAACGTCATAAACATAATATTCGACATCTTGAGAAAAACAAGATTTAAGAATTAATACTCAGCATGTTTAGAGTTCTTCAAGTTCTCTCCAAGGGCTGCCCATGATATAGATCATCTCTCAACAGCTAATCCAAATTTCAAAACATTAACTTATCATTGTTTTCAGGTGTATAAACGCCAGAAGAAATTAAATGGCACCTAAAGTTACTAAATATTAAACAACAACTCTACAAAAGACCAAAACACACAAAATCAGAATGTGGAGTTATTTCATCCACATCCACAGAAAATTGATTTGACTGCAAAAATAACTTTTAAAAGTTTGAATGATTACATAAATAGCCTTTGAAGTCTGAAAAAACGTGACATATATGAGGACTGTCTATATATTGTGTGTTTTAAATTTGTCTTTGTAACAATTCAAGTTTTAAGAATACTATTTGTAGTGGTTTTGGATACTTAATGATAGCCTCCGAATTCTTCAACTTCGAATAAAATTCCAAAATTACCAACATAAAATTTAAATCATACATAAACCTCAAGAACTCCAGAAATTTTCATGGAAGACATGTCCCAATTTCGAGATATATTGCTAGGGGTGAACAAAAACTCATCCGACCAAAACCCTGGTCCAACCTTTGTCACACACCGGAAAATTGACATCATAACTATCCATGACAATTTGTTATTTCAAACGCACAACTTAAGGCTCGAAAGATACATTTAATTTTTTGGAAACTCTAGTACTTATGTAATTGCTGGAGATTAGACATAAATAAATAAATGTCAATTTTCTCTACAAGTTTAAGCTTGAAAGAGAGCGATATTTAAATTAGTTTCATATTCAAATCTCACCGCTATCTAATTATCAAGAAAATCCAATTAAAAGAACAAAAAATATAGCAAATAGTGTTGAAAACATTAAATCCAGCTTAGGTACAATTAACATCATAATCATAATATTCAAGATAGAGAAAAAGAAGAATTAAGAATTAATATTCAGCATTATTATCCATAAAAGGAAAAAAAAGAATTAGTACTCAGCATGATCGGAATTCTTCAAGTCCACAAGATGGCTGCCCATGATAGATCATCTCTCAACATTCACTTTTTCTTGATGATGACTCAAACTTGCTGAAACAATAACTTGCTTGCGTCAATCTGCAAGTGTTCAATTCATTTACTTATCCATAGTATAGGCAATATGTTTTTGACCATAAGCTCATCCAACCAGAACCACTAGCCAAGCCGTTTGTCCAAAAACATAAAACATAAAAATTGTGATTATAATAACCTACTATAATTTGTTATAATATGCAACGATTGCATAAAATAATTTTTCCATTTGTACGACCCAAATCATTCAAATTAAAAGAAATTACAGTACTTCATGATATATATAACTATGTAAGCACTATTTATACTTTTTACATTTTAAATTGCACTATTGAGTAAAAGAGACACAAAAAAAAAAAAGAAAAAAGAAAAGAAAAGAATGAGTAAATGTTCTAAATTGGTCGTCATCTAAATAATTAACGGTCAAACGCAAAGAACAAGTGGAAGAGTAGATGATCGATCACGTACCAATGTGATCATGATGATGATGATGAACCGGAGATTCGAACTTGAAGGATCTCGTTGCCATAGTCACTTTGTTCCTCCAGTATTCTCCTTGCTGAATCGGCCAAATTAGGGCTCGAATTATCCACCTCGATTAACTCGAGAGTCGAAATCTCACCCAAATCGGTTGAAATCTCCTCAATTGCAGAGCAATTTCTAATAATCAGCTGTCGGAGTCTCGGAAAATTGTTCCGATCGGCCGTCCAATTCACCAGATTCAGCTCTTCAAGTAGCAAGAACTGCAATTTGCTGAATTCGCCTTCAGACGGCTCCCAATTAGGGTTCTCGAAGGTACAATTTTGAATTTTGAGAATCTCGAGATTGGGCAACATTCCGATTTTGTTCATGTTTGTTGCGAGTATTGTACATCTAATCAGGCGCAACTTTTTGAGTGAAGGTGGGAAAATGAGGCTGGACAAAAATTTGTCTGTGTTGGACACGAAACGGTTTTTAGCGGTTGACAGATCAGTAGTGCATTTGAGTGTTTCGAGTTTATGTAAACAGGAGAGATCACGAACCGAGGAATCGAAGCTTCCGCCGTGGTAGATTCCTAGTTTTTTGAGGTTTGGTGTTATTGCTAGAACCACTTCATAATTGTTTATCTCTACCGTTGATAGAGTTTGTAGATTTTCTTGAGGAACATAATCACTCGAAGCACCGGTAACAAACCATCCCGGAGTACCGCAGAGCTTGACATGTCTTAATTGTGGCATATCGAATAGTTTTGTTGTTACCTGGGGATACTTGCTGAGTTGAAGAACTAAGCTCTGTAGATTTATAAGCCTAGATATACGTTTAGGTATCTTAAAGGCGCCAGTGAAAGCAAGGTACCTCAAGTTGACAAGCTGTAAAACTTCTTCTGGGAACTTAAGGAATTCTATCTCCAAGACATCCAACTCCCTCAACAATCGTAGTTCGAAGAAAACAGGTGACAAGATCACCCGCGATGCTGGACCAATGCATAGAAAAGTACGGGCAAGTGACATTTTCTCCATTAACCTGTAAATGTTTCCGATCCTGTATGATGTATGAACACTCACACGGCGCACACATAAGGTGTCTTCTGGTGTATCATGAATTTGCCTATTGTTGACAAAAAGGAACTTCTTTTCCCGAGCTTTCCTCACACACAGATCCCTCAAGTGATCATGCATCCCATAGGCTTTTACTTTCCCATTTATCTCTTGTTTACGAACAAAAATGAGATTCCTCTCTACAAGAGCCTTCAAGTATACCTCTGCTGCCTCCTCCAGGCATTTATCTTCAATTTGTTTTAAAAATCCCTCCGCGACCCACAACATGATGAGTTTTGAGGCTCGCATCTCATAATCTTCAGGGAAAGCGCTCATGTGGAGGAAACATGGTTTCAGATAATAAGGCAAATGGTTATAACTCAAAGATAATATCTTTGAGAACTGCTCGTCATTATTAGCCACGTTGGAGCTTACGTCGTTTGCTACTTGCTCCCAGAAACCTTTCGATCTAGTGGTATGGGAGAGTAAGCCTCCAATTACATGAATGGCAAGAGGAAGTCCTCGACAACTATTTGCGATTCTTATCCCAAGTTTTTCAAGTTCTGGAGGGCAAGTTTCCTTTTCACTATATACCTTTTTCCTAAGAAGCTCCCAACTATCATCCTCGTTGAGAAGATGCACCTGGTGGTGTGAGCTCTTCGGATCCATATAAGAAGCCACATTAGATTCCCTGGTTGTTAGAATGATCCGACCACCATTGTGCTCTTTTGGAATGAACTTCTGCACGTCATCCCAAGCCTTTGGTTGCCATATATCATCCAGCACAATTAGATATTTCCTACCCATTAATTTCTGATGTAAAGTAACTCCCAATTCATTATCTCTCTTTTGAAGCATTTCATCTGTACGTTTTCCCATTATGCAACGTAGAAGGCCGAGTAACATCGCCCGAACCTTATAGTCTTGTGATATTGTTATCCAGGCACGGACATCAAAATTGGATACAACAGAAAGATCATCATAAATATTTTGAGCAAGAGTAGTCTTACCAATGCCTCCCATCCCAACTATTGGAATGATTTCAAGCTTTGATGACCAGTCAGTGACCCGATCCTTCAATTTGGTCAAGTCTTGAGTGAATCCCACCAAGATCTTCTTGGGATTTGGATCACTCCTTGCTGCAACAGCAGGCGATGTGTTATCAGGTATCCGATCCCCACCCATGGTCTTCATCATCTCTTCCTTTGCAGAGTCAAATTCTTCAATTACTTTCTGCAAGTCTGGAGGGGAAATTGTGAATTGCTGACCCATACGTGTTGAAGAAACTTGATCAACGATGTGCGACTCAATAATGTCTTCTGCACTTTCTACTGCATCTCTGATTTTATCCTCCAAACTGTTTATGGTCTCTGCATTTGCTGGTGCACAATTTTCAAGATAATCTCTTAGAAAAATAGCCTTTTGCAAGAGGGATTCAATTTGTGCTACTTTGTTATGATCAAGAATAGTAGGTTGGGGTTGTTCAGGGTGCAGGATTTGGTCTAGAAGTTTTATAAGGGGTTCTAGAAAGTAAGCCATGACTCAGATCTCTCAGTCTCAGAATCAGAAAATTTTCAGCAATGTTGTCTTTTCTTGTATGTTTTTTCTACCCACTGTGTAATGATGTTTATGATGGCTATCATTCACTTGTATTTAATTAATCTTTGAAAAGATCTGAATCTGGATTAATGGCTGTTCATATTCAGTTGACTTTATTTTGTCCTCATCACAGAATTAATGCTTCCATGTTTTTATTGTTAACTAGCATTATCCTGGCATTATTCTATTATTCACGCAATCTCAGAATCAGAAAATTTTCAGCAAGGTTGTCATTTCTTGGGGTTAGTCTTAGGTACCGCAGGGCACAACAACCCCTTCTCACAAACATGTGGGCCCCATGCATGTGGGGCCCTCGTGGGCCCCGCACATATGTGAGAGGGGGCTGTTGTGCCACCTGCCGTAGCCATTGTATAGTAATATTTAGTATAGCTTCATTCACTTGTATTTTATTAATCTTTAAAAAGATCTGAATCTGGATTCATTTCTGCGCAATCTCAGTATCCCAGTTGACTTTATTTTGCCCACATCGCATGATTAATGCTCTGCTGGTTTCAGAATTTGCTAGCTTTGTCCTATCATTATCCTTTGCCTACTTGCTCATTTTAAAAGTCCCCAGTTGTTCTTATACCCATTATATAATGCTTCTTTGATAATGACATTTATTGCTTAGTAGTTAGTTGTTAGTAGTTAGTACACAGAGTTATATGACCCTTGTTTGCCCCTTCACTGTAGTTGACTGCAATCCAGGATAAGTGTTCTTTACACACTGCAAATGAGTAAGAACAAGGGCATGTATCATAGTTGTGTGCAAGTCCACCAATTGTGTGTACATGTTCAGACTGTAATTATCATTTTCACTATTTGATCTAATATCATACTTAGATTAATTGAGGTTGTGCAGATGTACAATCAATCGACAAGTCTATTTGCAATGCATACTTCTGAGTCAGTGTTAAACCTTGAACTGGTACTGATATAACTTCAACCGCAAAATCTGGTCAATCAGTTTTCCTTGAGGTTTGGTGGCAATGGTCGTTTTGGTTGTTGTGGTGCATTGGATGTTGAACGAAGAGACGAGGTTGTCCTGGAGAAACAGAGGGTGGATTTCTAACAAGGGCAAGATGAATCTGAACTTTTTTGCGGAGTAGCTGTGGAGGTTACAGATGCCGATACATTTGAATCTTCAGTCATTTGCAGTCAGGTCACCTGATATAGAGAATGGTCCTGGTAACAGCAAAGCAGGCGGCGGTTGATGGCAGTAAACTTGAAACATTTTTGTTATGAGCATTTGATACACAAACAAGTGTTCCATGAATCGCGTAATAAAATTCTCCTAAAGCATGGATTGCGCAAAAAGGGAGCTAAATTGCATATTAGCCTGTGTATTATGTGAAACAGAATCGTTACATTTTTGTGATAAAATAATTAAATTACACTTGAAAGGGAGTATTTTGCAATATTTGGAATATCCACGTGGGGTATATTGTTTTTCCTTTTTCCTCACATGAGGGCAAGTTGCCCAAAGTAGCAAAACACACGGGTCGTTGGTGAATAGCTCCGTAGAAAGGTGACAAAATGTAATTTATCTTCAACGGAAACAGTGCTCGAATTTCACTATATCAAAGAAAAGAAGCAGTAGAATACAAATCTCAATGAACATGGAAACATAGCATCTGAAGCATTTGCTAAAAATGAATTTATAAAGAGGCAAATGCATGAGAATCGATGGAACGATTTAGCCAGAAAATTTATTCACGAATAGGTAAAAACACCAAATCGTATGCATATACTAACTTTTAATTGACTGCAATGAAATCTGGCAATCATATAAAGCTATCTTAGTACATCAAAACAAAGAATGCTTGCAGTTATTTTGTTCAAAAGTTATCAAAATGCAGGAGGATAGCATGCTCCATAACAGCAGCAGGTCTGTATTTTCAAATTGCAATGATTTTTGAATCGTAAGTATAGTGGATGAGAATATTTATGCCAAGAAAAAGAAAATATTCTACCCAAATAACAAGCTCATTGAAAAAGTTTGTTTTGCCATAAAGAATGTGACTTATTTAACAAAATCAAACACCAAATACATAATATTCAACATATATCAGTTGTAAATCTGAAAACAGAAAAAGAAGAATTTAAGATCATCACAGCATTATTAGAATTCTGCAAGTCTCAACACTGCAGATCACATATCTCTTTGCAGTTCCCCGACTCTCAATTTTCTCTACTCCTCAAGCTGCTGGAGAGCCTGAGACAAGAACATGTTCAAGTTAAATATCTATACCTATTAGATCATTTAGTTTTGATTCTTTATTTTCGTGTGTATTCACAAAATAACGAATTAATTAAGCTGTACAAAATATCAAGCAATAAAAAGCAACTAACGACCCATGTGAAAGTGATACTTAGTATTCTTGTCTGCTTATAAAAAACTTCTTATGAAGTTGGAATAGCTACAAAGGCATCCCTATTAACATTAAAAAAAAAAAAAAAAAAAGACAAATAATAAAAGGAACTAGCCTGTTACGTTTTTTTATTTTATTACTATTTCAAATTTAAAAAATGTGATGCAATAGTTATTCTAACTTTTTGGACCTATCTAGAATGGCTTTTCAAACTAATGGAATAATTCTGTAATTATTTTTTTACAATAAAGCAAACCAGTGTTACCACTTACCATTACCGAGATAAAAAAAAGGATCAGAGAAGCATAGTAATCAGAAGTACGAGACACGAATACAACACGATACGAACATCACGATACAAATTTTACAACGATTACGAGATATAGCAATTCATTGAATAAATTGTATAAGTAATTTAGTACATATATCAAAACATAAGCAAATTAAAAGAAAATCAGACATAGCCATATCCCAAAATCATAGCTCGGAAGCAACTTACACACTGAATATTTAAACTAAAAAAAAAAAAAAAAAAAGAGTTTGAAAATTAACGTATATGTTACCTTTTTTTTTAGGCATTTATGATGATGATGATGAAGAACCGGAGATGCGAACTTGAAGCGAATCGTTCCCCAATTCACGCTGTTCCGCCAGTATTTGTCTTGCTAAATCCGCCAAATTAGGGCTCGATTCGTCAACCTCAATCGCTTCAAGCGTCGCAATTTCACCCAAATCGGAAGAGATCTCTTCAATTTCAGAGCATTCTCGAATAATCAGGTGCTTAAGTCTCGGAAAATTGTTCCGATCGGCCGTCAAATTCACCAGATTCAGATCCTCAAGTAGCAATAACTGCAATTTGCTGAATTCGCCTTCAGATGGCAGCTCCCAATTAGGATTCTCAAAGGTACAATTTTGCAACTTGAGAATCTCGAGATTTGGCAACATTCCTATTCTGTTCATACATGTTTGTTGTATTGTACATTGACTCAAAGTCAACTTTATGAGGAAAGGAGGGAAAATGAGGTCGGACAAGAATGTATTTGTGCTGGGTGACAAATTAGTGGATAATTTGAGTGTTTCGAGTTTACGTAAACAGGACAGATCTTGAGCCATCGTGGTTGAACCATACTTGTAGGAGAGTGTTAATTTTTTGAGGTTTGGAATTGATGGTACAACTTTTTCAAAATAGGGTATCTCTAGTGCAGGTACAGATAGAGTTTCTAGGTTCTTGTGAAGAACAAAACTACTCGATTCCTTACTCGTAAACCATCCTTGATCACCCGTGAGCTTGACATGCTTTAACTCTAGCATATCGAATATTCTACAAGTTACCTTACACATGGAAAAGTGCTTAAGTCGAAGAACTAGGGTCTGTAGATTTACAAGTCTAGTTATACGTTTACGTATATAATAGGAACAACTGAGCGCAAGGTACCTTAAGTTGACCAGCTGTAGAAGTTCATCTGGGAACTTTGGGAATTCTATTTCCAACACATCCAATTCCCTCAGCAACCGTAATGCAAGAAAAAAAGGAGATAAGATCGCCCGTGATGCTGGACCCATGCAGAGAAAAGTACGAGCGAGCGACATTTGTTCCATCGAGCCGTACATGTCTCTAATGCGGTATGATGTATGAACACTCACACGACGCAGACATAACGTGCCCTCGGGGGTACTATGAATTTGCCTATTCTTGACGTAAAGAAACTTCTTTTTCCGACCCTCCCTCACGCATAGATCCCTCAAGAGATCGTGCATCCCGTAGGCTTTTACTTTCCCATTTATCTCTTGTTTACGAATGAAAATAAGATTTCTGTGGACGAGGGCCTTTAAGTATACTTCTGCAGCCTCTTCAAGGCTTTTGTTTTCAATGGGTCTCAGAAATCCCTCTGCAACCCACAACCTGATGAGTTTTGAGGCTTGAATCTCATAATCTTCTGGGAAAGCGCCCATGAAGAGGAAACATGGTTTCAGATGTTGAGGCAAATGATTATAACTCAAAGACAATATCTTTGAGAATTGCTCGTCTTTATCAGCCATGGTGGAGCTTACATCTTTGGCTACTTGCTCCCAAAAATCTATCGTTCTTGTGGCATGAGAGAGTAATCCTCCAGTCACATGAATGGCAAGAGGGAGTCCTCGACAACTGTTTGCGATTTTAATCCCGAGTTTTCTATACTCGGGAGGGAAAGTTTCTTCCTCGCTGAATACCTTTTTCCGGAGAAGCTCCCAACTATCATCGTCGTTTAGAAGATGCATCTGGTGGTGTGAGCTCTTCGGATCCACATAAGTAGCCACATTCGATTCCCTGGTTGTTAGAATTACCCGACTTCCACTATGCTCGTTTGGAAAGAACTTCTTCACTTCATCCCAGGCCTTTGGATGCCACATATCGTCTAGCACAATAAGATATTTCCAACCCATTAATTTCTGATGTAAAGTAACTCCCAAGTCATTATCTTTCTTTTGAAGTATTTCATCATTATGCTTTCCTGTTATGCAATTGAGAAGCCCTAGGAAGAGCCCCCGCACACTATAATCTTGCGATATAGTTATCCAGGCAAGAACATCAAAGCAAGACACAACAGAGGGATCATTGTAAATATTTCGAGCTAGAGTAGTCTTGCCAATACCTCCCATCCCAACTATTGGGATGATTTCAAGCTTTGATGACCAATCAGTAACCCGATCCTTTAATTGAATCAAGTCTTCTGCACATCCCACAAAGATTTTCTTGGGATTTGGGTCACTCCTTGCTGCAACAGCAGGCGATGTGTTATCTGGTACCCGATCCCCACCTATGGTCTTCATCATCTCTTCCTTTGCAGAGTCAAATTCTTCAATTATTTTCTGCAAGTCTGGAGGGGAAATTGTGAATTGCTGACCTGCACGTGTTGAAGAAACTTGGTCAACGATGTGCAACTCAATAACGTCTTCTGCACTTTGTACTGCATCTCTGATTTTATCCTCTAAACTGTTTATGGTCTCTTCACTTGCTGCTGCATAATTTTCAAGATAATCCCTCAGAAAAACGGCCTTTTGCAGGAGGGATTCGATTTGCAGTTCTTTGTTATGATCAAGAGTCAAAGGTTGGTGTGGATCAGGGCGCAGGATTTGGTCTAGAAGTTTTATAAGAGGTTCTAGAAAGTAAGCCATGACTCAGATCTCTCTCAATCTCAGAGCCAAAAGTTTTTCAGCAATGTTGTCTTTTCTTGTATGGCCTGGTCTGTTACTCATTGTGTAGCAATATTTATGATGGCTCTCATTCACTTGTATTTAATTAATCTTTGAAAAGATCTGAATCTGGATTAATTGTTGCGCAATCTCAGTACCAGTTGACTTTATTTTGTCCTCATCACATGATTAATGCTCTGCTGGTTTCAGAATTTGCTAGCGTGTCCTATCATTATCCTTTACCTACTTGCTTATTTTAACAGTCCCCAGTTGTTCTTGTAACCCCATAATGTACTGCTTCTTTGATAATGACATTTATTGTTTAGTAGTTAGTACACAGATTATATGATCCTTTATTGCCCCTTCACTGTAGTTGAAGAACTGCAATCCAGGATAAGTGTTCTTTATTACACAGCAAGTGAGTAACAACAAGTGCATGTATCATAGTTGCGTGCAAGTCCGCAAACTGTGTGTACATGTTCAGACTTTTATTATCATATTCACTGTTAGATCCAATATCACACTTAAATTAAGTGATGTTATGCTGATGTACAAATCACAAGTCTATTTGCTATGCATACTTCTGAGTCATTGTTAAGCCTTGAACTGGTACTGATATTACTTTAGCCATAAAATTGGTTCAATCAGTTTTCCTTGATAGGTTTGGTGGCAATGGCTGTTGTTGGTGGTTGTGGTGCCTTGGAGGAACAGACGGTGCATTTCTAACAGGGGCACGACATATCTGAAGTTTTTTGCAGAGTAGCTGTGGAGGTTACATTTTTGTGAATAAAAACCGTTAAGTTACCCCCCCCCCCCCCCCCCCCCCCCATAATTGTTACAAGTTGTTCTCTGCCCATTATTAGTTTTTCGTGTAATTTTAACATAAATTTACTAGAATAACCTTGTTTAAATTGTATTTTCTCAACTATTTATAATTTAAAATGAAATAATTTATATGAAGTATATGAATGTTTTAAGAGATAAGAGTTTAAATGTCATTTTCTTCGTTGAAATTGTCCTGGACACTTGATTTTGGCCAATGAATTACACCTCAAAAAGAGTATTTTACAATATTTGAAATATACAACACATTGGGTATATTGTCTCTCTTTTTTTCCACATGAAGGCAAATTGCCCAACGTAACAACACACATGGGACTTAGGTGAAAAACTCAGTAAAGGGTGACAAAATGTAATTTATTTTCAATTGAAAATGACTCGAATTTTTCACTATAACAAAGAAAAAGAAGCAGAAGAAACAAATTTCAATGAACCTGGAAACATAGCATCTGAAGCATTTGCTAAATATGAATGTTCAAAGTCGCAATGCAGGACAATCTATGGAACAAATAGCCACAAAAATTTAGTCTCAATAGGTATTAACACCAAATCATATCCACTAACTTTTAATTGAATGTAATGAAATCTGACAATTATATAAAGCTATCTTAGTACATCAAACAAAGAATGCTTGCAATTATTTTGTTCAAAAGCTACTAAATGCAGGAGGATAGCATGCTCCATAACAGCAGTAGCTCTCTATTTTCCCAGCAAACGACGGGTACGCTGATTAGCACCTTTTACTCTGTAATTGAGCTCATCAACATCATCCTGAACATGATCCAAAGCCTTGTTCTGCCTGCATTGGTAGAAAAAATGCACAAAATTAAATATTTAGTATTCTCTACAGTTTATCAAAACTTGATCAATGTTTGATGTGGTCAAGATATAATGCGGTTAAACTAGTAAGTAACTGAAGTAAACAAGATAAGGTACAAGAACTAACCTATCAATTTCAGATCCCATGTCAACAGCCATATCCTTTAGCTCCCCCAAAATGTTACTCAAATCCATGAGGGCATCGTCTTGTTTCAAATGTTCTACTTGAACTTTCTGCAATGCGTTCGTGGGTTCAGGAGGTGTTGCACGTGCATGTGATCGTGCTTTTGATCCAGAAGTCAAACCCAATCGCTCCCTCTGCTCCAAATGGTTACCCTTTCTTTGAATGGGATCGTCTAAAAGACCATAAAAGTGTTAAAACCACAATAATTTCCAATAGGCTGACTCTTGATAACATGTTTTGGCAAACAAACATTTATGATAATGATAAGGAGGAAATCAACGGCCAAGTACCTCTAATGATTACAGGGCCTGAAATTGCACGGTTTTTCTTAGGCTTCCATGTCTTGGAAAAAATGCCTCCAAGACTTCCCAAAAGCTTCTCGCCCTGAAATCAATTAGTAGATAATTTAGAACCCAAAATAATCAACACGAGAATTAAAGCCCAAACAGAAAATGCAACGTCTTCAATTTTAAGTAGCATAATAACGATACCAATAGGGCATTTGGCGTGAAACCTAGCTATAAGTCAAGTTCAAAGTCCAATACACTATAGAAGTATTTGTTTCAGAACATGAAATTTGATTTTTAGCAGAAGAATCAGAATAATTTCAAAATATCACAAAAATAAAGAAGATAAAAAATGGAAGCAAGTCTTGACTGTATTCAGAATAATAATTATGGAGAACGACATGAAGATGAAACAATTACTTTTTGTCAAAATCCACAAAAAAATTGTAAAGCTTATCTTTCATAGACATGCTATTTGTGATTAGATTATGGTACAAAAATATTAAGCAAGCAAGCCTCGATTAAGTTGAAAAAGATACTTCCTACTAAACAACTGATGAGAAAAGATAGGCCAGAATTTCAACATTGCTATTTACTGTACAATAGGTGGCAACAGATCTAAGCCACAATTTTTCCACTGCCACATGTCTATGAGAGTGCATATTATGTATCTTCTCATATAAAAAATGTCATAAAAAGAAGAACAAAAACGAATTTCATCGAGGAAAACTTGAGAAAGATTCTTAGTTACTCTTCTCACTTTGGTTTAGAATCATACTAATACTCAATAACAAGGACAGACGAAAAACTTATGACATATTAGAACTTTGAACATTAATGTAAACCAAAGGAATTATTGAATTCTAGCGTTTTCAGACTCAGCAACACACTGGATAACCTCTTTTCACAAGGAATATAAGATAAAAAAACATTTATCTTATACTCATCCTTTACGAACAAGTATAAACCTAAGAGGTATGAAGGCTGCATATATTGAGTATTGTTGTGAATCCTATCATATTATTTAATAAGAAAAACAAAAAGAACTATATTCCAACTCTGTACACAATAAAAATATGCAACTACTAACAAAAACCCAGTTGGGAAGTTGATAAAACATACCCTACTAAGATCATGGTCCATGTCAGCTGCAACCATGTGAGTTCGAGTAATTTGCTCTCCCTGTTGATGCAAAGTAACCAAAGTTTTAGTAGCATCTTCTCTTATGTCCTCAGCAATCTTGAGGCAACTACTGACACTCTTTGTCGTCTCTTCGGCCTTATATACAGAGTAGTTCTCCAATTCCTGTACACTCTGGTTTTCCAATCCTCCAGAGTCTCGAAAATCATTCTTGTATTTGTTTCTAGCCGATAAAGCAAGAGAACTTTGAGATGGTCTAGTATCGACATCATCATCAAATGGGTTTCTACCATCATCGAAGGGATTTGTACTTAAATTTGATGTAATGAGAGAAGGTTCTGAGGATGTACGTCCAGAGGTTTTAATGGTTGGCTTCTTATCCAACTCATCATCGGAATCAAAGGGATTAGTACGGTGACTAACCGAAAAGTTAGGGTCCGCCGAGTTGTGTTTAGACAACCTATTTTTTAGATGATGCATTTCGTACAAGCAAAATGATCACACAATTGTTCTGAGAAATCTGCACTTGTGATCTACAAAAGTAATTTCCCGAGATCAAGTCCCTGAAAAGCATTAAAAACGAATTGGCATAAAAACCGTTGCTACAGATTTACTAAATCTAAAACCATATCAACAAATAGACACAATAGTTTCAAAAAGTCTCATGATATGAACAAGTAGAACCGGAGAACAACAAAACATTCTACACGAATGATTATATACCGATACAAAACAGATTCAAGATCAGACAAAAGACAAGACAAAAAGACCATAATGTTCAAAGTGAATGAAACGAAAAACGAATCCGCTTGCAGTAACACTTTCCTCAAGAAAGATTCATACACAGAAAACAAAAGATTCAAGAATAACATCCTAAGCCATCTCAATCCCATGTCAAACCCAAATAAACATTCTTAATCACACACCAAAATATTTCAAACACAACAAGAGAAATGGACAAAAACCCAAAACACAGTAACCAGAGCATCAACACTCTCAAACAACAACAATAACTTCTGATGTCCAAATCATACAATAAAACAAATTAACCAAGAGTGCAAAAAACTAACTTATTTTCTTTCTTTCTTCATCAAACTAAAAATCAAATCTTTTTCACATCACCCACTA
The DNA here is from genome assembly GCA_946800315.1 of Misopates orontium. Taxonomy (NCBI): domain Eukaryota; kingdom Viridiplantae; phylum Streptophyta; class Magnoliopsida; order Lamiales; family Plantaginaceae; genus Misopates; species Misopates orontium. Next base: position 9,763,294 of record OX326953.1, on the reverse strand, counting down.
AAGCCATAAAAACCCAGACCATGGATTCATAGAATAACTTAATAGTTACCAAAAATAGAAAAAATTAAAGGGTTTCTTTTTTTTTTACAATAAAAATGAAATCTTGAAGCGGCCCATAAGAACAGCAAAAGATCTAATTCAAAAACGCGTAAAATAAGAAGCAAAATCTTGGAGGGAGTACCTGAACTTTTGAAGAAGATTGAGAGATAAATCTTGGATTGAGGAGAGCTCCGCGTGTAACGGCTCTTTCAATCTAGAGAGAGAAACTAGAGAGAGAGAGAGAGTGGGGAAGGAGAATATTTTTGAAGTGGGTTTAGTAAATCTAAAACCGCATCTTATGTTTATTTATATATATACAAAAATAAATACAAAATTGTGAAAATATTATATATTTTGGCCAAGGAATTGGTAAAAGATGATAGAAAATGGTACGAAACCGGCGTCACAGTGTTTTCAAATTTTTGGTTTATTTGACTTTTCTTTATTTCTAAGTTGGATCATTCTTCTGGCTATTTGAAGATAAATATTAATTAGAATAGTGGAGGATTTTAAATTTTGATAAATTGCAAAAATAGAAATAATAATTGCGTAAAGTAGAGTGCATAATAATATAACATGTTTTTTTTTCAGAGTCTTTGTCTAAATTTTATCCAATTGCTATTTATATCTCAATCCTTGAGGATTAATTTACTAGACTATTTTAGTAGACTAGTATTTATATCTCAATCCTTAGTGGTTAAGTTAAAAAATTATATATGTTCAAAAAAAAAAGTTAAAAAAATATATGGTAGACGTGTGATTATATGTCAAATGTTGGTGATATGGGTAGATTCGGATTGCATATTTTGCTAGTAATAATTCCTTCGAGAAGCATACTTCTATTAATAATTCCTCGAGAAGCATGCTTATATTACTTAATTTATTCTTTTTTCTTTTCCTTTTTTGACCTTTTTGCTTAGTTTTGGGGGGGGGGGGGGGGGGGGGGGGGGGGGGCAAAAGATAAATTACGAAACTTGAGGGGTTTTCTGCTTTTCTCCTAACAATACATATTTGAGAGTGTCAAAAGTAAATGGATAAATTTTTCCACAAAAAAACGCGTGAAGTGTAGCCATATAGGTCAACAAAGTCAAGTCAACCTCTGGCCAAGATGGACGATTTCTGCCTCAATATTTAATCCATCCGCCATCCTTAAGTTTTCCAATAAAACCCCACATGGCAATTTTAATAACAATGGACAAAATGAACTTTTGGCCCCTCCTCCGTGTATTCAACTATAGAGTTGGCTTACCCATTACAAACACTATAGAGGTTGCAATATTTATAGCACGAAAACGCAAAAAATAATATTAGTATGTGTGATACTAGTTTTTGAAAATGACGGATGTATTACCGCATTGATATTATCAATATAACAAATTAACTTAAAGCATTAAAATTTAACCTAAATACGAACCAAGAAATATAATGCATCGATAATGTTTACACATTCATAATAGTTTATTAAAATTATTCGTGCAACATAAAAAACAAAGTATCTAATATATCAAAGTACCGATACAACCTGATTTTTCTAATCACACGTGTTGCATAGTTTATTGCCTAAACAATAACGCAACATTATTCATTCCTTCAAAGGTCACGACTGAATGTTCACTATATATTTGCTAGTGTACAAAAGCACTTTCATCAAGACTTTCCGATGGAATTTGGGTTAGAACCAAATCCTAAACTTTGTACTCTTTTTAAATCTTGTACTAATTTTTAAAAATATATGCTTCTCAGCCTGAATTTGATCCACTACAAAAGTATTTGATTCACAAACTATCGCTTCAAACGATTGCTTTATAGGAAGTACGGGTCTGTCTTACCAGCTTTATCATCTCATGTCATTTTTGTTAACAAAAAATTTAGAATCCAATACTTGAATGGAACATAATGTAGGAAAACAGAAATGCAAATCCACCAATGACAATAATCATTATAATTTTTTTCTTCTGGTTAATTGAAAAATAGACGAATTTCAAGTGTAATTAAAAAGCAGAAAAAAAAAAAAACAGTAACCATGTATATCAAGATAAAGATTAATTTTTTTCACCAAAAACTATATAAATCCGAGAAAGATAAAAATAATAATAAAGTTCTAATTATTTATGTATAAACCACAATTTCTCTGAAAGCCATTTAATTTTAGAATTTTATTTTTTACTCTTAATATCGTCATTCTTTTGTTTTGAATTTTGATTTCAAAATGTTAATCAGGTTTATTATTGTTGTTCTAGAAAAGACGAAAAGAATCTAAATTTTGAAAGAGTTGGAAAGAAAAATAAATATTATGTGGTCCTGGTGGTGGTTGGTGCTAATTGCACACAAAAGTGGCTTAGATGATTCATTGTGATGACGACGTGGAAGCATTTACTAGACTCGTGCAACCTATTCCACAACGGCCACCACCACGAAGCAACTTGGGTAGAGAGTGGGTGAAGGTACAAAGATTTGTATTCAATTTTAGAATTTTAAAAAATTAAAATATCATTGACTTATCATATAACTGATTAAAGAAGTTGAGTTGACCTTTTACATTAAGGACATTCATGTCTTTTTTGTTTTATTATTTTTGTTACTATTTCAAATATTGTGAAGAGTGGTGTTTTTATTTTAACAAATTCATAAATTCTTTCAGACGATTGTATGCGTCAGGGATATCTTTTTTCTTTTTTGTAATTTTCTAAATAGTAGGCGATGTTTATATAATTAGGTCAAGGTTCATGTTGCATTTTAGATTTAAGAGTAAGCAATATATTGATGCGTAACCTGTCAATGGACTGAGTGGGGCTTAAGAGGACCAAATATACTAAACAAATTCCTTACAGGAAGCGAAGATGAAGATCATGAATATGGGGTTTGCTACAAGGTTACGCATTGTAAATTTGTGAAAATTGTTCTCTGTACATTTTTCTTAGTATAACCATCCAAAAAATTTACCCAATCACAATTTTTATTGTTTTTACTGCCTATGATCTAATAGGCTCGTGTATTCATAAATTCATATAATCCGTAATGATTAATTAAATTACAAAATAACTAACTAGACTGAGAATAACATGTCTAATCACTAGACCTCTTTATATGACAGTTTTTGCGATTTTGCAAGTAGACTTCTTTAAAGTATCATTTTTTGCGATTTTCCCGTAATGTCGGTGATATAGGAAGATTGCAGCTATTGATATCCACTAATCCCTTCGAGAAGCATATCTTTATTGCTTTTTCTTTTCAATTTATTATTTTAACTTGCTTAATTTTCGAAGGATCAAAAGATAAAACACGGAACGTGAGGGGTTTCCTTTTACAAGAAATAATTTGAGAGGGTCGAACATAAATGGATTAAGTTTCCACACAAAAAATCGCGTGAAAATTAATGTATGCTCAGTCAAGTCAATGTCCTGCCCAGACCGTTTCTTTCTTATTATTAATATTCTATATTTATTTGTTTATTATCTGCGTTATTATTGAATGCATCCACATTGTTCACCCAAAAAGGAAGATTGAATCCACTGTCTTTTATATTTTTCCACAAACATAAAGAATGATAATATTAACTTAGAAATAGTGTGGATAAACTAGTTTTGGATAAGTTTTATGTTTGCCCCCTAATTGTGTTAGTTAGAACCCATCCTTGACACAAAGTTTTATGTCTTGTAGCAAATCTTTTTTTAAGAGAGAAGCGACAACGATGTGAACTATAAGATTTGTGTATCTTCAATAGAAATACCGGTATAACTTATGTTAAAGAAACAATTTTTTTGAAGAATATGTATAAATTAATAAATATCAACTATTAATATGAACATGTATCTATGCGTCAATAAACATTAATCCTTACTAAAAGATATTTACTTAGATGAAACATCAGTTTAATACAAATTATCAAATTTCTCAACTTCAAAGAAAAAATTCATCACAATTTCTTTATAATGTTTGTTAGCATAATAAGCCTCAATGTAAAAGTACTCGATCCACAAGTTACTACTTCAAGCGATTTCCTTGATCGCTTTATAGGAAGTAGCTAAACACCTCATATCATATTTACAAACACAATTTGGACTCTTGTTGAATCGAATTCGAACATATCAAAGAGAAAATGCGTGTGCGCTAGCCGCCAATGATCAAGACCATTTAATAAATTTGCACGTGTAATAGAGGTCATTCTCCGTAATATGTCAAAAGCGAATCAAAACTTTTACTCTTAATGGTAAAAATAAATGAAGTTCAATTCAATTAATAATTAAGCTTCTAGCTAACCAAGTAACATGCATATTATAGAGTCTAAATCCAGATTTTCACCGCAAGATTCATGAAAAATATAATTAGATTTTGAATAAACCACAATTTATTTCAGTAATTTATTTATTTAGAATTTTCTTATTTTGTTAACTTCCTTCTTCTTCTTTTAATATGAGCTTTAGCATTAAAGATTTTTTTAAAATTTATTATTATTATGATTATCATTTAAATTTCTGAATTGAACTTGCTGATACTAGTGGCATGACAAGCCTCGTTGCCTATCATCTTTGTATAACGAATCGAGCTGACCTATAATTGAGTTGACTAACTCATTAACGGGTATTTATGCTTTTTACAATTTATTTTATAATCATTTCAACTTTTGTGAAGAGTATATTTGTTATTTTAACGATTTCATAAACTTTTACGGACGATCGGTGACTCGGTATACTATGCGTCGTCTAGGGAAATTTCTGTAATTTCCTGAATACTATAGTAGCGATATTCATATAATTAGGTCAAATTTCATGCACGGTAGATACAATTATCCCTTAGAAATTAGAATAATATGCATATGTTTGAGAATTGAGATGTAATCTCTCGATCGACTGAGTCGGCCTTAATTAATTAGAGAACCATATATACTGAACAAGTCCAGTGGCAATAGACACATACTTCTTTTATAAAGGGAGAAAATCAAACTTATTCTTAGCAAATGGAAAAGATTAATACAATTGGAATGAAAAGATTAAAGTCGTTATTTGATGATTGAAAGGTTTGTGTAGACTCTAATACTATAAGATGATCACTAAGAACAACTGGAATTATTTGACATCAAGTTCTAAATAATGTGTATCCCCAGATATCATTTGTGACCAAAATAACAAAACGCATATAACTACTAAAATAAACATGCAACTTGACAACTTTTTGCAACTTCAAATTCATTAAAATTATCGTTTGTCCAGATGCATCTAAGGAACTTGGGTAGTAAGGCCTCTTCAGTACTTAAAAGTTTTAGTTAAATACAAACTTACAAAGAATAGGACTCTAAATTTCAGCACATGTAGATCAATTTGAGCAACAAGGACAAAATACAACTTCAACAATTTCATTGAGAATAAATTCAAATGTAAACTGTATGTAAGACCGAAGTCTAATAGAGGCGAAAGCATTAGCAACCAACCTCACTAGCTATCGATGTTTCTTGTGCTAGTCGAGTAACAAAGACGACTGATGATTTCCTCTGTTACTTCTTTGCCGGCATTGAGTTCCAGTATTTAAAATATTTGACAACAAAGTCACAACAAATAAATGGCTTACACTATATCTTTCTTCTGCTACGTACGAGCAACGACTTTCACTATTTAAAGAAATTCCGAAGAGCAGAAGGCAACGTACATAGAACCTCCTGCTTTGCTGCTTCTTCGGATTTAATACTGGTGGAGAAGTTCAGATATATATATATACCTTATTGAACTCTGAGTCTTGTCAATCACTTCACTCCTAGAAGAAGAAAAAAAAATAGTAAGACAAGCATGCATGTTGTGAAATTAGTGATTCAAAGAGCTTAATTGGAAAAGATGTAGCACAAAAAAATTTGAAGAGCTCGACTTACTTCTCCACACTCGTTCACCAACTGCTCTTTCGACCAGTCGGAGTTGTTGATGACGACCTTAAGCTCTTCATTTCCGTATTCGTACTGCTCTTTCTCAATCCGAACAGCAGACATGCCTGCCTCGTACGAAGAAGAATTCACCTCAATGATCTGCAACGTCGAAATGTTTTCCAAGTCACTAGGAATCTCCTGCAGTTTATCACACTTGCGCAGCGCTAAACACTCAAGTTTCGGGAAATGTTCACTCCAGGCGGTCCATTGTTTTAGGCAACTAGCTTGAATCGTCAAGAACCTCAATTCTTGGAACTCGCCGTCTTTTGTCACCCATTCTTCTCCCACAAAGGCTTCATCGAGTAATTTGAGACACTGAAGATTTGGCAATCTCCCTATTCTAGACAACTCTTCCCAAGGCAAAGCCATTCCATACAAAGTCAGTTTTTTGATTGTCGAAGGAAAGTATATCTTTGATAGTTCACCTTCATAACAATCAGCATAGTTAATGTGTAGTGACTCGAGCTGAGTGAGGGAATGGAGATCAGGAAATAGTGTGCTGTCACATAAGCATTTGAGTTTAAGGAGATACGGTGAACACCTCAAGATCTTTTGAATCTCCTCGCTGTGAATCATAATACTTCCAAGAGAGAGTAGGTTAGTCGTTTGGTATGTATCGCAATCATTTACTAGTGCTATATCGCATTTGCAGATGAGATGTCTCAACTTCACCATTTTGAAAATGTAAGATAGCTTCAAAACTTCAGTGGATAATATGCAGAGAATTTCTAGGTTCACAAGCTTGTCTACTACAGTTGTTGGAAGTCTTCGAATAGACAAGTACCTCAAACTAACAGGAAGAAAAATCTCGTCTAGTTCATACAACAGAGTCTCCGATGATAGCAAATCCAGGACCTTTAGAAGAGGCATCTGTGAAAAACCTGGGGATAAATCTAACATATATCCTAAGAAAGAGCGAGAATATAGGCCGAAACTTTTGGACTTGTTTAACGTAGACTGTACACTCAGACGTTGATGTTTCTCATAGATAGAGAACTCTCAGTAGAAAAAAAAATCAAAGAGAATTCCATAAGTATGAACTCCTACAGATACCTTACAACTATCAGTTAATATTGACAGAAGAATATAAATTGTATTTGAACAGAAGTAATCAGTGAACTTACTCTTTGACAGATTTCAGGAAGTTTTCCTCATCGGCTTTTCTAAGGCACATGTCATGCAACAAATCATGAATCCTACATGATTTGATCCCACCAGGAGATCTCGTTTTCTCAATCATCACCAGACTTCTATTTATTAGATTCGCAAGATATTCCTCTGCTATATCCTCAGGGCTCTTTTTTTCTTGTTTTGGAATGAACCCCTCACCAATCCACAACCATATCAATTTACGTGTCTTGATTTCCGCATCTTCAGGAAATGCTCCAAAATAGAGAAAACATCGCTTTAGATGATTGGGCAGATAGTCGTAACTAAGCTCTAGTATTTTCGAGCATCCGCTTGGATCATCAAATATATAGGAGTCTAAATTACTTTTCACTTCTTTCCATACACTTACTTCTTTCTCTAATTTTGACAGAACTCCAGCTATAACGACTACAGCAAGCGGTAATCCACGACATTTTGCTGCAATTCCCTTTCCAATGCCTAATAACTGTGGAAGGACAATGTTCCTCAAAGAATAGCTTCTTTTCTAATAAATCCCAACATTGAACTTCTGACAGAAGATGGAGTGGGTGAAAAATGCTACCTGTTGGAGATGAATCTTTTATCCGGCTAGTTAATATTATTCTGCTTCCATTTGTGTCATCTGGAAAGTATTTTCTCAAATCATCCCACACATTTGAGTGCCAAACATCATCCATTACAATAAGATAGCTTCGTCCCATTAGACTCTGATAAATCTGTAAACCCAAACTTTCATTGTCCATTTTCAAGATATCCTCCATGGCAGGCTTTTCTGACTTGGACTTGCTAGTAGCTAAACTTGTGAAGATGTCGATCAATACATTTCTCTTTTGATACGTTTGAGAAACAACACACCAAGCACGTTCGTCAAAGTAATCAAAACTTAAGTGGTACAATTTCTTCGCCATAGTCGTCTTTCCAAGTCCAGGCAACCCACATATTGAAACTATTTGACGGCATTTCGACCCACTAACTAGATCATCGAAAATCTTTGATTTAGCATCCTCAAGACCCACTACAACATTGTCATCCTCATCCGCAGAAGTTTCCGTAACTTGGAATGATAATTTGCGGCCAAAATCTTTCTCTACAATCAAGGCTTTCATGTCGCTGATATTCTTAACGTCTTGAAGTTTTATTCCCACAAGCTTAATCTTCCGAAGGACAGTAGGGAGTCTGAGATCCAGATACCAAGTAGGAATATTATTTACGACATATGAGTTTACAAGATGTTCAACTTCATATGCCACATCTCTGATTTGAGCAGAAAATCTTGTTAGTTCATCCTTATGTGCATCTTGCACCACTTCAATGTCCTCGAGAAAATTTCGTGCAAACACCATCTCATCATGGATATAAATGATGGGATCCTTGATATAGTCATCAATTCCCAGGTGGAATAGATCATTTATCATGTTTTCAAGATCTTCAAGCAGAGAATCAACAATGAAGAGTGAATCTATAGCATTTGCTTTTGGAGTTGTGCATACAGGAAGCTCTAAGAGTTTAATGCAATGCTCTTTGATCTTTTCATTCAAGAGCCCAACCTTATTTAACAGAGTATCTCTACTCCCGTAGAAGGTGCTGGCCTCGATTGGACCAGTGGGAAAAACATAAGAATATATAAACTCTCCTGCTTCGTTCGCCACAACTTCAGTATCGGCCAAGATATAGTCGACTTGTTGAAGCTCAATGCACTGAAATGGCATATCCCCAAGAAAGGCAAGGATAAACATTAGCTCCCTCTGAAGAGGAGCATAACGGTGCTCATCATCAGAATCATTAAGTGCTTCAGTATCCAATATCTGGAGGAGGAAGTCCATGAAACCTACCAAAATTTCACTTGACTTGTGAGATTTGTCCTTTGAGACACTGAAGAACTTATACGCCTCTGGCATGAACGAGTCCGAAAATATTTTGGAGATGGTCTCGATTTTGATTTGAACTTGTGAGGGTTCTGTTCCGGACCATCCTTGTTCGAGGTCTGCAGCTAAATCATTAAGGAAACTTATTACATCACTCAACATATTGTGATCCTCCGTACTGGAAATGAACTTTATGGTATTACAAATAACAACTAAACAGGTCGGACCGTGCCAAGGAAAAATTTCGCTTACTCGCGAAAAATTTTCATCACCTCCAACCAAATCCTCCCTTGCCCTGGCAAAGAATCTTGGCAGATGTTCAATGGAGGGAGCCATTGACATTAATATCTAGCTACACTCTTTGATGTGTTGCTAATTTAGTGAAAATAAGAGGATGTATGCTTTTAGTGTACAGATGATAAAATGGAGGCAAAGATGAAAGCTAGAGAAAGGAAAATGGATGAAACAAGTTTAAGAAATGCAAATGTAGGTTCATCAGTTCATACTGCAAATCAATATATTATCGAGAGTTGACTTGTTTCACTCTTTGATTCTTTAATGTTCATAACGTTTGCTATCTTATTTATTTGTTTATAAAATTATTTTGGTAGAAAATCCGACCACTAGTTTTTCTTTACAAGAGAGGAGATGGAATATTTTGATTGAATGAATGGTTAATTGAATATTTTTTAATAGTATTAGTACTATGATCCACTTATCACGCATGGTCAATTGGAGTAAACCACATGCCCCTGAGCCCCTGATATTTGCAGTCGTTGGTTAGCTTGTTTTCTTGCTGTTTAGGTTTCTAGTGGTATTATTCTTGAATATTTAGTAAGTTTCTTAATTTTTGCTTATGCATGCACAAAATGAGAATGAAAAGAAAAACCTTATAATGGTCAAAGAGCTTAATTAACACGAACATTTTCTTGTTACAGAGCTTGAAAATTGAAAGTTGAAAATATGCCAAGAGATGATAAACATTCTCGGAAACTCGAAGAATTCTTATTTACTACACTCAATATCTTAACTCTTCTTTTCTTTTTTCACATGATGAATATTTTATGGTATTAATCTTACATGAACTATCCCGTTTATACTTTAGAGTGCGGACAATATATGTTTGAATGAACCATCTCGTTTATGGAGTGCTTGATGTTAGGATCACAATAAAAAAGTTTTTCTTTTGGGATTAGAACTAAATTCCTAAGAATAGAGATAAGAAGAGAAAGACTTAGTTAAAAATATTCTTGATTTCTTATTAAGTTCTAACACGTACAACTCATTTATGGAGTTACAAAGAAAATAAACTTTTTATAATATTAGATAACCGTCCACTACTATAATAACTTATATTTAACTTTTTATGTCAGAATTTTATTGTAGTCAGGAACTACTTTTTCATCCCAATGATCTTCGTTGTCAGCATCATCATAATCTTCGTCAAAATATGGAATATCGACACCCTAGTCATCTTCATCTGCTTCGCTCTCGACATTAGCGGGAACTAAATCATCGATTGTCGGCTCGGGTCTCCCGATCTTATTCAACCAAAGCGACGATGTCATATCATTGGCGTCATTCATCGTGACGACACCAACCGAAGACTCGGTTGGCTCACATGCGAAGTCTAGCACACACCTGTGCACATGGACTGTGGCAATATCACCGTAATGCACTGCATCCATAATGCGTATGTCTGAAAACAATGGGTGCATCGATCTACGAAGGCTAAATGCTGCTGAATTGAGGTTGTCTTTGTATCTTTGTTTCTCCCCAGAATTGCATAGATCACGTCCCCGGCGGCATTAAATGTAATGAAGGTACGATCCAAAGATGGGACATTCACTTGAAGCTTCCGAAGTTTCGGGTTGGCATCATTCATTGTGACAACACCAACCGAAGAATCGATCTGATCTCATCTCATCTCTCGCGTATTAATTACGCTAAAGTTTCCCGCTTTTTCTCTTTCAAACGTGACCCTGTTCCCAATTCTACAGCAAATATAAGTTGACAGAATTTTGTGAAAAAAAAAAAAAAAAAATGTGAGAGCCTCAGTCCTGAGAAGACTAAGGCCTTAAAAGTGTTTGTTGATTGCTTATAATGATGCTAAATGGCTGCTATTTATTGAACGTCGCCTCCTTACTGGACAGTGAGGATCAACTCGATCTAACAACGTATAATGAGTATCTACAAGTTTCGTCTAAAGAAAATATATATCCTCTCTAAAAGGCTCATGATCGACTTACGTGTTCTAGCATACATAATTACAAGATACTCTCTGAAATTACAAGAAATAATGAAGTTGCCCTGGGTATCCTCAAGTGGTCGCCCATGCAGCCTATGTACGCGAGCTTGCATGTCGTGTTTGCCTGGCTTGGCTAGTGGTGGCACACTCAAATGGTGTGGGCCTAAACCCAAATCCTTTAACATCTAGGCCCAAATCTTCTTTTAGAAAAATTCTGCCTTTAGTTACTAGAAGAGTAAAATGATAATAAATTGAGAAAAGGAAAAGTGAAGTCTTGTAAAAAAAAGGGGCATAAATGAAAATTAATCCAGAATTTTGGGGGTGTTAACTATTGTTCTACAATTCCAAGGGTGTAAATTAAATTGCTTCCGAAATTCCAGAGGTAAAAATATAATTATTCCAAAATGTTTGGCAAGAAATTGGATTTCTTCGCACAGAAAACTTAAATAGGAAAAATTGCAATTTACACGATCAGAGTTGGACTAAATGAACATAAATGACCAGAAAGTGGAAATAGAACAACTTAAAGATTAGTTTTGATAAATTCTCATTATGACAATTATGGTTCTAATCTTGACTACTTGCTGTTGTAAATGAAACTTGTTGAAATATAATTTTGTACAACCGGCTCTTTTATGTACATGGCGTCAACTAGCTCGGATGTCACATCAGTTGATCAATAATAAAGAATTATGAACTCGTGCTAGGTTGAAGAATCTTTCCTAATTTTGTCAAGTCTTCTTTAACTTACAATAAAATCGTGTTTATTTTTATAAACACGCCTTGTATGTTCAGATTTTTGGTCCTTTATTTTCTGTATTATTAGTCTCGGACCCTCTTGTATATAAGGACTATTTAGGTTTTATTATAATTTAATTAATTCATTCGACAATTTTCCTCTTCTGAGAATGAAACCTTAATTTTACACCACTCGTCTTCGTCGTCTCCAATCTGCTTCCATGCAGTATACTTCAATTTCAGGGGCAATATTTTAAAATTTGCACCTCGATTCAGATGTAATTTTGTCAATTTAATATAATACAAAGGGCATTTTGCTATTAGCTTAAACGAGATGTCAAAATAAATAATTGAGTGTTATAAAAAAGCAAAATATAAAAAAATCATAATTTACCCTTCTTGGACCTGATCTAGCCTTTAGTCCTCTATATCTTTGAGCAAGTACCGAAGAATCTTATGTGCTATGTTTATAAGCAAAAAGGTAATGTTAAAGAAAAATGAAAATCCCTGTGCCTGTTCTACGTTATACGTGGCAAAATATCCTTTTTTATGCGGTACATTCACTCCTGAAAAATTGAGATTGGACTTGAGTTATTGCATCCAAAAAGACTTTTTTCTTCTTTTCCTTTTCTTTTATTCTTTTCCATTTCTTCCTCTTAATACGATAGCGAGACCGTTTTTTTCCCCTTCCCTTATGAATTGCTATTAACATAATAACATCATTAATTATGCTATTCCGACGAAGTACCATAAGAAACTGCATTTCTCAAAGAACATGCACTTTAAGTGTACACAAAAAGATTTTAGACTCTTGGATTATTATTTTATTACGTCACTCAAAGAATTAAATTTTAAATATGAAATATTTTGCCAAATTATTAACGTGAACCTGGTCTGGAGAAGAATTTTGGTGTTGTAATTGTAACCTTTTTCCTATTATTACTCAAACTTGGTAATGTCTCCAACCATAGATAATATAGCAGAAGATTCTGCTATATAACATTAAGAGTGACTTTCTCATTGTCTTCCAAGTTGTTGACTACCTCAATTTGGTTAAGAAAAGACTTACCAAGTCATGAAGAGGAGTTTCTTTATTTAGATTTGTCCGTTATATATAGACAGGGATTTTTTATTTTTTGTTATATTTTAGTCGTTCTATATATTATTTAAGATCAACACACAATACCCAGATAATTTTCTACAATCACAAGTTGTAATAGTCAATTAAAAGAAATGGATAATAGCATTAAACCCTCTATACTATACCCAATGTTGCACTTTGCCCTCTTGTCCTTTTATTTTTTGCGACTTGCCCCCTATACTAGGATAAATAAGCACTTTGCCCCCTGAATTCAAATCCAATGGCAAAAAATGTTGACACGTATTCAAATCCAATGGTGAAAAACTGACTTAGGGGGTAAAGTGCTTATTTATCCATAGTACAGGGGGCAAGTCGCAAAAAATAAAAGAATAAGGGACAAAGTGCAACATAGGGTATAGTATAGGGGGTTTAATGCTTTTATCCCTAAAAGAAAATTGAAAGATAAAACATAAACTTGCAGAAATGGGCAAAGTGTTTTTTTTTTTTCAACTCAACTCAAGTCGTCGCCTTTTCTCTATTGACATTGTCCTTACAACTTACATATATAATATTTTTTTTCATCTATTTGATGAATTCAAATTCTTCAATGTCCAATCATGTTTGTTTCTCTCACTCATTCCCTGGGAATTCCAAATCAATTAAACCGAAACTTCTTTCATCTAAAGAACAAAATAGTGTCATATACATCCAATATTTGTGATTCTTATCTTGTAAACAAGCAATATTCATTTCTCAATAGTCAATAACTTCGCATTGGAAATCAAATAATAAGCAAAAGAATGTACCTTTATTCAGTTTGCATGGCCTTGATGATCTTCTTCTTCCTACATTTTCATCTTCTTCTCATGGCAGCAGATCACTCCATGAACTGTGCTGAAGATATTTCAGTCAACTGTGGCTCATCTACTGCTACTTCACAAACATTTGATGGCAGTGAATGGATAAGGGACGTGCCGTCGAGACTTTCTTGCTCACCAAAACTAAAGGGCTCATCGGTCGCCTCGAGTTCCATCGACGATTTGAAAAAAGCTGATCATGTTCCATACAAGACTGCCAGAATATCTGAATCCCATTTTTCATACGAGTTTCATGTCAACTCAGGTCAGAAATTCATTCGGCTTCACTTTAATCCGGCTTCATATCGAGGTAAGTTTAAGAAGTATAACGACGTTTTCAACGTTGAGGCAGGCTCTTTTACCCTCCTTGGTAACTTTAGTGCTTCATTAACTGCTGAGGCTCTTGGTGTGAAGTATATTGTTAAGGAATTCTGCATGAATATTGAGGAAAATCAAACTTTGGAACTAAAATTCTCCCCTATGCACAGTTTAGATGATAAATATGCATTTATTAATGGAATTGAGATTATCTCTATGACAAGCGGTCTTTACTACACTCATGATGGTGATCTTGGAGCACAGGTGATTGGCCGGAAGTCTCGGATATTTCTTGATGATAGCTTTGCCCTGGAAATGATCCACAGATCAAATATCAGAGGGAATTCCATCCCATCAAGTGATGATAGAAGCGTATTTACGAGGTGGGCTACAAGTATCAATAGAGAATCAAACAAGATCAACAATGATTTTACGTGGAAAATACCCGCTGATGTGGGATTTGGATACTTGGTTAGGCTTCATTTCCGTGAGCTGCAACTTAATATGGCTCGAAGGGGTGGAATGGAGTTTGGTATAGAAATAGATGGTAATGCGGCGGATACTGAGGCTATAACGGGTCAAGGGAGTAGCAACAATGACATTTCTCAGTATAGGGACTTTGTGGTGATGATGAAGGGCCACAAGCAAGAAGGAAGGCGTGATATCGTGATTCGTATGACGTTAAAGCGTGGTGAATTCAGTAATGGAGCACTTAAGGGATTTGAAATATTCAAAATGAGCAATCCTGATAATAGTCTTGCCGCTCCAAACCCACTCCCTGTATTAAAAGCTTCACAAGCATGGACACTTCAAAAGTTCATGCTATTATTTGTTTTTGGAAAGGGATACACAATTTCAACAGTTATAATCATTACGATCAGTCTAATGAACGTAATTGTTTACAAGTTACGACAAACCTGGGAAGCAAACTCTGATGAGGAGAGTGTCAAACCATCAGACCCCTCAAAGGAGGGACTCTGTCGCCATTTCTCACTATCTGAGATCCTGTCGGCCACCAGAAACTTCAGCGATGGTGCTGTAATTGGAAGGGGAGGATTTGGGAAAGTATACAAAGGGTACATTGACAGAGGAGAACATGCTGTTGCAGTAAAGCGGTTAAAATCCAACTCTAAGCAAGGGGCACATGAGTTTTGGACTGAAATTGAAACGCTCTCAAAGCTTCGACATGTTCACCTCGTTTCTTTGATTGGGTACTGCAATAAGAATCAAGAAATGATCCTCGTTTATCAGTACATGCCTAGTGGCACATTGGCTGACCATATTTACAAACTAAGCAGCAGGAGTGACAGCTATTCCTCCCTCTCTTGGGAGCAACGGCTAAGTATATGCATTGGTGCTGCTCGAGGACTAGACTACCTTCATACGGGCACTGATAATGGAGTCATTCATCGTGATGTAAAGTCATCGAACATCTTGCTAGATGAAAACTTTGTGGCAAAAATCTCAGATTTTGGATTGGCGAAAGTTGGGAATTCAAAGCAGTTGAGAAGCTATGTTAGCACAAATGTTAAAGGCACATTTGGGTATTTGGACCCTGACTATTTCTTGACTCGTAAACTTACGAGGAAAACTGATGTTTATGCCTTTGGAGTTGTTTTGTTGGAGGTGATATGTGGGAGACCTGCAGTCGATTCCAGTCTTCCGGAGAACCAACGTAGTCTCACCATGTGGGCTAGAGAGCACATTGATAAAGGAGAAGCTGATCAAATTGTTGCTGCCAATCTAAGGGGGCGTATTTTGCCTGATAGTATGAAAATATTTGTGGAAGTTTCTGAAAAATGTTTGGAGAGTGATCCTAAGAAAAGGCCAACAATGGCACATCTTGTGGCACAGCTTGAATTTGCACTTGAACAACAGCAAAGGAAAGAATCTTTCATGCCAAGATATCTAAGTCAGGCTGAGGATATCCAGCATCGTACTGATGAAAACATCCAGTCCGTTGGCCCTACTCAACATACAACATCATCAGCAGTCAAGCATAATGTCTCAACTCGTCCAACGGAAAAAGCAGATGACAACTTAAACACAAATCTCATGTCTCCTGCTAGAGAAACGGGTTCTAATATGGCAAAACCCAGTTCTGGTAAAAAGCCATTACAGCTATGGCCATGGGAAGCATTTTGGAATAGAGTGAAAATTCCAAAGAAGAAAGAGTTTATCTTCCCAGATGGACCCTGCCCTCGTTTCTCAATGTCAGATATTCTAGCAGCCACAAACAATTTTGATGAAAGCCTCATCATCACAAATGATCATTTTTATGCAGTGTATAAAAGCATCGATTCTTTTCATATGAAAGTGACCATAGAACGTGTTAAACATGCACAAGAGGATAAATTATACGAGATTTGTGCAGAGATAGGAATGCTTTCGCAGCTCAACCACCCAAATCTTGCATCTATTATTGGTTACTGCTACCATGAAGGTGAAATGTTCATTGTATACGATTACGTAGGCAATCGTTCTCTCGCTGACCTGCAAAATACAGAAACCGAACCTCTAGTTCGGAGGCGGAGACTCCAAATCTCCATTGGTATAGCACGAGGACTGAAACATCTTCATACAGGCACAGGGCAGACAATAGTTTACAGAGATATGAGACCTGCAAACATTTTCTTGGACAATAATTTGGTCCCAAAGCTTGTAAACTTTGGCTTTTCTCATTTTGGTCCTACGTCTAATTTGGAAGGGGCGTCAACAATTTCTACTGGGGTACAGTTTGCTTACGTACCACCAGAATTCTTTGGTCTTCTTGAGTTGACTAAAAAATGTGATGTGTACTCATTTGGGTTGATTTTGTTGGAAGTTTTATGTGGCGTTAGCAATATATATACAAGTCATCTGCCGCATGATCAGGACAGAGAAATCATTCAAAAGAAAACTCTTCAGAAGATGATCGCCCCGTATCTAAGAGGGAAAATATCAATGCAACCTCTGAATGAGTTTCTGAAGGTTGCTCTGAGCTGCTTGCTTGACCAACCAACAAGTAGACCATCAATGGATAAAGTTCTAGAGAGACTGGAACTAGCATTAGAAGCAGAAGAGAAGGCAGAAGCAACATCTCAAAGGGATGAACGCAAATCTGGATGAAGAGACAACCTCGAAATTCAAGTTGGGCAGTATCTCATACGAGCTAGTCTAATTATTATTAAGTATATGTGTGAAGATAATGTGTAATAGTTATTATTTAATTATTAATATTTATATCTGTAATGCTGCAGTTAGACAATGTCATCCTGAATTTAGTGTTAGCTACAGCCTGGTCCCGCGTGCGCCCCACACATTATGTGAGTGCATGTTGTGGTGCAGCAGGCTGTAGCATAGACCGACTCGTCATCCTGGATCAATCCTCTGACAACGTTGCGACATCTGAATTTGACGACTGACTTATAAGGTAGTGGTACCAACCCCCCCCCCCCCCCCAAACAAATTCTAGTTCTTTTCATTCTACTGTGTAATAATCGATAGAACCAAGTGAAAATACATAAGTAAGGATTTAGAATTTGAACAAATAGATATACATAACAAGTTAGTCCAGTAGATATCCAGCAACTTTGAATAATAACTTCTTCAATGCAACAGATACACAAGTAACATAATAAAAAGTATACAAATCACCATTCTATAGCAACAATACCATGATTGTAACACGTAACTTATCAAACAACACTAAATGAGTTGGAAGCATCTATAGTGATAGACATATTCATTAAAACATATCAAGATTGTAAAATCTAAGATAAATTTGAAAAGTAAAATTGACAATTGAACATTGAGAGAGAGAGTGTTTTTACAGATGAGAAACTGCAGAAAAGAATGAAAAGAAAAGTGAAGTAAAAATACAAATGCACCCAACTATTTATACAAACTAAATGGTGCGCAAAATGTCTAAAATAGAAAGCCGTTGAGCAACGGCTATAACTAAAATATAAAAACTTTTCAAATTAGGAAATAAAACATAAAACAGAAAATATAAAATATATAATTTAAGATCCCCTCAAGATGGGTGTGAATGTCATGAATTCCCATCTTGGACATCATAAGCTTGTAAGGTTGTAAGGAGAGTGACTTTGTGAGGATATCTGCCACTTGATGTTCACTAGAGATGTGAACCACTTTGAGTGCACCTTGTTGAACCTTTTCTCGGACAAAATAACAATCTATTTGTATGTGTTTGGTCCTTTCATGTTGCACTGGATTGATAGCTATGCAGAATGCACTTTTGCTATCAGTGAAAAGCAATGGAGTTCGAGTTTGAATGATGCATAAGTCCTTGAGCAACTGAGTGAGCCAAATTACTTCACAGGTGGTTGTTGCAACTGCTCTGTATTCAGCCTCTGTAGAAGACCTGCTGACAGTGGGTTGCTTCTTGGCTTTCCATGAAACTAGAGAGTCTCCTAGGTATATTGCATATCCAGTGACACTCCTTCTTGAATCAACACATGCAGCCCAGTCACTATCACAGAATGCCTTTAGGTGAAGCTCATTTGATGCTGGATAAAAGACACCTTTGCCTGGACTTGACTTGATGTATCTCAGTACCCTGTGTGCAGCTGCAAGATGAGAAACAGAAGGCTTAGACATATATTGAGTAAGACACTGTATGGAGTAGTTTAGATCAGGTCTAGTGATGGTGAGATATAGTAGTCTCCCAACTAATCTCCTGTATACAGTTGGATCATCAAGAAAATGAGGATCATGAGCTTTAAGTTTTGCTGAAGAATCCATGGGAGTCGAGCTTGGCTTGCAAGCTAAATAGCCTGATTCAGACAGTATATCCAATGCATACTTTCTTTGACAAAGAAAGATGCCCTTCTTGCTTCGAGCAACCTCAATACTAAGCATATATTTCAGAATACCAAGATCTTTTATTGTAAACTTCTCATCTAAGTGTAACTTTAGTTTACTGATCTCTTGCAAGTCATTCCCTGCAAGAATAATATCATCAACATATATGCAGAGAGCAGTAAAAGAAGGACCAATATGTTTGATAAAAAGAGAACTATCAGATATAGATTGTTGATAACCATAGGCAATCAAACATGTAGTAAGCTTATTATACCACTGCCTACTAGCCTGTTTTAAGCCATATAGACTCTTCTTGAGCAAACAAACTCTGTTATCTTTTGGAGAACAGTAACCAGGTGGAGGCTTCATATATATCTCCTCATCCAAATCTCCATGTAAAAAGGCATTATTTACATCTAACTGATGTAAATGCCAATTATTTGCAGCAGCAACAGAGAGCAAAACTTTAACTGTAGTGAGCTTGGCAACTGGTGAAAAAGTATCAAAATAGTCAAGTCATTCCTCCTGTGTATAGCAGCAGGTCTTCTACTACAGGTAATAATATCATCCAGAAGAGGCTTCTGGAGCTTCCTTTCTTGTGGATTTTCATAGAATCGATGATATTCGGTGAACTTCTACCTTCATATGATTTGGGGTGTTTTCTGTACAAGTTGGAAGTTGAAACAAATACTCTGCTGTGCATTTTATAATGAATGAAACTCAAGTAACTCAGTTGCATGTTCGGACGAGCTTTTCAGGTTGTTATTAGAACATTTGCATATAACATATTATTGGAGATACGTTTGAGAAAATTGATTTCAACCGAGGATGCGGAGACATCTACTACGAAAATCTGCCCAGGCTTATCGATTAACTCATAATTAGATACTCGATTCTTGAATCTGGGTTCAACAAGGTGCGGGGAAATACTGATTGACTGGGAAATAGCATGAAAATCAAGTTGGAGAATCTCGATATGACCGTGATTCTTTGAAAGGACATGTACGTTTGTTAGTAGCTCTCTGCTCATGAGAAGCTCATGTTTGAGGGGAAGTGGCAGCAGACTCAAAAAAGAATGTGAGGACCTAAAGGAGAGAAGTAGGCAGAGTTGACTGAGAATCATACACTCGTGAGTGATCGGGAGGAAAGGCGGGGTGAATGAATGGTACATGAAGGCCTCTGGGGAGAATTCTGAGATGGCAAGGATTGATCATTTGGAAAGTGTGCGCATGATGGAGGAATGCAAGGAAAAACATTAACATATGTAGATAAAATTTATGATACTTTAGTGTGATGGAAGGTTTAAGACACGAACGAGCAAGCCACAGCTGATCAGACTGTGGAGGAATTGAGGCGAAGAGCATTGGAGGCAAACCAGATTGTAGAGGAACTAAGACGCCAAAGTAATGCTATACTTAAGTTGCGGATTAAAAATCTGAGTCCGCTAACGCAGCTGAATTGACTACAAAGATGCTTGAGAATATGACACTGAGGATCATCGAGATGGAGGAGGCGTTTGCTACTATGTTGAACCTGAATGTGGACGATCTTGCTATTTTAGTAAAGGGCACTGTATGTTAATTTTGCTGGAGTTGAGGAGGCCAAGCTATATCAACCGTACCCATGATAGGAAACTTAAGGAGCTAGAGAGAGTTTAAGAATAGTGATATACATTTTTTGTAGCTAGTATTGAAGCTTATGGTCTCCCTATATGTATAGTTAGGATAATTTTGAGAAACAATTGAATATATGTTTTCAAATCTTTAGTGACAGATTTTGGTGCTGTATATATCTCCTCTAACTGAATAGTGAATACACATAACTATTAGTCGATTTTCTTGCTATCTTTCCTAGAATACTCTTAGCAAAGACATTTGAACAATTTGGAGAGGTGAATCAAATCATCAATGGAGGTAGCTTAAGAAGTCGCACTACAAAATTAGACAGTACGTTTTTGACAAAGAACACAGCTTTATTAACGTTTTACAACTTACAAATGATGTATCTTTTAAAACTGTGTCAGCTAGTTAACTGGCAAACTAACATTCCTCGAAAAAATACTCCCTACATAGTACTCTTTAAAAAATATTCACAAAGTAACACTTTGAACAAAGTATTCTCACTTTAACCTTTTTCTTTGTCAAGTAATTGTCAAAACAACACCATATTATAGTGTTAACAATTTATATGTATGTAAAAGATATCTGCTGCAAAGTTTCTAAAAGTATGAGATTTTATGAAATATGAGATTTCGTTGAACATGAAATCAATATTTTCCTTTTTAAACGTATTTTATGTTTTTTTTTTTAATTTTTCGCTATTAAATTTACTATTTATATTCAAAAAAATATATTATGACAAATATTTCTGTATATGCATATGAACTATATTTGGTGTTACGTTGACAATTATTTCAAAAAGGAAAAGGTTATAAAAGGGAATATTTTGTTGAGAGTGTTGATTTGAGAATTATTTTTTCAAGAGTGTTAGTTTGAAAATAAATTTGGATGAGAATGTTTGGATCCAATTTTCGCCCGAAAGTTTCAAAACTTCGTGGACTAAAATTAGTTTGGAACCAATTTAAGAATTTCAATTTTGAAATGTTTTGGCCCAAATTATGAAAATGGTCAAACCCTACCTACTATTGATTTGATGTCTATATACCTATTTTTCTCCATTAATAAATCTCCATTTCACTTATCAAACAATCATGTCATATGTTTTCAATTATCAAACAATGATTACTGATTATTATATTATTTCTACACACATGTACCTAAATTGATTTGATGTCTATATACCTATTTTTCTCCCTAAAACTCTAACATTCAAACTAAAACAAATAATAATTCTTTTTTTATACAATAAACAATTTTGAAATTACATCCAAACTATATTTCAAAACAACTTAATAGACGGGAAATTCTATAACACTGTATCAAAATCCAAAATCTTCACTGTTGTAGTCAGGCTCTACTTCTTCTTCATCCCAATGATCTTCGTCGTCAGCATCATCATAATCTTCGTCTGCTTCGCTCTCAACATAAGCGGGAATTAATCGTAGTTCGTCGGCTCGGGCCTCCCGGTCTCATACAACCAAAGCGACGACGCCATATCATTGGCGTCATCCATCGTGACGACACCAACCGAAGACTCGGTTGGCTCGCATGCGATGTCAAGCACACACTTGTGCACAGGGACGGTGGCAATCTCAGCGTAATGCACTACATCCACAATGCGGATATCTGAAAACAGTGGGTGCATCAATCTGCGAAGCCCGAATGCTGAATAGAGGTTGTCTCTGTTTCTCCTGAAAATCGCATAGATCACGTCTGCTGCCGCACTAAACGTAATGAATGTCCGATCCAAGGATGGGACACTCACTTGAAGCTTCCGAAGAATCGGTTGGCATCATTCATTGTGCAACACCAACATTTTTAATTAGTTATTAGCATTAGAAAATTTGGGCATTTGTAATTAGTTATTAGCATTAGAAAATTTGGGCATCCTAAAGTAATTTACAGTCAAAAGTGTGACAAACATAATATTATAACTGTGATAATTTAATTATTTTTTAATTAACACGTATTGAAGTACTACTGAATCACGGTTACGGGTGTATGTGTGTGTTTGAGCGAGGGAAAATGTGGCGAAGGTTCAGGTTGTTGAGGAGTGAGAGTACAACAACGGCCTATAACAATGATGATTTCTACGTGGGCTTCCTTTATTCTATTTTGTTTGGTTAGTTACTTTATTTGGAGTCTTAGTTACACTAATCACTCAATAATTGTTTGACTGAATTCCAAATATATATTCTATAATGCTTCACATGTTTGACCAAATCTCGGTACATTTGCATGTTTGGTAGTTCACAAACTGTTAAAGTGGTGCTATTTATAGTGAGTCACCTTGTTATCGGACTGTGGGGATCAACTTAATCTAAAAGACAACAATGAGTATCTACAAGCTTCACCTAAAGAAAATATGAGGTCTCTCTAAAAGACTTATGATCGGCTTACATGTTTTAGGATACAATATTTACAATATAGTCTCTGAAACTACAACAAACAATGAAGTTGGCTCATTCCTCAAGTGGTCGCCCAGGCAGCCCATGTATGTGAGCGTACACATCATGTTTATGCCTGGTTTGACGAGTGGCACGCTCAAATGTGTCAACGTCCTTGGCAACAGAGTGGGTACAGCTTGTGTAAGTGCCTGGATTAACTGGGTTAGGGCATCTTGAGCATGAGACGTGTGTACCATCTCACTATGCTCATTCTAATCAACCCATTCAGGTGTATATAGTGTTCTAGATCATATATAGCTTGTAAGTAACATTACGGTTCAAAATCATAGTTTTCAAGCTTATTCTCAAACCTAATTGCAACAAATTTCGTCTGTAGCACTTTGCCCCCTAATCTATGAAAATGTGCAAAATGTCCTCGACCTATTGATTGTTGTGCGATTTGTCCCCTGATGTCAAATCTAACGGACAAAAACTTAGACTTGTGTCTAAAATAAACGGTTGATCAACGACTCAAGGGGCAAATCACACATTTCATAGGTTACGGGACAAAGTGCTATAGACCTTATAGATTGGGAGGTTTGCTACAATTAACCCTTCTCAAAATATACCCTATCTACTTCTCTTAAAATAGGCGAAAGTGATTTTGTAGCGCCTAAATTTATCGACGTTATATAATTGAATTCAGTTTATGAGAATATACAATTTGTGGGTCTCGTTGGTTTCTTTATTTTGCAACTTGCAGTAATAGTGGAATGACACTGGAATGAAGCACAAAATGTGAAATCACATATTCTTACTCAAATTGCATTATGGAAGATACTATAATATTTTTTGTATATTCAAGCTACAATGAATCATAATTCAATATGTACACAGTGTACATATAGAGGTAAATACATATTACACTAAACATTTTTGGGTAAAGGGCCAGTCTCGTACTTTAATTTCTCTAAAAGAATGAGAAGCTTGAGTTTTCAATTTGAAGAAAACTAGTAACGTCGTAGTGATTAGCAAATTGAATCTTTTTTAAAAAAAAAAAAACTCAATAAGATATTTCTCTTCATGCATTTGAATGATTTACCTCTGGCCTAATCGATTATCATATTCCATCGAATAGTTAGTATTTTCAGATGCTTCACATGGTAGATAAATACCTACTAATCAAGTTATAAATTTAATAAAGATATGTCTCATATCTGTAATATTTCATCTATTAACAGTTTCGTTAGATATTCTTGTCAAGGGATTAGCATAAAGTTTTCATATGTTGGGTGAACTAGAAACAATTAGTAACGTTAAATTATGAATGAGATTTAATGTAAGCCTAATTAAGCTTTGTTTGTGACTGGATATATGTATTTTGTATAGCCTTTTAATTTAACTGAAACTTTCTTGAAGGAATATTAGGTTTTATTGTATAGAGTAAATCCACATTAACTTTTAAGAATATGGAGAATTATGATCTTAGTAGAAATTGTTGAAGATCGTTAGGATTTTGGTACATTTGCGTGTTCAGAAAAGATAGTTCATTACACTGAATCATATTTGGAAACTTAATATAAGAAAGTAGTCATGTTGGAGGTGTAGGAGTAATTAATTTGGAAGAAAAAGAGTAAAATGCAAATGGTAAGCTAAACCGACAGATCAAGTGTTATTTACCCGGACTTAAATAAGATTATGGGCACAGTTGAGGACCAATTGACCCTCACCCTCTACACAACAAAGGACTTAGTTGGAATGAAGGCCAAAATAGAGGGACCAACTTTAAGAAATTCTCAAAGAAAATGTGTCCTGGTTGATTTTGATTTTTAGAAAAGTATGAAATTAATAGGTGGAGTGATAGCATTTAATAGATTCGTGTGTTAAAATGCAAATTATGTTTTGAATTAATTTGAAATGTAAGTGTTATGGAGAGAAATGCAGACCACCTTTTTAAGATAGTATTGTCATATCAAAAAAAAAAAAATTGTCAATATACTAACTTTGAATTTTAGATGAATGATTAAATTTGAAATTAATAATCCTTTTTAAAAAGTAATATAAAAATTACAAATTTAATCATTCATCTAAAATTCAAATTTAGTATATTGACATTTTTTGATTTGACAATACTATCCATGTATGTATATGTGTATTATATATGAATTAATATTATTAGTCTATCCTCTAAAAATGAAAGAAATATAAAAAGAAATATTTTCATTCTGAGATATATTTGTTTATATAATAAAGAGCATCTTTTCATCTTTAAGTCAATATGAGATGAGAGTGAATTGTCAAATAACAAATACTTTCAGAAAAACTATTTCCCTAAGTAACACTCTTGAAAAGATAATTCTCAAAGCATCACTGCCTAACAAAATATTCATATCTTAACCCTCCTTTTTTATTAAGTAATTACTAAAATTATAATTTATGTGCATACATTAATCTATTTGTTGTGTACTTATTTCCCGTGAATTTATTGGAAATATTAACTAAAAATACATCAATGCAATAACTTTGAGTGTAACGGTGTGATGAAAGATTAAAGTTGTAATTTACTTTTTTTTTTAAATAACTAATATAAAAGTTATAAAATACACGCCTATGCACATATAGATATCATACATATCCATATCTATATGTATATGAGCATGTATTTATAAGTGTATATGTATATTGTTAGGGTCTTAAAACCTCTAACATATACCCCTAGGTGCCATGTCTCCTCTAACCTATTAAAAAGTGCGACTTGCCTCCTAATCCATTGAAGAATGTGATAATTGTTCCCTTGATCCTTCATCAACCGTTCGTTTTTGACACGTGTATGTATTTTCATCCATTAAATTCGACATCAGATAACAATTCAGTGAATTAACACACTTTATCATACATTAGGGGGCAAGTTGCACATTTTATAGGTTAGAGGGGACATTGCTACTCAAAACATAAGTTATGAGGTTTGATGCAATCGACCCACATTGTTATCAATTTTAATTATTAATCGATCTTTTAAAAATGAAATAATACAAAAAATTGTATTTTCATTCTAAAGCAATCATATATAAAATTAAAAACAAAAAAAAAAGTTATTTCCCTTTTAAGTCAAATGAGATGATGTAAAAATGAAGACAAAGAAGTACACTTTAATTTCACTTGTATGTGCAACTAACTTTATTTAATTAATTAGTTGTGGACTTCGCAAATTGGGCCTGGGCAAAATTCGTATGACACGTAAAGCTGTGCGCGCCCAATTTGATCGATCTCGGAGTTTTAGCTGACTCACTGATTAAACCCAAATCTAGAGAGAGAAAGAAGAGTTTAGTGAGAGAATGGGGTGCTCGTTCTCGGGATTGAACGCACTATACGACGCCGTTAATGGCGGTGGTGATGTTTGGATCAACGAGAACCGATTCAAGATCGTGAGGCAGCTCGGAGAAGGCGGATTCGCCTACGTTTATCTCGTTAAAGAGATTCCGTCCTCTGATCCTTCTGCTACTGCCGGAATCTCGAGCAAAATCAAGGACTCTTCTCACGTCTCCGGTACTTTTTTCCTTGTGAATTGTGTTGAATCTCGAATCGATGCTGTTGAGGTTTTAGTTGTGTTTGTTTTGACTTGAATTGGATCGTTTATTGGATCATGTGACAAAATGTGCGTCTGATTTTGATTTTTGATGTTAGTGTGAGTTTGAGTTTGAGAAGTGGTTTTGTTTGCGATTTGGTCAAATTTCTCGTTAGGATCTGAATACGAAGAGATCGTGGATAATAACTGGTGTTACTGAACTTCAGTTGCGTGTTTGTTTTTTGATTTTTTGGCTATTTGACTTTTGAATGATCTCTAAACGCGAAGTCGGTCTTCAACAGAAGAAGGTTGATTTGTTAGAAGATAATTTTTACTCCTTTGAATTATTAAATAGAACTTTTAGACGAGAGATCGAAGCTTTAGGCATGGAGATGATGGGTCAAGTAAGTGAACTGTAGGCTGAAGTGTGCTTTTTTGAGTATACTAGTCAAGTGACAAAGTAACAAGACAAACTGAATATGTTAAAAAGTTACAGCAAGTTAACGGTTTACTTCGAGGACAACATTTGGCGTTTAGAAAGTTGAAATGCTGAAAATTCATGTGTAGATGATGGATCATATGCGATGAAGAAAGTTCTTATTCAAAACAGTGAGCAACTGCAGGCAGTGAGGGAGGAAATTAATTCATCGTCCCAGTTTAACCACCCCAATCTGCTTCCTTTACTTGATCATGCAATCATTGCAGTCAAGGTAATTATTAGTTTTGTTATGTTTCTACGTTCTTATATGATTATATCTAGTCAAATGCATGCACTTACGCATCTCTATATGAGCCATCCCTTACTTGTTTCTTAAGTCCTCATTTCATTTGGTGTTTATCAAAGAAACTCTTGTTTAATTGTTCAGGCTACACAAGATCAATCCTGGAAGCATGAAGCGTACTTGTTGTTTCCGGTTCATTTGGATGGCACATTATTCGACAATGCCCAGGCCATGAAAGTTAAGAAGGAGTTCTTTTCTACTTCCCATGTCCTTCAAATATTTCGTCAGGTATATGCGGAAAGTATTATGTGCCTCCTACATTATGATTTGTTATTATTTACAGTGGAGACCTTATAACTCAGAAAAGTTGGGTACATACAGCTCAAAACCTTATAACTATTGAATAGGGCTTTATCTACTCGTCTCTTTATAAGTAGATTTTGAAGAAGCACTTTCCCCAGATAAATATCAATTGTCTTCTCCTTGATGATAGTAGTAGCACTACCTTTATCTCTATGGAAGTATTGTTTTATATCACAATTAGTATTGCGTAGACATGCTATATGGGCATTTTGAGCGCAAACTGCTACTAAATTTCAAAGACTCCTTTCTGTAGTTTGGAAGTTAATGTTCAATGGTTTGCATATGCACTGATCTCTTTGGCTAGCTACATTTGCTTTGATGTATGAGGGAAAAATTTACTGAATAATTTTTCATCTGCAGCTCTGTGCAGGACTAAAGCATATGCACAGTTTTGATCCTCCATATGCACATAACGATGTTAAACCTGGCAATGTCCTTGTGACACACAGGAAAGGACAGCCGCCTGTAGCAATATTGATGGACTTCGGAAGTGTTCGTCCTGCAAGAAAGCAAATC
This sequence comes from Misopates orontium, assembly GCA_946800315.1. Lineage (NCBI taxonomy): Eukaryota > Viridiplantae > Streptophyta > Magnoliopsida > Lamiales > Plantaginaceae > Misopates > Misopates orontium. The sequence continues at coordinate 9,735,110 of OX326953.1, read as the reverse complement.
CGATCTCGTTCAGAAGCGTTACAGCTACAGGTTCTTGTTTCACTTCTGAAATTATCATGGTTTTCTAGTCTTGGCTTTTTTGTGAATTGTAATGTTTATCAGCTCATATCATTCTCATATATTCAAAATGCCACTTTCAATATTTGTTCTCCAACTATTGGGTCTTCAATGTCAACCATCTATGAAATCCTAATGACCTACTTTAATGTTACTCTTTGTTGTTCGTAGTATACGTAGAAACTTGTATGCACATTGTTCAAAGTAGAGGAAATGCAAAGTATAAAATGTGTAATCTTTATTGGATATATTAGTTTAAACCCCTTTTGATCATTGATGGTTGGAAAACATAGTGGAGTGATGGGGCCAGTGGTGGGGGGGGGGGGGTGTAAGTAGTTGATTGCCTGATGAATTGGGTCTGATTTTTGGTTAGTATGAGACAGATTCTGCTGGGTGTAGTCCGTAACCAATTCAGTTTAATAATTCATGCAGTTTCCCTAAATAAGAATGTTACTATGCAAAGATAGAGGCTTTCAAGTTGGCATTGATTGGACTATAGCCGCATCTTCATTATTGCTTCACTACAGAAGCTGTAACAGCCTTTTAAGCTGTTAATGAAACTATTTTAACATGCCTAATTTGCATTTTGAGTCAGTTATTTTGCATCATCTCAGAGGTTATTTTTCTGATCTCTCTCTATGTTGGTAATGTAGGAGTGGGCGGCTGAGCACTGTTCTGCTCCTTACCGTGCCCCTGAGTTATGGGATTGCCCAAGCCATGCAGACATTGATGAGAGGACTGATATCTGGTCATTAGGCTGCACATTGTTTGCAATCATGTAAGAAAGTCCCTTCATGTCTCAAGTATCTTTGCTTTATTATACTCGGAGAAACCTATTGCTGACATTTTACTTAAGAATCAGTGACTCTTTGTTTCTGACGAAATCAAATCATTGTAATTATGCATTATATATTAACGCCTGGAGCATATCATAGATAAAGTTCTATTCCTGGGAGTTGACTATTGAAGCTATTTAGACCAGCCTAATAAGAAAATTTCTTAGAAGCTATTTGAATTTGTTGAGGTTGCTGTGGGAGAAGAAGGAAGACCCTCATATGTATCTATCATTTAAAAAAGAAAACATGTACTGGAGTTTCTTTAACTGTATTGCTTCTAGTTGTAGAGAGAGTCGGAGTTGTGTACATGGATCATATCAATAATATCTTTTGGGGTTGTTAGCATTATGGTTACCCGGATGTGAGAATTTAGCAACAAACCACTTATTATAAGGTTGCGTCTTCATCTAGGCCAATTTGTATATATATTCAGAACCAAAAAGGCATGGTCGAAGAGCTCTACAAGGACACTAAACCTCAAAATATCTCAAAATGAAATCTATAGTTCTTTAAGAGATAGTATCAAACTCCATTGAGGTTCGAGTAAATATCAAGATAGGCCTGAGATTTGCAGTTTCACATCACATGGGTCCAACAGTTAGAAATGTTTGGAGACGGCAACCCTATGACTCTATGTTTGCAAAACCACTTGCAGTCTCCGTATTTGTTGACACATTTCTTTTCACAGGTATGGCATGTCTCCATTTGAATATGCACTCGGCGAATCTGGCGGGAGCTTACAATTGGCAATCGTAAATGCTCAAATAAAATGGCCAAATGGACCTAATCCTCCTTATCCGGAGGCATTTCACCAATTTGTAACATGGATGCTTCAGCCTCAAGCTGCAGTAAGGCCTTGCATTGATGATGTCATAATTCACGTGGATAAGTTGATCGCTAAATTTTCTACTTGAAATAATAGAACTGGAAACATGTGGGGGTAATGTATTTACGAATGTGAGATTGTAGAGTTACAACCATTTATTGTTTTGTTGAATTGCATATGAGATAGGAGAAGGTAGAGGGAATGTGGAAGGAGATCTTGGCACTTGTTTATTTATTCCCAAGCTCTTGTATTCAGCTTTTTCTGAATGACATTAGCTTTTTCTCAGTGATGTATATTTTAAGTCTCCGAATGGCTAATATGTGCTCAGTGTTATACTACTAAACCTGTTGTCTTTATAAGGGGTCTATACAAGTCATCCTTGAACATAACTTCTTGTAAATTCTCAGTGTATGTTATGCTGGCTTTGCAGGAGTTTTCCTTCTTCCTTTTTTATTGCTTGTATTTCTTTTGTTTTCGGCGTGTTTCTTGTTGATGGCAAATGATAGGACTTTTGTCCTTACTTATTTGTTGTGCAAGAGTTGGGAGCATCTCTGAGATTCTCATGGTCTAGTTCCACATGGCTTCTTGAGATATATGAATGAGATATGTATAACTTGAACTACATCTGACCTGAGATACTCTATCCGGTCTTTCTGATCTATTCTTTGCTAGAGAATTGTGGTTTTACTCGTATGCTCAACTCATGTGGACCATTCAATTTCATCTATAAGCTGTGTGCTGTTATTCTGTTCTTTGGGGTGTTAAAAAGAGGGGGGAAATGACCATTATTACTTTTGAGACAAGCACAGATTTCATATGGTTTTTAGATGAAAAACTGGGTCCCTGCGTGAAACCTGACTAATATATTGAATAAAATGACCTCGAGTCCAGATTCCAGCTCATTGTTTTTCAAATTATTGTGTGTTTCAGGGTCACATTTCTTGTAATGTAAATTCTTCAAGAAGTCTCCAATTGAATGACCGCTCGCGGTCTACCGTTTACCTTGCCTAAATTATGGTGTACCCCTTGTATTTTCAGTTTACAATGAGAATAATGGGATGGAACACTTGTTCATACTCGTCCATTACGACGAAGCAAAAAATCTAGGGTAAGGTTTACATGTTTTAGCTTTTGACTGATAATTTGTGCAGACGAGCTACTTAAGTGTTATATAATCCACAACAATTTTTGCAGCGTCGGCCATGTTTGATACAAGAAACCCCCAGATCAAAGTTGTGTGATTAGGAATGATAAAGTTGGCTACTTTTTCCCAATACGCCTACAATTATGGTGTCGTTTGCAAAAAAATTTCAAAAAGAGTAGTGCCTAATTTAAGCTAAAACATCAAAAGCTACTTTTAGAAGGTTTGTTACTTAGAAAAACGTATTATTTAGTTTTTATTTTAGAAAGGGACTTCCATAAGCAAAAAATAGGCGAAACCCAACTTTGAGATTACTTAGATTTTTTGCTTTTACTTTTTTTTGCCGCTCCAAAAGCTAGATTAGTAAATACCCCAAAAGCACCCAATTTAAACAAGTCAAATTCTAGCTTTCTTTTTTAAGTGTATGCAAACGCCACCAATAGATCTCATACAAGCTAGTTTTATCTCATATCCCCAACTACAATAACCTACAAGTTATCAACAAAGTTGACTCCACATTGGTCTCAAAATAATGTGGATTAGATATATCATTTGGGTTTCCTTTACTGAAGAAACGATAGAGGAAGAGTCTCTTTTATCTTTTTCAACTCCAAGTGATAGAATTAGTCGAAAATTATGCGTAGTCTAGAACTTCACCTATAATTACACCACGATAACTTGTAGCACCAATACTAGCATTCCATACAGAAGAAAACACATCTCAGGTAGATGATGAGACAAAACTACAGATCCAGGCAATTCACAAGTGAATACAGTTGTTTATGATCTATACCCTCATCACAGTAATATGGTAATCATAGTAATATGGTAACAAAGACAGAAACTATTTAGTCTCCGATGTTTATATACACATATATGATGTGTCCTAACACATAAAGGGTGTTGCTCAAGATCATCGAGCAGTATACTGTCAACAACCACCACTAGCAGGCTCAATTGAGCTCAAAAGGCCGTTACCTCTAAGCTGTGTGCAATGTTCTTCTGCATCTGCTTGAGCGCATACTATGACCACAGCTAAGCCATTGTGATGTGCTTCTTGCATAATATTCACAGCATTGTCTACAGTCATCCCAGGTATAACCTTCATCAGAACTTGCACAACATATTCCCTTTTATTGTAATTGTCATTGTGCAGCATCACTTGGTAAGGCGGAGACATTTTCCTCGATTTTCTGAGAAACAAAATAAAAGATTCAATATTTTTTCACGGCAAAAAATGGAAGTTTTTCATTTGAACTCTGGAATTTAATATTAATCATGAAATCTTACCTCGATAGCAACCAGCAAAAGTAGAGAAGTGTTACAAAAGTGAGAAAAACACAACAAAAGAACCGAAGAATATAAAGATGCTGAAAGAGTAAAATAAATACGAAACACCATATGGTTTAGATTCACACAAGCGCCTCTGCAGAAATGGCAAACATCCTAGCTATAAACCAATGATGTGAAATACCATCTACTGATAAGAATATCATTGGCCATGAGAAAAAGGAAAATTTCACAAAATGCAGTACTCTAGGAAATGGATAGAGAGGCACATAAAACTACAAGGATGGTAGTGGTTTTCTAGATATGAAAAGGAAAGGCTGATGGTAAATTGGAAAAATTTAGAAAAATAAGCTGACTGCATGTGTTCCTGGTTTAATTTCGAGACATTATTGGTGGAATAATTTATTCACTTTTGTCGCCGGAAGACTTCAGTTTTAAACAAAACTTAATAAAATAAATTAAAATTTACAAAAAAAGAAGTACCAGTAGTAGACTCGTTTGAGCAAACCAAAAAAAAAAGAAGGATGAAAGAGATGTTTGGAGTTAATATAAGTCAAGGTAGTAAATATTTTGCAGAAAAAGCACAAGTAAATGAATAAAGACTGGAACAAATTCTTGAAATTCCTTCCTCTTACATCATTCTAAGTATATTTTTTCTAAATTAGTTCTTTTAACCTTGTTTGATTGGTAGAGCAGGCTTCTATCTTTCAGCACAGAGGAAATTAATGTTTGGAGAAAGCTACGAAAAGAGAAACCAGGGTAAAGCTATTCTACAGCAGTATAATTATGCCAAAACAGATTATGGAAAGTGTTGGATAAGGCCATTGAAATAATGTAGTTCGTTAGTTAGGCAAGTGGAAAGGATCACAACAACTATAGTTCAAAACCCAGATTCAGGTTAGGAGATTTTGTCCAAGTCAAAGTTATTCAGAGGAGGTGGAGACTAAAAGGAAGCTTTAATGGACATCAGTAAAGATTATGGGGGCTTTTTGACATGATAAGTATGCATTTGCTTTTGATGTAAAACAATGCTTTTTATGAATGTTTAGTTGGCCCACGACTGGAAAAGACGAGTGAAAGAGATTTCTTAGCAAGGGAGAAATTATTTGTCGCAACCCCTGCACCATTCATCAAATCCTATGTAGCAATCAAATCGCATCCTTGCACGTGAAAAAAGAACGTAGTCCACATCGACATTCCTCATACACCAACTCTGTTACTTAACAGCATATGCGCCCCACGACGGGAAAAAATGTGCCCAACAAACTTTCAAGCTATGTGGCTCCCTCCCTCCATGATTTCCGCTCTCAAATAAAGGAAGGATATTGAAAGAACATCCAGAAGAGTAGATGAGTAGATGTCAATCTGTATAGAATACAGTCCCTGGAACCACAAAAAGCTAAAGTTGCGAAAAGTTGTTAGTGTATTTTCCGTGGCACAACGGATGTCGTATTACTATCACCACCTACAACCCATAAAATAAAACTAGTGTACGTCCGTGGCGCCCTTTTTCGTCTTTCCCTGATTTAATCCTAAAACTCTTTGCGTAATTACCAGTATTATTTTATGACGATTTAATACAGTAATCATTAGTATTAAATGCAACACATTTTTTCTTGAACAAAATACTTATATGCATGCTTATATAGAAACTGAATGAAGGGTAGTGCCACGAACAAATCCAGTAAAGAATTAATATGGGAAACTATTTGGTGCAGAATAATTCCTTCAGAAAAAATGAAGGAGACCCCTATTTACGCGAAAATTGGAAAACTTCGACGAAATTAGCTAGAAGTCTTTCGTTTTGGGGAGGAAATTAAATAATGGTGAAAGAATAGGATAGAACTAATCTTTGACAAACTTTTGAGTTCACATGATAGACAGTAGATGGGAAATGGATTATGAATTGAGAGAAACCGCCCCCTGTAAGGAAGGTAGAGTTTGGGCAAGAAGTAAAGAAGGTTCCATTTTTACGAGAAACTCTTATTATGTGGACTTTCCTATTCCACGTGGAAGGATCCAATTGGACTGCTGGACCGGGTTGGAATTGGTGACACGGGGCAGCAGTTGCAATTTCCTAGCTAGGTGGCACTTTAAAGAGCCAGTTCTTTAACACAATCATTCTAATGGAAATACAAGTGTACAAAGAGTACAAGTAAATTTTCTTAAAGGAAAGGGAAAATTTAATTAGTCAGTACAAAAGGCATAGGAAGAGAAGTGATTGTGAAACAATAATTTCATATACCTCTCGTGTGGATCTGCATAATTTTGATAATGTGGCAACAAAGTCAAGTTTCTCAATTAATTTTGATGCTGATACATGTTTTAAACGTGGATTTCAACTTCACTTGTATGTACAAATAAGCATTTTTTCCTCCACATGAGGTAATTTATATAGCAGGTGTGGGATTGTTTCAACATCCAATATTATCAGATTTAAAACATATATCATTTCCAAAATCAGCTGAATACTTCTTTTACCCTCTTCATGTAATAAAAAGGGCATTACTCAGTAAGAAAGAAATCCCCACTATACGCACCTCAGCAGGTGCAGCCAAAATTTGGCAACTTGAATAGGCATATGGAAGTAAGATGCTTATGTGGATTCTACCACATTTTTAGTATTGTTTCTTTTCAGCCCCAAAGGGGTAATAAGGGTGTCTTTGAGAGGTCAGATTGCTGCTCTCACTTCCCACACTCAAGCACCATCTAACTCATATTTAGTTACTTCTATACTTTTATTTTTTTGACGATACTAAACCACTACAACTACAGTCAGATACTATCTTTACGGGGAAAGAAAGTCAGGGAGAAGTATAAGAAGCTGGTATTAGAAAAAAGCAACAAAGAAATTCTCCATAAAAGGTAAAACACTATGAAACTGACAACAACAATTGAGTACAGAAACAACAGAAAATCTATATTTTCCCAGGCATAACTACGCCAAGTGACCATCAGGTAAAAGTTTGTATCCAAGGAAAAGAACACCCAATGAGCCAAATCCAAAGCAGCTCTGATGGTTAAATACAAGTTTTTGGAAGTAAAACACGCGATTAATTGATCACCGAATCACTTACAGGGAAAGACCAATAACTCATCCACTAAAATCAGTCGTCAAAAAGAATTGAACAACTAGCCAAAGTTTCAGTACCCAAACCTCAGATCAAACTCCGATTCACGGCCGGGAGTAGTTTTCTCAATGACAGGCTTGTCCAGAACTCCCCCACCTTTCCCAACACCAGCAATCGGCATTGTCATCAAGGTGCTTCGACTCGTCCATGGCCTATGAAGCGAGTATCTATCCCCTACACAAATTATACTTAAAATCAATCAAAATTCAAAGATCTGCTCAACAAGAAAACCGGATTATACAAAACGAACACTTGAAACAATCTTGCTTCACAAACTAAACCCCAATTAAAGTGCTAAAAACAGTAATTAGAAACTCCAAACACCATTATCAATTTGATAATCACTATATCCTATAATCCAATTAATTGCATGTAAATTAAACTCACGAGACAGAATAATTACAACTACAACCACTTCTTAGGTCTATAATCTAAAACTATTGAAGATTAATTAGAAACACAACACTTGTATCACTAATTTACAGTTCAATTACAAAACGATTTGCAAATATTGTAACCACAAAAGAGTATACAAGATTGTTACCAGTTGATGATGATGGATTGAAGATGTGATTAGGTGAAAGGCCGATTCTGCTGCCGCAACGAATCGCCGTCTCCATTTTCGCCAGAGCACGTGTGTTTGTGTTTGTGTTTGAATGAAATGAGTGATAAAACAAACTTATGGCTCTCAAACTATTATAACTCTGTGTGTGTGTGTGTGTGTGAGAGATTGTGATTGTGGTTTATAGTTGGGGGATAGTTTTGTGGTTTATGGTTGGAGATAATAACAGCCACACCCCCAAGGTTTGTGGTAATATCAAATATAATACCTTCCAAAATTTCATTAGTGAGATATCAAATCAAGTTAGTACGGCTCCTTTAGGAATACCTAGTTCCTTTCGTAGCCATAATAGTTTAATAGTTAGAACTCTCTTCAACCGAAGTTTAGTTCATCAGACCGCAACGAAGTGGAGTCAACTCTTAGGCTTTCGAGACAAAGGATTTCATATCTTTTGCTGGCTAGGCTAGATACCTAAATGGGAATAAGCATTTGAAAGATTGAATTTTCTTACCCTTGTGGAAGGGAATCTGACTTGCTACCGACAGAACGGGGGTGGTTGGTTCTGTCTTGGAAGGAGTTTATCGAAGGCGAAGTAGTTGTTTCCTATCTTATTAGTGGTGGCTTTACTGCTTAACTTCTTGACTTAGAAAAATAGTCGAGAAAACCTTCTTAAGTTTTGATAATACGATTGACATTCGTTCCACGCTATCACCCTTGATGGAATTGTTAGTTTTTGCATGTTCGTATTTCGAATATTATTTTATAAAGAAAAATATTATTATTTTAAATATTATAATGGAGGAAGTTAGATTTTTTTTTATTTAGAAAATCAAAATACATTGGTAATTTATTAGATATCTAGGCCAATTTTATTTTCAAGGGTATTTTAAAATTTAAAATTTTTAACAAAAGAAATACTCTTCAAACAAAAGAAGACAAAAGATTTTGTTTTTGTGTTAAATTAATGTTTGTGTCAATGGTAATTTATTAGATAATGTTTGATATTGTTGATATTTTACAGGAATCATCTGATATTATCTCAATTTTTAGGGGCCTATAGTTTGTTTGGGTGGTTGTCGGATATTTTCTCGCTGGTGATAGCAAAATCTATAAATAACGCCAATCAGAATATTTCCAATAGCATTTTTTATTTTATGATTCTTACTTAAGATTATTTTCACATACGTCTTGCTAATGTCAAACGTGTCTACACATTCTTGGCAATATAAGATTACATGCCAGGGAATTTGTAGTTTTAGCCTCGTCATATTATTTAAAAGACCTTAATAATATAAAACAAATTATCAAGAAAAATTAAAAAATTATGACAAGAATTACTTTATGCCCTGAAGTTTAAATGATAGAATAAGATTTTTATACATCTGAAATTCTGTTCACCTCACGAGTTTTGGTGAATTCAAGATATATAATATTTGACTTTTGAGATTTATTCAAATAAAAATAATAAGAAATGGTCAAAAGCATGATATATTTAAAATAAATTGAAACACTCTAAAAACACCATATGTAATATATATATATAATAAGTAATAATAATTAAGTATAAACTATAAAGCCAAAAAGAACCAAACTATAGGTGTTAATCTAAACGCTGCGTTTTATGAATAATATGGCACTGAGCTTATTTACAACCCTTGTGCGAGAATCAGAGCTGTGAATCCTAAAATGGGAGAAGAATATGAGAAGAGATTCGAAGAAATAGCGAACAAGCTCTTTCACACTCCGCCCAAATCCAAACCTAATCGGTAATTTTTTTTCAATTTTATTTCATCTAATGTCGCCTTATATGTTGATATTTGAATCCGCTGCATTAGATAAGCTCGTTGTGAACTGTAGAAGACATAATCGCGAGGTTAATCGTTGGAATTTTTAGGGTTTGGAGGTGTTGTTATTGTTGTTTAATGAAGAGAATTTGAAAATTCTGTAGTTTGTTATTCGTTAATATTGGGGAAATAGAGAGATACATGTTTGTTTTCCTGTAGTTGTGATGCTGTTTCGCCTGTTTTTCGTATAGTGTACTCGGTGTTCAAAAATCTATAGGCAAAAAGCGGCAGAATGCGTACTCGTCTTCAGGCGAAATGGTGTTAAGAGGCAGTGTGGTGGAGGAATTAGGGAGCGTGTTGTCGAGTCAAACGCCATCGTGTAGGCCTTGGGATCGAAATGATTTGTGTAGGAGGTTGGCAACTTTCAAGTCGATGACCTGGTTTGCAAAGCCGCAGGTTTGGGTTAACTATTCGTGGTTTTCTCTTATCTGTATGTAGTGTGAAAAGTCGGGAGATCTTGGTGATCTCGCAATACGCACCTGGCTCCAACATGCTATTACTGTTCTAACGGTTTTAAGTCTTTTATTTAAGTTGACGCCACGCGTCAACAATTAATTTCATTATATGTTCAATAAAAAGATGAAGTCCCAGGTTTATTGAATTTTGATTAGTCACTGTAATCACTGTAAGATTCCGCATCTTTTATTTAATTTATTGTTTCATTGTAAATAATATTTAATTCTAGAAAACATCAAAATATCAGATTGTATGCTACCTATTGTGTGCCAATATCATCTGCTATTCATGGAGAACTATTAATTCTAATCAATAGATCTGAATTCTGTTATTATGTATAAATGTTGATGCTCAGTGAATAGATTTAATATTTTTTGACATACCAGTTTTTAGCAAATATTTGTCATAAAAAATGTTGATTTTTTGTAAAAGTTCTGATATTGCAGTATATACTGTTCTCAGTAATCTCATGCCCACGCATGAACTTATGTTTACAAGTACGTGTATTGAGGGCATTTAATGTTAACTATAATGAGGGATGTGATTTGAGCCTGACTTTTGGATTTTGTCTCTCTAATTGATAACATTCGGATGCATCAAACTAATTGTTCATAAGAGTTACAGAATCCGCTTCATCTTCAGAGCTGCACGTCATTGAGAATGATTTATCGTTCATTAATGCATAGAGAAGTTTTTTATTGGGACAGAAATTGTTCTATTAATATCATTTGGTCCCTTATTTGTATGTGAAAAGTACGGTGCTATTTTATTGTCCAAAGTTGTCATTGCATGTAAGAGTTGTATTCTTGCAAAAGCTTAGAGCATGAGTCCAAATCTCTTTCTTATGATTTCTTGTTACATTCTCGCGATGGAATTATTATTGTTCCACATATATTTCAAGCCCTGTATTTCACATGTGTAACTGTTTCATACTTCGCTCCATCAATGTATTCTATATCCAACTATGTTATATATGTCTTTCATTTCCTTTAACTTGAGGCAGCGTAAAAACTGAATTTGAACCATGTATTCCATCATTTTAGGTTGTGAGCCCTTTGAATTGTGCTAGGAGGGGTTGGATCAACGTAGAAATGGACACAATTGGGTGTGAATCATGTGGAGCACGCCTCCTCTTCTCTACGCCATCAGCTTGGACTCAACAACAAGGCAAGCAATATTTTTGTCCCGAGTAGCTGAGTAATAGCATGATTTTTCTCTCTAGATCTATTCGTTTAACTTAAGGTCAAAGTTGTTTATTTATGATATACTAATCTATCACTCGTCCTAAGTCTATTTCCTTTTGGGTTAATATTCATTCAGTTGAGAAAGCGGCCATGGTATTCAGCTTGAAGCTTGAAAGTGGGCATAAGCTGATATGCCCTTGGAGCAATAATGCTTGCAGTGAGGAACTTGCACAGTTTCCTAATGTATCACGGGCTGATTTGATTGACGATTACAAGAAGCGGTTTTTTGCGTTATCGCATCTCACAGCTCTTCCAACTGTTTCACCTGTAGCAATTGATAAGATTAAAATCCCTGAGCTGGAGCAATTTCTAAGAGATTCAAAGCCAGGGTACAGCACTCCTGTTGAATTTTCAAGAACAGAGCTACCAGGAGATGTATCCGAGTCAGTTTCTTCCTGCTCATACTATCAGGTTTGTGGCAAATCGTTGACTCTTATCAGATATTTTAATCTGATGTCAAATTTGTTCCAGCTTAAAGGAAACATACGACTATGTGGACTTCATTGTCAAAAATTGTTTGCTACTTTTCAATCGACACATATAGCTGTATCTGTGATTTTTAGGTTTGTTGTTACCACTTACCAGTTGATGCAATGAAAATTCATGGCATTCAAAGATCAGCTCCTTAGTTTCTTGACATCTCATTTATCACTGTTAGTTGCTGTAGTTTGGGTTTGTAGAGAGCCATGGTGTCCAAGTCTCATCGAACATATACTCAAGATTTCCGTTAGCAGTTCTTAATGGAATTTGCATGTGTTGTAGTCGTTCAATTGTATATCATATCATATAATGCATGAGTGAAATGGTGGGAGAAAGACAGCATTTTCTTGGTAATTTGCTTGTAGAAGCACGCATTTACGCTAATTCGTCTATCTAATGCCATTTAAATCATGCCTCTTCAACGTAAGACATCACTGATAACTGTACATTTTACAAGCTCATGTTTAATCTAGTAAAGAAATTCTCAACTACACGTACCTAAATAATTATTAATATGAGACCACTTCCCAAAAACTGCATAGTTATTTTAAGAATACTGTTTTACAAATGTTTCAATGAAGAGTAATGACTTCTGGAAGATGCAGGCACTGAAGCTCATTAGTTTATGTGGCTGGGAACCTCATATATCACCGTACACGGTTGACTTCAAGCATGGACAAAATAAATCTATTAAGGATGCGAATCTTAGAGTTACGGATGTGAGAAAGCAGAAAAGATCTCTATATTCTCTGTGTACTGAGGAAGGCAGCAAGGCTTCTGCTGAACTGCACTTTGATCCTAGTTCTGTTGTTCTTGATTGCAAGTTTTGTGGAGCTAGTGTTGGATTATGGGCCTTCTTCACTGTTTCACGGCCCGTAGAGTATTTTAGATTTGCTGGACTTTTAGAAGTTAATGGTAAAAATGTTAGTGACCATCATCAGATCACTGCAGAAGAAGGTTCCTCCGGTGACAGTAATTTTCGTGGAATTAGGGATACTGTTACTACCCCTTCATCATCATTAGCTCTCACAATTGCAGGAGGTCCACCGCCTGAAATGCTGAACTATGGTGCAGAAATATCTTTACCCGTCATTGGCCAGAGATTGAGAGCACGATTTCTGGTTGATCCTAAGGATCACTTAGCGCTTCAGAGGTTGCCACAAGTGGAGAAGGACCAACAAATGTCACCAGTTAATGCAGATGTCTCTTCGGAGAAGACTCCAACTGTTGAAGAAGGTTCTATTTTAAATGTGGAGTTGAGTGAAACTGCAAAAACAATTAACTCACCAGTTGGTGATCATCACGTATCTGGTGTTGGGGAGTTTTCTTGTTCAACCCTGAGTTATGCCACAAGTAGAAATGGTGAAGAGAGTGAACCCAACAAAGAGAAAACGATTGAGGCTAAACAAGGCAGCTCTCAAGCTATTTGCCAAGGTACAATTACAAAGCATAAACTGAGTCCAATAGCATACACAACTTATATATAACTAAATTTCTATATTCTGGCTCATAATTGTTTCATCTAAAATATCATGTGTATTTCCTATCTTATAGATGGAACCCTATCAATCTTTAGAATTTAGTAATGGACCTGCTTTTCTTTTCCATCTTACCACATTCTTTATTGTTTCATTAAAGAATTTGAGTTGGCTAGCTTCTACCTGGGTCCCCAGTATATGTATGCTTATTTTTGTTTATTGTTTACATTGAGTGCTACAATAATGAAAAAACTTGCTTATCTTTTTTTTTTCTTCCAGAAGAGGATAAAGAACTACCATCACTTTTTAGTTCAAGGGAATTTGATCCAATCAAGCAGCACAGACACTTTTGCCCTTGGATTGTTTCGAGTGGTAAATTTGCTTCTGGATGGAAAGAGACATTATCTGCTTTACAAGGGCACAAGGAGCTCTCCAATTTTTCAGTAAACAATGATCCCTCATCTTCCTCGATTGAGGTAATGGCAACTAAAAGTAGGGCAATAAAGATTATGGTATGGTGGCTTGTTAAAGTACTATACATTTATCAGATAGCCAAAAGAGGGTATTAATTAGAAAATGCGTGATCTGTTATAAGGCAAAATGGAAACTCACAGGTCTTGTGATTGAAATAACATGATAACGGAAGAGTAAAAACTCCTAGTCAGTGCTGCATCCATTTAAAATTTTCTATTTATTCATAAGCAAATCAAATTCTCCACACATTGGCCAGTATGCGAAAGCTTTGAGGGGTCAGCTTTTGAGATATATGGAACCTTAATTCAGACATCAGAATATAGAAAAACATTAACGGGAGTAAAATGCTTTACCTTCTTTGAGTGCCTAAAATACACCCGTCATAACATCAATGTACTAAATTCACTGCAAAATGTTTGTTCATAATTTGGCCTATACAAGTTTTCCGCTGAACAAGGAACTCTGTTTAGAAAAGTTTAAGGATAGGAGGGGGGTTGAGGAAGGTGCTTCTTAATAGATTTATTCATTAGATTATCTGTTTTGGATAATGTACTGACATATCTTGATTTGAATTATTCATTAATGGTGGCTCTGAGAACTTTGGTTTGCTATTTTGGTGGTACTGCTCTTGATTCACCATAATTCCCTTTGGTTCATATGTAACATATCCAATTAATGGGGATTAGAGGTTCCCCCGGTATGTTTGCCAAAAGAATTGTGAGTTAGGGAGTTCTTCAGGGCAGCATGTTCAATCTCGTTTCTTTAAAACTTCTAGGACGTTATGTCTCAACTCTCAAGTCTCCCAAAATATATAAAGAGATGCTGCTGTTTGGAGGATGTTTGCATCAATGCTTTCAAATAATTATATAGCATCTTTATTTCCTTTTACATTCTATGTTTTGCATCATTCCGTACTGCTGCCATATCTCTTCCGCCTAGTCTTCTCACGTGGAGCATAAACAATATATTATTCCAGGCAAATTCTGTGTTTGACTAGCTCTTTCATGAGTCCATATGTGTAAAGATAAGTATTTTGAGTATATTTCTTGACTATATAAGTTAGTTAATAGAAGTGATTTTTGTCATCTGAATCCAACTTTGAACACTATTTGCTAATAAAAGTCCAGCTTTATGGTCTCGTGGAGGTTTTCTAACTTATTATCTTTACATATTGGGTGAAATTTTGACACAATAAATAATTGAATTGGTGGAAGTTAAGATCTTTGATATGTGTAACAAAATTTCTTTTTATCATTGTCTGGTTAGCATTTGCTGATGAAATGTATTATTGGTGCCTTGCAGGTGGATGACCCAATTGCTTCTGTAAAATATCTATTTGCATCTCCTAAAGAGAAAAGAAGAAGGGTTGCGGATAGAAGCTAAAGTATGATACTTCACGCATTATTGTGATACTAAGTATTAAAATATCTGCAACTCAAATCAAGTTTTGGCTTGAACTATACTCAGCATGCTATAATTTTGTTCCCCAACTCTTAGGTAGCCAATTGAAAATTTTTGTGGCAGCACCAATCATCTCATCATAGAAATGTATCATGTTAATTCATTGGAGGTCGTTACCCTTGCTTAATGTAACTGCAATGGTACATTAAGATTTTGTTCGTATGGTGTGTTCTAACCTGTTAAATATTCGAGTTTGTGGAAGCCTTTTGTGTTTAATGTGTTAAATATCGATATATCTCTACATTTTCGTTAGAAACTTGAAAAAAAATAAAAAATTATGCCGTGATTGTGTGATGGGCTCTGGTACATTATATGAAACATAATGTTTTTTCTCTGTCAATTAAAAATTTGAAATTGTTGTTGGTGTAAAATGGAAGGAATGATTTTCATCTAAAAATAACCCCACAATTTGTGATTACAACCTTGGAGTAAGGCCGGTTGAAACCCCGTTCGGCTACCACTGCCCTTTTGTCGCCTATCAGCTTTGCTACCCTGTTTAATGTCAACAAATGACAATTGCATTAGTAAAAAGATTTTCAGAAAAATGACGACGTAGCTATAAACATGTGAAAATATTATCTATTTAAATGACATTAGCATTTCTTGCACAAGCATTTAATTTCCTGTTGGCCTCAAACCAAAGTTTTTTTCAGCTGGAAGTTAGTTTTGAGGAAATGGCATGTCTAGTGACTGGCCAAAATTTGGTGTCTTCTTTGAGCATAAGATTTTAGGTCTCTCGAACATGAAAACTACGTTTCATATCTTGAGCCCCCATCAATTCACGCAGATGGATGATGGCATGTCACAGATTTACTGCGCGACCATCCCAAATTTTTTGTGCTATCATTACATACACGTCAAGTGTGACGATTGAAAAGTAAAGATGTATATATGTAATTTTCTAATCATCCACAACGTGCATAAATCTGGCGGTGGTACAAGATGTACACACCTTTTGGTATAGAAGATTTGGTTGTGCTACGGGAACGGGTAGACAGACTTCTCTACGTTTTAAGTATTGTGAATCACTCCACTAATAGCACTATCAAAATACTAATATTCTGATATAATACCTGAAGTAAGGTGAACTAGTGTTTTCTTGCACAGTCTTCACTTGTCCAATCCTCTCCACCACTTCCATCCCTTCAACCACCCTCCCCACCACCAATGCCGACCCATCCAACTCCGGCGAGTCCTTAACCGTTATCACGAACTCCGTCCCATTAGGATCCTTTCCAACCTCCTCTTGATCAATCACCAGCTTCCCTTTCCTAGCTACCAACTTCATCTTCGGAGCAGGCTTCAGAGGATCCCTCACAATTATACTCACGCTCTTAGCCACATTCTTGGTTCCTCCACACTCATTTTGTTTCTCCCATTCCTCCACAAGTCGATCAGTGGCCATGCTACTCCCCGTTTTCCTTGCAAGCTCGGCATCCACCCCATACGATCGTAGCCCGCCGTGCTGCACGTAAGTTGGCATTATCTTGACAAACTCTTTTCTGCGATAGCTTACACCTCCTGCCCCTGTGACAAGATCAATGAACCTTGCGGCACCATATGGTGCGCCATCCCCGTATAGGCCGATGATGATCCGGCCTATTGGCTCACCGTTTATGGATACATCGAGAAATGCTTGGTTCGTGAGTGATTGATCGGCACAGGTGGTCAGAGGGGCAGTGAGTTGATCTTGGGTTGGTGTTAATGTTTCTGCTTTTAGTGAGGGTGAAGAATGGAGGGGTGTCGTTAGAAGTAGCGAGGACAAAAAGGTAAATTCACGTCTTGGGATGAGAATGGGGAAAGATGGAGAAGAAGGGTGAGTCTGTGTAGTAGGGGGGAGTGGCTTTGGGGTAAGATTGTGGTGGAATAGCTGAGCTGATGAATGCATTTTGTCCGGTTAATTAGTTCAGCTGTTTTCTTGAGTGTGAATAAAAAATGAATTGGCAATATGGTTTTGGATAAGAAAAGAGGTAGACAGTGCTTGGGGTGTGGTATACAATCTCCATCTGGGATTGTCTATGAATTGCTTAACTTTTAGAAAAGACAAATTTATCCATGCAAGCAATTGATGATTTTTTTTCTTTTCTTTGTCATTTTGTAAATTTTCTAATTCCTACAATATAAAGAAAGGGAAATTGCAATAGTTAGCTATAAATGAGTGAACGATGTTGGCTAGCTAAGGAAGTAGTTGTTCCGACTTATTAGTTTGGAAGTTGAAAAGAGAAGGCTTGACCACGTGAGAGAAAGATTAATGTCAATTTTATATATCTTTCAGAATAACTTGGGAAAACATAGTAAATTCTGCTCTATAATTTAAAAAACTATATCGGCGGTAAAAACTCGTACAACATATTTTACTACGTGCAACCCATTTAAACAATCGAAACAGAAAGACAAATAATTGAATAACGACACTGATGTCTTGTTAAAGCCTTTTGTTTTCCAATGTTTAAGACCGTCAGCCTCTGAATGAGGACCATATAAAAGCAATGCCTCGTACAAGTTTTCCTACATTTCACTGCTTCTGACTTTTCCCAGTCCATGCGTAAAACATAATTACAAGAGCTAAATGGTGTATAAATTCATTTCAGTAATAACCTACGCCACCTATATTAGCTTTTGATAGTTCCCCAGAGTCACCACCGTTGCCCAAAAACAAAAGCCTACCTGCAAGACACAAAAAAGCAGTTCAGTTCAGTACATCAATTGTTCACATTAAAACACCAGCTCTTGTATTTACGATTTTACGATGTGTTAATAGTATATTAGCACGTAGTCGCATCAAATCATGACTAAATGGGATTGAAAGCATACAGTTCCATCAATGCTTTTTTTTTCTCATGCAAAAACGTATTTGCTTCAGACTGAATCAAGAGAAATAAGAAGTGAAATATTCAAACATCGGAAGAGAGGATCACATCCTATGCGGTCCATGAGATGGGATGGTCTTTTTAGTTTCGAATTATGTAAAAGAGGCAAATTTTGATAAATCTACAAAATATTGAGTAACTGAACTTACACAAACAAGTTTGCAAGTGGCAATCAATCTCAAACAATGAAAGAACTGAGATAGCTTCAGTTCCCAAGTAAGTGAAGCTAATGATTTCTTAAGATAATAATGCCCTCAGGCGTGATTGTGATACCACGTATTAGCTATGCAAATTGTCATTTATAAATTGATTTGCACTTCCAAGATAGTCAAAAGATGTGTGATGATACAACATAACAAAAAGCTACAATTGGAGTTATGCAAACAAAAGCAAGGAAAAGGTACAAATTATTCAAGAACTGTTGGAGTTCATATCTTAAGGAGTCCATGCTGAGAAAAATCTGGTTGAGAAAACCGAAGTATTGATAATTAAACTAGTATTCTAAGAAATGGAAAATGAGGATATGAAAGTAATCATACCATTTCGGCGTATCGCAATCTCTCGAATTCGACGAACAAGACCAGTTATGGGATCACTGAAAACTTTTGTCTCTAAATTCCCTTCCACATACAAGATTGAACTGCAGGTAATAATCTAGTGTTAGGATAACAAAAAAAATAGAATAAGTTTGAGGACGTAAACGTAAACACAGACAAATGCAGAGACGATCAAGTCTCAAAAAGAAAAGCAACTCCTAATATACTAATAAACATGGTAAGCTACTAAGATTTTCACTTGGGAACCATGATTTGAAGGCCAAAATCTGATTCATGGAAAATTATATTCCAGAGAATCATAAGACTAGCAAAAGAAATTTCTCTCTAACAAAATTAACCGCACAAGAGAAATTGAAACTTATTCAAACTTCAAAGGCTAAAAACTGATTTGTGAAAAGAAATTTTCCTTTTCTTCCTTCATCTTCTTCATCACTTGCTTATGACGTAAAATTGGCTGTGGAAGTTCTTGGATTTTATGAAAGAATAAAGTCACTTAGCAGTTAGCAGTGACTCCAACTCCAGCAATGCCCATAAATGAATAGTTATGACACATATTTTATCACATTCTTGTGGTTGATACTATGCTCAACTGTATGTATGTTTGTTTGATATTCTGATCCACTTGATAGAAAGTAATATTAAAAATATCAGCAAACAGATTAAACCCCCAAGACTGGAGTTGCATCTTAATGTTGTAAATTTATAAGGAATTACCAAGTAAAGTATAACCCAAAATGTATTTCAATGGGAAAAAAATAAGTCAATCATCAGTTTATTAAAGACTTAGCCATAAATCTAAAGACACTTGGAAAGTTACCCGGGAACAAGATTCTTCATAGCAACTTCCCCCAACCTCTCAGGATACACTGAAACCCTGTGCCACTGCACAGCACAACGATTTGCATAATCCCTGGGATCTTCATCATCCAAAGGCCTCCTGTTGTTTCTGATGCCGCCAGTTCCAAGCGAAATAAGAGTGACTGTCCTACCACTCCTCAGTCTCTTCTGCAAAGGAGCCTGTCCAACTTGCCCCACAAGTATTGCCTGATCCAAAATAAGCATACTACTCTCATGGAACGATACTCTACCAAAAAAGTGATGCAAAAAAAGTGTTTTATAATACAAACACATTATGTGCGATAGATGTTGTAATAATACAAAGTAATCACATAAACAACAGATGGGAAAACAAAGAACCAATACAGCCTCAAACAAGTATATTAGCTTTTCATATTGCTGCAACCAAATCTGGCATATAAGAAACTGGCATTATTCTAGCTATGTGGGGACATTTCTTTTTAAGATCTAGATGAAGACACCTTGCTCAATCAAAGTGAAGGAAGAGAATGAGTCTACTCGACTCAACATACATTTGCTTCATATAGTGTACCTTAATTAATTGGGATTAACTACTTGGTCATTGATGGATATTGATGTTGTTGGAAGAATGTACCACATCCTAAATCTACACACCAACTACTCACATATATATTGCAAAAGCTAAGTATCCGTTTGCATTGGTCTATTTAAATGGGCCAATTAATACTATTCACCATCATAAGAACCAGCTAGTTCAAAACTGAATCATGAAATGACCTTGGACTATGAGGGTTATCCCATGGATAGAACAAATTATTGCATGGATTAAGCTGATATAACAGAATCTTGTGTTTAGTCATACTTCTGACTACTGTGGTAAAGGAAGTGTCATAATGATTATAAATTGTTGCACAGGCATCTAGGCAACTTCTCTGTGTCATTTGGTCCTACGATTTGTTTCGGCAGTGATAAGTCACTTGTTTTATTAAAGCGTGAGATGCGTCGAGAACACAGTGAGAAGTATCTTTCACTGCCACTATGCATCTCAAATCTCACCCCCCCCCCTCCTCCTTTCCGGTCTTAGAAGTTCTAAGCACAAAATCATTGGTTCATGACTGTTACAAAAGGAGTAGGACACGTTTGACGTCCAAGGGATGGATTTTAAGAGGATTGTTGATGTAAATAGTTATTGAGTATGAGTATCCTTTCCCCAACACTTCCCAACTTGTCCAGCAACAGTGGGTAGTTATTGCTGAGGAAAGTACCTACCGAAGTTCCCTAAAAACAATGGTTAAAAGGCCATTATAGTACATAAGTATTGAAGCCACTTATGCATTTTATATTAAATCATTTCCAACGATTTCATCTCAAATTGGACATTCAGATTTTGGGCGACCAGGGCATCTCAACTATGATTTAATCTAGACCACCCTGTAGCAACAGAAAACACAAGGCAAACCCAGAGTTTGCAAACCGTATATCATTTCTCCAAGCCAGCTTACAAACCCAGAGCTACGGATATGATGAAATTCTCGATTCTTACACTACGGCAAACTGATCCTTGACAGGCTCTATATCGTAAATGTTTGTTTGAGCTAGAATTCACGAATTCAGACGAGATATCTCATTCCTGGAAATGTATTTCCGGTTCAAACTTTCTCGTAAAAGTTTCGCGTCATGTCTATTCATTATCTATTAAACCTAAAACAATACCATTAACTCATTGCATTGCATCAACCTGTCAACAAGTAATGAAACAGAAACTACTAAACTAAACATTCACGATTAAAAACAGCTATTCCACCAAAACAAACAAGTCCAAATTATTCATAAACTGCATCATTTTCACAAAATAAAAAACAATCAAAAAACATACCTTGTAAATGCCGATGTCTAAGCCATTTTCGAGGGGTCGATCGGCAGCGTTAGGACGTTGTTCGGTTGATGAAGATGAAGGGGAGACACGTGGCGGTTCAGGATCCGATTCGGACCCGGATTCTGCGGAAGAGATACCTTTTGTGCAGAACGAAGCGGAATATGGGTACGGGACATAGGGTTTTGCTGTGCATTTTGCGAAAATCAAACTGCGCAAGTTTCTTGAGAGTGAAGACGCCATTATTGCTTTGCTGTGGAACACAACACACCTTCGGTTAAACCCTAATTATGTTGCAATGAAGTGTTATTTTGTAAAACCCTAATTTCAAAATTTCATTTCTCTGTTGCAATCAAGTGTTTATTTTAAATCAAACAAATAAAAGGAAATAGCAATTCATTTCTCTGTACTTTTATTACAGGAGCATCTTTCTTTTTCCTTTTTTCTTTTTTATGCCACGTTCGACTTTCATCAATGTCGACGATATTTTGTGTAGCATGTATCAAAGTTTCCAATCTTTTTACGTTTCTACTTTTAACTCTACATAAATAAAATATGCATTATTTTCTACTAGTGAATACTAATTTTGCCTAACACATCAAAAAGATTTTGAAACATTGCGATTTTTTTAATATTTAATGTACCAAACATACAATGGAAATGAAACTTTAACTCATATTATGTGGTATGCAATTGTTGGAAGGAGAAAGTCTACATTTTATAATTAACTTCGATTTTGTTTTGACATTTAGACATATCTCTTTGATCTCCAACGAATTAGTAATTCTTTTATTTTTGAACCAACAATTAGTAATTCTTTGTACTCAATTTATGTATATTGCATGGACCAAAGTTTCTTTTATTTTCTTCGAAAAGTACTGAAATGATTTCCTCTTGACCATATAAAGACGAAACATACAATCATCTTTTACGTCTATGGCAAAAACAATTTTTACATATTTTTCAAAATATATCGAAAAAATCTCAAAACATTGCGAAAAGTTTTTAATATTTCACTCACCGAAACATACGGTAGTAGCAAAACTCAACTTTGATCCATGGGATCTTGCATTTGTGTTACATTAGCAGTTTATGATTTATACATTGATTGATTGAATTGTTTCAATGGTTTTTTAAAGTAATTGTATTGTTTACAATTATATTTGATCTAAATAAGTTAAGTAATGGTCTTTTACGCATTAATCCAGTTCCATGAATATGTGTCAAGATGAGAGGCTGTAGTTGCATGTTGTGCTCTTAAAATTAGATCGGACCGATCGTTTTAGCCGATTACGAGTTACCCATGTCCTTTAATCGTTGTCTCTACCAAGCCACACCACTGGCGTAGGTCGGCAAGACTGACAGACCCCAAAAATTAAAAACAGATGAAATTACTACTTGCCTGAGTTGTCGATTTAGAGTTTTTTTATGTTTCTTTTTTTTAATTCATAAACCAGTGTAACCATTTTGCAAGAGTGGGTTGGAAGAAAATGAATGATTAGATGAAAAGTTGCCCATAAATGAAATAAACGGATCATAAAGAACACAAGAGGATAATTCCTTTTAAAGATTTAAGCGGCATAAATTTGCTTACTAATTTAAAAATATAATAGACAAGTGTAAAATGTCCGGAGTAAAATGGTTAGCCGATTTGGATTTGATAAAGAGAGTATTGTATGAATTAATGTGGTTCATGCATGATATTGGAACAATCACCTACGTTAAATCCAAGCAAATCGTTGTGAACTTGTGATAAGGCCAATATGATC
Source organism: Misopates orontium (assembly GCA_946800315.1). NCBI lineage: Eukaryota > Viridiplantae > Streptophyta > Magnoliopsida > Lamiales > Plantaginaceae > Misopates > Misopates orontium. The sequence continues at coordinate 9,711,942 of OX326953.1, read as the reverse complement.
AATCTTTAATGTTTTTTGGTGTTCTAGATTAATATTTCATGTTGATGATTCACAGAAAAATATCACTTGTAACGACTGTCAATTCGACTATTGGTATCAATGCAAGATAACATATTAGAATGTCAAGCTCGTACAAATTATTAAATTTTAATCTATAGTTGTACCATGTCATAATTCAAGTTTTACCCACAAAACACAAGTTAAGAGATGAAGTTGTCATTCTCGATTTCATCTATCACTCTATTTGGGAAAACATCCGATTGATGGAAACATATTTTATGCAACCGTTGCATAGCTGACGTGGTGCAACTAACGATTGTGATTAAAATATTTTTCTAAATTATAGGAATTAACTTCCCCATAATCTCATCCCAACCGTGCATCTACACAAATAACCGACTTGTTGTGCCACCTCACCGTACAACGCGGTTGCACGAAATAATTTCTCTGATTGAGGAGGGGTGACGACATGTTCACAAAAAATAACCATTTTCTTTTTTCTTGTTTGTTCTTCTTAATTTCTTATTTCGTGTTTTTGTCTTATTTTTTAGTTATAATAATGCAATTAATAAATAATTAATATGTGAACAAGTTAAATATTATATTTTCAGAATTGAAAAGATATGATACGTGTGTTTATTTATAAAAAAAAATAATGGTCAAACAACTTTGTTTTCTTAATCACAAGCTAACTAAATTCTTTATGAACCATTCATGACACAAGCACAAATAAGTAACATTACACGTAACCTCGAATCTAATTTTTTTTTTCTTTTGAGGTTTGAACACAACTCTATCTTTTTTTATTCTTTAAGCCCCAATCATTCTTTAAGTCCCAATGAATATACATACGTACGAATTGAGATAAGAAACACATGAGTCACGATTGCCACGTCAACAACAGATACATACAAACACACACCACATAAACATAACTCGCCGCGGGCCCCGACCCGACCCGACCCAGAAATAGTAACCGCACTCTTCGCTTAGCCCGGACGACAAGAATCGGCGTCGCACAAACACAAAAAATCAAAATCATCAACTCTCTCTCTCTCTCTCTCTCTCTCTCTCTAGATTGATTCCTGCAATATAGCAGCTCCAAAATCTAATCAAATCTTCTTCTCGATTAATTAGTTAACACGCACAACACAACAAAAACAAAAATAATCTGATTTTAATAAAACCTATTTAAAGACTCGAAGAATTTGTAATTTACGATGCAACGGTTTGTTGACAATGTTCTCGCTATCACCAAAGAGTGAGTTTTCTCTTCTCTATTCAAATTATCGCCCATGTTTTTTTATTAATCCGTTGATTGCATTTAATTTGATGTAGTAATAGCTTGTGTTGGTGATGATGATCGTCTTGTGTAACTGTTGCCATCAATTATTACTTGTATTGTCGTACTGATATTGTATTTAGGTATTTGTGTGTTGTAAATTGATTGAGTTTTTGATATTCTAGATGACAAAATTGGGGATTTAATATTGAGTAGTTCTTTGTTTTTTGTCGAGGCGAACGAGTTACTTTATTTTGTACTTCCATTTCTTGCTGTGGATAATTGTTTCAATCTAGATCTTGGAATGAACTTCAAGTAGAGTTTTGATGCTTAAGTTGCTATTAGAATGTTTGTTTTTATTGTATAATTGATGGAGTTTAGGGTCTTATGTGCATGCGATGCGATAGACTTGATGCTTGGGAGAGGAATTTGTGTGGAAAATGGGGGTTGTCAGTTTCCGGGAGGCGAGGCGATCATATACTATAGAAAGATATAGACCTAGGAATTGTTATGGTGCTTTTTACAAAATCAGTCATTGAATGTTTTCAGAATAGTTCAAACCAGAATAACGTATTTCTAATCTGGCTAGGTGCCATATTGATGGGAATCGATTTGGATAGTTTCTTTGTAGGATAGAAAGGATGGAAAGTCAGGGCCCTTTCATTACATTGCTCTCCATCCATGTTTTAGTGCTCTGTTGTTTCCTTGGGTAATGTCCTTATGGAAGATGCTTATTTATTATTTCAGAAGTACCTATAAGTGAGTAAAGGTACTGCTGTGGATTCAATAGTTTGTTTGGTTTGAGTAACTTTTTAACATGGTATTCAATTTCATATCGCTATAAATGTGGAGCATTTAATGTGGATGGATGGTGTATGTTTAAGTAAACATGAAACATTAACCACTTGAGAAAGAATTGCTTTTGTTCGCTCCATGAGAAAAAGCAATATTGCTATATATTTCGTTTGCTCCACTTTGAAAACATTTTTTAGGATCGTTTTGGTAAGCCAATTTTAGTTTAACCTATTTAAGTGGTTTACACAAGATTAACAAGAAAGGTTGGGCATGAGGGATACTTATCAGAAACAACACAGAATTTTCCGAACAAGGTGGAGAGTTTGCGTCCCTTAAGAGTAAATTAATTAAGTAAAAGTTCCTTTGCTCTGCAAAATGAATTGTGCTATATTTCCCAAAAACTGTCCGTTCTCGTCTTGACATGACCAACACCATAAAAAGAGGAGTAGTATCCAGCTCCTACACTGAACACGCTTATTTGTTCAACATACGTCCTGCCGAAGTGCTGGGAAAGTTCCATCTTTTAGCTTGTTTTCCTTTTTTTTTTTTTTAAATGAAGAAAACCGTCGTCTAACTTTTCATGCTATATTGCTCATTATTTGGGTCTTTCTGACCTCCGCGATAAATATATTATTTATTGTAGATTGATGTTTTCAGTGCAAATTGAAAATTTTAGATTAATTAGTTACCGAAAAAAGAGGCTTAAGTATACGATTTTATGATGAATTTATGGTGCATTGCACAGTAGATTTTTTTTTCTCGTCTTGGTGAGTGCGAGGTTTTATATACAATGTTGTGATATGGTTTACTGGAAGAAGTGGATTAATAACTTTTGGTACCATTCTCGCAAAGCTTTTAGATAGACCGACATATTCCATACTGATAAAGTGTCCATATGTTCTTAGATGATCCATTCTTTGATCCTCTTGTTGCGGAGATTTGTTGTACTATTCACGTTCATACATTCATTGGTCAAATGCAACAGAGTTTTAACTATTTCCCTCTTCATGGACATTGTCAGGTCTGTAAAAACGTTCACTTACGAATCACTAAACAATGTTGTGAGATTGATAAATGGAGTGTCAGCGATGTTGTTGGCTTTCTTGCCTGGGAAGGCTTCTATTCTTGAAGGTATTCATGGTTGGGAGCTCAGGCCAACTTTTCGTGGACCTCGACTGCCACGCTGGATGGAGAAGTACGTTTTCATTTCGTTCCACATGTATCATGGATAGTTCAGATGTTTGGTTATGAAATATTATGATAACAATCTCATTACTTTTCCTGGTATTAACAGAAACAATTTGTTTTCTACTTTCTAGTATTGCATTATCTCTTAAGATAGGAAACTCCCATTAGTCGAATTCAGACATGATAAGCCAGGTTGTCTGTGTTTTCAAATGGCCTTGGCATTCTATATTTGTGATTGGTAGTTCCTGAACCTTATCTAATCAATTGACTTATAAGTTGAGGAATTCATGGAATTCGTAACATTTACTAGTTATATCATCACTTCGTGGTTGGAAACTTTTTGTAAAAAATTTCTGTACTTTGTTTCTTACTCTACTGCAATTCTGATGTCCACATTTTCCTGCTTGAGATGAAAGATGATTCACAATATTCCTATTTGATGATTGCAGTGGCGTGTCATCTTTCAATCAGTTCATTCATGAACTCTCCATCGATTCTGATACATCTTCATGTTCAGACTATTCATCTGATGGAGATGATAGTGATATTATCTATCCTGGGACTCCTTTATCGCAAAGTTCCAGAGTCTCGAGGGAAAGTAGGTTTACCAAGTATGATAAAAGTTGGATACAGTGGATTATGTGTATACTTTCATGGCTTCTGTTTCCCTTGAAACTTCTCCTGGGTGCTCCACTTTATTTCTTTACATTGGCTTATCGTAGAGCTATTAGAGCCCCGGTTACTTCTGGAAGATCCCAGCCTCCAGTTGCAAATTCTCCTAGAAGAACACAATCCCTTAAGGACAATGTTGTTCAGCGGGCCACTGATCGGAGGCGTGGCATTGTTGAGGTTAGTTTCCATTTGCATTGCATCAGATTCTATGTGGATGATGGCAGCATATTTTAGCTATCTCTGGTCATAAACAAAAAGTCTCCTAAGTCCTAGGGAATCAAAGACCTTCGATCATTTAATCTATCTATGAGAAAATTTCCCCATTTAAAGCTCTCTGGTTGTCCTGAAAAGAACCCTCTGGTTATCAAAAAGGACTTGTTGAAATGTTTTTGTAGGAGGTCCATGAACAAGGAAAAATTATCTGCTAACATTGTTTCTGAGTCACCATTTCCTGGCCACATAGAATCAAATAGAGAGTAATGTTTATTGATATTGGCCTACTTACTTGATTACGTTCATGCAACTAAAGCGTATTTAACCTTTGTTTTTGTTTTAGGATCTCCACCTAGCAACTGAGATCTTCATAGAATCAGTGTTCGATGTTGTTCACAAGGCAGCCCACTGTCTTCTAGCACCAACAGACACCATTAAAAGAGCATTAAGATGGTTTTCTTCTCAAAGCAATGAACATAAAGAAATTCCTGAGGGTTCCAGCACCTCTGTCTCTACAACTATTTTATCACAAGATGATCCAACTCCTACTGAAAGGAAAACAACAATCCGCAGTCCCCTCAATACCGATGCTCGGACATGTCAAGACGTCATAACGGAGCTTGGGTATAAATTTTGGTCTTTCCTAAGTGCATTTCTCGCGTTCCTTTTTTTCTATGCTTTGCAATAATTTGGTGATATTGTTTTTAAGGAGTTGGTATAATTTTATTTTATTTCAAATATAAATTCTGGCACTTGTGCTTTCCGTGGTTTTTGGGTCATACTATTTAGAAGATTTAAGAAATTTAGGTTAACTTGAAGGGTGTTTGAGTTATGTGATGAAAATTGCACCGGCACTCTACATGGTACAAAAAAGGCAGAAGAAAGTGCAGGAAACCTCTAATGTATATTTGTTAACTGCAAAAGGGACTTTTACATGTGTGTGCACAACATTTGCTTCTCGTGCGAATAGCGCACAAGATTGATTTGATCTGCAATGACAAGCCTTTCAGTGTACTGGAAGTATAATGAATTACAAAACCACAAAATCTCAATTAATTAAAAACCAAGGAAATTAAAGAGAACATTTAAAATTTAGTTTTAGAAATCTGAAAAGAAAGTAACCCACCTCTCCTTCCCCCCCCCCCCCCCACGTACGTGTGGAGATTGCTCTTGCCTATCTCCTGGTGTTCCTCTTCTTACTTTTTGTTGTTGTTGTTGTTGTTGAAGTTTGTTTTTGAGTTTGAAATATCTTTCACTTGCCTAAGCTTGGGTGTTTACGTTGTTTCATGTAAACATGTCCGAATTTGATTGATGGGGGGCCTTTGAAGAACCTGTGTATGAACTTTGCATGGGGGGGTTACTTTTTCTCGTGAGGTTATATTTTTGCCTACCTCAGTCATATAAGGGTTTCTGTTTTCTTGAGTTAAGCATCATGTTTGCTTTAATTTTGCTGGCTCACCTGATCCAGAAAGACAAAAAGTATAATTTTGCTGTATAATCTGCAGCTTTGCATTTTTTTATTTCCATTTTCAAGTGAGTATACTCAGAGCCCCCCTCTATCTCTCTACCTGGAACTGGATGCTGTACAGACAAATATACGCACTTCGACCTATTTGCTTATATGTCAATCTACTTGCACAATCAAGGTTTATGTGTCTCGATTGTCTCAGGTATCCTTATGAAGCTATCCGCGTGGTCACAGCTGATGGTTATGTACTTCTTTTGGAAAGGATACCCAGGTGTGTGCTAGTGAAAACTGATAGTTATTGCTTTAATGCATATTTGAAAGCTTTGCAATTGTCATTCAATCCTAAATTGACTGCTTTATCAATCCTGTTGATGCTTGAAAGTTGTTATTGCAGAAGGGATGCTCGAAAAGTCGTCTATCTGCAACATGGAATATTAGATTCATCTATGGGGTGAGTCGAGCCTTTGTCCTGGTGTATGGCGCGTTTAGTGATTGAGAGATCTTGTCTTTTGTTGTTTTTATTTCACAAGTTAATGACTGAAATTTAAGGTATGTCTTGATGAATTACCAGTTTTCCACCTGCTACTCTGAGATGGATTCTAAGTCTCTGACACATGAATAAAAGTTTGTCGATGGTCACTAAGATGTGATATATTGGTCTATATTACTTAATAGTTTTGTCCCTATGAGTGAACTCAGACCGTTCAGACGTGGGTGGGTGGGGGTTACTGGCGGTGGAATTTATGGTGACTTTGCATAGTACTTGGTCCTCCTGTTCCCATGTTCTGATTTTAAATCTTTTTTGATTGATTTTAAAGCATCATACTCAGTACTCTCTTTTCTTACTTCAGCTACTCTCATTGTACAGTTGGGTGGCCAATGGGGTTGTTGGTTCTCCAGCTTTTGCAGCCTTTGATCAAGGTCTGCCCTATAGCCTCTATCGCGTATTAATTGGTTTACATGATCCGTGGACTTCATGAAGATTTTACATGTTTTCTCTCTTCAATTTCCAGGATATGATGTTTTTTTGGGGAATTTGCGTGGATTGGTATCGAGAGAGCATGTCGACAAAAATATCTCATCAAAAAGGTGAGTGCCTGATTTATAATGTCTGTGCAGGTGTTTAACAGGTTATTTAATTTTAAGTTTTCGTGAAAAGTAGTTGACAGAAATTTGATCTTTATATTCTTTCTTTGAGCACTAATCTAAAACTCTTTTAAAGACCCTAGGTTTCCCAAATTATGAATGAGAGCATTCCATAATAATAAAAAAAAATGTTGTTTGGGTTATTTTATATTCAATATGTAAATCATGACACTCGGTGCATCATGTATCAAATGCATGTAAATCATTAGGAGATGATATTGAGATTCCAGTGGGATGTCTGTGGTTACCGTGAAAAGTCCCGTAGCTATTAGAGTCCGTTAATATAGATAGCTTATTCAGTTAATGAGAGATTTGTGTGTATATATTTTTGGTGTTAATATCCAGATTATACGTGCTGCAGATATTGGTCTTACTCAATCAATGAGCATGGGACTGAAGATATACCTGCAATGATAGAGAAGATACATGAAATTAAAATGTCTGAGCTGAAGTCGGTCCCATCTGAGCAGGAAGAAAATCAAAGCAATACTGATCAACCTTACAAAATCTGTGCAATTTGTCACAGCCTTGGAGGAGCTGCTATTTTAATGTACATCGTAACACGTCGTATTGAGGAGAAGCCCCATAGACTTTCAAGGATGATCCTACTCTCTCCAGCAGGGTTTCACCATGACTCCACATTTCTATTCTCACTAGCCGAATACACATTTCTCTTCTTAGCTCCTATCTTATCACCTTTTCTGCCTGCTTTCTACATTCCCACTCGTTTTTTCCGTATGCTGCTGAATAAATTGGCGCGCGACTTCCACAACCTACCTGCCGTTGGGGGTTTGGTACAGACCCTCATGAGTTATGTCGTCGGTGGGGACAGTTCAAATTGGATCGGAGTTCTAGGTTTACCGCACTACAATATGAACGACATGCCAGGTGTTGCGTTTCGGGTGGTTCTTCATCTGGCACAGATGAAGCACGCAAGGAAGTTCATAATGTTTGATTACGGCAGTGCAGCCACCAATATGGAAGTGTACGGCTCCCCGGAGCCATTGGACTTGGGGGAATACTATGGCTTTATTGACATTCCAGTTGATTTAGTTGGCGGGAGGAAGGACAAAGTCATCCGGCCATCTATGGTAAAGAAACATTACAAGTTGTTGAAAGATTCAGGTGTGGATGTTTCTTACAGGGAGTTTGAGTATGCCCACTTGGATTTTACATTTTCACACCGCGAAGAACTTTTGTCCTATGTTATGTCCCGTCTTCTACTGGAGGACCCTTTGAAACAAACCGGTAAACATAAATCTCTTAGGCTGAGAAAGAGAGAGGGCACAAGTAGTAACAGCTGAATGAGTACAAAGAGCAGATACACACCTGAGACCGGGCTTTTATTCAGTGCTTCAGGAAGTTTCTTCACGCGTTATCCCGTGTTCATTCTACAACTATGTATACTAAAGCCAGTGCTTCGTGTAATTTAGTGATCAATGCCATTGTATATCTGTCAAAATCCTTCTTTTTCTGGGATTAGGACTGATGACTGTATGCAGTCGAGAGGATGGCAGGAGCCAGGGTGGTTGAATGTTGTGAACTATGTATATGTGAATGAAGTGTGAAATGTCAGTTGTAATTTTATATCTCAATACTGTTTATCTGTGGTGCTTGCAGAATTTGCTGATAGGCTTTGCTATTTTATTGGCTTTGGAATGTTATTATTATGATTTATGGGAAAATTAGAGCTATACTCTCAGAGGTTTGATATGATTATAAAAGTATCTAGTACTGTATGAATTAACACTTCTTCAAATTCGAAAAACCGTTTTAAATAGATTCTTTAGGTTTGGTTGATTACAGAGATACCTGGAAAACATTGCAAATTGAATTATTAAATTTGCATTTTCGTAAAGTTTTGGGTAGTGTCTCTGTAAATTTTTAAGCTGAAGAAGAGATTCTATAGCCACACCAAACATAAGGGAGTTGGGGTGCAGCTGTAAATTTTTTGTGTATGTTGGAAGATGGTAGTGGTCACATGCTTCGGTGCTTGGGACTTGGTTGTGCCTTGTCCCTGCACATTGCACAGAGGACCACTTATATGACAAACCTATATCGAAAGCAGAGATGCAGTTCTCAAAATAAAATATGGATTTACAAGTCTTGTTATTATTTTGCCAAGTCATATTGACGACTTCACCTCAATGAAATTCGATTATTCCTTGTTCAAAAAAAAAAAAAAAAAAATCGATTATTCAGCTTAAACGCAACGGGGAACTTGGAATTTTGAGAATTCCAGCTCGAGCTTATAACGAGTTCCATTCTATTGCAAATGTTAGAAATAATACATAATATAACTGTTGTGACTATAATCCACTAAATAGAAGAATGGATTAATCACGCACGAAGAATCGTTTTTAAAATCTAGCGTAGAGTTTACCATTGGAGCATATTTATAATCGTGACGTCTGAGACATGAAGAACATGTTCTAATGGCATCTCGTACTAAAATGATGTGCAATCATAATATTTATACCGCATTTAATAATTGTAAGGTAGAACTTGAATGTTTTTTCTCAAATCACTAACTATCACATGCACAAATTTAAAATTTCACACCCCCGGTTTGCGTATAAATCAAAAAATGCCACGTGAACTGTTACATTATTCGACACAAAAAAACGGACTGATGCGGTAATCGTGTGAAGTCCTACCAAGTACAAACTATGCTATCAAGTTTCAGTACCAATTGGGGGAGAGAAATTATTAATAACAATATTAGATTTTCAAATGAATTAATTTTTTCCGAAGTGCAAAACAAACGTATGAAAATGCCACAACATAGTATTATAAATAATAGATGCTAGATAGATGTGAATCATGTGATTGATTAGAAGTTAAATACTTTGCAGCCGTTAGGTTGCTAACTCATCTTATCTTCCTTCTGTTATCTAAAACATTTTTTGGGCAGATTTTAAATCTGCACGGATCTTTGAGTTTAATATTCATTCGAATTTACCAACGTATCCTTATAAAAGAAATGATCCCAGGATATCCCTAATGATCCCAGGATATCCCTTCTCAAAACGTGACATCAAAATACAAAAAGTTGTTTTATTCTTCTACTTCACTCGATTTCAACTGGTCATAATCAGTTAATAAAGTTTTTCTACGTCATATTTAAAACCATACACTAAATATAAGAAACTTTTCGCATTATTTCGAGATGTTTTTAGTATGTTTGAATAAGTTTGTAAAAGATTATTATTATTATTTTTTTTTGTTAAAATAAAAAAAAACCCTGATTATTATTTTTGCAATAATAAAAGATTATTATTGCAATAAACATAGAAACAATGTATATGTTGCATTTTCATAGAGTCAAAAATAAAAATATTTTGGTACTTTTGAGGAGAAAAAAGAAACTTTGATCCATGATTGAGGGAGCCTCAACAAAAATTTTATAATAAATATTTTAAAAACCTTTGCCACAAGTGCAAAACAAACATACCAAAAATGCCACAACACAACAACAAAAATAGCACTTGATGAATGGACTCGATCAACTAAAATTATCTACTCTAGAAATAAAACGAGAGGGTGTGATATTTACACCCTACAAACTAAAATTATCCCAATAAGCACAAACCGGTTAAACTTGTAACTTTGCCTGATTTATTTAGGCAACATTTTGTTCCAAATTCGTAAATAATCAACCTGGACAAACCCGACCCATTGACCCGTACCCACATCTCCATCAAGCCCAATTTCAATTCGACCCATCAAGCTACAAGTATCGGTCCATTAGCGGCCCAACAAAACCACAGTATATAAACAAACGTTTCCACACAAATTCTTCTTCCCTCTTTGTTTGCTCTATACACCAGAGATAGAGGAAACCCTAGCTCAAAATCCCCAATTCACATCTCCTCCATCATCGGCGGCGGCGATTAAATTTTGCACATCAGCACATTCATTGCCGATCAATTAACCACATGTATGTTAATTTTACTCCGTAGAGATTGTTTTTTTCGTTTTCGTTAGTATATATTGATCGCCGTAGCTTTATACGTGTGTTTTTTTGCGGTAGATTTTTGCAGTGTGAACTTCGTTCTGTAGAATAGTGTTGATTTTGTGTGGTGGTGGTTATATTCGATGGATTCGGAGAAAAGTATGCTGTTAATTAGTTATTCGGAGGAGCTTGTAGATGGAAAACCGTTATATGTGTCGTCTAATTGCCTACCGGTGAAGGTGAAGTTTGAGCCTGCGGGGCATTCGTTTCATGCCGCTGCGCTTAGGTTGGCCGGTAATTATTTGGAAGTAGATTCGTCGGAGGAGGAGGATGAGAAGGAGGTTCCGAGTGCGAAGGAGAGTGCGTATGTGCCGTCGTCGGATTCTTACAGCAGTAAAGGTAAGAAGAAGGGTGGTGAGGCAAAGCAGCAGGATCATTATGCTTTGTTGGGTCTGAGCCATTTGAGGTATCTTGCGACCGAGGACCAGATAAGGAAGAGCTACCGTGAGACTGCTCTTCGGCATCATCCTGACAAGCAGGCTGCTCTTTTACTTCTTGAGGAAACCGAGGATGCCAAGCAGACGAAGAAGGATGAGATCGAGAACCATTTTAAGGCCATTCAGGAAGCGTATGAGGTGTTGATGGACCCTGTTAGGAGGAGAATCTATGATTCGACGGATGAGTTTGATGATGAGATCCCGTCTGATTGTTCACCGCAGGACTTCTTCAAGGTTTATGGACCTGCGTTTTTGAGGAACGGTCGCTGGTCTACGAACCAGCCTGTTCCAATGCTGGGGGATGATAACACTCCACTTGATGAGGTGGATAGATTTTATGATTCTTGGTATAGCTTCAAGAGCTGGAGGGAATTTCCTCATGATGAGGAGTTTGATCTTGAGCAAGCCGAGTCCCGTGAACATAGGAGGTGGATGGAAAAGCAAAATGCTAAACTCACAGAGAAGGCAAGGAAGGAAGAATATGCCCGGATACGTACTCTTGTTGATAATGCCTATAAAAGGGACCCTCGAATTTTAAGAAGGAAAGACGAACAGAAAGCTGAGAAGCAGAGGAAGAAGGAGGCTAAGGTTTTGGCCAAGAAGAAGCAGGAAGAAGAAGCAGCCAGGATTATTGAGGAGGAAAGGCTCAGGAAACTGGAGGAGGATAAAAAGGCTGCTGAAGCTGCATCAAATAAAAAGAAATTGAAGGAGAAAGAAAAGAAGCTACTGCGGAAAGAAAAGACTCGTCTGCGAACACTTTCAACTTCTGTTTTATCCCGTCATTTGCTTGATCTTACTGATGATGATGTTGAAGGCCTTTGTTCATCCCTCGATAAAGAACAGCTTGCAAATTTATGTGACAGGATGGAAGGGAAGGATGAGACGGTGAGAGCCAAACTTCTCAGAGAGGCACTTGAGTCTGATCACAAATCGAAGGACGAGAAAGAAGATGAGAAGAACTTGCAGCAGAATGGTTCTGCCGTGGTAAATGGAGAAGTTCCTTACATTTTCCATGAGAAAAAGGAAAAACCTTGGAATAAAGAAGAGATTGAACTTTTGAGGAAGGGAATGACGAAGTATCCTAAAGGAACTTCACGAAGGTGGGAAGTGATTTCCGAATATATTGGTACCGGAAGGTCTGTGGAGGAGATTCTTAAGGCTACAAAAACAGTTCTCCTTCAGAAGCCCGACACCAATAAGGCTTTTGACTCGTTTCTTGAGAAAAGAAAGCCTGCAAAAACAATTGAATCTCCTCTTTCAACTAGAGATGACGTACCAGTGTTATCTAATGGCAATGTGGCCAAGGGGAATGTTCCTGTTTCAGAAAATTTGCCAGAGTCATCAAACGAAAGCACAAACAGTCTTAACTCAGACAAAGTACCTGTCGCTAATGGGATATCTTCAAGTTCAGATCAAGATTTGTGGTCTGCTGCTCAGGAAAAAGCTTTGGTCCAAGCTCTCAAAACCTTCCCTAAAGACACTCATCAGCGCTACGAACGTGTTGCAGCTGCAGTCCCTGGAAAAACTATGGCACAGTGTAAAAAGAAAATTACACTGATGAAGGAGAGCTTCAGAAACAACTCGGTGGCTGAGAAAAATACTAGTAGCCCAGATAATTCACAGGAGTCATCTGCCCACAACGAGAGTAGCAAAACTTCAGACGATAGTAATGCATCAAATGCGTTACCGTCAAGTTCTGATGAGGAATCATGGTCAGAGGTTCAGGAGAAAGCATTGATCCAAGCTCTTAAAACCTTTCCAAAGGATGCTAACCAGAGGTGGGAACGCGTGGCGACAGCAGTTCCGGGGAAAACCATGAATCAGTGTAAGAAAAAGTTCGCATCTCTAAAAGAGAACTTCAGGAACAAGAAAAATGCAGTCTAGTGTGTGGAATATGGTGTTTATGCTGGTTGTGGTTCGTGGAATTACGACAATTTCTTACTACAGGTAGGCATATATAGCAGTATTATGCCTTGATATACAGATCTTATATCTGATTATTATTGTTTTAATCATATCATATGGGTACGCTGAGTCTATTCTTTTCGCAAATGGAGCCCATATTCAATGACCTGTGAGCTCATTACTATGCCTTTTAAATTTTTTTCTTCTCTATTCACAGGATGTAATCGGCTATGCTTGAAAACTCCTAAGATCTTATGTAATTCTATACTCAATTTTGTGTAGCGGTCTATGGCCCTACAGCAGTTTTGGTTAATGTGATGCTTTTTATCTTTTCCATTCACTTATAATATTTATTGATATGCTTCAGTTCTTTTGAGTGATTGATAAAATGGTTCACGCATCCTACTAGAATTTTGTATGAAAAACGAAGATGGACTCTATAAGTGATGAGAAATACAGTATAGGTCAATCATGAGGTAAGAAACCCAGAATAGGTGTTTGTATAAGCGAGCATCCCTGATAATTCTTCTATAAAACCTCGATTTATAAAGGTCAATCGGGAAGTAAGAAAAAACCTCGATAAGGTGTTTGTTTAAGCAAGCGGCCTCAACCATTCTTTTCTGTAAAACATCGATAAGTGAGCAGCCTTTGTTCTACAAAACATTGATCCGTAAAGGTCAATCATACAAGAAACACAGATGAAGAATTTGTACAAGCTAGCAGCTTCTCAATCATTCTTCAATTGACATTCACTCTATGGGTCACTCTATTTCAGGATATAGTTTCCTTGAACAAAAAGGAGTAGCGATTCTCATTTTTATGTTCTAACTATTTTGATTTTTGTGGTTTGCGCTCTCCAATAATATTTAGACATAATTCGGATCATTAATTTACACAATTTATTGTCGGACTTATATATCTATTAACCCTTCACCAATTTTCAAGGCTTAGTAGTAACACTATCACTTCTCTTTCATATTATAAACTACCATGTTTAAAACGAAGAACTATATCTAGAGAAAAAATTCCAGATAGCTTTTGATTGTCATACACATTCATGGTTTCTAGTTACTAATACTTCCATCAAAGTTGATTTCCAGATGCTAATAGGGATGTTCATACTTCACTTAATTAGATTTTATGCACAACCTGTACAGTGTACACACTTGTCTAATACTTGCAAGTTTTAGTGTTTTTAATAATTTGCTCCAGTTGTTCACCTAGTAGCACTATCTATAGATCGTTGACATGTTTGACTTGATTAAATCACTTTATTTTGTTTAGATAATCTTTTAACAGTATGAGCTAAACTTTTTTACTTAATTTTTTCATAGTTTAAAGTTACCTTCAAAAGTTTGTTGTACTATCTTTTCATTGCTAAATGTTGAAATTTAGTGACTAATTATTTATCTATTTTCCCCACAATAAATTAGTGATGTAAATCTGCTAAACTGAATTTCTTCTTTGTTTCTTTTTATTTGGACATATTTATTCTTAACTTAGAAATACACACAAGATACTCGTTTTAATTAATTGACACACAACTCATTAGTAAAGCGTGTTATCACAGATAAAATATAATCTTTAACTACGATAAACATATTTTATAATTGTTGTTTTTCCTCATCCCGTCAACTCGCGCACAAACAATTTGAAAAAATAATTTATTCTGTCACAGTTTATGTGTTTGACAACTTGCTTACCATATTTGCCTCCAGATGTCAATACTTTAAAACATTTTTCACAAAAATTTACTACGTCATTAAAAAATGAAATATAATTACAACCATTATTTTCATATACAAAATAAAACTCCACCAAAAATTGCACTTACAAGTTACAACAATAAACTCAAATAATAATATAATAATATATATATATTTTTTTTGCATAAAATCCAAATAACCAAAAACCCCAACAAGCGCACACTCTTTATTCAAACTCACAGAGAGGAGACAGACAGCAAACCCCAAAACCCGCACACACTGAATTCTTTTCTCTCGCTCCTCTCTGCAAAAACAAACCACGGGGGAGGAGAGAGAAAACACAGTTGCGAAAATGGCGAGCAACGGCGGCATCAGCGCAGAACCTTCTGCGAACCACTCCCCTGCGCCGCGCGAACAAGTAAGTTTTCGAAATTCTTCTTCGCCGAGTCTTTTCTCCGTTTCTCTGTCATTTTCTACTTCAATTTGACCTAGTTTGTTGTTGATAAAGGGAAATGTTACAAAGGAGAGTGATATGAACGGAGAAGATGCGTACGGCGACTATTTCGGAAATGTTGACGAAGAAGACGACAGCGATTGGGACCCGATTTCATTGAGAAATGTGGATGACGAAGAGGATATCGATTGGGACGACAACGTGCCTAATGGAATTTCGAAGTGGTTTTGCGTTAATTGCACGATGGTGAATTTTGAAAGCAACTCGGAATGCTATGTGAGTGATTCCAGTGTGTGTGTGTGCTGGTGTTGGTATGTGATTATCGACGCAATTGGGTGGTGATGTGTGTAGTATCCAGTGTTGAGCTGTTTTTACTTCCAATTTCGGTTGTATTTGTGAGTGTCTTTCATTTGTTATATAATTTGGTTGATGCAGGTGTGTGGTGAACATAGGAAGTCTGGAATCTTGGAGCATGGTTTCTTGGCTTCCGCCTCTGGTGGAGCAGAAGTGATCACTGACAATGTGGCTGATAAACTCGAGGGTTTGTGATTTTTACCAACTTATACTTCTTTGGTAGCGTATTCTGTATCTATACCTAGTGTATTTCGTTAACTTTTCATGTTATTAATAAGCCATAAATGTTCATGTTTTTATGTATATTTAACGATCTTGCACTTCGTCCAAAAACTAAGGAAAGAAAAGAAAAGAAAAATATCTATGGAAAGCTGACGTCATCGAATACTTGTTTCCTAGAATTTCATAGCTCAAGAAAAGAAATCAATAGTAATTAGATTGAAGAGTGATTCTTGCTTCCAAGTTTATGATCAAAGTCTTGGTCTCAATTTTTGTCCTCTCTCTAGGTTGATGATTTCCACGTTTACCTAATTCAATATTATTAGTGATACCTTTCTCTTAATGACTTTGTGGTATCTTCCTGTTTTTATTATTTTCTGGTCTTTTGAATTGTTAAAATGTCATACTACAACACATCTTGCTTCAGATACTTCACTGCTTAATCTCTATCTACTTTCTCTTTTTGTCAATACGCAGTTCCATATGATTTAACGTGTTTCTTTTGCTTTTGAACATGGTGCAGATTCCTCTGCTCAGAGTATTGCATCAGGCAACCTTACCGCTATAGGATTTGATGAGAGAATGTTGCTTCACGAAGAAGTATGGTGGTTCTCACTGTTATTTTTAAATTCAATTTTTTAACCCGACGGGGATGATATTCATTTCTTTGTAATAAGCTGATAAATAATAATCTATTATTCTTTCTGCTTCTGAAATAAAAAATTTCTGTAAATAGATTATTATTAATTATTTCTGCTGCACTCGGATAATTTACTAAATTTATTTGGCTGCACCCTCCGATTCACTTTACTTTTTCATTTATTGATTCATATCGAGAGCTGATCCCCGGGAGAAGAAAGATACACTATTTGAGTTACTATTTTGTTTCCCTCATGGAAAGGGTTTATCACATGGTTCAGAATTCATGTCGAAATATTTTTTGGTATGAGCTAATATTCTTACTGCTGTTTCGTGGTGACAAGGTTGACATGAAGTCCAGTCTCCATCCAGAGAGACCTGATCGTCTTCGAGCCATTGCTGCTAGCCTCGCAACTGCAGGTTTGGGTGACACTTTCTCCTACCTACATATTAATCATCGTTCACCACAACCCAAACGAGTATTACTTGGGATATATCTTGCTTTGGAGCATTTCAAAAACAGACCGTCCAATAATTTTACCAGTTACAAGCAGGACACTTATGGAAAAACTTGAGTACTGTTTGGAGCATTTCAAAAACATTGTCATCAATTTGGAATTGATGGCTACACACCCAAAATTAAAGTTGATATTGGTGTTAAAATTGGTTACCAAAAATGCATTGTTATTCAATGCTACAGTTGATTGACTAAAACCTGGTCTTCCTCCTTAAATGGTAGGTATATTTCCTGGAAGATGTTCTTCAATACCAGCTAGAGAAATTAAAAGAGAAGAACTTGAGATGGTAAGATAAAGGAACATACAAATTTAATTAATTTCTGTCTGTGTCATGTTTGATTCTTTTCCTTATTCTCATTATTAAAGTGATTTCTCACAGGTTCGTGAAATTTTTACCAAATTTTTTTAGCACTAAAATATTATGAAATCTTCTGAAAAGTAAATTCTGGTGCTAACAACGATAGATTCCCTATTTATTTTTTAGCTGATAAGTGAAATTCATGATGGATAATTATTCGTTCTTTTTTGATAACATTTTTCATTTTTGAGGTGTTAGGTCCACTGCCGCGAAAATATAGAAGCTGTTGAACTTACCAGCAACCTTTACTCTTGGTATGTCAGTTGTCCTTTGATTTCCCTATCTACAGTCATTAGCCCTCTTTCTTTGCTCCAGCTTCTTTTGTATTATTTCTGCTATTGTTTAGTTATTTCTATCTCCATGAAGAAACATGTGATCTACATTTGACGTTATTAAGAATAGTCCACATTTTGTTCATGAAAAAGATGTCAGTATGTGTATATGTCTTGTGAACAAGATCCCGTTGTGCTAAATCTTTATCATAAAGGATGATAGTGTTTTACTATTCCATACATACAGTTATTTCACTCCTGATACATATGCGAATGAGCACTCAGCATGTGCAGCGAGGCTTGCGGCGGGTTTATGCTTTGACCTTGCCACAACTATATGTTCTGGAAGTGTGAAAAATGGTTTTGCATTGGTAAGACAAGACAGATTTTTTTTTTGCTTCTCCTGTAACTAAGCATGATTCTCAGATGTTCATTATGGGAAGATGAATAAAGTTTATTAACTCATTCTTGCCTCCCCCTCCTGAGTCAGATTCGTCCTCCTGGTCATCATGCTGGTGTAAAACAGGCTATGGGTTTCTGCCTTCATAATAATGCAGCCATCGCCGCATCAGCTGCCCAAACTGCAGGAGCTAAGAAGGTTTTGATCGTTGACTGGGTATTTACTTCAAGCTTCGTCTTTGCAAAACTTTTCTTATGGTTGAGCTTTTTCTTAATATTTATCATTACATTTTCTTACAGGATGTTCATCATGGCAATGGTACCCAAGAAATATTCGAGAAAAACAATTCGGTGCGCTTGCTAGAATGTCAAGTTTGATTTTGGTTTATGCCTTCTGATAAATCTCAATGCTATAACATATTGGAAAATTAGCTGAGAGAAGGAAACTAAGGAGCTCATACAGATTGATACCTTCATGACATCCACTACATATTTGGTTGCTATTGACCGGACTAGAATATTACTGTCACACTTCCATGGATGGATTTATGGTTAGGTTGGTGGTGTTGAATACTTAGGCTTTCCAAGACATTGTTGAATCGCCTTTGCCACACCACCCATCTTGTATTTAGATTTGTCGTTCTCCTTGCTCATTTTACTAGACCTTCTATTCTTTTTCCTTCTGCCTTGTTGAGCTGTGTAAAGAGAGTGAAATTGACCTCCACATTGAATTTATCCCACCATTGGTCTTGTTATTTTTGTCAAACGTGAAATTATCAAATTGTAAATCTTAACACTATTTGGTTAGCTTCGTTCTTTGAATTGATTTCTTCAGCTACCTTAAGTTTCTTCCATCACCTTATGGATTTGTTTTTGTTAGGCCTTCTTGCTTCTGATGTTGTATCTTGAGGTCAGGCATACTCCCCCTCATTTATATGTTTTCAAACTAAAAAAAGAGAACTCAATGGTATGGAATGTTGAGCTCTTACAAGACATGAAGTTGGGCTCCACCTTCACGAGATATATGGTAGTACTTGACAGGAAAAAATGAGGACTGATCATATTCGTAATAGTGTACCAATTTCAGAGAGTTGACATTACTAGCTTAGGACAAGTGGAGCAAAGAGATTGCCAGTAAAATATTTATGGAACTGACACATAAGATATGGAGGCTAAAATGCCTAAATGATGACTTTTTGAGAGAGAGGAATGAGTTAAGAGGGATCATTCACTTGGCGACCGAAAAGCCAACTTTCTATACGATATAATGCCATCTAAACAGTTCTATATTTCTCACAAATTCCAGTTGTGCTCTTCCATTTCACGCAACTAACTAAATTTTGTGATGTCTATCAAGGTTTATCCTTGCTAGGATCAAGCTCAGATAATATATTCTAATTTAATTGCAAATACCGTCGTGTACATTTCTGCTACACTTATCTTTTTAGCATGACGTTACCTGAAAGTCCAACTTTCAATTCAATATTATGCCGTCTAATAACAATACTATCTTTTTTAGGAAACTTCGATTGTGCTCCTTCCATTTCATGCAGCCAACTAAACTTTATGATGTCTACTGAGTTATATCCTAGCAAGGGTCAAGCTGCTTCAATTTCCTTTTCTTCACCCTTCATTTCGTATGTAGTGATTTATCATCTTCATGGTACTACACCATTCAAATAGTTCTCCTATCATATTCTCACCAAGTTATAGAGCCCATTCCTTTCTTGAGAACATAATTCAACAACAACCTTAACTCTTTGAGGATACTGTTCCTTTGTCAGAGTTAAAAGGGGTACTTACATATTTTGAGTAGTTATGGTTACCTCTTACCTTGAGTTTATAGCACCTTACTATCAATGGAATACAAACAAAGCTTCTTCCTTGAACTCTATCGACCATGGTATCAACTTAGGTGAATCTTTGTTTAGTATAAGGTAAGCTCTTGGGATAAAACCGTAGCCATGATGCCCAAACAGCCCATCAACATGGTCATATTGTCTTTACAGATTCACGAAAATGAGGTCCTATGGTAATGGCTGTTTTTGATTGACAAGTTGTTGCAGTCGTCGCACGTAGATTTGACATATTATGTATCAATCTGTTGTTTAGTTGACCAAGTGCGCTACTGTTGTTTGATTTGTGTGCTTCAACCAAGAATTGGGTCCACAGTTGTCAACTGTGGTTCAAGTAGATTTATTCCGTTCGCGTGCCACCATACGGAGTCAACTGTCACTATGAATTATGTATTCAAAGTTGTTTTTGTTAAGTGTGTTATTTGTACAAAATTTAGAGCATAGTACACTCCAACTTGAGGTGGAGTGTTATAGTTAATATTGTGGTATTGTGTTAGGGGAATTTAGGTATCTTGAGTAATTAAGGTTACACCTTCCCTTGTATTTATGACGCCTTATTATTAATGAAATAGAATGAAGATTCTCTCCTCAAGGTAACTTGAGTAATTAAGGTTACTCCTTACCTTGTATTCATAATGCCTTGTCAATTGAATAGAGTGAATATCTCCCCTCAATTCTATCTAACAACCTTATTATCGACAGCTCTGGAATAGTAAGCTGTCCATCATAAGTGCACATCATGATTCCATAAATTCTCTACTGTCGCTTATATGTTTATAGGGGTAATATGTCATGTGTGATTACATTTACATATTTTGCGCTTTATTTTGGTGATCTTCTGTGCATTTGTTTCTGAAACTTTTGTCTAATCTAAACCAAATATGTAGGTTTTGTATATATCCTTGCATAGACACGAGGGTGGAAAGTTCTATCCAGGTACCGGAGCAGCAGATGAGGTATTTGACTCAATTTCTCATCTCTGAAATATACGCGATCTTCCATGTATACCTGGACTGGAGCTCAGCTGAGGTTCCACTCCTTTTTTGTTGGTGTCTCTGTACTTATGTGTGCTTTTTCTCTTCAGTACAAAACATCATTCGCATTTTTTGATATCCTAATGTTATATTTTATATTCTGCATGATGCGTAGGTTAACTGGGAAAAATATGTGGGTAAAACCTTAAAATATATTCCTGCAAATGAGGCGGTTTCACATTTTGTACTCATACTAACTGAGAGGCATTTTAGCAGATTATATATTGTTTTCTTTCAACTCCCTAGTTATTGTGGTTGATGAAAGAAGGACCTTAAGTATAATGATTAAAATCTTATTATGGCTCAAACTCATTACCATCTAGTGCTCTGTGATTTTGGTTTCTGAAATGTCCCCTGCATAAGTGGGTCTCTGTAGAAAGCTAAAAGAGTAGAAAGAACTTTGTTTGAAATATTTTCCTTCATAGTTCTGTCACTCTTCTTTGCTAAGGATAAGGCACCTCTTATAACTTTCTGGGTCACTAGCTCCCACCTCCTGTCCCATCGCACAGGAGAATCATTTTATACAGGTTAAAAAATTAAATTGAGAAGATAGACTATGTTAACATAGATAGAAAGATCTTGAATTCTTTAAGTTGTTGGATATACTTAATTTCTTTGCTGACGAAAAAAATTTGTCCACAAATGTGCACATGGAGCTTACTTTGTAGCTTCGAAGTTTCTGCTTAGTCCATATAGATATCCTCAAAGCTGATGGCTATGTTTTAAATCCACGTAGTCAGAATATACACCATTTTTACTTTTCCAGGTTGGTTCAATGGGTGCGGAAGGATACTGTGTGAATGTTCCATGGAGTTGCGGCGGAGTTGGTGACAATGACTATGTTTTTGCATTTAAGCAAATTGTGCTTCCTATAGGTAATCATATTTTACACTCCCCCCTTCTTTTGTAATTTAACTGAGTTAGGTCTTATAATCAAATAGGTTACTCAGATTTATGTAGAGACTTATCGGTATTCTGTTAATTTCATTCCTAGCATGTATTCGTTATCTTTGATATAAAGCAAGAATAAACTATTCTTGTTCAAACATCAAGATTTACATGGTGGAGGGTGAATACGTAGCGAGACACAAATTAAATTCCATGGACTATTTCCTTAATTTTGGTGTTGGGCATGGGCTGCCTGATATTGTTTTGGGTTTGTTATATTCAATTTGCCAAGTTTTTTTTTTCATGGGCATGTAATAATCAAACGGATAATGTTAAACATGCTATGTGCAGTAGGCAGTAGGTATTTTTCTTTATTGTTTAATAGCTTTATTTTTTAGTGGCCTCTATAAACATTCGTCTAGCAAGAAATCCAATTTTCGCAACTATAGCGTGCTGCGATTGTTTTCTACTAGTGACTTCGTTTATAAAATCTTTTAATTTCTCCATGCGCAATATATACTTCTCTCTTTAAAGTTTTTTGAAGGTTGGAATGCAATTTAATTTGTCAAATGAGGTTACCATGCAATTGAGTAGCTCATTTGTTGTTTATGCCTTGAATTTCCTGAAGTATAACAAAGAGGATCAAAGATACTTTTTGTTTCAAATGTATAAGATAGCCATATGTTGCAGCATGAAAAATAGGTTTCAACACTTGAGCTCATTGCCCTCTGTGCAACTGTTCATGTTAAAATCTTATTCTGGTTTAAATATATTGATGTTTGCACATGTTCTTATGAAATTTAGATTGAAATTTTTCCAAAACTTTCACTTTTGCTAGATTGATACATCTATACCGGAAATGAGAAACATAAGAATTTTTTAATGTAGAAATTGTTTCTTAGAGTTATGCCGTTGCGACATGCTTATCTATATTTTTAGTTCTGGTCAAGACCTGTAAAGGCCAATTTTTTCTATATGTATCTCTTGCTGTGCCATTATTCTTCTAAAGGTGTTCTCAGCCTATTTTATATCAGAGAAGCAATTAATTTGGTTTATGTTATTTTCATTCATGCATTGCCAATGTCAGTCATCATTGAAATTTCAACCTTTTGATGATCGCTTGTGTTTGCTGATATTGAAGTTTTTAATGACATGCAGCCTCTGAGTTTGACCCCGACTTTACTATAATTTCTGCTGGATTTGATGCTGCACGGGGTGACCCTCTTGGCTGCTGTGACGTAAGAAATACTTTCTACGTTAACATTTTTGTGGTCTTTACTATACTTTGTCCGTGCATTGCACCTGGATAGTTCTTTCACAAGTTAACTTGTGTGTAGAGAGATACAAATAAACACTATAAACGTTGAAACATGACCAGTGTTCATAAATAGCAACTTATACTTGGCCAATCAAGAAGATCAAATAGAGTTTGTAGAACGACCCAACTAAGTTGTTAAATGAGAACTTTTTTTCTTCCAAAAATGTTGATATATTGCTCTTTCATGAACTTTATATTGTATGTTATGTTTAATGCGTCCAGAAGTTGAAACTTATAGTTGCGCAACACTGACAGATCAGATATCTTTTTTGGTATAGATTATATTACTTACCCAGTTTCTTTGTTGGTTTGTTGTTAAATATTTTCCATGTTATTAATTGATTTGTATTAATGACCCTCATGCTTGGAATATTAAATCAGATCTAAAAAATACAAGCTGGGTATGATATTGATAGACGCAGTAAATACCGGAGATGTAGTAGGTTTAGAAATTGGGACCGGTATCATTTGAGGTAAAATTCTTAATAAAAAAGAATATATGAATATGTATGTATATATACATACATACACATATATATATATATATGTATAAAATTATACATTTTGGTTAAGTTTATTCCCTGAAATATGTGCTTTATATCTTTTTGATTTATTCCTTCACCTTTTTTTTTTTTTAAGTAGTGACTTATCTTTTTAACTTTCTACATTTATGTTTTTGATTTACTCATATGTAAAAGATAAAAGAAAAGAAACATAATGCTGACATTTACACGACTTTTTATTTCATAGTAAGATTCGACGAGTTCTGTACTTTTACAATGTTTGAACTTGTATCTTTCGATTTGGAAAATTGATGCAAACAAAGTTATAGAGTAGAACAAAGGATAATTTCTTATGTATTGCAGTAGTAATACACATTAAGTGTAAATTATTCGATTCTGATCTTAATTTAGTCATTAATTTAATAGACGAGACACGTTAACATGGCTAAGTGAAATAAAATATAGATAATTTGTGAAGACATACTAGCAATAGCTCTAAATCTTTTGGAAACTTGTATTTGTTTATGCGTCTTCTTGTTGATTTTTCTTTATTACATATATTTTAAATATTCTTTTTTATGTTTATTGTGTTTTTATAATGGATTTGTTACTTTTATAATAAGTTAAAAGTAGTTAATCTAAAAATGCATTATGTTGATGAATGGAAATAATAATTTTTCATCAACCCCCCCCCCCCCCCCCCCCCCCATTTTATTCCTGGCTCCGCCCTTTATATACATGTTGAGGAACTGGTTTCAGTTAGTTATGAGGCTTGTTTACCTCACATGGACGGCCTATTACTGAAAGCTCATTTGTGTTCGCCCTTAGGTTCTAGCGGATCTTCACTAGCTAGGAATCTAGCTCCTTATAAAAAAAAAGATAGGAATCTAGCTATATCTATGTGTATGCTCCATGCGAAGGCGTAAGCATTTTAAGCTTCAAATATTTCTAATATTCTTTAAGCGGACTAATGCCATATGATTTAAGTAAATCTACGTTAATAAGACGTAATGTGTTTAAAACTAGGCCAAACACCACTTAGTTAAGTATACTCGTATCATTTCAATTATTAGATGGAAATGACGTGATCGGAATTGTTGCTGGGTTTTGAGAATAACTGTGGGCCAATGGAAATAAAATTGATCTAAAAATGTAAAGATACATTTGGTGCTCTTTTATTTTAGTGTTTGAGGATTGTTGGGCCATAGATGATATAGAGGTTAAAATGTGATTAAAGTATGGGTAGTGATTTGTATGTGCTTTCACTATTGGAGGGAGTATTTTGGTGATGGTAAAGTCGTGTTTTTCTGAAATAAAAAGTGAAATAGATGGAAACTGAAAAACCTAAGTTAGGAAAACTTGGTATTTGCTATCAGTTTCAATTCGATGTTCAACTGTATCCACTTATTATTATCACAATTAGATGTTCTAATTTGGGTCTCTTATATAGATTTTTGGAGATCATGATAGTGTTGCTAGCTGATTAGATCTCTATGGAATTATTTACTACACTACATCCTAATTTGATTCCGTTGCAATATTTATTGTACGCATGCTTTCTACTTAGAAAAAAGGTAAGAAAGAATGAGTCATTTGAAGCTATTCCTTCTCGTTTAATATTTAGTCTATATGCTATTGCGTACAATCTCAACTGGAACAACTGTGCAGCCACTTGATTACTCTTATTGGCATCGGTATTGTCCCGAATATGTTTTATATTAGTTGTCATAAGATTGAACTAGTGACCCTGATCTCGCGTGAAGCGTAGATATGCAGTAACTTATACCAGGCTTCTAATTGTAAACAATTGCCCATAACTATTCGGTAATCCTGTCGTCTTACCTAATTTATTTTTCTGTCTCTTTAGGTCACTCCCACCGGCTATGCACAGATGACAGAAATGTGCAGTGCTCTGTCTGGTGGAAAGTTACTGGTTATCCTTGAGGGCGGGTAGTTGCTTAATCCAATTTTTTGTTTCAGTAATCAGTTCATTAGCGTTTCTTAATCTTTTGCCGTGTATTTAACTGAGTTTTCGAACTTTCTTGTTTTTTTTTTCCTGCTACATGTTTCTCCTTCCCTTTATTCTTATCCAGGAATTATATTTTGTTCTGATTGTTACTCTTGAAATTCCTACCCGCTGTAGGTACAATCTTCGGTCAATTTCATCATCGGCTACGGCAGTTATTAAGGTGACCTTAACTTGTCTGTGATTTATCATCTGATTCTGTTTCTGGGAGACGGGAAATATTTCTCCAGTTATATAGATAGATAGCTCTGCCCTTCTCATTCTGAGCTGATTAGGAGATTGAAATCCATGTTTCATAAGCCTAAAACTTCACTTTCTCTAGGGATAGTACTATGATGGACATTCTTTTTGCCTTCATCTATATCTGTCTCCTATTTTCTTTTCTTTTCAAAATTGGCTTCTCACACATCCTTAATTGACCCGCTGATGTTTTGGATAGTGTGGCACGTTCCTGGATCACTGTGCTTCCTTTAGAGGCATCATCTATGATGATCCTTCTGGGGAACACATAGTCCATTCAGAGGCGTCACGACCTCTCATTCTATGCACAAAATATTTAGGCATGTAATTCTGATATCAAGATTCTCCATACAGCTCAATGGTATACTAGTTAGAAAAGAACATTGAAAGCACTAGGGCATTGGTTAATCAAGTGCATGTGGCATGACTGAAGATGTTCACCAGATTCAAACTACACCCTTGCTCCTTTCATATGGAATATTTTATGATATAATAATAAGATTTTTTTTCTCATCTTAACTGTTAGTCCAGAAGGTGTCTCGTTTGCAAGTTGTGAAACATGTTATAGCTGATTAGTTTGTAGTGAACTGTGTGGTTGTCAAATGAATGAGTGAAGATGTTATGCTCAATTGGAATGAGTGAAGGAAGAGATATGCTGGATTTACTGTGATTCTCATTTTGTATAACTTACCTCATAAAATTGGAAACAACTTGTTTTTGTTAAATATAGCTACGAATTACTATAATTTTGTCCTAGCTTCTCAGAACATACCTAATAGATATCTCAAATACCCGTGTCTAATTTCATTATCATGTCACTGGCTTGTACTGTTTTGCTAAAATTGGGGCGGTTTTCTTCTCCTAGTCTTTCCGATTTAATTCAGCAGCGTATGTTCCGCTAATTGTTTGGTATATCCTCACTTAATTCTCTGTCGATATAGGTCTTACTTGGTGAAAGTCCTCAAAATAGCATGGAGCAAGTAGAACCCAGTAAGGCTGGGTTGCTAACTGTTTTGGAAGTTCTGAAAATTCAGATGAAGTACTGGCCTTTGCTGGAGCCCAATTTTTTGAAGCTGCAATCAGAATGGGGGTGGCACGCCCCCCAGGATAAAAGTCAGTACTCGTCTTTCCTTGGTCTTGAATATTTCATGATTTGCTAACTAATTTGGTGCAGTCAATCTAGGTTTGTCTGTACAAATTCTGACTTATTTATTATAGTATGTTTCTAGTAGGGTTTAGAACTAGCACAATCTTGTTGCCTTATTATGCCAATTTTTTATGTTATATGAGGATGCAAGAAACATGTACTCTTTTTTGTAGCGAAACTAACTTAACAATTTTGATTTATATAAATTATAATTTGTTTATGGGTTCGACCATAACAAATAAGGATGCGGGGACTTCATCTGGGGAGAATGTTAAGAAGACTGATTTGTTAAGTCAGATCAGAATTGTTCTCCTTTCTCTAGAGTTTCAGTACCCTAGTTTTCTAGGTTAGTTTAGAGAATTCCTAAAGCCACATTTGTGTTGTTCCTGAGTATGAAAGTTGCTATATCTGTTCTGTTATGATGGTGTATAATCATAGAAATGATGGCTCTGGCATTTGTTGGTGGATACTTTTTATATCTATAAAGATTCTTTAGGCCTTGTCCAGTTGAAGAAGGTTGTTACAGGTGTACATGAAAAAATTATAACAGAACCTTGAAAGATGCATTTTCACTTTAATTTCATTTTCTTCACGCTGTTAATGATTAATTGATCAAAACTGTAGTTATGCATGCTTCAGTTGCTGTTTCCTGATTGGACTGTTCAATGGCTGAGAATCAGAAATGTAGTTGATAATGTTTGGAAAACTGGTTTCCTTCATATGCATTTTCATTTTTATAGATTGGCTATGTATTTCTTTTAAAGAATTTGCATAAAGGTATGAATATATGTCGTGTACCGAGAAGCTTCAACAGTGAGAATTGTAGAGTTCTTTTAAATTTGTTTTGTCAGTGAGCTTTAGATGATACCTATTTAAAATTTTGATGCAGAAAAACAGAAGAGAAAGAGAAGATGGGCAATGGCACCAACCTGGTGGAAGTTGGGACGCAAGAGGTGGTTATACCGGGTTTGGTGCAGGAAGCTTTCCGAGCAATTTAAAGGCAGCTGACCATTTCTTTTATTAACTTTGGTGCATATTGTCCATTTTGGGTAGCAAGTCTGGTGCTACATGTGATTTTGTAGCGAATAGCTAAATATTAAATGGATGGGCCTTTTGGATATTTGGTGGTGTTCCTACCATCTAAACTAATTCAGGTTTCATGCTGATAGCATGGTAACTCACATCTCTCTGGTTTTCCTTCTTAATAGTCAGATCTCATACTGAGTACTTGGGTTCGCTATTGTCTAGAAGTATGGTTGGTGCAGTCTTTTCCTATTGGTTTATTGTTTTGATTCATTAGATCTGCATTTCATTTCTGAGCATAAGATTCGCATTTATGTTTATACGTTAGGATTGCTGACTTCTATTCTTTGCTTCACTTAGAATAATACACAATGAACTACTTGATATATTGCATCTTTCTCTAAAAAAACAATATCTGAGAAGTGTTGCAAAGCGTTAAACCCAAGGAGAAATGTAATACTACTTATTTGGTTTCTGAGAGGGAGGTTCTCGGATTTATGTAGAATTCTTGGGGGGTGGGGGGTGGTGGATCTTTATGTACACAGTAAGACCAAAGAATGTAATTCCTAGTCATTCAATTGACGTGCCCCCTGGAAGAGAGCCTCTATAAGTTAGTTTAGGATGAGCCTTTTTTGCACTGCACCCTTATTAATTGTTGTACAAAAGTAGGCTCTACAGCTTGCGCTTCCTGCATTATTGGTGCATCGCGGGTGGAGGAGGTGGTGGTGGCATAGGGTACGCAACCGGAAGGGCATAATGTGGATGGTGATGATGTCCTGGAGAAATCATGACGGGAGTTCCCACTGCAGATGCCATATGACCCCCCGGAGGTGCAGCAACTGGATGCCCCACTGGTGCACCACCGTACATACCCAATCCGTGCATATTTGGCCTATGATGATGCTTCATTGCAGGAACATTTGGTGCCGGATGCACCTGTTGGCCAGTAATTGGAGGTTGATGAGCAGACGTGACATCGCCATTGATACTGGTAATATCATGAATGCTTGATCTCCTTCTGTCTCTGTTGATCGAGTTTAAACGAATGAAGTACTTTTGAGCATGGCTTGCTACTTGAGTTGGTGTCCTGGAAATGACAAAGTTCCTTGAAATGCTCCTCCAGTCCCCTTTCCCAAACTTGTCCAACCCAAGCAAAAACAATCTGCAGTCAAAAAATGGATGAAAAAAAATTATGGTGCTTATAATGGATTGCAGAAAACAACAAACCATCTGTTCCCTTTACTTGGGGGGGGGGGGGGGGGGGGTTTGGGTTCAGGTTGCATACAAGCCATATGGCACAATATCTCGATACCTGTGTTCCTCTTCGGTCCATGGGATCCCTTTCCGTCGTTCTTGCTCTGACCTGCTGGACCCTCGTCCTTTACCTGCTGGCTGACCACCGCCCGCGGAATCCTGAGCCACCATACCTGAGAAGTCACACTTAGCAAACCGTTTCTCCTTTTCATGGTAATGATCCTTATAACTAGTGGACATGAAAGAAGAAGCTTCCTCTCCCGCAGCTGCATTGTATTTAGGAAGTGGAATATCTCCAGCTTCAATGGCAGCGACATCTTCAACTAGAAGTTGATAATGATGCCTCAGCTCTTCAATGCTTTTACTAGGAACAAGACAAGCTATCTTATCCCAGTTTTGATTGCGCTCCTCTTCAACCCAGTGCATGGCAATGGCATTCTCAAATGCTTTCTCTTCTTCCCTGCTCCATACCACCCCCACTGACCAATCTGTACCTGTACCTGTACCTGACATATATACATATATGTATGTATATTTGTATCTATAATCTATATGTCGATTTTCTAGGTAGCAATGGTTGGGTACATTGCAGCTATTCACCAATCTGTAAGTCTGTGTTTAGCGAGCTCATTGGACAAAGGAAGAAAGGATAAGGAATTTAGAGAAGTGGAGGGCAGGAGGGAGGGGGTGAAGGGTGGGGTGGGTAATGCATTAATGGAAGAGGACCACTTGTGAGGTTGAAGGCATGGGCTGAATTTGTCATGTATATAACAAAAGCACACACACACAGATGTGTCTGTGTGTGTATATACATGTATTAGAATTAGAATACAGCCATGGTCAAAAACAGTTAATGCTTGTGTCTATAATAACAACTAATAATCCCAAATAACTGAGGTAGACTATATGAACCAAATTAGAGCTATTGCAAACGATTTTCTACCATCGTGTTTCTACTTTGCTTATACTTTATATGTATCTTGCGGTGTGTATATGTTAGTTTGTGTATTAGGAAAAAGAAGCATAAGCATCAATGTGAGGAACAAAGGCAAGTGAAAAGCAAGGCGGGTATTGCATGGCTGTGATTGAAAGTCGTTAGTTACTACAGTGAATTTTCTTAGGTGGTTATAAGTGCAATGATTTGAGTAGTGATTTGACGTTTTTAGCTGGGAAAGAATCTTTTTCCTAGTGTTGTCTTCCTATCACGCTCCATTGGGGCGAAAGGGGCCTAATGTTGTCTTCTCAATAGTTTCAAGGGAGAATACTTCTGTTTTGTTTTGATTTAGTTACAAAAATCTTATAATTATATGAAATTTAGACGTAGGCCCAATTGGTGTTGGGGGTAACAAGAAACTATAGTAAATTTACAATTTTTCCATTGGTGAGTTTGGACGTAATAGGGGTTATAGTGGTGTATTTGGTGTCGAGTTCTTGTTAAGGTTGTTAACTAACAAGGGTGTAATTGATACTTTTTAAACCTCAGGGGGTACTAGTTGATATCATAGTAAACTTCGGGGGTTCTTGATATTACCGTAAACTTCAAGGGTTGTTAGTGATATTATCTTGAAAGAAAAAAGAAACAAATTTGAAAACCGTGGGCGATGGCCAATCGTGTGGTGGCCGCAAGGCAGTTGGTGAGGGCACCTAAGTCGTTGATTTCACTACTCAGGGGCAATTTTATTAAATTTTAAGTTTCTTTTCTTTTTTATTGAAAATAATACCATAGTTAACTTTTTAAATACGCAGAATTTACAACTTACGCAAAATACAAAAGGATATTTAACCCTTTTTCTACATGGGGTGTTTCACAACTTGAGAAAAACACAAAGGAGTTTCCTGTTTTTTCTTTTCCAAATTGTTTTATCTATTTTTGTTATTAGTCCAGCAGAGGTCATTCTGATGAAACTTCAACCTATACTTCAAGTGTTGCAACTTGCAACCACATGTCAACACGTATCTTCTCATGATTATGTTATCACTCTTTGGACTAAACATTGTTCTCTCCACTAGCTCCTTCAAATTTTGATGGGATATTTATGCTAACAATTTCTGAAATTTGGTTTAAATCTTTTACTCTTGAAATAATTATAGCGACTTGTGTCATATTCTTTTAACTTCCCAGCGATTTTTCTGTAACTATCTCAAATAATAAACAACTTTATCTGTAATTAGATTAAATTTAAGAGAGTGCAAGTATAAGTATCTCAATTTTGAAACTACAAGAACATTTGATGTTTGAGGCTAGCATGACCGAAAGATTAGTCAATTCAATTGTCCTGACCTTAAGTTTAATTTAGTGGATAATGGAGTACAAAGTTGAAAATATCAATGGATACGAGGAAGACTGTCCATGTAATAAATTATAAATATCTATGGGTGATTTTGATTGGATGATAAGGGTCGATTTGACAGTGGCCTTATCCTCTGTAAACACTAATCTGTATTCATATTTTTTAGTCTTTGATTGTGTTCACTCAAACCTTTGATACATTAATTCTTTGAGAAAAGTATTAATTTGTCTTCAACATAAGCTGGCTAGCCATTGCATATCATATAAGGATTTAAACCGCAAATTAATGAGTTATCGTTCAATAAAAAAATTTCTTGTATAACGTCGTAAGAATCAGCTTTTAATATCATTTAAGAGTATATTTGAACACTAGATGACACATATTAAATTGCACCAGTTTGTGGATCTAGCTTGAGAAATCCATCTCTTTAACCGACTAAGCTACCCGTTCAAGCCAATAAATAAGTTTTTTAATGAATAAGTGTAAACCAATTCAGTTGAATGAACAATAGAAGTTTAAAAAAAAGAACAGTTTATATATATAATGTTTTTACAATAAACTGCTTTGTCTTTCTTTTTACAGATTTGAAAGTTCTTATTAGTATTAGTCCAGTTAACTGCATTATTATGTTCCTTAGTTATTTTTCTTCCTTTAAGAGTCAAAACTCATCAATGTTGTAGTTCTTTTCTCAAATAAACTTATATCCTTTCGTTATATTAATAGTTTTTTTCTCAAATAACTTTTAGATTTTATGATTTTCAAACTGTTTGAATCATGATCCATATATGAAGACCACAACCCGCAATCTATGGGCCTGGGCCTGGCTCTTTGCGTCTTCGCCTAGATCATCTTATTGAAATTTGGACTGGATACAAATCCTAAATTTTGATTTTATATTTTAACGGAACTCACAGGCCCGCACTGGAATAATTAATAGAGAGGGTTGTTGATAACGTTTTGAGAAAAGCGCTAGTATGGCTCTATCCACAAGCGCTTTACGAATGATCATAAACGCCGCTACAGACCAAAAACACTAAAAAGAATCCCTTTTGTCGTAGTGCTTTTGGATAGTTGTTGGCCAAGTGAACCTTGAATTTGAAACTTCCTTTTTACCTTGAATATGAAAGTCAGTATGATAGTTCAGAGACAATTTGATTTGCATAAATGTTATCAAAAATATATATAAAGCAATAAGTTATAGTTTTTTAAAGCACGAGCTTTAAAGGAGGTGCAATTCGATATTCAGCTATGTCAAATAAGATGTTTGAATTAAATCTCTCAAGTACCATTCACTTATCAAAACAGTTCAAAAAATATAACTGTACAGGTTTGAAGTTTATAGTTAGTAATACGTAAAATGACATAGTGTATTGTGTTACATATAACTATATTTTAAAACAATTTGTGTGGTTAAGTCCATTTGAAAGTGATCCATTTCAAAAACATATTATATCTTCAATATTGTTGAGATGATCAATTGACTCTTGACTCTAATTTATTGCATTGAGGTTAGATAATATATCCAGATTGATGAAGAGATCGATTTAAAATTAAAAGACAAGAACATATAACAAATATTTTAGTACAATAAATTTATCCCTTCGTCTTTACGTATCATATTATCTTGAAAAAACTTTTGTGAAAGCGAAAATGGAGAAATTGAGAAAAGAACTTGTTAGGACTGGAAGGGTATATTAGCTTTGGAATTTGAGAGATAGCATTGGCTTTATCACGAGCTAACTCACATTTATGATTGAGTTATTATGTTTGGGATTCGTGGGGCATATCATATGCTTTTGTTATGATAAAATAAAATATAAAAACATCTATAAAAAAGGGGAGGGTGTTTTCGTAATATAACTCTACACTTTAAGAGTTTGACTTTTTCCGACCGTTACAAGTTTCAATGTTTCAGATCCTGAATACACTGACAGCCACTCCATCTTTTGCTCTCGCCACACCAAACCCAAATCAAATTAAGTCGTCAATGTTTCACAGCGGAGTGCCAAAAGTAATAAACGAGTGCTCTTAGTAACTTTCAGTTCAAAAACCTCTGTTCAATCTTCCCCCTCATTCTGATCCACGGCTCAGATTCATTTTACTGTATTAGCTTCTCTCTATTCTTTCGTTTAACACTGAATTGAATTCAGAAGCAGTTCTTGATAAAAGTGGAAAATGCCCGTTTCAACTCGATCCAAGAATCTGTACACAAAACAACAACAGAATAATAATGAATCAAGAAACCCAACTCCCAATCGAGATGATCATCAAGTTATGGCTCCAAATCCACACCATGGGCTCAAAGAGAAGATGAAGGCCCTGACCCTTTTGTACGAACAGCAGAAACAAGCTTCAAAGGAGCCTCGTTTTTCGACGCACCCGAGTGTGGATCTTGTCGATTCTTCGAAGAAAATTGAAAAAGAGAGGAGGCCCAGGATTGGGGAGGTGTTGAGGGAGAGAAAGGTGAGTGCTTTTAAGGAGAATCGTGTGAATTTTGATGATTTTAAGGAGAATGAGGGTTTTGGTAATAAGGCTAATGTGGTGAGGAAGCTGCCGTTGGAGAATGTCGAAGAGGTTGAGACGGTTGGTGAGAAAGTACGAGGTGGGGTGAGTAGGATTCTTGTGTTTGTGAGGCTGAGGCCGATGGCGAAGAAGGAGAGGGAGGCGGGGTCCAAGTGTTGTGTGAGGATTGTGAATAAGAGGGATGTTTATCTGACTGAATTTGCTAATGAGAATGATTATCTTAGGCTGAAGAGGCTGCGTGGGCGGCATTTCACGTTCGATGCCTCGTTTCCTGAATCTACGACGCAACAGGAGATTTATTCCAAGACGTGAGTTTGAAAAAAAAAAAAGAAAAAAAAAAAGATGATTTCTATTTTTACCAAGTGTTAAAGCTCTTTTATTGTTTTCTAATGTCGTGAAGAATTTCGTGCAGTCGGAAATTAGGTTGAGCTAGTTCTTGCTTTTTAATTGTTGAGAGAATGAACTGGATTATGTGGCAGATAGCATTTGATTCGCTTAATGTGTTGTAGGTTTACAGTTGAATCTCGGTTCATAGAAGCAGATAATCCTCAATTTTCTTAACTATATTTTATCATGTGAAGAAAGCCACGCGATGAGCTTCGTTCGTGATGTTCTGGCTATAATTCTTTGCATTTTGATAGTTTTAGGAGATCAAGAACTTCATATAAGTAGTGATGAACTGTTTTTGGCATCGGCTAAGGATAGTATTGAAGAATCTGAAGTTCCCAGTTTTTGTTGGCAATCCCGTGTAAAAATTTAGCTATTTTTATGGGAAATCCTGAAACTTTTTGTGCTTTAGCTTTAATAATTTTAGTTGCTGCAAAAACATCGTTAGAACTCAGCATGAGTAAAGAAGATGTGACACAGAGGATCTATAATTTTGCTCTACCTCTCAGGGTAGTAGTTCATTCTGCAAGATTATCTAGTGTTTATGTGATAGTGATTCGCCTACGCAGATTTTTAATGAATTTTACTAGTGGAAACTAATTTTTGGTTCCTTCCCTTCTTGTTGTTCTCTCATCTGGTCCTTTACATCATAATTGAACTGCTCTTTGGAATCTAGCATTTTTTTATCTAGGCATTACAATGGTATAATTCTTGCTGAATGCATATTCAATTCTTTCAGAACAGCAGAACTTGTAGAAGCTGTTTTGCAGGGAAGAAACGGTTCCGTCTTCTGTTATGGTGCCACAGGCGCAGGAAAGACGTATACAATGCTTGGTACAATGGAGAATCCGGGAGTTATGGTCCTTGCAATTAAGGACCTCTTTAACAAAATAAGGCAGAGGAGCTTTGATGGACAAAATGTGGTTCATTTGTCCTATCTGGAGGTTTATAATGAGACTGTGCGAGATTTACTTTCCCCTGGAAGGCCTCTGGTTCTTAGAGAAGATAAGCAGGTATAAGTCTGTCCTAGTGTGTAGCAATGCTTAGTTGTTGCATTCTCATTTTTCAATAAAGTTCGTTGTTTCCTTTCCAATTTCTTTTCCCACTTGTGTATAATCATTGTTCTTCGTGATATTTTCCTATTATCTCTTATTGATTATTGGTTCAAATATGTCAGGGGATTGTTGCAAACGGTCTCACTC
This sequence comes from Misopates orontium, assembly GCA_946800315.1. Classification (NCBI taxonomy): domain Eukaryota; kingdom Viridiplantae; phylum Streptophyta; class Magnoliopsida; order Lamiales; family Plantaginaceae; genus Misopates; species Misopates orontium. Next base: position 9,676,210 of record OX326953.1, on the reverse strand, counting down.
AATATAGAGCATACTCCACTGATGAAGTATGTTTCCCTTTGATTAATTTTAGCTCAAGGCTTATTTGTTACTAGTATTCGAGATCATTGATTGTAATGTTTCACATTAACAGGTAATGGCATTACTTCAACAAGGAAACCTAAACCGAACCACAGAACCAACCCGTGCAAACGAAACTTCTTCCAGGTCTCATGCAATTCTGCAGGTAGAAATGACTCTAAAACTTCACTACTGTTGAATATCAATAGCCTTCATTAATTTACTTCCCTTAAATATAAATGCTTCAGGTTGTGGTAGAATACCGAGTTAAAGATGCTTCAGGCAATACCTTAAATAGAGTGGGAAAGCTTTCTCTTATCGATCTTGCTGGCTCAGAGAGAGCCCTTGCTACTGACCAGAGAACACTCAGGTCGCTTGAGGGTGCCAACATCAATAAGTCTCTTCTTGCTCTAAGCAGTTGTATTAATGCACTTGTTGAGGGCAAGAAGCATATCCCATATCGCAATTCTAAGCTCACTCAATTGCTAAAGGATTCACTGGGTGGATGTTGTAACACAGTAATGATTGCAAACATCAGTCCAAGCAACCTTACGTTTGGTGAAACACAAAATACACTTCATTGGGCTGATCGAGCCAAAGAGATTCGGATGAAGGTCGATTTTCTAAGTCTATTGTTGTTCAAACATTACCAGACTCATCTATAATTTTATTATGGTTGCCTTCTCTTCTGATTCAAACTATTTCTTTCATAAGTATATTTAGTTTTATATAACACTAGCTTACCTGTTCTTTCATGCAAAAACAACTTTTTGTAATTGATTTTGGCCCATAACAAGTACCTTTATGATGCTATACAATTTTGTCATAAACATAGAAATGCAATAAGTTGATGCTGTTTTCAACTTATGAGTTTCCACTTTACTTTGTATGGCATTAGCAGTATTTTAATAGGCATACTACTTCTCTTTATTTTTCTTTTTCTTTATCCACCTTCATATTGTTCTATCTTTGTTGGCTGTTCACCAGTTTCCTAGTTGTGACAACCATTTCTCTTCTTTTCCTTTCTTCGCTTTTACGTGCGCCAGAGGATTAATCAAAAGATCTTTTGCATACTAGCCTCTGCAATCCTCAAAAGTCTCCACTAAGTCCTTTTTGGTTTAATATGATCTTTTGATTTCAGGATAGTGATGTTAATGAGGAAATGCATGTACCAGATTCCGGAGAACAGCAGGCAAAGTTACTTCTCGAGTTGCAGAAAGAAAACAGAGAATTAAGAATGGAATTGGCTCGGCAACAGCAGAAGTTATTAGTCATCCAAGCACAAACCTTGGCAGCAAACTCTTCGCCCGCCCCTTCTAGCGTTTCTTCTCTCTTATCCCCCGCGCCCTCTTCTGCCAAACAAAACGGAAAGCAAAAACCAAGACCTTCTTTCTTAGCAGGCACTTGTTTTACACCTGAATCAAAGAAAAAGGCAGCCAATGACACTTTCAAGGATCTTGCCAAAACTGAAAAGGCACACAAGGCAGAAATTGATAGAATCAAGAAAGAACATGCAATGCAGATAAAGATAAAGGATGATTTTATTGGTGAGCTTTCGCGAAAGGTTGTGGAACTTGGCGGAGCGTGTGGTGAAGGGGCCAAAAGGGTTTCATCTAGAACACGTTTGAGGGCCAAAGAACAGCCTCATGGTGACTTGAAAAGTCCCAGTCATCGATTTTTATCTCCTGCACCAGCAGCCAAAAAACGAAGCTTTTGGGACATAACGACAGCCAATAGTCCATCCGTTGATAGATTAACTGGACGAAAGACTAGAAGCCAATTTGTAGGTGGACCGAATGGAGCAGTACGATCCATGCTTCTGCAGGTATTATTGCTACCTCACTTCTCTTCAATTTAGAGTCAAATTGTGAATAACTGCTTAAGCAATGTGCATTATGATCCATGTTAGAGATACTGACATTGTTAGGTTATATCTTGAAACTTAATCCCTCTGCAAGTGATATAGTTCTCAACTGAATTGAGTGGAGGAAGAGAATTGATGTGTTCTGCTCAGCACGATTCTAGTTGGATTCATATACATATCCTGATTAATTGTAAACTAAAGCTCGGTTGTTTTCTATTTTAAGTGATATAGCTTGTTACTCATTTTTTTTATCATGTCTGGATAATACCTCCAGATTAGTTGCGTTCATTCAACATCATTCTCCTTTGTTTCATATAGTACGTCTCGATCAATTGTAAATTTAAGTCTGGTTGTTTGAGTTAAAGTGATATGGGTCGTTTCTTACCCATTTTTGGATCATGTCCGGATAATTTGCCATTTGTCACATTCTTTTTAGCCAGGATTTGCACGTCAAAGAACAGATACTTTGAAGCAGTAAAGAGAGGAAACTGACATGAGATGGTGCCTTCAGATGCACTTTGTCTTCCTGGCAAGATTGTCTAAAGGAAAAGAAGAATCACAGCTTGATAAGGAGTTGTTATACTGTGTATTCATCGTGTAACCAGACACTTTTTGACCAGGTGTAGATAAAGTTTCACGACCAGCGCTCAAAAACTTTTCGTGTTCACAATAATCTTATTAGGCTGTGCTTTCATTTCTGTGCCATGAAGTTCATCGTTCCAATTCTTAATGACCTGATTGCTAGCTAACTACTTCCGTTTCGTGTTGATTGTAAATTTCTTTTCTTTTCCTTTAGTTCACAAATGCTCACTTATGTGTTCCAAGTGTTATGCGTCAACTGTGATTGTTGTTCTCTGTTACCACTAAATTTTATGCTTATATATTTATCATGCACGGTAGAAATTAAAACATTAGTAGTTATGTAATTAAAAGTAAAACTGAAGTTCAAATATAAAATCATTACACAGCAAATTCCAGCAGTAACAAAAAAATTTGTTCATATTTTTCACAAATATTTGAAATTGAATCCCCTGAAGATAACCCAGTCCCAGCCTCTCTCTCAACAACTTTTGAGAAAATCAAATTCATCGTTACAAAATCATGAATAATATGTGATACTTATGCAACATGTAATGATCAACACGAAGTTCAGAGAATATAATATGGAGCATGTAAAATTGATAAATCAATGTACAATTCTCACCAAAAATTATTTCGTTTTTGGAATTTAAACACGGGTAGATAAATTTGTGTTTTGTTTGAATGCTATGAACGACAATGCATGCTGCAATCACAGAATGTGGATAGCACCGATTCAACTAGATATAATTGATCACTAAAGGAGGCTGATCGTCAGTCTATGCTCCAGCAGGCTATATCAAAATTCATAATCGTCAGTCTATGCTACAGCAGGCTATATTACAGCCTGCACTCACAAACATGTGGGACCCACACAGGTGGGGCCCATCTAGGTCACACACATTTAGTGAGAGCAGGCTGTATTATATCAAAATTCATAAACTCTGACTATCAATCCTCTCTCTTTTATATACAACACCAGCTACAGCATTAACAATCTAAATATCAAATTGATCCTGACGGTCAAGAAAATTCCTTGTAGGCCACGAATAAGTTCGGGTATAAGCTTAGAGTCATAAACAGAAATGGAATAAAATCAAGCTCTATATCATCTTTCCTACAACAGAGAAAAATACATATGAGAAACTCCAATGTAAAGCAGCTAGCAAACATATTTTTCTTTAAACAAGTGGGATCATATGCTTTCCAAAATAACAGCCAAACTAACTATATCTCTCCTTATAAATAAGTCAAAATCCCATAAGTTTACAAGCATGTGAAATGCCATAATCTGTAAGCAAGATACAGCAGCAGAAAGCTCGTTCAAAAGGTTACAAAACTCACAAAAAAGAAGACTTTTAGATGTTAATAGTTGCATCCCACAATCTAAGCATCCCATTTCGTCCCCCGGTACAGATCCTCTTCCTCTCGAGATCTGAAGCCACACACCTTACCTGAAACCCATCAAGAAATTTGGTGAACTAACTGAATAATCACCATAACCATTTCAAAAGAGAGAACCGTGATTATTGCTAAAGAGATAGAAATGAAAGATTATCCCTAATTTAATTTGATTTACTTTCTCTAGCTGTAGACTAATACCAGAAACTCATGAATAATGTACGGCAGTATGTCTTCCATGTGCTCATAAATATATAATGCATGCATTTTCGAGACATTATTAAACAAAACAGAAACAGGAAGAACAGAAATGTCATACAGTTGGGAACTGGCCTAAGCGAAACAAAAGTAACCCAATTATATGCCTAATGATACAAAGCAGGGAGCCAGAAGTAGCTCAAATTAACGAATTGCTTATCACTATCAAGATATTTTCTAATAATATGTGATCAATGCAAACTTACCACGGTCCATTTGTATGGGAAAAGAAATACTAAACATATTGCGTTTTGCAACCAAGGCTCTCAAATACACATTTAGAATATTTACTTACATACTTACAAGAACCTTGTCTTATTAGCATCTCTCAAAGTATATTCATGTTTCCACAATGTCTCACTTCAGTTACGATAACACATTTAAGATAATTTGACACTTTTAAGATAATTTCTACAACTTGATAATATTCAGGTTACAGCCTCATGTTTCCCAGAACCACATAGTTCCGCTGACATGCTTGAAGGAGTAAAGTGTGTTCCAAGGCAAATGGCCAATGGATTCATGAGGAAAGATGTTTCTTGGAACTAGTTAATCATTTATCTGTTTCTCTAGGTGATGCTATGAGAGTTCTGTGGAAGTCAGAATCTTCAAGTAAATCAAAAGTCAATTATTCAAATCATGGAGAAACCAAGCCTGTGAGAATAGTATTTATTAGATGGCTTTGGATGTTCAGAAACTACAAACTAGAAAATTGATCAATCCAAGGATGTCTGAGAAACAAGGTGAGCACAGGCAAAATAATCACAAAACCAGCACAAGAACCATCATGGAAGAGAAGGAAAAATGTATGTCCTGACTAAGCAAACAACGATTAGAGTCAATTATAAAATAGAGATTATCAATAAAGAGCTCAATATTTTAACATAGCCAGTAGTGATTACAGAAGAAAACATACCACTGCAACTGATTTTTGGGGAGTTCTGTAGAGTTGCCAGCCAGCCATCTTTGGACCTGAGTTAGAGACACCGCCAAGTCTCTCTTGAGGTCGATGGAAGAGGGACATCGAATTGTCAGCTGCCCCTACTCCTAACCAGTGTTCACCGGCATTTATAGAAAGTATGGAGGAATTGTGTATGGTAACATTTTTGGTACATCTTATACCACCTACAAAGATGAATAATAAAGAGTAAATTATATGGTTTACCTTGATGCATCAAAGTTCAGGCGATCAACACATAATTCGGGAATAATACGAGCACTGGAGATAACATAGGCATTCTAACAAACACCGGGACATTGAGTGAAACAAACGGTTAGATTAAAATGAAAAGAAATTAACTTAACAGAATTCGTAAGTTCAATTTTGTAGAGAAACCTTACACCGAAAACAGAAATATTTCACGATTGGAAACACTTAAGATAACCACCACTCTTCACTTCAAGCAAACAATTAACAAATAAATATTCACTAGGGCCCAATATGAAGGGAGGCCCAGAAAACATTGCGTAAGGTACATGTATCAACTATTTGTTTCATCTTGTTGTAAATAACAGGAGGAACTAAAACACGAGTATGAATCATGTGCAGATATTCCATAGAATAAATATGCACTAGCTTTCTACTAACACGTAGAGCAGACATGTGAAGCTTGATAACTTTGCATCTTTTTCAGCCATCAATTTTATCATTTCAGTAAGACAATTACACTCATCCAAACAAAAGTTAAATAATTTCAAGAAGACGTTAAAAGTAGACCCAAGGTATAAACCGATATTAAATTGCTTTACTTCCAGAAAGGTTAGAATATAAGAACATTTTTAGGCTTGAAGGATCAAAGAGTTGTATGTCAGATACTTGAAAAAGAAATAAAGATACTAAAAGAAGGAGTTGTCTGTTGGTGAAAATTTGAAAACAAAGATACCTTTAAAGAACAGTAAAAATGTGGACAAACATACTGGCACCAGAGTAGGATCCAGAATACAGGTCTATAAAACCCGGTGTATTAGTTCAACAATAATTGATCAAATATTGTCACTTGTCAGCGATGAGGACCTAATATAATTACAATTTCTCTTTAGCACTGTAGTTTGAGTCTAAATGATTGTCCGCTTCGCATTATTGCTGGTTTTCTTACCATACACAGGTTCAAATAGTTATTAACCTGCATCTCCCTTGACATTTTTACAAAGCATGCAAACATTTTATGTGATTTCAAATTTTCAAAAAGCTGAGCAAGTTGCGAAAAGGAATACAACTAAACACAATGGATAATCTCATAGAAGGTAGTAAAAGTAAATTTATCGTTCTTACCATCATCATTATCCCAAAAACGAAGAAGCCCATCATTTGATCCTGAATATGAGAAAATTATAGTCAAAAAGAAATAGAGCACCATTTATCTCTCAGATCAACCATAAAGGAGAGCTCGCAAATGATTTTTTCCCAAGTCGAGTAAAGGAAAATGATGTTAACCTGTGATAATTCCTTTATCTGCCATAGAGTATTCCACGCATAAAACTGGACCATCATGACAAGCCAGAACAGCGTCACACGTTCCTTGAGAAACAGACCACAGTCGGGCAGTCCAATCATCACTACCTGTTATTACAGTGTCGCCGACCATTCTGATGGATCTGTACAATAACATTTGTGCTTCAGTCATCCCATTGAAGGATGTAGATTTCGAATAACCATGACTCACCTTATCCATTTTGAATGTCCTGAGAGCTTGTGCATCTGCCTCCCAGAGCGGATGTCCCAAATGTTTGCAACCCTAAAAATGAACAGGCAAACATAAAAATAAGGCATAAATGAAGATCCATCATCGAACTGCATACACCACAATAGTGATAATCTCAGTTCTGATGCATCTACAAAAATTATGAACAATTTAAGTGACTTACGCATCTCGGCCTCCAGCAGCCAAGATCCCCGTGGAGTCGTCATACTCCATACAGAGAACAGCACTTGAAGAACGACCTACAGTAGCAACGCAGGTATCTGTCCTCACATCCCACATCTTCACAGTCCCATCATGTGCAGCTGTGAGAACACGTTCACCTGAAAGCATGCGTACTATACTGACCTAAGAAAAAACATAAGAATGATTAGGCAATGAGGTGCAACGCTCGCAAGACTTAGGAAGCTAATATGCCTATCTCATACGACCTACGTCTTGCAAATTAAGAGATTAGAGCATAGACGCGACATCCTTAAGGAAACAAAGGACTTCATGCACTTGAAGCTGCAGTAACATGGTAAATTACAATGGATATTTACATTTATAGTACCTGAGGTTTGTCTAATTACAGGACCCTTCCACAAGGTATGAATAATTTACAAAGACCCCTGAAGCTTTAAAACATGAAAAAAATAGAGTGTCTATCTAAAATATCACCAAACTTCAAGTCGTGCCCCTGCAATTTAAACCTCAAATGTTTTTATAAACTTCATGAGGCATTTCTCTAATTATTCCAAAATTTGGGTAAGTTTCTACATGGTATTAGAGCCTACCCAAGACATAGTTGGTTCTACGACCTAACTATGATCCGTTGATAATTTGGGCTTAAACTTGATGGCGCATGTTGAGATTGTCCTATATTGCTAGGTTAATAATAAACAGGAACACTTATTTCCCCAGTACTGGTTTTAACATAGATTTAGAGCAGCCACCTTAGAATGCAATAACTAGTGGTTTGTTGTTCCTCATAATTTTGCACAGTACACATTATACTTCATTTATTTTCTTGTAGTCCTCAACAGCAAAAACTAGCGCCATGTGAATCACCCAATATACACACAAAAACATACTTATTGTAGGCTTGTAGTGTATATGTTAACCAGGATCATAATGTCGTAATCACATATATTACCTGACCTATAAGCACTCAATCTAATAAAATTTTCCTCCATGTAAGTCTTTCCCGTATCTTAATGGTAGAACACTAAACAGTACATATCAAATACTGAGGACAACCATACTACATCAAGAACAAAAGTGATACAAAAATAAGAATCGAAAAATATCAAAATGCAAGGAAATAATAGAAGACTGCTTCAATGAGACCTGAGCGTCGTGGCCCTTCAATTCTTCAAGAAGCTGAGTTGTTTGCTTATCCCAAACGAGTACAGAATGGTCATCTGATCCAGATACCACCTTTCCTCTGTCAGAACTTATGGCTCGGACAGCTCTGTAAAGAGAGATTATTAAGTACAAACAAATGACAAATAACAGCCATCAAATGCTTCACTAAATGAATAAATGCCCAAACATTTGCTATGGTTAGTAGGGAATCCCCATGCATGTGAAGATGAATCATAGGACCCTACCCCGTACACCAATTTGGGGTCACATGAGTCAACATACAGATACACAAGCACAGAGAGAGACATGCAGGCAGATAGAAGGATACTTATCAATACCTCGTATGCCCCTGTAGAGTTGCCCTGAGTTCAGAACCACGAAGACTCGGGTCCCATATCTTAACCTGCAAAATTTACAAAATAAGATAATAAAGCTGCAGGTGCATAGAAAAACTCCACAATGTTCATGTCAGAATTGTATCATATTCAGAATGACAATCCAGCCAAAAAATTTACAAAATAAGATTTTGACTATGAAAGACGAAACAGTGATTGGAATTGTATAGAGAACGCAAGAGAGAGAGGAGGGTAGTTATATAACTCGATGTTCCTTTAATGAATGTAGAATTTGAAATCTATAATCTAATCTTACAGTGCAGTCTGTGCTTCCACTTATAAAAAATCCGGCATCTTCACGGTCACCAACTAGATCCCAAACCTCTCTCTTGGTTACACAATGTAAGGCAGTGACTGCCCCACTATGGCCTCTTAGCATGCGGATATTGGTCTGCATTTTTTTTTGCCCCACGGCAGATACATCTTGTTTACGAGGAGATCCGTTCTCATTTACAGCTGAACCAACAATAATAGTATCAGAAAGTACAAAATAAGCTAAGTTGTATTAATCCTTAAGAAGGTATATGTACCTAAACTGCCACTATCGGATGTCCAATTGCGGACACGACTAAAAGAGCTGGCTTTATCCCGGCTAAACATGCTCTGAACCCAGCTTCTTCCAATACCAGATGCCTCAGTAGATTGCTGAGTATCACCCGCAGAATCTTGTAGACGTGGAGAAGGCAATCCATATAAAGATACAGACTGAGCTTTTCCGGAGTAGATCCCCCAGTAACCAACACAAATTTGCTGAATATGTGACAGGAATCCCCTAAGCTTTATCTGATATAAAACATACAAGACTGAAGTTTCTCTCATACAATAAACAAAATAACAGATACGGAAAATTTCCACAGAGGGAGAGGGTTTCTAGAATAACGGGAACACTTTGCGGAAAATCATGTGCATAATCTAATAATAAGAGATTGGGAGCAGATCTGTATAGAATTGTGGATTGCATATAAATCCCTTGAATCTAAAAATTGGACATTTGAATAAGAAACCTAAATAATGTAAATTCCATGTCGAAAAGTCATAGGATACAAATGTTTCTTGTATGAGTTCAGGCATTAGAAAATTTACACATCAAAACAAAATTTTGACATTTTGAAGGGGTTACTTTGTTTGTTCATAAATGTAAGAAACAATTAAAATGTAAATCATTTTGACTTATTGACACTTTAGTGTATGCAATTAGCTTTATGTTCTTACGCAGATTATAGTTGCAGAAGTTGGTACGTCAAAAATTAAACTACAAAATCACCAGAGGAGGTTGAATTGGTCAGAAATATCCAGAGTGGAACAAGTGAAGATATATGTTACAGTAGAAGGCACGTCAGAAGAAGGTTGTTTGACAAAAACACAAAATATTACTTACAATGTGCTTATATCCAATGTTGTTCTTTCCAGCTATAGTTTCGATCATGTACCACGCATCAGTGTCAGATAGCCCCAAACCAGCCTACCCATAACAATTAGGAAAGAAATTTGACAATATTTAGAATTCAAATCTAACTTTAATCAAGAGAATAAAGAGAGGAAAGCAAATGAACCAAGCAGAAGAAATACCATATGTGTGGCCACAATAAGTAGCTGCGTAGTCACTAATGTTGCATAATTGGTTGACCTGCATGACAAAAATATTATGAGATTTGTAAAATACATGCCTTTCAGTTTCAAAACAACATTCTTGACTTATGATCCTACTCTTACGAATATCTCATGAACGACATTAAATAATAGGATACCAGCCCCAAACTAGATTATGCATGTAGCGTAGCCAAAACATACAATAGTGCATTGTTATTTGTCAACAGCTCTAAACGCTTCTTGGTTTATAAACTTTCTTCAATTCCGTTATAATAATTATCACTGCTAATATCTAAAGCTTCGATAGTTATTGTCCTTTTATTTTGCACCATATAGAAAGTTCATAAACCAGTTCCCAGTGTCCACCTTTCACCTTTCAATTTAATCCTGAATTCAACATCACATAATTTTCACCATACTTTACGTATTCAACTGCATATTCCCCATATCATATATTCCAGATCGGAATCGACGTTCTTAGGAAGTAGTGATAGTGATTGAATAGGATATCGTCACGCTCGAATCCATCAATCAAAATCCAGCTTCTTCCCAATTACATTAAACCAACCCCCAGTCGCTTGCACCTCCAGAACTTTGCTAGAATGAGGATACTGCCCCAGCATGTCAGGGCAGCATTTCCCTCTCCTAACAATTTCCAGGATGTTCAGGCAGAACTAATAAATTACAGTGAAGCAATCCAGACCCAGTGTCTCCACACCAGTGCGAGCTAGTGGAGTGAGCAGCAGTTTGACTAGTTACGAGTCAAACCTTCCTGTAATATCTAAGGTCTTGACTACTGCCTCTGAATATCTCCCACGTTATCACCATAAGATGACTGCAATTGCAACCCGGGTAAAGCACCTTGTGATCGTCCTCAACCCACACCAATACAAAACCCACTAATCTATAACCCAGAAACAATCACAAAGCCAAAAAGGTTGTCACTCTTCCTGGCACACCTTCACTGTGATTCCCATCTACTTTCAGCCAGCTTAAATCAGCAAAATGAAGCCCACCGTCAATTAGAATTTATAGATTCATAATCAGTGGCACAGTGATCTTTCCAGAACTAACACATTCATTAAAAATCCAGGCATCTGTAAACACCACAACTCACTAGGCGTCAACATTGGGTTTATGCTTTATTCAAAAGCGCAAGACTTCATAAAGGATGTGATGACTGTCACAGACTTGCTCTTGGTAGCTTTCTCGTTGATTCTATATCATTATTAAAGTAAAGAAATTTCTAATGATTAATTTCAAATAAACGATCAAGCACGTTCAAAATTGTATTCCCCAAAAAAAAATAAAAATAGGCAACCATAAAACCAAAACGTCTACAGGAATAGAAAGGTGAGAAAAAGTTGCTTATTGTTGCATAGTTGTAATCAATAATAGAGCATCTATATTACAACATTCTTACTTGCTAGAAAAGCGGTCAAGCAGATAGTCGAAGTATCCTTCCCAAAAGCTGCAATATGTCATACGAATATAATCAGAAAACATGTGATGTACATACATCCTCACTGCCAATAAGAGGAGAGTATAACAATTGAAGATGTGCGTTCTAAATTTAGATGTTAATTGCTTTTACTGACAGTTTGTCTCCAGTTTGATTAGACCAAGCCAAGTTAACACTTCATTAATTACGATATAACACTTATCATCTGCAGACGAAATTCAATACTTCAAACATCACTCATAACAGAAATTTTCCATTTAACTACTCAGGGCGCAACAAGCATTATGGTCAAGGTGGAAGAGTTATATTTCGAAATTTTCCATTTAACTACTCAGGGCGCAACAAGCATTATGGTCAAGGTGGAAGAGTTATATTTCATATTTAAAGGTTTAACAAATTATGCAAAGATCTTGTGTATTACAATTTGGCTGCTAATGAAATTGACAAGAGACTAACCGATTACAAATAAGAACTGTTTGTTGTTTCAATGAGTGAATAATTGTTTCTTTTATCATATCCACCAATCTTTTTTTTTTTTTTGATCAAGATCTTCTATTGTTATATGTGACTGGGAACCAGCAAACTTGGATTTGAGGGCCTGGATAGCATTAATTATGGGTGTTGATGAAAAGACCTTCCACTTATGTAGTTCCCCCATCTACAAACTATATACATCTCTTGGCATTAAGTAGCATTTGATTAAGAACCTTTTTTTATTTCTTTCATTTTCTGAATCTTTTTTTGAGTTGGACTAAGAAGGTTTAATCAAAATGCACATTTCCCATAGGATGTTTTTCCTTTTAAGGGATAAAAAATGCATAAGTATATTATATACACATGTTCATATAGTATATACAAAAACTATTTAGTACAACTTATTATTCTGTTCGCTCTCTAACATAAATGAAAGAATAATAGCAACCATGAGTAACTAGATATTATTATACGTAAATGACCCTGGACGAAATGGCTGGAGCACGGCCTATGGTACAGACACCAAGGTTACCATTCACATAAAGGGAATACTTGATCTCTCGCTTGACCTAAACTGGGTCATATAAATCCTAAGCATCAGACTTATCACCCTAATTTCTTAATACATAGCAAACTAGATGAGAGACTATATGGTAGGCATCTTACATTAGTCCTGGAATTCTAATAAATTTCTAGTCAGTAATTAGCAAGAAACTATTTTCCAATTTCCTGTTCCCTTTGAACTCCTTGCTAAGAGATGTTTTTGGGTCCTAGATTTATATAAAATTAGTAATCATTTTTTACAATAGAATCTCATGTTTCCTCAAACCGTGTTTCCTCCCTTTATATTGCTTCTTTATATTGTCATTATTCATTTACCTGAATCAATCACTGATTTTTCATAGATAGCGTCAGAGACAGGAAGAACAAGGGCAAGCCTAAATGTCCTGATATAAGGGACCTGAGTGATTCATATGAACTGTTATTCCGTCCATGCTGGCCACGAAGTTCACTTGATTGAGAAGTACAAATCTGATCTTTTTTCAGAGTAGATAGTCTTATCATGCCTTAGAGTTGAGATTACAGATGAAAGGAATGATGTATATTATGATAATAGTCTAAATTTAACAGTTAATGATCGGAATCATTAAGTTATTTGAGAATTAATTGGGGTGAAATTTCAAGTGGTTAGTATGTTAAATCAATATCCTGTGGTGCCTTCTAGGGCATTCAATCTATCCCAACACAATAGACAGTTGCACACTTTGGATCATCGGTAAAAGGTGCTGATGAACATCTTTAAACTATGTGGTGCATGGTAAGCTTTTTGATGAACTTCGATGCATAAAGTAATGCAAAAGATATAGCAAGAAGCAAAGACAGGATGCTGGAGTGCAATAAAGACGAAAAGCTTACCGCAAGTCCTCCCAAATGGCCAGAGAACGAAGATGTCGCTGAAGATAATCTGAAACATTGTTTGCATCCCTTTTGTGCATTTCAGCAGACACTTCAAGGGCGTCTCTAACAGTTGCCATGTCACTCCGAGCAGTAGCAAGACTGATTGCTGTTTTGAGCTGTATGAAAACCAAATACATTAGTTTCACACTTGTTAATGCCATCTACAGATGCTTCATCAAGCTGTATACTTCAAACATAAATGTCTAACAAGAGGATGGTGTACAGTGCTCTTCTGCTTGCTATTATAGAAACTATTTAACTATTACGTGTTAAATCAACAAAATCTTTCAGGCCCTTGGCCCCATCCTAATAGTAGTGATGTTTTGAATGCTTCCCAGAAAACATAACAAGCTCAAGTTAATTCGGTAAACATTTTGCAAATCTAGCAGTGAACCCTGCCTTGGTAACCAGAGACCAGTATTGAGAATGAGCAGGAAACTCATAGGCAATAACTTGGGTAAGGGAACCCGCATCCACTGAATGCAAGAGCCTCATAGGACAATTGTCACTCTTGCGGAAACTATAAGAGTTCCAGTTCTCATTGTAGGAGAGGACAGTGCAGATTAAGCTCTTTGTTTTAACTGGTAATGTTGCTGATGTATAACTGGTGATGCATCTGACTGTAGTCTGTGGAAAGATTGTGCCAAATTCGAATAATGGGTGCATTTAGCTCGTCTTATCAGTAAAATTTCACCAATTGCTAATTTTCCCTTCTCAAAAGCATCACTATCTTCTCATTCTTATTCAATAAAGAAAATCCCAATTTTGGTTTCTGACTCAGAGAAGTCCTAAGAATTTATAAGTTCTGCTACTGGTGAATTCTCTAAATTCTGTACTTGTTCATGTGAATTTATACCATCTTGTTTCACTTCTCAGAACCCAAGATGTTCATCAGGAACCAATTTCAAACAACAAATTTCAAATACATCAATCCACCCAAGTATTTTGTGCCATCTTGATTCATACCAAAACAGTGAAACATATTGAGTCCGATTCTCAATCCCCACTAAAAAGAGGAAGATTTTACCGATGGAAGCAGTTCCATTAAAGTCCGATTTGCATAAATATTTTGAGGACAACATAAGTCAAGAATACAATACCTTACTAACTTTTATTATGTTGAAAGAGGAGCATAAAAATCCTTCTAAATATAGGGTATAAAGAAGGGACGAAAAATAAAATATAATACTTTTTATACCATGAAAAATATGTCGATGTTGGAATTATGGTTATGCTGAAAGAAGAGTAAGCTTAACAAACCAGTTCTTTCACTGCAATGAACTGCTCTTCCGTCAATTGACAGTTCCATCCCTGTGAGCAGAATGTACCAGAATTATAATACCATTACAAGTTATCCTTAAAATAATTGTAGTTGTCAAGATAGAACAGACCGAATGAATGTGCTCTCTTATACATTCAACAAAGCCACTACCTCCAATGCCCTCAGCATCAGACTCCATTAAAGCTGATAAACGATAAACATATGCCAGTAAATTAAATCATCCTTGCATGGCCCAAGGAAACAAACAATACGACTGATGTTGGTCCAAAAAGAATTGATGAAATTTGGTAGCGTCACTGAAACGTACCAAGAATGGTTCCATACTCGAATGACGAGAGAGGGTCATCTGTTGCTCCCAGTTTCAAAAGTCTTAGCCATAATCCCTGTTCATAGGAAATATCTTAGAATTCAAAGTTCTTCAGTACCAAATAAAATAAAGGCAAGATATTCAGCTTCTGCAATCGGACTTCCATATCAGAACTATAAGCAAAGATACGCATTTAAAGCTTAACTATAACAAATATCCCTAATTAAGTCAAAACATAATGATTGGAAGAACATTGTCTATCTATGTACAAAAGAGATACAACAACTCCTCCGGGAATTAATATCTATTGAATTGCCACCTTATCTAAAAGCTTAAGCTTGTAGAGATGATGAAATTTATTGGTTAATATATATTTTCCAAAAGCCCCCTCACTGTAATCTTTTTTGTTAACCCTGACACCTGACATTTAGGTAGGTGGTATTCAGACACAGACCTCCTTTTTCCAACAATATAACCACAAAGCATGCTGCAAAATTATACTGAATTCATACTCCAGTTTTTCTTCAGTTATATGCTGAAATTCTCTTGCACCTAAAAATAGGCTGAACAATGAGTGAACCATGAAGATACCTGAGCTAGATATTTTGAAAATCTTTAGCCGAAATCGAGAGGAACTACTGTCAAGCAATATTACTCAACATGTATGTATAATCAGAAGTTAATGATATTTGTGCTATCTTATGCAGGTTTTTCTTCGTTAAGAAAATGAATGACATATAATATGATGTCATAACTGCAATACTACAGACAATATTGAATGCATTATTAAAATCAATACCGTGGATTGGCAATTAAATTTATGCATGTCCCATTTAAAATCAGAAGGCGCAATCCAATTACAAAAAATTACTGGCAAGGAAAACGAGAAACGAAAGCAATCTAAATGACCCGAAAACATAATGACGAATTGATAACCAATTAATTAAATAAATATATCCAATAGAGTTAAAGTTGTATGCAGATATAACTAGCCATAAGAAAACTCGTTAGGCATGGAATAGTAATTGACATAAAAGAACAAGTTATTCATGGTATAAGTCAAACTAATGGAGATGCCAACCCCATGCCAAGTTCTGACCGGTCAAGTTCTAAAGAAAAATATTATCAACCAAACTTTAACTAGAGTAAAAGCACATAGTAAATCAGATAGCATTGTACCTGAAGCTTCACTTTAATGTCTAAAACCATGCGTTCCCTTTCAGCCTGCAAGAAATAAGTATTCAGTGGATTGTCTTGACAGAAGTTAGCTCGCATGAGCTACTATGATAAAATACTCACAGCCCTCTCCATAGGACTCAGACTTTCAGGCTTAGAATCTTTTCCAGCTTGCACAGACTGTGAACTTCATGAAGAAAAATACAGAAAATATTTAGCTTGAAGCCCAAGTCAGACTAGAGCGTATATGATCATCTTCATTTCCTAGAGAGCGTACCTCATAGTTTGCTTTGCAGAGTACTCAAGAGCTCCGCTTGCTTGTGCTAAAATCTGCTTCCTCTTTTCTTCCTGCTCTTCTGTTCTAATATTTGCGGGAAATCTGTCATAACAATATTTGGCACCTGAACCTATAGGAAAATTTACCTTCAATCATAACCAGCTCTTAATGTCCGTCTGACATCCTTCTTCATATTCATGTCTTATATGGCAGGATCTAAATCATAAAATTTAGACATACCTGAGATCCCCACACCAGAATCAGAAATAGTAACCATCTCAGGCTCTGTCGAAAGTGATGGAAGAATTGACATTGGATTTTGTCCCCTGCCAACAGCATCTTGTAACTTATCAAGAAGGTTGTTGCCATTTTCTTCAGAACCAAGACCTCTCTCCAAATAATCCATGAAACCTTGGGATTCTAAAAACTGGGTTATCTGTTAAAGATACAGACCAGATATAAACTTCAGCGACAGAATATCTTTCTAAATGAAAGGAAAGCAACTAATTGATAGTTATAAAACATATGTGATGACCACAAACAAATCTGGTCATTAATTATTGGCAGTTAATAAAACATACATGATGACCTACCATTGGATCCGGTGGCTGGTTAGTGGACCGTGAACGTTTCTTTAAAAAAGCCTGGTTGTTGAAGACATGAGTTGCGGTATTTTCCTGACATATAAGGATTCAGTTTCTTGCTCCATTTAAAGTACTGATGAACTATTTGATTGAAGAAGAGTAAGGTAAAAGAGCTTCATACTATAAAATTGCGGTAGCCGCCTAAAATTGATGAAAAGAATTTCAGAAATATGAACCTGCAGAATGAAAAAAATACCCCACAGCTGAGATAGTCGTAAAAATTCAAGATCTTTTTGTCATCAGCTATAAGCCACTCTGCTCCACCAGAGCAGAGAATAATTAAACAACCTTTAACATCACTCGAATTAATTCTTGCCTATGTTGTACACTAATTGAGGGCTCAGGAGGGGAGATGCTGCAGTTAGTAAAACATTAATGTTTTCCATCTACAATCTTAATCGTACAAAATATCAACTTCAAAGGTATCCAATCAGTTGGCGGGAAAAGAAGTACAAGAGCACAGTTGTCGAAGTCACCGGCAAAATGAATAAGATACGTAACTATCATGAATCATTAACATAATCAGTGAAGTAAAATGGTACAAATCAAAGTCTGAAAGAGTAACTACATGCAAAATAACAATCCAGTACAAGATATCTTCGTGACGTATTCACATAGTCCAGCACCATCATTTACTAAAGTAGATAGAAGTGGTGACAAATCATGTGTGGAGTGTGTTGAAGCAAAAAGAAGACACTGTAATGGTTTCCTGTGAATCAAACAAATAGTAAATCTGGAGGGAGAAAAACGATTCAAAAGCCTCGGTGATTAGGACAGAAGTATGACAGCGATGAAAAGCATGAGCGAAAAGAATAACATTACAACCATTGCACATCTCAGAGAACCTGAACAATTTTTTTTTTTGTAGTCTTAAAGCCAGCCAGAAGGTTCCACAAGAGCAGATTGGAGACAACAAATAACCATTGAGGTTCAATCAGAATGAGGTCATCACTCAGGAAATTATCATTTTTGACACAAAAAAAGAGTAATTAAAAGTAGTCCGCAGGAATCACCTAAGATGAAGATCATGATCTTCTCCCCACGGTCGGTTGCTACCTCTAGGGTATTGCTCAACAAAGGAACCGTTGTTCATATGGTCTATGCCAACGACATTTGGATAGATTAACTTCAGTATGTCACCACGCAAAGCGCTATGCTCAGGCTCAGGTATAGGGGGAATATCCTCCGTTGTCGTAATGAGATTATGCTCAAGGTCAACCACTACTACCTGTAATGTAAATGCCAAATTTCATTACATGTTATGTTTCTGAGTTAGGAGTCGGATCAAATGTGAGTTGAACCAAACAATGGTTCTATGAGTAATCTCCAGCTGCATATTACAGTGTGGCATTACACACAGCAAAATTTCAACATAATAGAACAGCCTCTTTTAGGGTAAGATAGAAAATCTGAAGGTACTACTTCATTCATAAGAAAGTAAAATATTTATCCAGACTTACAGATGTGAGTGTGTGTTTTTTCTCTTTTTTGAGGGGGTGCGGAGAAACAGAGAACAATACAGACAACATGATGTATGTTCATGGCATGCACCTGAGACACTATGTTGCTTTCATTCTCGAATAACTCATCAGGAACTTAGGGATTAAAAATTCATATGGAACAAACTATCTCGCGTATCCATGTGTTTGAGTTTTTAACTCCATACTAAATTTGAATTCCCATAAGAAAATCCAAGTGGTTTTATTGTGGGATAAAATGCTCATATCTCATCTTAGTAAAGGATGAATAACATGTATGCTGCAATTTTCTGTAATTCCCGTAGCCACATTCAAATAGTGGCTATCTTTTCATTTACATTAACATTCTATTCTATAAAAAGTTACAGCTGAGACTGTAGTTCTCAGCGACAGCCAAGTTGTTCAATCAGCAGAACAACTGTTACCGTAACATCAGAACCATGCAATAGATATATTTATATGTTCCCCTCAAAAAAGGTCAGCATATATATATGCTAATGGTCCTTAAGAACGAATTTGCAGTAAATAGGAGTTTCATGCATTGTAGTTTAATCTTCTAATGAATATATAAAAGAAAAGAGAGACATTCTAATATTTCTGAAGAATTTATGAAGAAGTCCTCAAATCTCAAGTACTTATTAACGACTCAAACCAAATAAGTGCTGATAAAGACCTCAGAAGCTTCACACCAGACCATAGTCAAGGCCTTTTACCGAAGTTATGTTGCCATTTGTTATGTTCCCGCTAAGTCATAAACCAAATATATGAGAAAAACAGTCCAAAAACAAGAGACTTGGCAGAGAGGAGAGCCCTAAACATTTCTTTCTGGCAAACAGTTCAATCCTCCTTAAGAAACATCTATCTATTCTGCTTTAAGGGCGTTCTTCTCCATTTTCCTTAGAGACTATCCAGTAGCCAAATCACACCAAATCCTGGAGTGATATGGAATCACCATCTTTCCGTCGGCTCTTTCAAGTGAGTGCATCTGATTCTTTTTCCTATTTCAAACCTACTAGGTTTCTGGAATTATAGAAATTTGATGGTTAGGATAGTCTTAGTTTCCCGTCAAACTGGTAGAAATGGCCACGTTACTTAAACTACAAGTTCTATAAGGAATATGTTTTCTATATACCAACCCTATAGGGCACGTCAAGGAGTGACCTGGGTCCAACCTCCTCGGTCTGGTTCTAAACCATGGCAACATAAATTGTTGAACTACACATTCCAGAGCATACTCATGACACAAAATCATAAAAACATGATATCAGATGTAAAATAAGACAACTTTGTTTAAATTCAAGAAAGACAAATCTAGCTTTATAAAAGCCATTCAGTAATTTAAATCCAAGAAAGGACTTACCCCATCCATAACCAGCCCGAAAGTATCAACACCAGAATGAAGGCCCATCATATATGGTGTGGGAGCATCAATATAGTCAACTCCACTGAAAAATAGTAACGGAATGTAGACATGCTTCAGCACACCAAACATGAAAAGATCAGAAAGCATTCCTTTGAATATTGAAAGATTTGCAGAACAATAATCTAGGTACTTATAAGTAAATTATATTTCATACATGGCAAAAGTAACTTTCTCCAAAATCCATGGTCAGCATAATAGACATACCTGCCATCGAAATGGATATATTAAATGGCATATGGCCTCCGATACAATAGTCAAAAGAGAATACCTGGAAAACATCGCGAAAGACGCAGTTAATAACACAAGGAACTAAGAAACATGATAATAAAGATAATTCTCTAAACTTTCCATGAGGTCCATCCATCATACAGTAGGACACTTCCTCAATACCATTGAAGTCAACCATCCTACATTAACAGTAATATTGATATTACCAATTGCCCAAAGATTTGCTCTCCCTAAAAATTCTTGTGATCGGCAGCAAGGACACCAAAATCCACATGAGCTGTAACTGATTAGATACATTAGCTTATACAAGATAAATGGCCGAATTTCATGTGTTTGTTTGATTAATCAGCACGACATGAAAATGTTTGTTCCATATGTAAAACATGTCTTGTGTTTTGCTAACTAGTTTGCAGTGTCTGAGACAACAGCATAAGGAACCATAGTTGTATAATTGAAAGACTTTCTATTATTTTGATCAACTTTACCACGAGTTTGGCGAATAAGTCACTTTTTAGTTTTATTAAATATTAACTATTTACACAAAATAAACTATAAGGAAGGTACGCATTTGCCAGCATCTCGTCGGGTGTTTCTGGTACAATGAACGACCTCAAGGGATTTTAAAAGAATTATCTCTATGTAATACAATAAAAAATTGACTTTGACTGATAAAGATATAATGCTCAGTTCTGTAATCAGAGAGACAAGGTATTACTTAGCAGAACGGAGCAAAATTCTTCTTTCAAGCAACACAGCCGTGAACAGCTTGATAACATTATCAACATCCAAACACTGGACCAGAGGCTGGAAGGGTATCTGCCGCACATGAAAGTAGACTAAGAATATCAACTAAAAGAATACAAACAATCTGAAGAAAAAACTGAATGAGAAAATGTCAACAACATACATCCGCATGAGGAAGACCGTCCTTTGGAGGAACCTCGACAGCAAGCAGAGTATTCTCAATAGAAAACAACACTCGTTCTTTTCCAGGAGTAGGCAAAGGTATATTGGAAACCATATGTGCTACAACTTCCCACAATGGCTTGCTGAAACATAAACATTTCGAGTTCAACGCAACGTAATCTCACAATATAACGACATAATTTTCCCATAATCCACATCTCTACACATAACACGAAATAACAAACGTAACATCTCGATCATAAACCGTACCTACTCCCCGTACTGGAGAAACAAAGCGTGAATATCTCCTCCAACGCCTGCCGCAGGATCCGAAACGCAGGCGCACGCGACACGAAGCAAATGCACTTATCAGCATACGAATTGTGCGGAATCTGATACGCTTCGGCCACATCCTCG
Source organism: Misopates orontium (assembly GCA_946800315.1). Lineage (NCBI taxonomy): Eukaryota > Viridiplantae > Streptophyta > Magnoliopsida > Lamiales > Plantaginaceae > Misopates > Misopates orontium. The sequence continues at coordinate 9,654,506 of OX326953.1, read as the reverse complement.
TCCACAGGATCGACAAACGCAATGCAAGTGACGTAAATCTTAGAACCGTCGCCTTCAGTCAACACAATCGGATAACTCCTAGTTAAAGAGGTGTTGTTCGACGTGTAGAACTGAACTCCGGCCGGTAATACGACGGTGGGGAGCTGAGGAGGCGGCGGAGGGTACAGCGAGTGGTTGAGCGGAGGATATTGATCTAACACGCAGGGCAAGTACATTACGCCAGGGCCGTGGTAGCCTCTGTCGTTGTCCAGTGTGCGGATTTCGGGCCCGATCCCGCATACGACGAAGTATTCGAAGATTCGGGCCATTTTAGGTTAATGAGTTGATCGATTTAGAGTAGTCGAGAAGATGAATTTAGGATTTGGAGATTTGAGTTTTCAGATCTGTGGTGTTGATACTGATTCAGTGTCTAGTTCATGGTGATCGGAGATGGAGAACCGCGGCGGCGGTGGTGGTGGTGATATCGACGGTCGTGGCGGGGTCGGACATGGTCAATGAAATGGAATGCATTATACTTATAGGTTTTGATATTTATTTATTTTTGTGGATTTTTTATCGAGTTAAGAATCTTAAGATCGTTAAACGTAAATGTGATTAAATTTCACTGTGTGGTTAAATTTGATTCGATTTATATATCCAGATGGAAAAATGGGAAATTTTGGGTTTATTTCAATTTTGTACTTCAAACGTGGTCACATACACACATTTCTTTTCACCTCTATTTTGATTGTTTAAACTTTAAGACTTAAGTGTCATCATCCCATTTGAGTGCAATTTCAATCCCGTGTCACCGAAATGGATCCAATTTTGCTAGACTTTTGACACTTGATAGTTGATACACACATATGACTGTTTAAATTGAGGTTTTTGGTTTATTTTGCTTTTTTGGTCATCGTGGCCTTATTTTATTTTTGTTCCTTTATTATGTCAAGTTGAATATCGATTTTACTCATTGAAGAGTAAATCCCCACATGTACATCCATGAATCATATTTTCTTTTCCAAAATATAATTCTTACTAGAAAATTCTATATGCTTCGAGAATCAAGATGGCATTCTAAAATAAGCAAAATAAGCTCAATGATCAATCAAACTGAAACACTAATTAGCTATTCACATACATATCTACAGTGTTACAAGTACAACTACTCGATATCAACACGAACCCCTAAACTTTAGCAAAAAAAATAAAATAAAAATACAATGCTTTTATGATGAATCTAACGTATTAAGGTGCGTTATATCTCGATACCCTTTGAAAGTCCAATTACACCATAAGTGTTTCTTTCGTGGAAAAGACTCTTTCAGTGTCTCGAGTCCTGGAACTGCATGATCAATACCGCTCTCCCCCAATCTGTACATAATGGCATAGAGGACAATCTGTACATACATCCAATATTTGAATCTGTGCGTCGTCATAATACAAGGGGCCACTATAGAGCACGACTTTCAAATGTTCGCGGCACGGCACAATCCGAACGGACCCAACCAATTTTCTCACGGACATTGTCATACACAAACAGGAGACCGCGTAACGAGATATCTGTAAAGTACGGTAACCAATCATCATATACTTGTAAGTCACCTTCCATTATATCACACCAAACAAGAAAACTTTGCATTTTGTATCATGTTTCGTACCTCCAAGTATAAAAGTCGATCCATCGTGTACTTGTTTTCCGTTAAGGATGCCTAAGCAAATATTTCCATTGCTCTGCAGCAAATAGTCAAAGTTGTGTTCAGTTTTGTTCATCTTAATGTAAATTGTGCAAGAGAATACTTACATTCCTAACTAAGTAGCCTTCAGGAGGAATTTGAAGCTTTGTGGACACAATCCACCACTTGCTTCCAAATTGGAGGTTCAAAGGTTTGAACCACTGCTTAACATCTTTTACGGAGCTAAGAAGAAAAAACAAACCAAAAATACCCCTCAGAATCAATATAACTTAAAAATGTGTAACATAGTTTAAATTGCTAAAATCCCAGTGTGTATGCTACCAAAGGCATTAGCCGTTCAAGTGAGTTGGACAACATCTAAAACAAACAACATAAACAAATATTTTGTGCCGAAAAATGACAAAGTTAAGCTTCAAACTGAGATGGATCTTTACCCTACTTTTTCCAAATTTATATTTTCACTACTAGGAAAGGATATAATGATCTCTTTGTCTCTTTTGTGATTTATTTTCTCAGTTCGGGAAAAAATATTTGGGGAAGGAAAAGACAGTAAAATGTCCTTTTTCTTCCTTGTATTTCTGTATTCCATAGTGCTCTCATCCTAAGAAAAACCGAAACCCAGAATAAATATTAGTAAGCAAAGCATGTTATGTCATCAAGATCATATTGTAAGCATTAGCACCATAGAGTACTTCTGCAATACTGCTATATACCTCACTGGGGACTTGGGTCGCCAGCAAATGGGAAATGAAGTATCTGACGTATCACGGACTAGGCTGTCACTAGAAACTTCATTAAGCTGTAATCATGTGTTAACGAAAAGTTAATTATAAGATTGAAAAAATCTTCATGATTGTATCTAAAACTTTCTATTTACTTACTATAGCAACCAGATCATTGTATGCTTCTTCAGTAAAGTACGAATATGAGCTGCCACTATCCAAAACTAAACTCCCTGGTTCATTTGCTGTTTTCCTTAATCTTAATTGCCGGCTTCCATAACTCATCTTCACCATTTCTGTCTGATAAATATTTCTGAAAGTAAAATGCATCCAGGGTTATCAAAAACTGAAGAGAGACATTTTGGATGAAAGTACAGGAAGAAGTATGATTCAGAAACGAGAAATTTTACAAATACTTTTAAACAAACTTTTGGCAATGGTAAAACATAACACTAACTCTATCTTCTTATAACGCTGAGAGTACTAGTAGAATAATAAACTAAAAATAATACACTGGGGTGCTTCCTGTTAAAACATAGTGTTGTGATAAAATGGCAATTTCCAGAAAGACAAATAATATGTATTTGAAAGATTCCCCTGAAACTGAAAGAACCGTGAACTGCCTATCATTAATTTATGCCTAAAGAAAAAAAGAAACAAGGAAAACGAAAGAAATGGCATACTGACAAAACTATACTCACAATGAATTGCTCATGGGAACCCATTGCATCTGCCTATATGGCACAAAATCATCACCTAAGAACAAATAACCGCCACCTGTAGCGTCAGCGGCAAGACAATGGCCTATAACATTTTTTATGATTCCTTGGCTTGCCAACTGAGACGGCAAGCTGATTTTAGACCTGCTTAGTCCAAGAATTCCATCTGTCTTCCCCAATGTGTTTAGAAGTAAACCTTGCTGGTCATATGCACAACTGAAAAAATGAACCACATAGTATCGAGATCTAGATTAGTACTAATCACTTATAGTTAAAAAAAAGTTTCCATAATGCTGAGACTAAATATAAGTTTACCCAAAGACAACTTTTGAGTTAGTGAATGATCCATTTGCAATATTCAGATGAAGCTCATCCCTTGCCAGGACTCCAATAGATGAACTATGATCTGCATATTCTATCTCATAATCACATTGGTGGCATGAGTCGCAGTAATTAGTTCTTTGATTTCTTTGAACTTCAATGCAGTGAGAATCCCCAGGCAGTATAATGTTAGTTTTCAGAGGCTTGTAGAAAGGGTGAGCCCCCTGCAAAGATTCCAAGGTTCCCACAATTATAATCCCACAAACTGAAATAAAGGCATTCGAACACGGTGGACGAAGCCCTTATCTCCTAACAACAGCCATTGATACATTACACCCATATCAACCGAAATGAAATAACTGATAATCTATGATGCACCATGCACGGACACGGACACGTGGACACGGACACGATACGGACACGGCGACACAGATTTTTTAAAATTACAAGACACGACACGGCCGCGACACGGCTGTATTTTTTATATTGAAATATAGAAGACATCATAATAATCTACACAAATAACATTATTACGTCCAAATATAGAATCAAACCAAACATATTTACACTCAAAACCAAGTAACCAACTACTACAAGTTCAAATAAAATAGTCATTAAAGTTTATGTCATAAATTCCAAGCATTAAGTACAAAGGCTTATACACAAATCAAACCACAAAACAAAGTGTTATACAATACTCAAATAAAGTCTTTAAATAGGATATTAGTGCCACGACGCGAGGAAAGAACGAATTTTTTTTGCCCGTCCTTGTTATTTGCGCAAAGAGAAACACAGTATGCTTATTCGGGAGATTTGATTGGGAGAAAAATTATCATTTATGCATTTTTCCTACTTAACTTTAAAGTTTAATGTTTGATTCTTCTAATATCTTTATCTATATATTTTAAAAAATTTAAATTGTAACCATAAATAAAAATTATAAAATTATAAAATCAGCTCATAAAGTGTCCAGGCGTGTCGGACACGTCCTTAAAACGTGTCCGACATGGTGTCCCTTTTCTTTTTCTTTTATTTTTATTAAGACACGCCACGTGGCGTGTCCGACACGTGTCTGAGGAGTGTCGGACACTGCATAATTTTTTTTTTTGAAGTGTCGGTGCATCATAGCTGATAATTGATGTACACACCGGCATTGAAGGGAATTTTCATAATTGTTAGGAATGAAAAAAGATACTAGAGCAAATTTGAGCTTGGTATGTGGAAATTTGGCATAAAAGTTGGAAAATACTTGTTCAAAATTATCAGTCAGGCCAAATAGGTAAAGTAAAGTCTTTTAAAAGCAATATTCCTCGTCAATTAAACAAACCATCTTTCCAGAACTATCGTAACATTTTTCTGATGTCCATCTTTCATCTTAAAAAGATCAATAAAGAAGGGCTCCAGCAGTAGCTACCAGAAGTGGCATTACTATTTATATAACAGAACAGTAATAAACAGCAAGAAGAAAAGACTGCATATTAGTGAAAATATAGGTTGTACCTTTGCGCAGCTAGTGCATGGAGCATCACACTGTATCCATGTTAAGTCACTCCCAGTATCCACATCAAGAAAATAAGGCCTTGGAGGATTCCCCAAATTTAAATATGTGTAGTACAGCCTTCAATAGAAAAGAGCAGAAAGAAATTAAACTTGAGATTCATATTATTACCACAGGATATTCCTCAGAGGTTGCTTAGCTAGCTCTTCAGGGAAAACACAGAAACATAAAGCATTTAAAACATAAAAAAAACCCGGCCATCAAACTTAATTGAGCAGTAGTGCAATCTATTCTAACAGCAGCATACTGACTTCGCGATGCTAAAAGGAGAGAAACATGCAAACAGTAAGGTCTGAGATTACCCTAAAACTCGAAAAGGTAAGAGAAACCTCCTTAATAAAAAAAAAAAGAAAAAGTACTTGGTATGACTATCATTAGGAAACTGAAATTAACATGTATGACAGCAGTCTAAAGATTTTTGTCAAGGTGCACAATACTCCATCACAAACACCCACAATACCTGAAGGTGATGCTGATTTAATCCACAGGTACTAAGTTCAACAATAACTCGTATAAGGAGGACAGAAACCAAGTTAATAAAAGAATTAATAGTAGGTCCAGCATAGTTTCTAACATTCTTCTTGAAGTGATAAGCATAAAGCACTTTCATGCTACAGAAGTCTGGGAGAGGTGATCCAATTAGAGGGGTTTTAACGAACTTTTATTATCATACTCAAAGTAACTATAACTCCACAGGAAACAGGGATTAAGAGCAAACAACACAAAAAGCTATTTGGCACCACATTATATACACAAGCAAAGAACAAGTTTCCAACAGAACATACATATAATATAACAATATGATGACAAGGAAATCAAAGGTACTTGAAAGAAAAGAGATGGGCTTCAGATAGAAACTAGCTGAGTTATACAAAATTTGATGGAGCAACAGAAGTCATAGGCTGTTATAGATGGTCTTTATTAGTTAAGTAGCAGCTCCACCATCTGCGCGGTTCTAAGCACCACTAGTTAAAAGTTTAAGATCCACTTCATACTTGTAAACCTTTAAAGTAGAAAGATAGAAAGATTGTGTATACATATAAAGTCACGGGCATTACAGGATGGTGCCAGCTCTCAGCTAGAAATAATATTTCATGTGTACCTTTCCGAAAATAGATGTCCCCTTTCCCCAAAAAATCTCTGTTCTGTTTGAGTATTACATACAGAGTTCTTTAACAAACCTTGTATCCAACTTTGAAAGAAATTATTAATGGTTCTGTTTCATGTTTGATAACAACAAATCCAATCTTCAAACATGTAAGAAAAAAGTAGGCTTGTCAAAATTATCCTTCATATCTGAATATGTGATCATTTGCAACTCTTTTTTTCAGTGGAATGATCATTTTAGCAACTTGAGACATCAGGTCCTTATCCAATTCCTTTATTGGTTTTTGTCGACATCTTAAGATCCATAAATCAGTATGCAGTTTATTCTAATTATAACTTCGTACAAAAGCAAACCAACTAATTTCAGCAGAATATTCCAATAGAGGGTCAAACATACGCATATCCAGATGACATGCACCATGACTAATTTAGACCATAGGATCATCAATCAAGAATCAAGATACTAAAATTAAGCCCAACGAAAAGGAACCACACTGCTAATCTCAAATAAAAGCACATTCAGTATATAACTACTATACTAAAGGCAAAACAATGCACCAAACACAAACATACCCATCCGGATAAACGTTACCCCTCACAGGCAAAACACGAGCACCGTCAACCTTCAAAGCGGCAGACACTGATGATACCGCACCATTTTTTCGACTCCTCAAATCAGCAGAACCTACAAATCTCCCAAGTTTCAGCTCAACATCACCACCACTCTCGTAACCATTCCCCTTCCAGTACAACGGCAAAACAAACGTATCTTCCGTCTCATTCCTCCTCCTCCTCCCACCACCATCATCATCACCACCGCCAACTCGATCGCGTAACACAAAATTCGTTCCTCGAGAAACATACGCACATAGAAACAAAATAACTAGAGACACTCCTAGAACATGTACCAGAGTTCTCCGGCTGCCGTACAGTAACCGTTGACTAAATGTCAGCGATTCAATTCGAGATCGGTCGTGATTTTGGGGCAAATACGACGTCGGATTATGAGGCAGTGTAGACTGTGGTCGATGATCGGAGATAGTAAAAGCGGTGATAGTTTTGCCTAGAGACGGATTATCCGGCGGCGGAAGAGTGATTATCACTACGCCGGTGAGATTTAGCGGCGGATTGTTGTTGTTGTTGTTCTCTTCGTCCATTGTTGAATCGTTCTTCTTCTAGTTCTGTGCGTGTGAATTTGTTCTCTCTTTTTCACCGATTGGTGTGTGTGAGAGAAATGAGGGAGGAAGAAGAATGAGTGTGATTTGTGCTGTTGTTCTTTGGCTGTCATTGTCAAATTCAGTGTAAATTATTCAGAAAAAAAAAAAAAAAGGACGAAGACTTGAGATTCAAATATTTTTTTCACATTGTGATTTTTGTTAGGTGAAATTTGAGAGTATAAGCTCGTAGCGTGGAAGTAGTCAAAAGCAACTGCTCGTTAGGAAAGTACCATGAACTTTCTCCTATTCTCTCACCAATTCATGGAAAATATGAATAATATTTGGTCAAATTATAGTATTATGCAATGACTTATACAATGGTCAATTGCGTTAAACCCCCGTGCTCCATTGCAATGTCCCCTTAATCTATTACAATGTGCGATTTGCCCCCTAACGTATGGTAAAATGTATGAATTTCCCTCGATGCCAAATCTAACGGACGAAAATGTAGACACGTGTTTAGAATGAACGGTTGATCAAGAACTCAGGAGATACTTGCACATTTTTCAATAGGTTGAAGAGCAATTCACGGAATTTTATAGGTTAAGGGGACATTGCAACTGGAGGAATAGTCGCATTGGTAGGGAGTTTAACGCAACTGACAATTTACGTTTAAGTTTTATATTAGTCAAGTCAGTTAAACAATCTTTGAAGGAGATGATAGTTTGTGATATATTTTGTACACTCTCAAATATACACATTTAATGTTTTGACCAAACACTTACTTTGTTTGAGATTTTAATTGAAAGAGATAAAATGAGTAGCATTACGTACTAAAGAAGACGACAAAATGTTCGAATGTAATTGTAAAAGTCCGATAGAGTGTTTGATAATTTTATAAACTTGAGGCTTATCTTGCATTAAACTCAAAGGACGCAACTCGAACATTTTATTTAAAGTTGTTCTCTTTAATTTACAATTTATACCATGCATGAAAATTTTCGTACGTTTCTTCGAAAACTACCGAAACGTTTCCGTTTTTAACTTTGTATTTTTCAATTTCGTCACACCTACAATTATTACGAAGTTTTCGAAACATGTCAAAAACCTTCGAAAAAGTTACAAAATGTTTCTAATATTTAACATAACGAAACATACATCGAAATCGTAACTTTTGATCCATGATGTAGAGACCTTCAAGTTTATAAGAAGTAATTTTTGCATGACTTTGACCAAGATGAAAGAGTTGTTGTATCAGTTAAGACGCATTTAAGTTGGTCGAACACCATCTAACTTCAAAAAGAATATAAAACGGTATTATTGTCTTCAAAGTTCAATTTGAAAGTTCTACTAAATCACACATATGATGCATGTTATAGTTCATGCTCAACTCATGCTTTTTCATGTTATATACAATCCACTAACTATGAACCAATCTATAAGCAAAACTCACATTACCAACCTAATTCACAATGCCTTTTGTCCACCCTCCTCTCCCCTTTACCATGTTCACTCTTGCGCTACTTAGTTGCCTCTCTTTCAAGGCCGCTACTGCCCAAAACACGGTGGCCGAATGTGAACCGAGTCTGCTATCTTTAGCCTCATGTGCACCGTTCGTGCAGGGCATCGCTGCGTCCCCTGTTCAACCATGCTGCGATAACCTCAAACAACTCGAAAGCCAGAGGTCCACTTGCCTTTGCGTGTTGCTCAACGACACCACGTTGACTTCATTCCCTATTAACACCACGCTTGCACTTCAGTTACCAAGTCTATGCGGCCTTGAGACTGACGCTTCCGCCTGTTCAGGTAAGCTTATTACTACCAAATATTTGACGCTAGTGCCTTCAAATCGGCGCTTCTCCGTTTCAATATTTAGAGAGACACCCCTTAAATTTTTGAATTAAAAGTGACAATCCTAGTACAATTTTCAATCACTAACCATTTGTTATTATCATTTTCATAAGGTTCTCCTCCTGGTCAAGTCTCGTTCGGGGCGAAGCCTAATTCGACTGTTGCTGGTATGCCAATTTTCCTCAGTTCATATAGTATGTTTGCATAACAATCTATAACATGTTTGCATAACAATCTATAACACTTTAAATCAAACATCTTAACATAATGTGAAAATAAAATCAATTAAAATTTACATAACTTATATATTCTTTATTTTCATCCTCTATTCAGCTTCTCCAACGGTGACAGTGGCACCTAGGCCTAGCATTATGGGGTTTGGCTTTCAACACAGTGCTCAAGTGAGGTTGAAGTCACAAGCTGGTCAATTGTTGATGTTCCTGTTGATGCCTGTAATTCTTTCAATTCTGACAAATGTATCATGTTGATGAACTAAAGTGAAAAAATCAAGTTAGCACTAGAATTTTGTCTTAGATCGAATTTATTATTAGTTGAACTAGTGTAACGCTTAAATTACTGTTTGGATAGTTTCATGAGTATAAAAAATTCCTTATGTTTTAACTGTGGATGTCACTCTCAAGTTCAAATTTTGAATTTTAATATACTAACTTCCTACATATATATGATCATTTTAAATTCTGAAACAATTATTCTCTCCATGAATAGTTTAGTAGTGAAAATTAGTGGATAAGCATTTGAATCGTGAATAATCCACCTATGCTCGGTTAATGTCGTAGGAAAGTAGACAATTGAGATCCAAATGTTGTAGTAGTTCGGTAAATTACTTCGGAATCACTGTGTTGTTTTGATATATTTGATACTTTTTTTACCATGTCAATTTGTCTACTAACTTTTGTCCATAATAATTAATCTTTAGTCCAAATTCAAGCTCAAACCAATGCCCCATGCCTTATGACCCATCATCATCTTGACCCTACCTGAGGCCCAAAGCTGGGCTGGATGGCACATGCATGAGTGGACATAGAGCATGTCTCAGCACGTAAGTCTTCCCCTTCAAAGACTTGAGATACAAAATTAACCTAAACCTTTATCTAAAAAATGTGCAATTATACTTAAAAGTACAAACACAATTTTCGTGTGGATTTGTACAATTCCGCCATCACACTTATTTCATATCAACATAACTTATTTAAATAGCTAATTCTAACATGCTCTCTTTTATTCACCTCGTATACGAAATATTTTAATATTTTTTGTAATGTACCGACAAATCATGAATAACACAAAATCCACTTTAAAACGCATAAAATATCTTAGGTGGTGTTTGCAAATGCTTATAAAATGAGCTTGTTGGCTTTTTGCAGCCGCAAAAGCATGCCTAGTGGTACTTCCCCAACTGCTTTTGGAATTATGTTATTTTTAAGAGGTCTTTAGAAAGAAAAGTTATTTCTCATTAATTTTTGCAAATACCTAATTAATGATTTAATTAGCTTTTTAAAAAGATTTGCAAACATTGCCCATCTTTTATTAAGGTGGTGTTTGCAAACTCTTCTAAAAAAAGCAGAAGTTCAAAATTCAAGTAAAGCTCAAAAAATCACTTTAAGTCATAAGTTGAAAGTGTTTGAAAAACAATCTAAAAGCTAGATTTTTTGTGGTAAGGTGTTTGCAAGAAAAAAAGTGATTCCACTGATTTTCTTATAATTTGACTATGATACCCTTTACTTATACATTATCAACATTTAAATGTATTGCCATAAAAAACTATTACAACTTTAAAATATTGAACTATAAGTTTCGATTTAATTAAAGTGAACTAAATTTTGATGTATCCATAAAACTCAATTTGATGAATCGCTAAATAAATCATATTGGTCAACATGATAGGAAAGAATTCTCGTACAACAAAAAAAATGATAGAAAATAAGTCAAATGACTAAAAAGAACATGTATCATATTGGTCAACATGATAGGAAAGAATTCTCGTAGAACAAAAAAAATGATAGAAAATAATTCAAATGACTAAAAAGAACATGTAAATCATTTCTAGAGTGATAAGGTTTTTTTTTTTTTTTTTTTTTTTTTTTTTTTTCTCTCTCGTAGAAATCCTAAGTTGCTTCAATTAACATTTAATTTTATGAGATATGTTGTGTGATTTGACAATAGAAGATAAAGGTATAAATGGATAAATAAAATTTAATTTATTTAAAAAATGCTACCATAAGCTAGAAGCACCACTTTAGCAGCTTCAAGATTGTGAGGGTTTTTAGCTTAAAAAAAGTTTTCTAACCATAGAAGCTAGATTTGCAAACACTCCAAACTGCTTAATTTAAGTTAGAAGCTGTTTTTTGCTTTTTTTAAGAGTTTGCAAACACCACCTAAAAGCCACTTAAAGTGGCTTTATCCAAAAGTAGTGCACAAGCTTCTTTTATAAGCATTTGCAAACACCACCTTAGTATAATAGAACTTCTCATAATGTCGTAATATATTAATAATAAGTCCTCCTTTATTTTATTTTTCGTGATCAAAATTCGTCCGTTAATAACAATAAATATTGGTAGCATTAGCATGTTACAAACTTACATGTACATCAATTATTTGCGTTAATAATACTAACAACAATAATATAAAAACAATGAACAAAAACAAACCCCAACTAGGAACAACTATCTATATTCCTTCCGGCTCCGGCACGGCGTTGAGGTCCAATCCGCCACCGTCCTCCGCCACCGCCGCCGGATTCCGCCGCTCGCCGCCGCCTTTTTGAAAATACTTAACGGCAACTTTCATCCTCCTTAAAATAGCAAAAAACTCGTCCACCTCCTCCTCCGACGGCGGCGGCGGCTCCTCCTTCATCGCCGTTGATCTCTCTCTCATCTTGATCTCATCAACGGTCCTCGTTACAGATTCTCCCTTCTCTATTACTCTTTTTCTCTTCCTTTCTCTCTCCATTTCTTTCTCTCTCTTAAGTGATTAATTAGTGTGTCTATTTATAAACTATATAGACTTATTATTTTATGAATTGAAGGAAGACTTGACTTAATTGTGAGATCTGTAGCTTGTATAGTGAAAATGTGGTGAAAATTGTGTTTAATTGTATTTTACAAAGACTATGGTTGAATATTGATTATTATATTCTAATTTGTAACACAATGGAAGTCGTTTTCAGCCATCGGATTCCATAGTGATAAGAATGGCCTTGATGTCGTCAGCATCATGTCGTCACACATTTTGGGCTATGTGTGACGTAAGTATTGGTAAGAAGATCCAAAACTAGGGATTTTGTAGACAAATGCTCACAAACCTATTAAAACGTACTTAGTGCACTCTAACTTATTCAAAAATGTCAAATGTCCTTCGTGTTCGATTTAGAGTTTTTATCACCAAGTTATACTATCTAAAAGGAATCACATGAAAGCAAAAGTTCAAGAAGTTTGATGTTCTCTATTGTTTCTCATATTAAAAGTTGATTTGTAATTTTAATTATGGCAATTAAAAAAATAATTATGACACATTAAGTAACGCCTAAAAAATACTACTATCACTTTTAATAACACTTTTAAAACACTAATTTTACTTTCAAACAATCTACAAACAACTTTAAGTAAAAACACGATAGAAGCTATTTAAGCTCTTTTGTACACTCCCCAAGTTTTCGCAAGTGCTTGCGGATTGAGTTTTCCTAGTTTGAATATTTTAAAATATTGAGATTCACACAATCGCGAGGCTGTTATGGGTTTGCTTTAGTTTATAGTAGAATTTATTTTAATAAAATTAAATTAGTTTATATAATAATACCCTCGTTAAAATTTAGACTATTACTCATGAGTAATGAATCTTTTATTCAATGATTCATCGTTTTTCTCTTCCTCTTATAGTATCTGTTGGGATTTATCCCACATTGCTTGGGAATGAACTTGGGCTTCTGTTTATAAAGGATTTCCCCCTCTCCCTCTAATAAGGCCTTTTAGGGGGAAATATGAGGGGCCCTAATTTCTACATGGTATCAGAGCCTACCCAAGACAATGTTGGGCATGCGACCTAACCCACGTAGTAGGAACCGATGTCCAGTCCGGCCTACACGTGAGGGGGCGTGTTGGGATTTATCCCACATTGCTTGGGAATGAACTTGGGCTTCTGTTTATAAAGGATTTCCCCCTCTCCCTCTAATAAGGCCTTTTAGGGGGAAATATGAGGGGCCCTAATTTCTACAGTATCTACTTGTGTAGTTTGTTTCGAAACCATTACATGGAGTTACTCAAATTTTAATACTTGATAGTTGGCTAGTAAATTAGTTAATTTCATAGTCATGAGAGACTTTTCCTTTGTTAAAATCACGCGAGACACTTGGCTTAACTTGACCTCCTACATGATGATTGATGAATGCATGTATATTTTATTGCTGAAATATACTAGTAAATTCATCATACAGGTGTGTTTATTTTACGAGTTATGCGTCCAGGAAGACCAAAACAACGAGTTAGGTCAACATATTCTTATGCGATAATGTGTGGTCGTGGGCCAACATCTTTGTCAAACTATTCATCAATTTCTTCTTGATTCTTAACCAATTTTATTCAATAATTCATGAGACACCTGCTCCCACCACCTGCTTTTTGTAGGCAATATATTCAACAGAGATGAAGATAATTGATCAACTCTGCAATTATTACTTCCTTTTTTGGTTCTCTTAGAGTCATGTTCTTGTTAGTAAATAGTAATAGGGACTGCCATTAACAATAATAAAAGACTTTTCTAAGTTATGACTTGATATGTGAGACTTGGATACTTTTGGTAAGTTTTTCTTTTTCTTTTCAGAAATATTATGAACATACTAAGGTAAAGTGATTTAGAAATAGCTTTTAAATTTTCTCCGTTAAATTAAAAATAAAACGTTTGAGTTCTGACGCTTTCTATGAATATACTTACACATGGATAAATCTTAGATGCTCTCATACCATTTGTTATTTATTATTTATACCATACTTTAATTTATTATTTTATACCATACCATTTGTTGATGGACTTTTTAAATTATTTAATGATGTGGTCTAAAATCACGCTTAATGTTAACTTTTCAGCTACGGTCATATAGGTTCCAGAGTTTCACGCTCTTTAGAGAAGAGTTAGAAGCGTTAGATATTTTATAGAAGAGTTAGAAACGTGAAATATTTCTTTTAAATTAGTTGTAGTAGTTAGTGATATTATCATATGATTAAGTAAAGGCATACATGTGAAATAAAAAAGTTACGTTTTTCATAAAGAGAAGTTATTCATGTTTTGGGGCATTCGAGAAGAATGGGTGAGGTTTTAGAATAAATAGATTATCCCGGCCTGCACGGTATTTGCTCATCTTTAATTCTATTTAGGGCAAAGAGTAGGAAACTTTCTATCTCTTTCCTTTTGGGGATATATAGTTGTATCTATTTAATGATATCAAATGATTTCACTAAATCAATAAATTAACAACATCGCCATTTATAATATGAGTAATTTTATTTAATCATGATCATTATTGTTTGCAAATAAATTAACCAGAAAAACTCTAAGAGTTAGTTTCAAAGTTATGTGTTAAGAAAATTTGAACCGATAAATCTAATTGTCATGAGCTAATTTTCATAATGTAGTAATAAGTTTGTTCCGAAGTCGCGCCTTAAGGATTATATTTGGCTTTTGGGGCGCGTCATTCTAAGCCTAAATTAATTTAACGAATTTGAACCAACCTTTTAATATAATTTAAATACAGGTTCAAGCCCGGAAACACGGCCCAAATATTTGGCCCATGTATCACCTGCTTCTAGCCTCATGAACATGCAGCATAATGGTGGGGAATGGGGATCATATTATGGAAATACCAGTGACTTCACTTTAATCAAAATATTGTTCAATAAATATTAATTTTAGGTCCTCACATTTGTCAAAGTTTTGTACCGTAAAGTTTTCTCGAAGGCATTGTGTTGAATTCATAATATTAGAATATCTGGTTGGAATCCGGCCAATTATTGTTTTGGACCAAATTTAAATTGCTTACACGCTGGATGATCAATACTAGTTCTTACTTCTTAGCACCTTCAAAGACCACTACAAGAAAGAACAATTTTGGCAACGCTTTTTTGCACCTAACCCAACGCTTTTTTGCGTTGCCAAAACTCGTACCAACATTTCACCGCCCCGTCGCCTTTGGCACCGCCGCTAAAGGTCCCCGACTCTGTTTCACGAGGCGTTGGTAAATAATTAATATTACTAACGCTTCTGGGCGTTGGGAAAGGTAAAAAAAAACTATATTCTATACATAGATATGAATCGTTGTATAAAACGTGACTTCACAAAAAAATTCTAACGTTACACAAGTCATATCTACTAACTCACGTGTAGGATAAAAATTAACAATCCTATACCTATTACTTGAACTTCGTAAAAATGCGGGAGAACGTGATTTGGATTATAAAAGGCATTCTCTTTTTCTGTAATAAGGTACAATAGGAAAGAGTTGCCGAACCCTTACGTTTCACCAACCACAACTATTTACTATTGCTGTCGTCATTATTTATTATTTACTTAAAAAGATACCAAGTATCACACTTTACTAAATAACTTTCGCAGTGTCTCAAACTCCTTAAAACAGTTGTCGTAACGTAATATCTGATCTCATGACAATAATAACATGCTAATTAATAATTTTGACATAATATTCCTTTGATATACTCGACCCAACTTAATTCAATTAGTGTATTAAACCGAGTCATCTATCGACACAACAATTACTAAATAAATGCTTAGTTGGATTATCGTAGAGCTATATATGTACTCGCAATCAGATTATTTATTTTATAGAGAAATTATAGAAAGGTTTTCTTCCGTGCATAGTTCATGGCCAGGTTTTGATCGTCTGCGTCATAATTCAAAAATAAGTGACTAACGGTAATTAATGTTCATAAATTTACTCGAATTTTATATAAACAGTACTAAAGTTTCTAGTTCTCACATCCTTCCTAACCCCATGCAGTACAATTTTTATGTGCCAAATCACGTGCCACTCCCATGGTATATTTATAACACGTGCACATAACCTGTGGTGAGTGATTAAAAAGTAAGAAATTTAATATTTTACCTTACAATTATACACGAGCCAGGCATAGAATACTGAAACACTATTTCTACTAAGGACCGTTTAAGCCACTTGATGTGCCATATAACTATCTACTCTCTATGTATTCAAATCAATAACGTGTCATTATCACAACTAAATTACACATAGAGTGAAACATAAAGTGGCGCAAAAAAATCCATACCGCCATTATGGCACATAAGTTTTCTTGTGGAGCCCATTGGAAAAGCAAAAGAGGGCTACATGTTCCCACATAATCCCATATAGAGTAAAAACATCAATACTTGAGGATCAAATTCAAGAGCTAGATCTCCGTTGATCTCATCCACTTCTGCTCCAAGTGGACGAGAATACATATATGAGGTAAAACCACTAAAAGGACTCTCAGAACTCAACATGAGAGGGAGAGATTTAGAGAGAGAGACATATGAAAACAACCAGAGTTAGGACCACATATAGAAAGTTTTTTAGGTCCAAAACAAAACAGGAATAACTGAACCACAGAGCACAAAACACCAAACACATATATAAAAGGTCACACTCAAATTCAAGAAAAAACTAGAAGTTGCCATGCATGCATTCCCATCATATCCCCCACTGCATATTCTGAAAATCCTTAATTAAGACACACTGCCAATAAGAATGCAAGAGTCGAGATTAAGTTCAAACCTCCAACCAATCACAAACCAGAAACAAATCCCATGTGGGTCCCACAAAAACATGTCAATCTTAAAACCCTAACAAACAAAACTCTTTGTGGGTCATTTAGCTTCAGCCCTTCACAACTTTCTTGATCAAAGTTTCAACCTTTCATGCATATAAAATCTCACTGTTTGAATCAAATGTACACTGTTCTTTAGAGCCAAATAACTGACTAGAAAAAAAAAACAAGAATAAAAAGAAATAACTATGAACACCAATGAAAGAAAAGTGGCAAATGCCATTGGAGGCAAAACTGCAAGGGCATGTGAGAGCTGTTTGAAAAAGAGGGCTAGATGGTTTTGCACCGCAGACGATGCTTTCTTGTGCCAGTCATGCGATGCCACGGTGCATTCGGCTAACCTATTGGCGAGCCGCCACGAGAGGGTAAGACTCAAAACTTCGTCTAATAATTCTTCAACATCACCAACTTGGCTTCAAGGGTTCACCCGAAAGGCTAGAACACCTCGACAGAACAAGGCGGTGAAATCCGAATATCTCGTGGTGGTACCGGAGACAACAGACGGTCATGAAGATCCCATTTTAGAGGAGAATGATCAGGATGAGGAGGAGGATGAGCAGTTTCTTTGTAGGGTTCCAGTTTTTGACCCTTTTGATGATACTGATTTTTGTATTGATGAGATAGGAGGTGAAAAACAAGAAGAACAAGAAGCTGATCATGATAGAATTGGGAGTTTTTTGTTGGGGGACGATGAAACTTGCCATGATCTGAATCTTGAAGAGTTGATGAGTTGTGGTGATCTGGAGCTTGCTGAGTTTGCGGCAGATGTGGAGAGCTTATTAGGGACAACGCGGATGAAAGAGGATCGTGGCATCGATGAGGATCGGGGGATCGATGATGTAAGGATACGTATGGCGGATTTTGAAAATGCTCAAGGCAATGGAGCTGATGAATTATCAAGTGGGAATGTAGTGAAAACTGAAGAATTAGATAAAGATGATAATGAGATGATGAGTGATGAAGTGCAAGCTGTGATAGAATGCCACTTTGATCCTGCACTTGACATGGAATTCAATTTCGACTTCGAGTGCACTTACTCGACGAGTAATGGAGAAGAAGAGGAAGACAAGAAACAAACAATGGTCAATATTGAAGACACTAGTTATGGAAATAATATTGATCACAGTGGGTCAAACGAATCACAAATTGAGAAAAGAATGCTGTTGAGGCTCAACCATGAAGCAGTTATATCTGCTTGGGCAACTCAAGGATCTCCATGGACTAATGGTGTTCGACCGGATCAATTTAACCTCGACGAATTCATGGTAAATCCCACAATTTATTTTTGTATATTTTCAAGCTAGCACACCCCCTCACGTACAGACTTGAATTTTTTTTTTGTTACGCTCGACATGTGATATTTTTTGATAAATAGGTGACTATT
This sequence comes from Misopates orontium, assembly GCA_946800315.1. NCBI lineage: Eukaryota > Viridiplantae > Streptophyta > Magnoliopsida > Lamiales > Plantaginaceae > Misopates > Misopates orontium. The sequence continues at coordinate 9,636,164 of OX326953.1, read as the reverse complement.
GATTTGAACCCACTCTTGTGCCATATTGAATTGTCCTCTTACCTAACGACTCAAATTTGTAGAGAGAAAAGGCATTTATAACATTTTTCAACAACCTTTTGTTCTTTTTAATATACCTCAATGATTTGATCTTTAACTAACAATATGAACCGAACTTCAGGTTGCATGCTCTCACGATATTTACGGATTAGGCGGGGGTCGATCGGGTGCAAATGATGCAGGAAGAAAAGAGAGAGTTTCAAGGTACAGAGAGAAAAGAAGAACAAGGTTGTTCTCAAAGAAGATCCGATACGAAGTTAGGAAACTAAATGCAGAAAAGAGACCGCGCATGAAAGGTAGATTTGTGAAGAGGACTAGCATTTCAGAGTCTTCTTTACCTTATTTGATATGAATAAGTGATGGTGCATGTAGATTCAAGAATAACAATTAACTGCAAATGTATGTGCTTGCTTGAGCACATTGTGAGGTTGTTGATATATGTCCTATTATGACGTTGTGTAACAATATGATGAAGGTGAAGTTCTTGTAACTTTCTGTAACAATAATTATTAATGGAGGTGGGATTTTGTGCTTAAGCACTTAAGTATGGAGATGATTACATGTACATTATGAAATTTGGTTTAATTGCAAAACAAAAATTATTTAAACAATTTTCTTTTTTGCAACATTAACTAAGATTAGCGAGTTTTAAGGTTCAACTTCGCTAGTGTTCCCAACGCGGTGAAACAATCACCGTAAAACACCATTATAATGAATAATTAGGAGAACACAAGAGGAATTCAGAAAATTAGAGAAGATTGAGGGAGAAGAAAGCAGAAGAGATGCATTTTTCTGATAAGTGGATTGCGGTAGAATTCGAACCCAAGACCTTCTCTTTTCTTGAGCTTTGATATCATATTTAATGTTGTTCTCTCTAAAAGCTCAAGTTTGTAGAGTATTGACATTTATATCATATATAATCTCCAACATAAACGTACAACTCCACTTATATATATATACTAGTGAAATGTAAAATAATGCAAAACAGAAAAGACGGGTTGTCACAAGCAGAAAACAACTTCTAAAGATTTTAAAACTAATAATAAGAGTATAAGACCCAGGTTCTAACATAGAGTATGGTGCAACATATATTAGAACTTGCATAAGTTCAAATTATACTAGAGGGTTTGCATAAAAAAAACAGCAAGTCTTTTGGCGAGCAAAGAAACGACTCAGCTGATTCCGAGCACACAGACGATCGTTTGGTTTTCAAATCAACACATAGTTTATGAAGAATTTAGAAATATAGTAGTCACGAGGGTTTTTTTCAACTTTGGTCCCTTAATGAGTACTGATTTCATCATTAGTCCCCTATTGAATATTTTGCAACTTTAGTCCCCTAATAGAAAAAAGCGTTTCTTTAAACCAACAAAAGAGGGTGCAATTTCAGAATCACGACTTATTTTCCGCATGAAAATAACCCTCATGAGACTACGTGCACGACACATGAATTTTTTGGGCCAAAAGGGACGATTTCGGTGAAAAAAAGGGATCAAGTATGAATTGTGAGACACATTAGAGGACCAAAGTTGCAAAAAAATTCAATAGGGGACCAAAGATGAAATCAGTACTCATTAAGGGACCAAAGTTGAAAAAAACCCGTAGTCACGACTTAATAAAGTTGTTTAAACATTGTAAAAATATATAAATAGTTCATAAGTCCTTTTGAATACATATGTATCAGACATCTGCATCGTATGCAAACTTAGAGGTGTCATGTAGTCAGACCTTTACAATAGGAATATTCGTGCAATTAATACAAAATGTAATACACGATCAGTATATTGGCTACCCATATGTTTAGAAACACTTTAGACACAATGTGTGTGGATCCCACACACATGTGAAGGAAAGTGTGCTTCTAAACACATAGGTAACTAACATATGGGTAGCCAAGATATTCTCCGGTATGAGATTGAAAATTAGAGCCCATAATTTAAGATTGGAAATTAGTGCCTATAATGCATCACGTCTGCATTATGTCATGTATATAATGATTGCACAAATTAATTTTCCTAAAGCACAGTATCTTTTCAAAATTTATTATCAATTGTGTTGCAAGTTCTCATTCCTCAAAAGCTTCCACATTTCTTAATTTACACTATTATCATATTTTGTTCAGTTAATCTCTTCCTATATGCCAAAGCACACTACCCCGTTTGTTAAAAGAAGGTAGCGATTTACTTTTGAGTACCCTTGTACAGAACGAAACATCTCATTTTATACGTAATTGCATAGAGCATTGACGACTATTTGAGCTGGTCAAAGTGATTCTTTGTTGGTAAGACAAGTTTATTTTACATTTTAAAAGAAAAAAATAAACAGCTAATAACGGCATAACCTCATAATAACGTAGGAATAAACTTCCTACCGTTTGAATAATTATGAAAATACAACCTAAAAGTTTATAATTAATATCGATATACCCCATTTCTCTAATTTTTTAAACACAAAGAGGTGACTTTGTAATTTTTAGATTTTAGAAAATTACTTTCAGATGAGAACAAAGTATAATATATTAAGTGAATGGCAAAATGAAGATGTACCTTTGTCCCTGCTCGGCTGGTGGGACTTGTGATACTAATACCCTCTTCATAAAAATGGCATCTCATACTCTTAGTCTCTTTACATATTAGCACAAATCTCGTGTGCTGGTCCACTCTCATAATCATCGATGAATTTAGAACCAGTACATATAACATGTGGTGGGAAAATGCATACAGTGGTGAGTTACTAGAGAAATTAGCAAAATTATATTTTAACTTGACCTGAGGCTACAGCTATCATCTTTTTATGGCACCTTTTTTGGGCTCGGATAATTGAATTTATGCAACACAAGTATGCAAGTAAAAATCCTGATAAAAATTAAATAAGAATAACATCACGTTATGAAAATCGAGATGACAAGAACTATTCTTAGCACAGAATCAATGGACTTATTCTTCAAATTTATGCAAGCCCGTGATTCGTAAAAGAAAAAAGAAAGAGGAGAAAAAAACAAGATTACCAACAGTTGCTATACCATTTAATTCATTCCATTACCTGCAGAAAGTTTTGGATTGCAAACCTAGTGAAAGCACTAGTCTGCAAGAGAAAAACTCAGTTTGAATACAAAGTCCAACTACCAAAGGTGTTGCTACCAGCATTAACCTCGTAAGCACCATGCTTCGTACGGACCTTGGGTTTGCAAACTCATTCGAATCGCTCCATCTGCAAAATCAATAAAGCATCTGATGAATCACGGCCCAAACATAATTTTACAACTTTAACTTAAATCATGAGCTTTTATTTTTTTGAAAAAGTTTCGAACACCACCTTATTAGCTCGACTATACATCTCCATACCAGATAATCAACAAACAATTACATTTTAGAGTTAAGGTAAAAAAGAAAAAAATATTAAGGGTTAAATACATGAAACCCCCCAACCTACCTATTCAAAAAATGTGCGAAGTACCACCTGAGACCAAATCTAACGGCCAAAAATGTAGGAACATGTTCTATTGGATGGTTGATCAGCTACTCAGGGGGCCATTCGCACACTTTTTGAAAAGTTAGGGGGGTATTGTTGTAACTGTCCATAGGTTGGGTGCAAACCGCAACACAAGCAATAGATTGGGGGGTTTGATGCATTTTACCCAAATATTAAATGAAGTTCTTCGAGTGATGTACATATACTAGGGAAATAAACCTCCACATAATATGGCAAACAGCTAAACAAAAACACAAAAGAAGCACACTGAGTGATGACGTTCTTTCATTTAATGTGACCTGACAATGTTTAGAAGATTGGGTTGTTTCAGAGAGAGAGAAAGCTTTGATACCACACCTGCCAACACTTTGCGGCACACAAAAGTATACTAGAAATGCAAATAAAGCAAGGCTACTCTTATTGAATCTGGCGATCTAGAACGAGAAGTCAAAAAGAAAGTACCTTCCAGAGGCCATCGTTAAGGTAATGCATGTTGTCGATACCAATCCCTTTATTGATTTTCCGTCTGCATATGACATTGGCAGATAATGAGTAAACAAAGAAGATCTTTCTAGCGAGTTTATTAGGAAGAAGCCTGTTTAGATTTCCTTTGCCCGCTAAACAACTTAAAACAAGCAACCAGCTATACCTCTTTGCCTACCCGACACCACTCCCTAACCGGTTTACCTTTTCTTCCCGTTGTCAACTAAACAATTTCAAAACAAGTAACCAGCTAAACTACCATGCCTACCAACACCGCTCGCTAACCGGTGCCTTCTCTTACACGTCTATCTCACTTTAAACTACCTGACATGAGCAATCAGATTGTTTAGATTAACCCGAATTTGGGACCGGGAAAGCAGAGTGAGCATATATTTTCCTGTTTTTTCATAAGGTCGTCAAAAGAAGATCCAAAAGTGATGACAGTCAATGATAGAAAGGAAATCTTACGGTTTAAAGTTTAGCCTGAGCTCACTATTATGGCTTTAGATCAATACTATCTCTGTGATGTCTTCAAAACTATAACGAGCTAGAAATAAGTAAAATGCATTCTACCTAATTTGGATGGTAAACTGAGCAGTACACTCGAAGAACGTGGTACCAAACTACATTATCAATAAGCAAATTAACTGTCTCAATTTGCATACATTGTTCAAGATGTAAATGTTCAGGCTCCTATTAAAAACCCCAAAATATCATTCGCCACAATGAATAGAAACTGGTGAAAAAGCAGGGTAAAGATTGCGATTAAGTAAAGTGAATCCAAAAGATTAGATTCAGTTTAGTTTTCTGAGGAAGATTTAAGACTAGATCCACAGAGAGTGTAAGTATTTAGTTGTTAATCAAAGAGTAGTTTCCTCCAAGTAAAGTCCAAACACTGCCCAAGCAATAAATTTTCTTTAATGCCATTAACCCTGAAGAATTTTCCCATACACAAAATGACATAAACAACTTCCTAAAAGTATGCATACTATAGTAGTCAAAGCTTATTTTCATCAAGGAAGTAAAGAGCAAGAATTGAAAGATTACTTACATATCTTTAGCTGAAATTTTCGTAAATCCAATAGCAAGGGCATGTTGCTTCCCTTCAGCCATTATGGCCTAATGATTGAATCAAACAATCAGATAGGGACAGCAGTATAAATGTAAAACAAATGTCTCTTAGTTTTAAGTAAAAGCAGTTAATAGCATAGAGTTAGGTGACCCATAAAACTTCCATACATGTAGCAGAAAATAAGTTTCAGTCTTAAGAATACATACTACAGGAGCTTCAGCACCAACTTCATCGTCCAAGGCACCCCCAGGAGAGGTAAGTCCTGGACACATTATATTGGCACCAGCAAGTACATATTTTATCGCGCCCCTGTCAACTTGGAACTTCTTCATTATGTTTGGATCTGCAAAATAATTCCAGAGCACAACCAAAATGAAGATGACCTTAATCAATAAACAAAACTAAATTAAAGCAAATGCATTGACTTCTGTAAAATAAAATGTAACGGAAGTGTAAGTTATAAGACAGTAAAAGTGGCAGGGCCCTCAATACTTCCACTGGGATTCTTTTTACTTGCACCTATCTTTTAATCTAAATGCAGAAAGATGAAAACAACCAAAAGAAGAGGTAAAAGAGAAAGTAAATTAAGGAAAAATGTGAGACTCTAATCATGGTTATCTGAGAAAGAGGGTTATTGGGGACAGAATCACTAGTATGAATTGGACATATGATGACAATCTTGATTAACTGCAAGCTGATTAACATAACATAGGAAATGGATAAGGGAAATGATCTAAATGTTATTATTAAAAAGATAAAGAAGAGGAGGCTCCCAACAAACGGAAGGGAATCATTGATGTTTAGGGCCATTTGCTTTAAACAATATCTTTAATTTGTCATTTATGGTTCTACATGAGTACAAGTGGATTAGAAGTCTTAAATTTTAGGGATAATTACAGCTACACCCCCTGAGGTTTGGTGTAATTACAGACACCACCCCTGAGGTTTGGGAAATTACAGAGACCACCCCTGAGGTTTGCTTGAACCTTACAACAAAGTCCCTCAAATGAATTTATGGATGGAGACTTCCAATTTTACCCTTTGTCAATTTTAATTAATATTATGCAAAGTTTGATTTGTTTTCTTTTTATAAAATAAATATCAATGTTTAAAGTGTATCAATACCTTTTTAATAAGAATTATATTGTTGAAAAAACTAAAAAGTAAAAGTAAATTTTTTGAAAGAAAGGCACATGTACTTAATTAATCCATTTATTAAATTTAATTGTAAATATTTTAAAAAATTCATAATATTATTTTTATTGTTTATAAATTATAGTTTATTCCAATAATAAAAAAAGTAAAAGAATACAATATGCTTAGAACTTCCTCATTCATCTCGACAAAAAATACACAAAAAATGAAACAACATAATTTTGATAATTTGCAAATTAAATAATATTTGGGTATCAAAATTTATTACACATAAAAGGAAAAAAAGAAAAAAAGGGAGAGCTCATCAAACCAAAGAGAAAAAAGAAAAATCAACAAGCTTTTGTAATTGACTTATTCTTTTAGATTTTCTAACCAAAACAATGAAGGGTATTATTGTCTTTTACATGACATAAGTTAGTTACAGGGGAGGTCTGTGTAATTTCCCAAACCTCAGGGGAGGTATCCGTAATTACACCAAACCTCAGGGGGTGTAGCTTTAATTATCCCTAAATTTTATGCGTCAATATGCCTATGATAGATAAGAGATCAAGTCGAAGGCACAACTCATGGTATTGAAGGATAGTTCCTAATCAACTGCACCGTAGTCCCGAGAAATATTTACTTCCTACTGCTGCTCTGCCATAAGTACATAATTCATTAAAAACAACGTTAATTAATGTCTCCTTGGTATATAGATGTTATAGTTAAACTTTTTTTATCAAGTTTGACATCAGGATGGTCCCATAGGCATCTATTCAATTACGGGTACTATTTTCTACTCAGGCCACCTATCCATAGCTTTTATCAAATTTTGATGCCCAAGGTTCCATATCCAGATCTTTACAAATTCTAATATTCACAAAACAGGTGCACTTTTGGCAAGCAAAGAAAGGAAATGTCTCGGGTTTATATAATCAAACATGCTTTTAGTTTTTACAGAAAATGTAGATTTTCAAACAAGTACTGTGACCATCATGTTATTTAAAAGTTCTGTAGTTATAGTTTATAATGAAGTACTAGGAGAATATTGCTTTAAACACTTCATAGGACCTTTTTTGATAAACTTGGTAAATGCCAATGGAAAAGCCTAGACAACTGAGCCTTGTTCCATTTTTTGAAAAGGAAAAGACGAAGAGAGAAAAAATCCTTCAGAGACAGCCCTCGAGTTACACTTCATTTTTCAGCTTAAAAATCATTCTTAGAACATTCCAAGGCATGGTTTGGTCATGCGAGACATAGATCTACAGCTGCTCGGAACAGTGTATTGAAACTCTTGATCTAGAGTAAACGCATAGAGCACGAGGACGACAAGAGAAAAAACTTACATGGAGATTATATGGAATGATATAATTATCAAAAACCTAAATGAAGACGCTCTACCCAAAAATGGAGAAATAGAATACACGTGTTGGCTTGATTCCGTTTTTATCTAATTAATTAGGAGTTGGAACTATAGGCTTGGGTTTTTGTCGTTTTTGCTAGTAAAAGGATATTTTAAAAACTTTCAGTCATTTCCTAAATCACATAATACTAGCTAGCTTAAGGTTCTGCGTTTTTCTTTTATTTTTTAATTCTACACTGGTTAAAGTATTTTGGCACCAATGAATCTGTAAGATCAGGAGAGGCATAAGAAATGAAGTAGAAAATCTTCAGATAATTCAAAAAAGTTAAAGAATTCTGTTTTTACAAGGTTTCAGACTGTTTTAGCCTCATGAATTCAATTTGATTTTCTAATTTCCAGCTGTAAATCTCAGATATTTCTTCTCTCATTTGTTGATCTGAACTATTCTAGTACATTTCATCCTTAACTAATAGAGCCATCAATACATAATCACTTGGTTTCTTTAAGCATAGCCCAGCCAATAACAGTTGTAGATTACTTACCTACAATCCCCAGAAATGTCCCGTGCTACTCAAGAACTACCATCAGAAGCTTCTAGTTTTGGCCTGGAAGCTAAAAATACTTTTTAATCCAATTTCTATTCTTAAAAAAGGTCAGACGTCCAGATTTTGTATGCCACCTATTTTGAAGCTTACACATAGCAAGTATAAATGGAGCATAACTAGCAATATATAGTTACAATGAAATTCTTACACTGATGAAGAAGTCTTAGTGTAGGCATGTAAGGGCCGTCACGGACGTTGAAAAAAAGAGGCACATTGTTCACCACAACCAAATTCAGGTGATTTGGACTACAAAGAGTCAAAGCAGGATTGTATCTCGTAAGAAAAATAATTAAAGACATTGAAGTACAACTATGAAAAAACCAGCAATGCTGGTTATTGTTTTTGAAATTAGAAAGAACCATTTTGCAACAATGAGTGGCGACTTTTTTGGCAGCAAATCATCCAACAGAGGTTCAAGTCCTGGATACTGCAACATAAGGCAATGGATTTTAGGTGGAGCAGATCTGTAGTTATAAAATAGTCCGTACCGTTCAACATGATAAAAGTACATAAGCAGCAGCATTTAAAGACCTCATCTGCAATACTTTGTCGAATTTTCCTCTGAACAGAAGCCTTAACTTGATTTTGGCCAGAAACTTCTTCAGTTGAGAATCTAAAATAACAAACACGATGGTTTAGTAGAATATTTAGAGACAAAATCATGTAAAATATAAACCACCCTGTGAACTGAGAAATTACTTGTTAGCTGGTCTCCTATTTTTGAAATTTAAGAGAGTGGACTGTGTAGAGCAAGAAAGATTCCACAAACATCTGTTTTTCCCCAAGCCACCATCTCTGGTGGTTCAACCAATTGGTGGTTCATTTTTAAAAAATTGCAAAATGATGCATATAGAAAATGACTTTTTCTCTGAATAGAGGTCGTGGAATCAGTTTATCAAGGCAAAAGGGGAGAGTTTCGAGAAAAGACAGTAAAATCTATACATAAAGTTAAACTTAAGAAAATATATTCCATTGGAATAGTCTTGTTACATCTGTTGTTATTCCAAAAAAGAATATCAAAACACTTTTTATGCAGTAGACACCCAAACTGCTATGTTAGCTTCTAAATCTCAGTTTAAGTCCAGTGGAGAGATAATATGAGCAAGAACAAGATACTATGACATGGACGGAGAATATTCAATTAACCTCCTATATGTAAACTCATTGTCGGTTCACTGCATCAAACTGTCAAAACAATACATTGACAAGCTAAAAGCAATTACATTGAAATGATAAACTGCAGTAAAAGAAAGAAACATGCAACAACTTCAGAAGAAAGAGATTATCTAAGTATCCAAGGACGAAATCCCAATCCAAGTTCATTTGCGAGCTCTGACAGTGTCGATGGAGATCCCAAGATTCGCAGGACAGGCTTTCTCAGGTTCCTCAAGCTCACTTGTACATGTCTACTAAATTCTCAGGTACAAGGAGGTGAAACAAACTACGCTACCTAGGTTCAACTATAAATGTGCCACGGTATATACAAAGACGCATCACCCCATGTTTCACCTTTATTAAGAAACGCTATACATGTATACAAAAACAATTACGTTTCTGTCATTCTATTCAATTAACTCCTCTCATTTTGCAATCAACATCTTATGGAGTATACTTAAACGAATACTTTGTCCATTAACCAAACAGCTTGTCCAGACAAAGGCGCGATGCCTGAACAACCACATTAACCGTAAAGCCCGTAGGAAGGCACGAATCTTAGCAAGATAAACACGAAAACAACAACTTACTAACATCCACCATCCACCACAGCATAAAGTAACATATAATCAATCATCACAATTTACACGACTCTTGCCAATTACAGCAATTACATTCATTATATATACATTCAAGTTCAAACATCAATTAGGGCTAATTACATCATATACCCATTCAATCTTCCACGAAGCATCCGAATATTTTTTAAGAACAAAGTGCAAATTGAAGAACAGGCAAAACACATCATGATTCACAGAGTAAATTTACAAGAAAATTTCAATTGAATGAATAAAAAGGAACTCACTTTTTGAACATTGTTGAGATGAGAGATAGAGAGAGACTAGGGTTTTAGATTATCGTAAATCGCCAATCTAAAGAATTGAATTGATTTATTTAGGTCTGTGTATGTAAGTGTTGGTTTGATTTGATGCGTTGTTACAAAGCCAAACACTGGATTCTTTTTATGTCTGCTTTGATTTTACACTACATAATAGTGTTGCTGTTTTATGCAGTAAATTGCAAAAATTATATCCATTTTATTTTTGATTAATAATAGTTTTGACGATCAACTTTTAATTAATACCAAAACATTGTCAAATTAAACGTATTATGCATCATTAAATTAAAATGTTAATTTTCATGTCTAGATTTAGCTTCGTGAATAACTAAATGACACAACTTCATTATTTTGATAATAATTAAATAAATCAGCAAAAGAATCTCAAAAGAAATATAGTATCTCTTTAGAAGGCGTTTACTAATTATCTAAAAAAAAATAAAAATTCTATCAGTTTTAATTTTAATAATATAAAAAAAGTTAAAGGACATTTTTAACTTAAATATAATATATAAAAAGGGGAATAATTATTTGTGCCTTTTTAATTGTTAATTTTGGTGAAATGTATAATTGTTAATTAATCAATTTCATAAGTTAAATTAAGCGGTGGTTAGTTGCTTCTTGTAGGTCATATAATGAAGGTCCTTGAAATCTTTCATTGGGAAAGTTGTGCAAGTACACTAAACCTCAAGGGTGTAGGCTCCAATTATCTTCAATTAGACGTTGCACACAGTCGAGCTCGGGGCCGGAGGGGAATATCTTGGCTACCCATAAAGTTAGAGCCACTTCCCCTCACATGTGTGTGGACCCCACTCATCTGGGACCCACTTACAATATGTCTAAAGTAGCTCTAACCTTATGGGTAGCCAAGATGTTCACGGGAGCACATGCGTCCGTACATCGCTTGGATCTTAGACCGACTCCAATCGAATAGCCAAAAGAATCTATTTTTAAAATATAGATACTTTAAATCCTCACAAGCCATAGGTACCACACGTATTACTATTTCAATTACATGCAGGAGAGATATGTACTAACTACTAACTAGTCATGAACTTTATATTACGAAAGAAAGTCTTGCATTTTCAAATATATATATATATATATATATATATATATATATATATATACATACATATATATGTATTTGCACCTTAATATTTCTTAATATTGCTAATGTTGTATTTACATATGCACTCCAACTGAAATTAGTCTAGAGTATGGACTAAATATAAATGTGTAAATTAAAAGTTTAAGTGAAACATTTAATCTGGCCGTCATTCAATTATGAATTTTTTTGTGATAAAGGATTCATTATGAATTGATCTCTGCTTTTATGGTCACTACTTCAAAGATTAAGTTGCTATATATTCCAGTAGATAGTACTGTTGGCTGTCTCTTGTGAACAACTTTGAGTACAAAAAGTTTAATCTTAAATATGGCGAAACTTAGTCCTAATTAAAAATAAGTTATTGTTCATGCATGTGCGCTCCAAAATTACAAAAATTGCTGATTTTGTCTTGCATAACTTAGTTTTTCTTGGTTTTTGTATGAAACAAAGTAGAAACTTAATCTTTTATATATATATACTTAAAATGACTTTTGACGAGGGAGACGTAAAAACTATCACAAATTCATGACAATGATGTTACAAACACCATCTAAAGTATGTCTCGAAAATTTAAAACACTTCTGTTCCGATTGGAGAAAAAAAGAACAACAAAGATGAGAAAATTGTCACGTTTTTCTCTATGAAATGACGTAGCTCAATTTGTCGTCATCTGGTAGTTGAGAAACATTAAAAATTAAAAAAATCAATGAGGTAACTAAAATCCAAATTGTGGATTAGAGAGAGCCTAAAGTCCTGAAAAGCACAACAGGTTCCAAAAAATCCAACAACTTTTTCTCCATCACAGTTAATTCATGGTTATCTATAGGTGTGCTTTTTACCGATGGATGATGTATATAAAGGGCATATGTGCAAGGCTTTAATATTCAGTCTTCACAGTAGAAGCCTTCATGTGATCTCTTGCATTTTTCTAAATGGAGTTTTTTTGCTTATGCCTATTTATCTATCTTTCACATGCATGATAATTATTTTTTGCCATTTACATAAAACACGAGGTTTTTTGCCTCTCTTTTTCACGAGAGGTTTTTTTGCCTCTTTCTTCAATACAAAAGGTTTCTTTGCCTCTTCTAGTTTAACGTGGGGTTTTTCGCCCTTTTCCCGTAACATAGGGGTGTTTTGCAAAACCCCTTACAAATTACATTTTATGGTTGCATAAAGAATTTTTCGCTAAATTATGTGTTTGTGTGATCTAAAGAGCTCCTTTTAGTCCAAAAGAAAGGGTTGAGGAGCGGATAGAGCTGCCATCTCATGCATTGGGTTACACTTAACATTTTGAATCTTATGGTTGATGCATGAGAATGCGACGAGAGAAGAAAGATTACACAAATAAACCCGATTAAGGGTTAAAAAAGAAATCAATCAAAGATGATAATAAGTGTTAAGTTGTAACCAGTGCATGAGGTGGGAGCAACTCACTCCGCGTGCTTCACCCATTATTTGGACTGAAGGGAGCTCATAGTAACAATATACATACTATACATATCTCCAAATTACAATGTTAATTAGTTGTCGATTTATTCTCTCATTGCATCTTATTCTTGTTTAAATATGAACTTTTTTCTGTTAGATTATCTTCTCATCTTGCGGATTCTAATGATTATTTTTGTTAATGTTTTATTTTGGTCATCAACAAAAAAAATGCAGGGAAAAGGAATTGCAGGTTACAACTTACATCAGAAGCTGAAGTTGTTTGTACGTATGATTTAGAGCATGAGATAAATCTGCGAGAGAGATTGAACGGAGTTTCAAATGTGATTCTGAATGTTCTTTCATTCAACATAAATAAAATTTTGGTGGGATTGGCGGTTGACGACTATTATGTACTTTTGTCCTATCATATGAAATAAAATTTTGTCTGATTGACCATGATAATTGTGGGGATGTTCTTACCTGCCCTCAATGGTAGAAAACATCCCCCTCACATGTGTTCTTAATGACGTCATGCATAATTTTGAATCACAACTTTTGGACAGTAAAGCTTACTTTTTATCATGGATGGGCAGTTACTCAATCCTCTCATGCACTACCCTTCAAAATCAGCAAGTGTAATACAGTTAATGATCGAGTCATGGACATCATAAAAACATAAAATTTTATGCATAAACTGATATAAGACACGACCAACATCAAGCTCTATCTCTCTTATTTTAGTCTATCTCTCTTGAAGCGGATTAGCAAGATACAGATGGAGAAGACTGTCACTCTATCAACATCAAGCTCATTACCATGGTTTCCACCAAAACCTGGATGGTTTAAAGCAAGTAGCGCCACTGCATTTTCTTAAGAGTCTAGAAGGACAGCAGAAGTGCGGAGAAACCAAAAGGGAGAAATCATCTTTGCGTATGCTCATGGATGCTCGAGCTTCGATCCTATGATGGCCGAATTTTTTGCGATTCGACAATCATGCTTCTGGTTGAACGTTCACAAATTTGATAAAGCAGTTATTGAGAGTGATTGCACTCAAGTCATTCACTTTGTTATGGACTAGTCTCCAATCTTGGATTGAAATGTTCGCCTACTTGTTTTGGAAGTTCGAAGATTCTGGAATAAGGGTCCGAAATGGAGATTCAAGCATATTCACCTCGACACCAACAACGTGGCATTGTTGGGTCCGATTGCATTGGATTCGCTTCCTCTATATGTTTTTTTTTTTTGTATTGGGGGAACCCTTAGTATAAACATATTGACTGATTTTATTAGTGAAACACTAACATTTACTGGGTGAATTACAATTAATTAAACGATGTTTGATAGACTTACAGCATCAACTTATGATTTATTAAAACTATAAAATCACACATATAAATCAATACACATTAAGTAATTAATATTACTAGCAAAAGGACGTTGCTGTAAAGAAAAAAAATGAACAAAATTTTACTCCTCTCATATGCTCTTAATAATCTTAACATATTCATTTATCTTTTCAAATTTTAAAGTTGAAATCCCAACCAAAATCAGTATCAGCCCAAGGTCGTTAGAAAAAGATTGTTTTACATAATATTTGAAACGTAAAAACTATAATGTCGCTGCAACTCAATCAAAATCCAGAAATGTTGCAACTAATCTAGCTTCCTACCAAGACCATGCAATCCTTGATAGTAAATTGTTGAGTAAAAATCTGCGGTTGACATTTAAGGGTCGCAAATGTACAAAAGCAACACCATTCTAACTGAGAAGAGTTTCACATCATTTATGACGATGTCACTCCAAAACAAGCCTACTAGGGACCATCCGAAGCAAAAAAAAAAAAAAAGCAATAAGAATACCGGTATTGACCACGCAGCTGGATTTAAACTAATATATGGCATCCAAGTCCAAACGGTTAATAAACTCAAGTATATTAACTAAATTGGGCAGTTTTAAAGCAAACACCCACTCGATATTTCTTAAGCTAACACACCAATTTTCGTGTTCACAAACACCACTATCAATTTCTGAAAAGCCCCACCCCCACCCCAATATTAGAGACAGAGATTCATATGTCTGTTTCCCATGCATCAAAGGTGAACATAACACAATTACCATTGTTTTGAAGTCTGAAGTACAACAACGCTGATGGATAAATCAAGTCTGAAGCACAATATACCGCAGACAGAAACTTATTACATTCTATTGCCAAGCACAAATGTACTGAAAATATTCAAGTAAATGCAGCCAGACCGCCAAAGGACTCAATTGTCCGGATGAAACTAAAGGCATACATGATTTGTAACAGTCTAATGGAGCAAAAAGGCCCATAATGCAATAAACCAGAACAGCAAACTTGGTCGCCTGCAAAGAAGGACGAGGGATTTGGTTAATTATTATCAAGAACTTTATTTCATAGATACCCACTGCAAGAAAATTCAAATCCTGAATTCCAGTATCAAGCTGTGCAGAACCTTAGATAATTAAATAAGATGACAGCACTGTATCACATACAGGAGAAATAATGCAACTTCAACTTTATGGATGCAATACCGAGTTGGTGAAACTGGTAGAAACAGAAAAAGATAACTGAAAAAAATAATACATTAATCGACAAAAAATACATAAATCGACAAAAAACCTACTCGAGTAGACCTAGTCCATCTGAACATTCTCATTGGAGTTCAGAGGCATACGGTTTAAGGTGAAAACTTTATATCTTTTTTGTGATTAGAGGGAGTAGTAAATCACTAGGGCATGGCTGACAACCCACCCAATAGAGACTGCAGTTATTGTTAATAAGCAGGAAAGGAAACGGAAAATTCAACGGATCCTTTTCATAATCGTAAGAGCTAATGATGCAGTTCAAATTGATGAATTGACTTATGTAAGTCTGTGGTTGAAGATTGTGCAAACGAGAAGGCTTATGAACTTGACTGTTATATAGTATTTAGCCAGACTTATATGCTAGATGAAATTAAACGGGCATATGATTTCTCATATTCTAGTTAGAAGCTTAAATGATCTTTATTCAAGCAAACACTACACAGGCCTCAGATATATCTCCATATTTTCTGACTAAAGGCAATTAAGGTGGTATTTAACATCAGCTAAACAGATTCAAGACTGAGCCAACTTCTTAAATAATCATAGTACTGTGAGCTATTGGAGTCGGGGAACAACCCAACTTTAGCACTAAAGATGTTTCTACTAACCGTTACCCTCACAGCATCTACACTCGAGCAGCCAACTTACAATAAATGATAAATTCAATTTTTATAGACCTAACACGTTCATATATAAGAAACACGGATCATTGCTTATCAGTTAGTGCTAAGCTTGGTAATATAAGTTTAAGGTGCCAAATCCAGCTTGGTCGCACAAGTTTAAGATCCAAATCTAGTTCTTATATAGAAAATATAACAATACCAACACCAGTTGATATTGAAAGAGCATCTCTGGAGTTTTGGCTGTTACTCGTCGAACTAATTAGATATAACTGAATTAGAGAACTTCCTTTGAGTCACTGCTTAAAATTTTATCTTGCAGGATCAGGTCTGCATGTGAAGGGGGACTGTGCCTATGAGTTTCAAAATCAACAATAATTTTTATTGCCTTGTTACTCCACAACTATAGTAACAGTCCAAGGTAGGGAGAAATTTAGTTGCATAAGCCAGCGCACAAAAACAATATAAGCTCATTTGGAGATTTTATGACTACTATCAATACATGGCTGCACCACATGATACTTCATCTCTTCCCACGTTAAATTAAGTACTGCGCCAAAAACCTCGACGCAACCTCAACAGATTAACAAACAATTACACATACTATAATCTCATACATGTAAAATTATTAAATTATAAACAATCTCTCGCCCAAATAAAGCCAATCCGCTCCCAAACTACAAGCTACAATACACTATCCCAATCAGTGTCCTACAATCTCCTTCAAACGCACAAATCACACCACTCAATATCATGAAATTTACCTCAATTCCTCTATCACAGTCCACGCAACCAAACAACCAAATCATAAACCATCCTATTAACACACAATCCAAAGTCAACAAGGAACACAAAATACCTCAAAGATTATTCAAACTCCACAACTCAATCACTCAGCAGCCGCCTCCACCTTCGGACCTACACAAACAAAACAAAAAAACTCAAACAATCAATTCACCAAACACTTGGAAGACGATCAACTCATCAAACACTCATCAACACAAAAACCCGTACCGTGTAGCGAGTGTGGGCGATGATCTTTGCCCCACCCTACGCCGCGAGTTGACTCGAGATACTGACTGACGAGGTGTCGACATTTCTGAAGGTGATTGATTCCTTCGACACGATAACACCACCTCACCTTTTCGCGGAGGATTTTGGCCTTCTCGATGTCGATCCACTTCTCCCTGACGATGTGCTCGCGCATCTCGAGCATGGCGACCGGGTCCTTGTACGGGTGATCCGGATCGAAATCGTCCGGAGCTCCATCGTCGCTGAAGATCACGCCCTTTTTCCGACCCATTTTTGTTGAAAATTTTGGGGATTTTTTGATGGTGGTGAAAAGGAAAGAGATTTTGTGGTGTGTTGGTTAGTGTGTGTATTTGAGTAGTGAATAGTGAAGAGTGGAGGGTGTGTGGGGGAAGAAGCCCATTTAGGATTTTGGCCTTGTGGGAGTTGGGAATAGGGGTTTAAATGTGGTCCATTAATGGCCCAATGTGAGCCCAAGCAATTTTATGGAACTTTTGGTATTATTGAGGATTTGAGATAAATGTTTACTTGTTAAAGGGATATATGAAATGATCATTTCATGTGTTAATGATTTAAGTGAGAATGAGGTTTTGAGTTTATTGATATTTGTTAAATGTTGGTAGGAGATGATAGAAAGTATATAAATCAGTTATCTTTTGGAAAATCGTAACATGCGTTCACCAACAAGAGTTTGCGCCTGCTTCGTTTTTCAATGGGATAAATGTGCAACTACTTTCTCCTTCATGCAACCAACACCAATCAATCACACAAAGGTGTGCGCCCCATCATGCATGGTGAAGGTGGAAGGAAATGCACGAGTTAGGAAATTTGTTTAGTAACTTTTGTATAGTATAAAATAGGTCGGATTAGTATTTTTTAATCCATAAAATTTGCGGTAGATCGATTAATAAAAGTTTTGATGTTTTTACCGTATTTAGACATATCACAATTCACTATCACCACGAATGTGGAATTGTCATGCGTCATCCAAACAGACCAGTGACAAAAAAAATGTATGAATCAATGGGTGGAGTTCAACTGTACTTGATCGATCGTGTGTGCATCGATGGGTCGATGTCAATTACCTCCATAAGTTGTTGTGGATTTCTTAGGGACAACAATATATCGATTGATTCGAATTTGTATCGATTGGTCAATACTTGATGTCAATCTTTGAAGCGACTATCATTATGAGTTGATATTCTCGAATTGGCTCATCTAGAAATGGACATCCTACCGCATGAGTACGAAATGGGTCAAACATTGTTATTAACGAAAGCCTATAAGTGCCTACAATGAGAAAATGTATGTCATTTATTGTGATAGATCTTACCTACTCAAATGACATATCTCTCTCAAGTACTAATTTTAACATCGGAAGGTCTTCATTGAATTCCTCCCGGCGAGCCTAGCAGTTACTTTGAGTGCACACCGTTCTTGGATAAGCTATATCTAGTCCGCAAAGTATCTACATGCACAAAGATTTAGTCCGAGGTCGAGTATCAAGGTCATATACGAAGAGGCCCCACATCATAATTTAATATTTAATATTTATTTTTTGGATATTTTGTTCCAAATCTATAGCGGGGCATTATTGTCAATTTTACCTGGTCTATATACTACTATTAACATATGTTAGTTTTAGATGATGTTTTTGTAATGTATTAGATGTTGAGGAGTCCTTCAAATAATAATACCTAAAACTTGAAACTTATTTTCTTCTTTTCTTTTACAACAACGTCAACACGTACCACTATGGCACTACATATGCTAACTATTATAAAAAAGTATTAGATTTTGTAACAACAAATGTAAAAATGATAGACAATTTATACTAAAACACGTTTCAACCAGGTAACAACAAAAAGTCCTTCGACTTCCAAGTATATTAATAAGCTGCCTAAGTTCCCGGAGCTTATTATCGACCTCCCATAGAACCCGAACGCCACACGGAAGACCAACCAAAATATATTTACGTACATACTATTATTAATTGCTACACAAAAATACACACCAACACATATATACTTCTTCTTCATAATTAATTCTACAGATACATATATCCTCCACCAAGAGTCAAATACTATATATACTAATAATACTAACATATAATACGTTGCATGATGAACGAACGTGCTTAATTTATGCCTCTCCATTTCCTTGCAACTTTCAGGTGTGTTTTTTGTTTGACCCTGTCAGATTAATAACAATAATAATAATTGCTAAAACAATTTCTTCTTAACGAAGTCATGACGACGTTTTCTTGTTCTTGTTCTATTTTCATTTTCTTGGTCATTCTTGATTTTGGAAATATTTGTGTGCATGGGGTTAGTTAGGGTGAATTTTGTGTGACCTCAAATATTTTGATTGGTCTAAAAAAATATTGTACTCTCTTTTGGGATGGTTGTGGCAATTTTAAACTTCTGGGGTCAGAGGACAAACTTTGTTGCATTAGGTATTTGTAGACTTTTAATCTCCTTTATACCAAGTAATGATGTTTGTTGAGTTTCAGAAAATTGAAAGTTTTCGCCTTTTTTCGTTTCCGAGGGCCATGATTAATGTGTTTGCAGGTACTAAATATGAACAATTGAAGAAAGTTTAGGCATGGGGATTTTGGATTTGCTTTGATGATTGACTCTCAGGTTTGTTGGATTCAATGTTTGTTAATTGTGATGAATCTGTAGTGATCTGAATTGGAGAAAAGGTTGATTTTCTGGAATTCCTTTCGGAAAACATGGGATTAGACGCGTAAGATTGAATGCATTTTCTACCGAGTAATGTGTTATAGTGTATTTGATGGGATTATCATAGTCGAGAATGAATACTACTACATGTTATGTAGAGTTGCATTTATCTGTGTTTTCTTCCTTGACAGATACGTGGAAGTTAAGTTGCACATGTTAATTCTGCACGAGAATGTAACTTGTAATCACTCTAGGTCATGGGAAGTTCGACTGGGCCAAGAAGTTAATCTTTATAGTTTGATTAGAGTATTAGCATTCTGTTATTGCCGAATGAGAAAATAACATTTTGTTATCGACAAATGTGCAATAAAATCAAACTTTGCTGCTTCTGTTGTGATATCGACACGAAATCGTAGCTATCCAGTGATAATATTGGAACTTTTGAGCTATATGTTATCCAGTGGCTCAAATCAAACTAAATGCTAGTTTTTGTTGCTAAAGTTGGTTATTTTTTTGGGTAGTTTGGTTTTCACATTTACCATAGTAGGAAGCTGAATCCCAAAATATAATTGCAGTGTGTAGTATCGCAATTTCCACCATGGATCGACAAGTAAAAGGCTATGGTAGATTTAACAACTCGGGTGTTCCCAGTAATGGTGATGTTTTTGAACCCATGTCAAGTAACACTGGTGAGAGTAATGGTGCTAAACATTTTTGTTTCTGCATTTGATGCCTAAAAGCTGACTAATTTTACCCGTACCTGCACTTCTCCTTGATCTTTTTTGCATCTACAGCCAAGCAACGGGCAACTTTGGTAGAATGGTTAAACTTTACTCTTCCGGATATAAATTTGCCTATAAACGCTTCAGATGAAGAATTACGAAAGTTCTTGGTCGATGGCACTATTTTATGTCGATTGCTGAACAAACTAAAACCTGGTTCTGTGACTGAGGTAGCTGGTACTTAAATGGCTTATATTTGGATGTTGAACAGATTTTCTTGACACGGTTCTTCCTTTTTCTGAATTTATTCTCTTTTTTTTTTGGGTTAGTATTATGGTTCCGATGCTTCTCCACAAACAAGATCAGAAAACATTCAAAGATTTTTGTCAGCAATGGACACAATGGGCCTGCCAAGGTTTCAGGAGGCTGACCTGGAAAAGGTGATTAGAAATACTGGAAATTTCAGAGGATCTGAAGTATTTAGTACATGTTCAAGAATGCAGTATTCCTCCCTTGTCAGAAATTGTGGAAATGTATTATATGTCATGTCGTGACACGATTTTGATACTCTTGCATTATGTAGGGATCGATGAGAATCGTCTTAGACTGCCTTTTAACACTTAGAACGCAGTTTATGCCAAATTTTGGGACATTCAATGGAGTTGATGCCAGTTCAAGATGGAAAATGTTGGGACAGCGCATTGTGAACAATAATGGTTCTCAGAGGGATGAACCTTTCAGACCGATCTCTTCCCCGTCTTTTGGAGACAATAGGAGGACGTTACAATCAGGATCAGCATATCAACATTCATTGCGTAGTCCCGGAATGGGAGGTGTTGTTCTGTTTGCTATCCCATTTCCTGCTTTTCTTGTCTCTATCTGTAGTTCTAAACGAAAATGTTACAAATATTTACTACAAAAAAGTACTTTAAAGTGTATCTAGAATTTCAATTAACAGAAAAAGAAACCAAATTCAAATCCAGATCATATGTGATCCATTGGTTTAAATGATTGGCAAAATCTTTTCTAACTAAATGTGAAATTTTACTTTTTTCCTTATCGTTTATTATGTCATTTGCCCCTCATGTAGCGCCTTCGGCTGCAATTAATCATCATGTAGGAAATATGTTTCACGAAGTTTTCCAGCTTAAACAAGGATCTTACACGGATCTTCCTGATGCGAAGATATCAGAAATGATGAAATCAAACAGCTTGGACGTCAGTCTCTTAACTCTTCTCCATGACAATGGAGTTTCTTCTTATGGATTCTTAGTGTTAATCTATTTGGAAAATTCAAATTCATGCTTCTGATTTGAAGTTCTATTTCATGCAGAATGCTCCAACACAGTCACTACTAAGTGTTGTGAATGGCATTTTAGATGAAAGCATTGAACGGAAGAATGGAGAAATACCTTATGTATGTTCAAAAGCCACATAATTTTGATTAGTCAAAACACTGATGCCCAGAGGTTTACATATTACGCATTTGAAAATCTTACTACTTTTTCTTGTTCGAAATCTTCAGCGTGTTGCTTGCCTATTGAGAAAAGTTGTGCAGGAGATTGAGCGACGAATATCTACACAGGCAGAACATTTGCGAACGGTAATATATTTATGGGGTTATGTCACTGCAAATGATTTTAGCCAATGGCTCATCTTCATCTCTCATTCTCTGCAGCAAAATAATCTTTTCAAGGCTCGTGAAGAGAAGTACCAGTCAAGAATTAGAGTTCTTGAGGCTCTTGCCACAGGAACCAGTGAAGAAACACAGGTACAGTGAAACTCGTTGTTTCTGCAAGTTATGCTCATGTACTAGAGTACGTGTATATTTTTACATGGTTCTCACTTACTTTTTTCCTGGATGACACTTCTTTGCTCCAGATTGTTATGAACCAGCTCCAGCAGATTAAGGTATAACAATTTTTTTCTTTCGTCGAGTCATTCCATTTACACAAAATTAGGTGTTTATAGTTAACCATCAATCTATAATAGGAGTCAAAAAATACTTGAGTGCCAACATCTTTTTTCCCATGGAAAAAGGTTAAGTAAGTGTACATGACCGCAATATAGACATGCAGATGAAATTATATGAGTGTCAGAGATATATTCGTGCATAGATGAGTACAACAGATGTTGATTCCATAATTATGGTTTCTGTATAGTTAAAGTATGCTTTATATCCTCTTTGTGCTTTTTTTCTTTTTTGATAATTGATCCTCTTTGTGGTTTAGAGAGACTATCTTCTCAGTATTTGAATACCTCAACATAATCTTTACGATCAAATATTACCTCTGTCTTCACTGAATAAAAGTGGTTCTGTTCATACTTATAAGACTGAATTTGTTATCACCAAATCATTTCTCTGGAATATTTGGTCGTGTTAACTTTAACTCTTCCAAACACAATGCTGCAGAATGAAAAGAGTAAACTAGAAGAGAAAAAGAAAGTCGAAAAGGTCGAGGTCAGACTGAAGAAAGAGAACGACGATCAAAATCAAGAGATAGCATCTTTGAAGGAAGAGTTGGAAATAGCAAGGAAAACACATGAAAAAGAGACCATGCAAATGAAAGCAGAAGCTAAGGAAGCCGAACAAGAGATTGAGAAAAAGCTGAAGGAAGTTGTAAGCCAGTTAACGGAATCCAAAGGAGCTGAACAAGAGATCGAGAAAAAGTTGAAGGAAGTTATAAGCCAGTTAACAGAGTCGAAAAATAGAGTAAAGGAACTTGAAAGTTTTTCGGAATCAAAATCTGAACGATGGAGCAAGAAAGAGCACATTTATCACATCTTCACAGAATTTCAGCTCGGTGCGCTTAGGGTATGCTATGCTATGGTCTAAATTTGTATGAACATGTCTTTAAGAGTCAGAAAACTTTGCTTGTATTATTGGTAAAATAATTATTCTATTTCTTCAGGAACTAAAATTTGCGTCCCAGTCAATTCGACAAGAGGTTGTGAGAACACAGAAAAACTATTCAGAGGAATTCGGTGAATTAGGTTGAACCTACTTTCCGCTATCATTTAAGTTTGCTATAGAAAGTTAAAAAGAACATGACATTTACTCTCGCTCCAGGGTCAAGAATCAGGGCACTGGATGATGCAGCGAAAAACTATTATTCGCTCCTGGCTGAGAATCGAAAGATGCATAATGAGCTGCAAGAGCTAAAAGGTTCAGCATTGTTGTTAAGATTACTCCTTGTTGAATAATATAATGGGCAGAAATTCCTAAAGTACCTCGCTCTTTTGTTTAATAGGAAATATAAGGGTGTATTGCCGTGTAAGGCCTTTTCTTCCGGGCCAGAAGGGGAAGCAATCAATTATTGAATACGTTGGTGAAAATGGAGAGCTAGTTGTCGTAAATCCCTCGAAGCAAGGGAAAGAAGGTCGTAAGTCATTTAAGTTCAATAAAGTCTATGGCCAAGCAGCATCACAAGGTTTGATCTGAATTCTTGTACTACTAAACTTTCTGTTTATCAGTATTATATGCTCATTTTTGTTTATTGATGAGGGGTTTCAAATGTCTGCAGCTGAAGTATTTTCAGATACACAACCACTAATACAATCAGTTTTAGATGGATTTAATGTTTGTATATTTGCTTATGGTCAGACTGGTTCAGGAAAAACTTACACAATGGTATGAATTTAAGTTTTTGCTTAATTGCATAAGTTTACTTGTATTGTTACTCAAAGAAATGATATCTTTCTCAGACTGGCCCTGATAAAGCAACTGAAGAGGACTGGGGGGTCAATTACCGAGCTTTAAACGATCTCTTTCGCATTTCACAAAGTAGGGGGAGCACCTTTACATATGAAATTTCTGTTCAGATGGTCGAGATATACAACGAACAAGTCCGTGATTTGCTCTCAAATGATGGTCCAGCGAAAAAATATCCTTCTCTATGTGGTCAAATTTCTTATTTATATACTTGCTGATGAATTATCTTTTCAATGTAATTTCCATGAATGTCACAATAATTAACTTCTCTCTTTACCTCATTAATCCTGGAATTTATCCTTTTGTCATTTTTTTAAAAATATTAATGATTTTGTGCTGCGTCACGAACTTGTTTTCCTTAATTTTCAAACAATTGGGATTATGTCTACCGTGCAACCCCATGGATTAGCCCTTCCAGATGCTAGTATTCACCCCGTCAACGCTACGTCAGATGTATTAAAGCTAATGGATACTGGACTAAAGAATAGAGCCAAAGGCTCCACCGCATTAAACGAAAGAAGCAGTCGATCACACAGGTATATATGTCAAAATACACGAAATGTTTCTTTATTCTTTGAATTGTTATCTTCTACTTTGATACATATGTGCTTATCTTGCATTTACGTAGTGTTGTCTCCATTCATGCCCGTGGGACGGATCTGAAGAGTGGTTCTTCATTGCGGGGCAGTCTTCATTTAGTAGATCTTGCCGGAAGTGAAAGAGTCGACCGCTCTGAGGTAACGGGAGACCGACTTAAAGAGGCACAACATATAAACAAGTCGTTATCTGCCCTTGGAGATGTCATTTTTGCTTTGGCGCAAAAGAGCGCACACGTTCCATATCGAAACAGCAAGCTGACTCAAGTCCTCCAAAGCTCATTAGGTACTGGTTTATTTTACTTTTTCCAACCATGGTCCAGTATAGGATAATGATACTAATCAAATCTTGGATATTCTGCCTCTTTTGCTTTGTTTATTTGACACAGGTGGTCATGCAAAAACACTTATGTTTGTACAGCTTAATCCTGATTCTGATTCTTTTAGTGAATCCATAAGTACGTTAAAATTTGCCGAAAGGGTATCTGGAGTTGAGCTTGGTGCAGCGAAGAGCAGCAAAGATGGCAGGGATGTAAGGGAATTGATGGAACAGGTACACTTTCTGCATGCACTCTCTCTTAAAGTTTTAGTTTAGCTAAAATTCTGTTCGACTCAACATGTTTATTGTTTTTTCGCACTTTTGATGCGCTTCTTGCATTCCAGAGACCAAAGCTAATAAGCTCTTACATTTAGTTTGTTTATATTTTACTCCACTCAATGTGATTATCGTTTTTCTGATCTCCGGTGTGCTTCTTGCACTCCAAAGCAAATAAACTCTTACTTAAGTTACATTTTTCTTGATATTCTGATCTACTCAACGTGATTCTTGTTATTCTTTGTGATCTTCGACTTGCTTTTTGCACTCCACAGCAGATGCAATTCATTTTTCTCTGAATCCATATTGACTTTGTAGGTTACATCTCTAAAAGACACGATAGCTAAGAAAGACGAGGAGATCGAGAGGCTGCAGATTGTGTCCAACAAAGAGAAACGTGTTGTAAACTCCTCTACGAGGTACGGATCTACTTCTCCAAGCAAAAATTCAACGAGTGAGACTCCTCAACGAAGCCTAAAATTGTCCGGTGGTAAAGGCTCTGAGTCCGCAGCTTCCGATCATGATGACTATTCTGATGGTAGTGATAAGCATTCTATAAATAGTTCCCATCAATCTAGTGATGATTTTAGACAACAAAAGGCATCCCTCCGACAAACGAAAACTGTCGGGGGGAATATAGGTCAGAATATATCTGACCACAACTTAGGATCCCGCGGTGATTCAGAGAGTGATGAAAGAGTTAGTGGTAAATCTGATAGTGTTGTTTTGATGGGAACAGGAACTGAAGGATCTCCTGAATCCAGTCCA
Organism: Misopates orontium; assembly: GCA_946800315.1. NCBI lineage: Eukaryota > Viridiplantae > Streptophyta > Magnoliopsida > Lamiales > Plantaginaceae > Misopates > Misopates orontium. The sequence continues at coordinate 9,610,072 of OX326953.1, read as the reverse complement.
GTTCCTGATCATGAAGGAAAATCAGTAGAGAGCACAGACAAGTAAGTATGTATACAATACAATTTATTCATAAATGTTGTGTTTAAATAAGTTTTTGAACTGTACTTGGTCATATAAAACATGCAAATAATTCCATAGACATTTGATGAAGCTTTAGAAAAACAATATGAAAGGTAAGTGTACCTAAATGCAACGTTCTTTTAAAATTCAGGGATGTTTCTGTAATTATTCAATCTTATTGGAGTTTATTATATAGTTTGTTATTTTTTTTTCAAACTCAAGGAATGTCTCTCTAGTTGTTCAGGACAGCAAGAAATGTTTGGTTTTGTAATTAAACTAAATCTCAAGGAGTATGGATGTAATTATCCCATAATTTGTATCAGTATTTCTCACAATGCTTCTTATGTTTTTTCTCTAGGACAAAATCACCATCCAGAGTATCACGATCTCGGGTAACAAAGTCAGTTAGAGAGACTCCAAAGATCTCGACTGGTATGATTGCATAAAACTAAGCATGCAAGTATATAATTATACAATGAAATGTATAGGTTCTTTGTGCAATATCTTACTATTTTAAATACTAGCCTATAGATATTTTTTATGATGTGTTTATGTGTAATAACAAGAGATTATACATGATTCAGAGACTTTATGATAATGAGGGTTGGGGCCCGCACGCCTGGTAGAGCTCTAAAAACTTAAAGCCAATTGAATCTTGTTTCTTTAATTACTAATCTATGTCATATTTTGGGTAAAAAAAGAAAAGAAAAGAAGAAGAAGTCTTCTTAAATTCTATGTCTCATTTTGCAAGAATCATCTTGGCTTAAGAAAAAGGAGCACTTTGCCCCCGGACCTTTCTTAGTCGTGATAAGTACCCCTATCAACTTCTTGATCAGAAAAATTTTCAATAATTTTTTCTTTTTTTTGCTAAAAAATTTGGCGTAAATACGATGATTCAACCTTTATTTTCAATAAAGATACCTCTCTCCCTTCAATTTTGTTGCGATCTCCAAAACCAATGTTGAAATTGAGATTTGGAATTCAATTATACAACATATAAAACAAAAAATGGAGAGAAAGGTGACTCTTTATTGAAATTAGGGTTAAAATCCAAATGAATTCTTATATTTACACCTAATATTTTGGTGAAACATTTTTTTGGCAAAAATATTTTGTTAAAGAGTTGACTTGGGGTACTTCGTGATATTTAATAGGTCTGATGACAAAAGTACTTTTTTTAATTGATAGAAAAACATGTTGTAAAAGAAGAATAGGATAGGAGGTTCAACGTTTATTATCCCGTATTTTAATTTGAAAAAATTATCGCTCGAGTAAAGTGCCTGGGCTAAAAACTAGTGCAATTAATTAATTCCTGTCTTCCCTCGTTATATTTCAAATAATTTAGTAACTTTTTTGTTGACTCGTATAGGATCAATTAAATCCCGTCTCCACCAATGGTCGCCACAATTTCCTCGATTATTTTTTATTTGGAGGATCAATAAAAAGAAAAATCGATTTCATGTTAAACCAACAGAACTATTTTGCAGCTTTATAATAACGAAATGACAAAATTATGACACTAAGTTATATGAGTTTTTATTTTATCTTATAAATACAGCTTAAAAAATAAGCCTCTTATTTTAATATTTCTTGAGATGAGTAATGCCTGACCTTATCTGTTCTTTCTTTCAGGTTTGAGAAAATCCAACAGTGGAACCAATTTGTTTGCCAAGCCCTCACCCTCGAGAAGGTGGCAATAATAAATTAGTTTCAACTCACTATATATTTAAAATTTTCCTTCTTTTATTCCTCCTACCTTCATATGGGCCCCCTTTGATTTTGAATTTTTTTTATTTTTTTTTCATTAACGTTGTCTGTTAGTAAAATTGTACAGATTCAGGTAAATTTGTAATTTAGGCACTAGAGAAGTTATGATCAGTATTGATCATTGTTTAGGATAATTACAATTTATTTTTTCGTGAAGAGCCACGAAATGAGTATGGCCTAAAAAGGTACAAAGCCTACAATACACTTTAATTTATTGAAAATTATCCAATCAACGAAAGTTCCGAGAATAAAATTTGAGTTTTGCAAGATTATTTTCGTGATTAGTCAATTCACATATTAGATCATTTTGCCTCTATTGATATATATTTAAGTTTCCAACTTGGGGTATATAGCCACTAGCAAGACATGTCGTATCTCCTTCATGTAAGTTATGCAAAAATAGAAAATTCTATGCCCTATATATGTTCAGTCCAATATATTTTTTTTTTTATGAAAATTGGTCCGTCGATCTCTTGTCCTTGATAAATGTATGGCACATTTAATAACTACAAGTAAGACTTTTAAATCTTTATTTCTCTAATTAATTACCTATCATTTTATGCATTAAGATTTCAAAACTATAAAATACACATGTTGTAAATCTAACCGTGATATAAAGAGTGAGATACGGTTGGAGACGGGAGAGTTGAACTGATTTTCAATTCTCACATTCTCTCTATTTTCAGTTTTCACGTTGCAATTTTATAGTACATGGTGAAAACTTGGAATTTCACATTGTAATTTATCGTAAGAAGACGAACAATAGATGTTGACAATTTAGAAAAAAAAGAATCGATTACTGTTTTTTTCTTCTTCTTGAAAATTCTTATTGCAGTTATCCTGATATACGTCAAATCAAGTTAGTGAAGTATAATCTACAGGAAGCCCATATTTCTATATCCGATGAGAGTGAAAGCCCATACTTTATTTTCTTTGTAGATAATTTACATTATAACAATATTGAAGTGGTTTCGTGTTATTGTCATTATTATTTAAATTAAGTGGTTACTGATTTTTATTACTAAAAAACAAACAAATAATCAAATTTTATCCACGGGATCGTCAAAGGCATGAAAAAGAAATCTAAACTCACTTCAATTGAAAAAGTAGTTTCATTTAATCATTTTGGCATATCCTTCAAAATGGTCTTTATTTGATTATTTTGGTCCTTCTCTTGTTTTAAACAATTGCCACAAATAAAAAGTTTACACGCGTCTTCCTTAAACATATGTAGGTCAAGGCCTAACATGACCAAATGACTACAAGTAATATTCATGTATTTATTTCTCTTCCATAAGAGTTACACCTAACCTTGTGCAAATATTTTTGTTTGTCGTATTATTTCATCTAGTGTTATTATACATATTCTACAAAATATGCATATTTTCCTACACTATATTAATATAACATTCAAAATCATACAGTAAGCCATATAAAAATTCTGGAAAAACTCTCCTTTCAGCTCTATTGAAATGCCACGGTGACACATAAATCATGTTATGCTTTTTCATTATGTCCAACAAACTTAATTTTCACAATTAATATTAATATTTAACTCCGCATCTTTCTGCATTATGTAGTTCATAACGTGTCTGAACTTATCATTATGTGCTTATTGATTTAATTTTTTTAAATCAGTGTTACAATTTTATTATTTTCAACGTTTGTCTACTTAAACCACAAAAAAAGTACATCGTATTTTGTTCAATCGACACAAAAATCCCAAGATTCCAAAACTTGCTTTTAGAACTCTTAATTGTCATAAATCGTACGACTATAACTTATCGTATTATCTCATAAACCACGACAAAAAGATGTTAGTATAGCCAATAATTAAAATATATTCATTAACCTAATCTAGATAAAAAGTTTCATTTTAATCCACTAGTGCACACCATAAGAAAATATCTCTAAACGAGTACCATCTCAGTAAGGAATGAAGGGCTGCGGTTTTGTTGCCGTTATGAACCTCAAACCTTTGTCCCATCAGATAAGGCGATAAGGCACCAATCCATTTACATGTGGTCACGAACTCGAAATGTCACCTCCCTCCAAAATCCAACGGCTCAAATCCACCCAACCCCACCCAAATCAAATCAAAACCGTTGGATGGAAATCTGCAATAACCAATTAGGAATAAGTGCCTACATTGCATTATAAATTGCCAAGGTACTTGTGCAGTAGCCCCATCCAGTGTCAATCATCTAGTCTTGAGGAGGAAAAAGAAAGAGTAACCAATGGCTTCTTCAATCGTTGCCTCTGCCTCCGTCACCGCTGCCGCGAGCCGCACCTCGGCTCAAGCCAACATGGTGGCCCCATTCACCGGTCTTAAGAACACCGCCGCTTTCCCCGTCACCCAAAAGAATGCCGACATCACCTCCATTGCTAGCAACGGAGGCAGAGTCTCCTGCATGCAGGTACTGTCAAATTGTCGTCTTATCTAAAATCTCAAGCTTATAAAAAATCGTTTTTTGATTTTAGACACGCTCTTCAAGAAGACGCTTAATATTTTATTTGGTACTACTGATACGTAACATTTTTTCATAAATTAAATGCAACGGAGTTTCAACACCATACTTTTTTTGATCTGATTAAGATTTGATTGTTGTTTTATCTAAAAGATCGAACTATTTTTTATAGGTGTGGCCACCAATTGGAAAGAAGAAGTACGAGACATTGTCTTACCTTCCCGATCTTACCAGGGAGCAGCTCTTGAAGGAAATTGAATACCTTCTCCGCAAGAAGCTCATTCCTTGCCTCGAATTCGAGTTGGAGGTCAATTTTAATTTACCATAGTAAATAGTTTGTTTTCACTCTACACACACAACAATATATGCTAGCCTTATATCATAACTAATATAAATTTAAGTAACTAGTAAGTTGTTTTAAGATATTTCTAATGCCAGCACTTTTAATTTGGCCATTATCCAAGACCTATTTATGCTAAGTTTTCTTCAAATTTGTATATGAAATTTGTGTATTAGATTAACCCACTTTTATTGTGGTATTGAACATTCTACATGTGAAGTATTTAAATTCATGTAAAATTCACACAAAAAGAAAGGCTCTACTTTTATAAGATTGACTCTTCAAATTTTGCTAAAGGATAGTTAAGTTTACACTCTTAAAGTTTGGTGTAGTTACAAAAATTTCTGTTTGCAGAAACCATTCGTCTACCGTGAGCACGCAAGCTCCCCAGGATACTACGACGGAAGATACTGGACAATGTGGAAGTTGCCCATGTTCGGGTGCACCGATGGTGTGCAGGTGTTGAGCGAGCTCGACGAGTGCATCAAGGCTTACCCCACTGCCCACATTAGAATCATCGGATTCGACAACGTTCGTCAAGTCCAGATCACCAGTGTTATCGCATACAAGCCCCCAGGCTACTGAAGAAATTAATACCTGAATGTATTGTTCTTGAAAGTTTCTTTCTTCAATGTTGTTGAAATGATGTTGTTTTTAAATTTCGTTTTGTGTTAGAATTTTTTGCATTGTGCTCATTTTGTGCTTTCCTTTTCGTATCTTTCTCTCGGATGTCCGATGGAATTGATCAATTGGAATGTATGAGGATAAGTATTATAAATAATTTCTTTAACTTCATTTTATTTTGCTATGGTGCATTTTGTTTTCCTTATTTAATGTTGATTATGTATGAGTTTCATATCTATTTGATAATTACATCTAATTACAGAAACGTGCGATAAAATAATTAAAAAGGGTAAACAAATATGAAAAAGATATTAGCATATCTGCAGTATATTTAAAATTTCAAGGAGGTTTGTACTATCCGGACCTTGAAAGAGACTATTCGTAATGTTTTTTATTTATTTATCAATTTCAATGGGTTTTATATTATAACTGTTAAAATAATAGGAGAGGTTTATACATATACTAAATTTTAGGGGGGCTAGTGTAATGATTCCTATTTATTTCGCAAATTTCGTTATAATAATATCTCTCATTGAGAAAATATGATACTATAACTCGATAGTATAATGTGGTTGTACAACATTTTTAACATAAATAGTTTACGACATAAGTGTTAGCTTATGTAAGAAATTTTCTCTTCTTGGGTAGTCGTAAATTTTATTCCGCCTGCTTATATGATAGAAATATTTGTGTAATTTATATTATTTGTGTCAAGTAGCTCCATAACAAAAGCCTATTCAAGTACAAATGATGCGCTTAACGTGGAGTAGGAGAATCTTTCCATCTTTATTAGGTGCCATCTTGCTAGAGCAATCTGGTTTGCTTCTAATTGAGTTTCTAATGGTTGCTTGAGAAAACTCGATGTTGTGGAGTGCATTTGATTGGCTATATCTTGACAACAATAAATCTATTATCTCTTCTTCCATTTTTTTTTTTTTTTTACCGGGAAAGAAAATGAATTATTAAGTAGGAGATCAGAAAACATTGAAGTTTGATCCGAGGTGGATCATTAGTTTACACCATTATCTCTTCTTCCATTTAGCTGGATTGGACCATTCGAGCCCTTGTGCATGATATTCGATCGGTGGGCTTTGGAACAAGTGCCCCGAAAGTTTAGACTTATAAAGTCGTAATGCTAATTTTGTCGCTCATAATCTAGTGTGATCATGAGCATATATACCTGCAGTAAGTAAGGTTTTAGGGAAACTTGTTTTCTCAAGTAATGTATTTTGTGATAATCCATTTATATAAACTTGCTTCGCCGTTTGTGGTTTATTACTAGTACTATCAAAGAAAAAAAGTACAAACTATTGTTAGCAGTTTGAGAGTCCCACATATTATTACGAGGATTTTTTTTTTTAAGATGAAAAAAGAAAAGAAAATGAAGAAGAGTTTTTTTTCTTTCTTAGACACCAAACCCCCCTCAAATTCTGAATCTTCATCACCGGGATATTCCATTTTTCTTAGTGTTTTCGCTCTTTTTTGTCCAAGCATAAAACCTCGTTCACATCCACCAATATGTCATCTAACGATAAAATCCCAAGTTTCCTCAATTTTCAGCACTCCTTATCCATAATCAGGTGAACGATGTTGTTTTCTTCAATAGTTCTTTGTAAAATGTTTCTCTCTTGGGAGATGGTGTAGTAAGCTTGCCAATGTAGATTTATTCTCTTGTGATTTTTGGAGTATTTTCATAGTTGCTATGAAGAGCGGTGGTCTAGCCGTCCACAGTCGTGTTCCTCTGTTCAAAATTAATGTATGCATGGGGTGGAAAAAATTGGGGAAGAAGATGACTATTTATTTTCCTCTCTTAAAAAAAACTGATATCGAAATCAAAAAGAAAACAAAATTAAATGTTAAATTGGTAACAATATACTTATGGAAATGAATATTTAAATACAATTATCTTTTGTAGATTCAAAGACGTATTATTATGTAATGTTAATTAGGTCCTTTAAATTTAATTGATATGATACAACACATTAACCTAAATTATTTTAATTTTTTTATATATTTTTATAAATTATAACTCATATGAAAATTTCTTTTTTTAGATTAAAAATAGAAAAGATTAGTATTTTTGCTGATAATTTAATTAAATGTCAAGAAACTACACAATATATATACATATATATTGATTATTTTTAAAGTCATCAATAAATTTTTTTTTCATTATATTTAAATAATTAGCATAAAAATTTGAAAAGAATCGAATCCAAAATACCCTCAATCAAAGAGTTAAATCATTTAATCTAAAAGTACCACTCTTTGACCATGTGGGTTGCGACTACACACATAGGCATACACGTCGGATAAAAACCCGATCGCAGTCCGATTGAGCACAAATTGCAACGAGAAGCGTGACATATAGGAAAAAATCACGGCCCGAAAAGCTACAAGGAAAAAGTGCAATATGAAAAAATCTAGTGGGCAAATTTTTATTTCTACCACATGTGTGTGTATTTGTGTGTGTGTGTATATATATATGTATATATATATATAATTTTTCTAGGATGATTGAACTTTTTGTTAAAGTTTTGGCCAACGAAATGTATATTCTTGGATAAAATAATCGTTGCAGATAACTTTAGATTAACTAAAGCAAGCGATAATTTCATAAATGTTCCAGTTATATATAATTCAGATTAGGAAAGAATCACTCAATACTTTGAGACTAATTAGTTATAATTTAGTATCTTTTAAAGCAATTTTCGCCGTAATTTTACATGCATTATAGTTGAACATAAGTAATAGTAGAAAACCTCTTTGAGTGTGCATCTCTATCTATGACATACTTCTTGTACATATTTATGTAGTTTTATTTTAATTCTTTTAGAAATTTAAGTTATAAATATATTACTTTACAGTAACTTTAAAAGTTTTTAATACTAAATATATGTGTCTTAAGATACTTACTTTTTTACTTTATTTTTTTGTATTTAAGAAAGAGGGTATGTTTCATGATGATTTACTAAATTTCAGCATTATGAAAAACAATAATATTCTTATGCGGCTCGCCCCCTCTCCTTTAGGCCACAATAACGACTCCGCTCCATGCTCTTCCATAAGTGTTACACCTATCTCTGTGCAAGTATTTTCACTTATCATATTAATTTGTCGAAAGACATTCAACACTACATGCATTCTTAGTCATATCATGTATATATCCGTAGTGTCGCACTGTCGCTTTAGAGGCTTAGAGGACCAATATTCAAAATCATAGAGTAAAACATGTCGCATAACAGTTCTAGAGAAAATCATCCTTTCGGTACTTTTGTTGAGATTTTATGGTATACGGTGGCTCAAATTCTTGTTTGTTTTTTCTCATTTCGTCTAAACTTTCATAATTAATATCCTTACCGATATTATCTGATATTGCATTTTTCTAAATTATGTACTATGAGTTTCGAAATAATGTGTTTATTAATATCTTTCTTATGTTCAGTGTTACAATTTTATTATTTTCAGTGCTTTCTCTACTAAAAGCACATTAATATCATGTTTTTATTCAACCGAAACGAAAACCCGAAGATCCCAATTGCTTTTAGAACTGTTAATAGTCATAAATTTTACGACTCATGTTACTGATCGTATTATTTAAAAATTGTGACAAAAAGATATTTAAAGAAATATAGCCACAAAAACCTAATCTTGTAATCCAGTTATAACGCTTCATTTTATTCAACTTGTTCTCACCACAAGAAAACATCTCATCTTAGTAAGGAATGAACGGTTGTGGTTTTAGAACAGTCATGAACCTCATCATGAAACATTTATCCCATAGGATAAATTGCCGAGGTGCTTGAGCAGTAGCCCCATTCCAGTGTCAAGAGTAATCAATGGCTTCCTCAATCGTCGCTTCTTCTTCCGTCACAGCCGCCGCTAGCCGCACCTCGGCTCAAGCCAACATGGTGGCTCCTTTCACCGGTCTTAAGAACACCGCCGCTTTCCCCATCACCCAAAAGAATGCCGACATCACCTCCATTGCTAGCAATGGTGGCAGAGTCTCCTGCATGCAGGTAATGTCTGAATTATCATTTTATTTAAAAGTTCAAACTCGTAGAGAGATTACATAATTATTTATATTTTATTAATAAGGCTCTCGAGTGTACTCTATTATTAGTATTCGTTGTTCTACTATGAGACGCTTTATGACAAATAATAAATGGTGGAGCTCAAACACTTGACATTTTTCTCAATTTAAATCAGATGTCATGTTGTCGTTTTATCTAAAAGATCGAACTTTCTTTTATAGGTGTGGCCACCAATTGGAAAGAAGAAGTACGAGACCCTGTCATACCTTCCCGATCTGACCAGGGAGCAGCTCTTGAAGGAAATTGAATACCTTCTCCGCAAGAAGCTCATTCCTTGCCTCGAATTTGAGTTGGAGGTCGATTTTAATTTACGATAGTAAATAGTTAAATTCACTCCACACACAACATATATATTCTACCCTAATATAATAAGTTAATATGTTTTATGAGTTTAAGTTACAACTAGTAAGTTTCTTATAGCTAGGAAATTTCTTAACTCAGCACTTTTAATTTGTTCATTAATCAAGACCTATTTATGCTAAGTTCTCTTTAGATTATCTCGGGTGATTGGTTGCATATGAATTTGCGTATTAGATCGACCCACTCTTATTGTGCAATTGAACATTCTACATGTGAAATAATTCAATTCATGTAAAACTCAAAGAAAGGCTCTACTTTTCTTAGCTCGACTCTTCAAATTTTCTAAAGGATAGTTAAGTTTACACTCTTAAAGTTTGGTGTAGTTACATAAATTTCTGTTTGCAGAAACCATTCGTCTACCGTGAGCACGCAAGCTCCCCAGGATACTACGACGGAAGATACTGGACAATGTGGAAGTTGCCCATGTTCGGGTGCACCGATGGTGTGCAGGTGTTGAGCGAGCTCGACGAGTGCATCAAGGCTTACCCCACTGCCCACATTAGAATCATCGGATTCGACAACGTTCGCCAAGTCCAGATCACCAGTGTTATTGCATACAAGCCAGAAGGCTACTGAAGAAATTAATACCTGAACTTGTTAAATTTCTCTTTGTGTTGGAACTTTTTGCATTGTACTCATTTAATGCTTTCCTTTTCGTTCTTTCTCTCGGATTTACAATGGAATTGATCAATTGGAATGTATGAGGATAAATATGATAAATAATTTCTTTTACTTTATATATATGTACTTTATTTCCTTTTCGCGTTATGGTGCATTTTGTTTTTCGTGTTAATGTAGGTTATGCACGTGAGAGTTTCTTATTTATTTGGAATAATAACATCTAATTAAAGAAAATACGATAAAATGGTTAAAAAAAAGGGGTATATAAGTTTGTAGGAAAGTAGGAAAAAAATAAGTAGCATATCTGCAATATATATATATATAAAACTACAATGAGTTTTGAACTCATCCAGACTTTGAAAGAGATTATTCGTAATGTTTTTTTTTTTTTTTGTTTTTATATATATTTTCAACCGGTTAAAAATTATAACTGATTTAATTATAGGAGAACTTTTATATCTACATTAAATTCTTAGGGTACTTCATGTAATTGTTCCAGTACATTTTGCATATTTTTGATAAAATATGATACTAAATAGAGAGTAATGCGGCAATATATTTTCAACACAAATAAGTTAATTAGGGCATAATTAAGTGTTAGCGCTTATGCAAGTAGTTTTCCTTTCTTGGTTATATAGTTGTATAATTTAAGATCGCCTACTTAAGTAGATAAATGATAGAAGTATTTATGTCATTTATACTATATGTATCACTAGCTTCGATATCGGGGCACTATTAGCTTCACATCAAAGCCTATTAATTCAAGTACAAATGATGCGCTTAACGTGGAGAAGGTACTTCCCAATTCCCATATTTGCTAATTGGTCTTCATCCACTTTAACAACAATGTGGATTCCACTCTTAAATACGCATTATCTCGGCTATGTCTCTTACAGAGTGTACCCATAGGTTGACTCATCTTGGTCATCACTTCAGTCGTACCACGTACAAGTCTCAAGCGTATATTAATTATGGTATATATATCTCTAAAATTAATTGATTTCATATTCTCGGGGATGAAGGAGAAAAATCTTTCACAAGCTAGTAACGGTGCCTTGATCAAGTCACTAATCCAGACAATCCTTATCTCTCAAATGCAAATCTGCCTTCTCAGAGGGGAGGGGGGCTACTTCTTTTTATTAAAAGGTTGATTACATTAAACCTCACAAACTATGATGTCTTTAACAAGTCGCACTCTAACTTATTAAAATGTGTCAATTGCCACCTAATTAACATGTTGAAAAATGTGTGAATTTCTCTTTAGTTCTTGATTAATTGTACATTTTAGATACGTGTCTGTATTTTCGTCTGTTAGGGGTAAACTGCAAAAGTCTCAATAGGTTGGAAGGTTTGCTGCAATTAGCTCTTATCATTATTGCATTTTTCTGTATGTATTGTAATTAAGGTTCGAAGCTTTGCGTGTGTTTATTTTATATATATATATATATATATATATATATATATATATATATATATATATATATATATATATATATATATATATATATATTCTACATTCAGTGTTACAACTTACAACTTACAATGTTACAGTGTTATTATTTTCAGTGCTATATCTAATTATAAAAGCACATTTATTATAGGCAAATTACATAAATAGAGCAATTTTTCTAAAAATTGAGCAAAAATTTGATTTTTCTCTTTTACCCTTCTAATTAATTAATGCCGATTATCTATGCCTCTTTGAGTTACTGATTTTGTGCTTAACCATATAAATAAGTTTCATGCAAAATAGTCCCCCTCTCTCACCAGAAACTTTGCAAATATATGTTAAGATATCTACACCGAACGGTATGACCGATCAATGATACAATCTGAATAAAACAATTAAAATTAAGTAAGAATATAATAATTACCATAATTAATTTATATTCAATCACTAAAATCACTAAAATATATAATACTATAATATATGACCTCATGAAGAACACACATATCCATCCACATTTACATATAATATATATTAATAAAATAAGAAGAAGTACTCCAAAGAATAAATTATTAATTATTAGTTGTTTGTTTATTCAACTTGGCCAACATTTTACTTGAAAATCTTTTACACAATGTGCACTCTTTTTCATTAATAATTGTAACTGTATTTTAAAACTAGTAGGTTCATGCATTTTTATGAAGTAAATGTTTTGCATATAATATGGACTCCTTTTTCGTGTTCTCATATTTAATATAAACTTATTTTAAAGCGATTAAAATATTCATTTGTGCATACAGCACAAAATTTTCTAAATTTGTAAAATTGGAAATCAAATTGAATTCATGAAAATAACTGTTGCCGGATAATTAGTAGTTAACATAATTATGTCTTAATTATGCAGTAGTTAGGACTTGTAGAAAGTAAGGTTTTGTGGGATTCAGAATATAAGTGAAACTCCTAAGGAGTCTTGCTCTGTTTTTAGAAAAAATCAGTCTGTCTATATCATTTGCCTTCATTATATCAAATTTTTGTTCCATTTTAAAAAGAAACCCAGTTTTTGCTTTTAGAACTGTTAATTGTCATGTATTTTATAACTCCTGTTACTTATCGTTTTATTTAAATATTGGGACAAAAGGATATTAAAAGTATAGCCATAAAAACCTAATCAATTCATAATCCAAATATATGTTTCATTTTATCCAACTTGTCCTCACCACAAGAAAATATCCATCTTAGTAAGGAATGAACGGCTGTGGTTTTAGTACAGTTACAAACCTCATGAAACCTTTATCCCATCAGATATATATAAATTATGAAGCTGCCTGTGAAGTAGCTCATTCCAGTGTCAATCAACTAATTTTGAGGAGGACAAAAAGAGTAATCAATGGCTTCCTCAATCGTTGCCTCGGCCTCCATCACCGCCGCCGCCAGCCGCACCTCGGCTCAAGCCAACATGGTGGCCCCATTCACCGGTCTTAAGAACACCGCTGCTTTCCCCATCACCCAAAAGAATGCCGACATCACCTCCCTTGCTAGCAACGGAGGCAGAGTCTCCTGCATGCAGGTACTATCAAATTGTCGTCTTATCTAAAATCTCATGCTTAGAAAAAATCGTTTTTTGACTTTTGACACGCTCTTCAAGAAGACACTTAATATTTTATTTGGTACTACTGATACGTAACATTTTTTGATAAATAAAATGCAACCGAGTTTCAACACCATACTTTTTTTGATCTGATTGTTGTTTTATCTAAAAGATCAAACTCTTTTTTATAGGTGTGGCCACCAATTGGAAAGAAGAAGTACGAGACATTGTCTTACCTTCCCGATCTTACCAGGGAGCAGCTCTTGAAGGAAATTGAATACCTTCTCCGCAAGAAGCTCATTCCTTGCCTCGAATTCGAGTTGGAGGTCGATTTTAATTTACCATAGTAAATAGTTAATTTCCAGTCCACAGTCCACACAGGCACAACGTTTATAATGCTAACCTAATATAATAACTAATATAAACTTAAGTAGCTAGTAAGTTGCTTAAAGGAAATTTTCTTAACTCAACACTTTTAGTTTGGTCATTTACCAAGACCTATATTTATGCTAAGTTTTCCTTAAATTATCTCGGGTGATTCATTGTATATGTAATTTGTGTATAAAATTAACACACTCTTATTGTGCTATTGGAATTTTCTAAGCTTGATTCTCCAAATTTTCTAAAGGATAGTTAAGTTTACAATCTTAAAGTTTGGTGTAGTTACAAAAACTTGTCTTTGCAGAAACCATTCGTCTACCGTGAGCACGCAAGCTCCCCAGGATACTACGACGGAAGATACTGGACAATGTGGAAGTTGCCCATGTTCGGGTGCACCGATGGTGTGCAGGTGTTGAGCGAGCTCGACGAGTGCATCAAGGCTTACCCCACTGCCCACATTAGAATCATCGGATTCGACAACGTTCGCCAAGTCCAGATCACCAGTGTTATCGCATACAAGCCCCCAGGCTACTGAAGAAATTAATTAGTACCTGATCGGGTTGTTGTTGATAATTCTTTTCTTCTAATGCTGTTGAAATCTTAAATGTTGTTTTGTGTAAGAACTTTTTGCATTGTGCATTTGTGCTCATTTTATGCTTTCTTCCTTTTCGTTCTTTCTCTGGGACGCGCGTCCGATGGAATCGATCAATATATTGGAATGTATGAGGATAAGTATATATTATAAATAATTTAATTTACTATATTTACTTCGTTATGGTTCATTTTGTTTTCTGTGTTTAATGTGGGTTATGTACGGGTTCCTTTTTTGTTTGGAATTATAACATCTAATTACATAAACGTATGATAAAGTACTTAAAAGGGGTTGTACCAAAATTTTAAAGTATATGAAGAAGTAGCATATATGCAACATATTTAAAACTTCAAGTATTTGTACTTATTTTTTAAATTTCTGCATTAAGTGACTATTCGTAGTGTTCTTTTATTAATTTTAAGAAGTTATATATTATAAATGTTAAAATAATTGGAGAATTTTTATATTCAATCTAAATTTTGCGTGGCTTAGTGTAATTATCCCTATTTATTTCGCAAGTTTTGTTTAACTAAGATTGTGTCATTAATAAAATATGATACTAAATTGATAGTATATTTTTTTTATTTTTTTCGTTACATAGGAAGGGAGGACATAAGTGTTAGCTTATGAAATAATTTTTCTTTTTTTGGGTAGTTATGTTGTATAATTTAATGAGCCTACTTAGATAAATGATAAAAGTATTTGTGCAATTTATATTATATATACTTGTATCACATTAATAGCTTTAATATCGGGGAACTAGTATCTTCACGGCAAAGCCTATTCAATTCAAGTAGAAATGATGCGCTTAGCGTGGATTCCCTCTCTTATCTTGGCAATTCTTGTGTCAAAGCCGTTTGCACTTGAATGCTATATATATCATATAGGTCTAATAAACACCTAATTGGACTTTAGTTCACGTTTGGACTTTGGATGACTTGGGGAAGTACTTTTTTTTTTTTGTTAAAACTAAATAAATTAATAATCAAAAGAGGGGTGCCACAATAGGGTAGCCACCATCACAAAATATAGAGTTTGGGGGAAGTACTTGGAAAGGCCGAAAGGCATGTGATTTGTCACGCCGGATTCTTTCATGCACTTACGACCTACATCTTTCTCTACACATGTCTAATTAACTAAATTAAGTGAGAGAAATTCACGTTTATATTTGCTAATTTTTCTCTTGCTATTCAACGATTTTTTTCTCCATATCTTTGCATGAATTATGCTTCTCAAAATAGGAATATAAACTTATCAAGTCGGTTATGCATAAACTATTTATAACATAAGTTTACGAAAAAAGTTCTGATGGGAAGATTCCCCCATATGCCCTCTTAATTAATTCAAAGGTTAGCCCCTTCTCCACAGCCATAATCATGGCGGAGCCCCTTCTCTCCATAAGTGTTACACCTATCCTCCTGCAAATATTTTCATTTATCATTTAGTTTAATGTCAAACAAGTTCAACAAAAGATGCATATTTTAGCTACACCCGTACGTATGTATATCTGCAGTGTCGCTTATCTAAGACATCTATAGTACATATATTTTAAAGTACCAATCAATATTATATATATATATATATATATATATATATATATATGATTTTAGCAAGTCATTTGATTTTTGTGACGCAAATTGTTATTGCAGTTTGTTAAGTTATGTAAAAAAATTAAGATAATGAATACTAAAATTGCTAAGTTTAGTTTATAACAATGTTTTAAAAGGCGCGAGGCGTAAGCGGGACGTTTTACTTCCCTAGAGGCGAGGCGTAAGTCCTGAGGCACGGGGCGTAAGCCCCACAAATATTGCAATTTATATTTGTTAAATATATGTATATATATTAATATTTGTAATGAATAGAAAACATAAAAAAAAAAAAAAACATAAATACAAATGTATAAGTTAAGATATTAGGAAAATGTTTAAAATTATTTGAAATAATACCAACTACAAATAGCGCAAAAAGAAAATTAATGCATTTTTTTCTTTTTTACTTTACACGCACTACCTCATGTGGTTGTCAGCCGTCACATATATTCCACGTGTTGTGAAACTATCTAATAGTTACAAGAAGTAAAACAATAATCAAATAATCAAAAAAGATCTACAAGATATGGATGATGTATTAGATACCTATTATTACCATTCATAAACTAAATTTCTTGCTACCTATTATTACCATTCATAAACTAAAGATGAATTTTTTTAAAAAAAATTAAAAATTATAATAAAAAGGTAAAAAGTCTTTCACATAAGTGACTTATAATTTTATCGTATGAGAACATCTATAGGCGAGCTACAAATGAACAATCATAGAAAAAATAATAAAATAAACTATATTCATTCATTTTTTGGCCTTTTACGCCCAGGCTTACGCCTTTTGCGTCCTGGGCGTATGCCCCAAATCACGGGGCGTATGCCCAGGAAGGTTACGCCCTAACAACAGCCTCATGGCGTTTTAGCTCAATTTTGCCCTGAGGCGAGCCCTAAGGCACGCTCCGGGAGTGCCTTTTTAAACACTGGTTTATAAAGTTGCGTGTTTAATCAAAAAATTTATCACTGTATCCAATTTATATTTTTTTCTTAAACAACTCAATTTGTTATTATTTTATAAACTTTTGCATTGTGGTATTCATCTTTAGTTTTAATGTCAATATACTTCTGACTCGCGTAACTTAAATTCTTGAATACGCCTTGCTTAAGAGTACCAACATCCAAAATGATACAATGTAGAACATGTCTCGTAACAATTCTGAAAATCCCTTGCCACATAATTCATGTTGTGTTCTCTAGTTTCGTCTAATTGATCAGCTTCATTTTCATTATTAATAATTTAATATCACTATCTAATTTTGCATTTATCTGAATTATGTTTTCCAGTTTTCAAAATTTTGTGTTTTTTAATATCTTCTTTGCATTCAGTGTCACAATTTTATTCTTTTCAGTTCTTTTTCTAGTAAAAGCACTTCAGGTTTTTGTTCAACCGAAACTAAAATCCCAAGAGTCCAAAATTTGCTTTTAGAACTGTTACTTATTTATCTAAAAGATGGTGACAAAAAGAAATTAAAAAAAGGTATAGCCACAAAAATCTAATCATTTAACGTAATCCAATTAAAAGGCTTCATTTTATTCAACTTGTTCTCACCACAAGAAAACATCTCATCTTAGTAAGGAATGAACGGCTGTGGTTTTAGTAAAGTCATGAACCTCATCATGAAAGCTTTATCCCATCAGATAAATTAGCAAGGTGCTTGAGCGGTAGCCCCATTCCAGTGTCACTCAACTAATCTTGAGGAGGAAAAAAAAAGAGTAACCAATGGCTTCCTCAATCGTCGCTTCTTCCTCCGTCACAGCCGCCGCTAGCCGCACCTCGGCTCAAGCCAACATGGTGGCTCCTTTCACCGGTCTTAAGAACACCGCCGCTTTCCCCATCACCCAAAAGAATGCCGACATCACCTCCATTGCTAGCAATGGTGGCAGAGTCTCCTGCATGCAGGTAATGTCTGAATTATCGTTTTATTTAAAAGTTCAAACTCGTAGAGAGATTACATAATTTATTTTTAATTTTTTTTCCAATAAGGCTCTCGAGTGTATTCTATAATTAGTATTCGTGGTTCTACTATGAGATGCTTTATGACAAATAATATATGGTGGAGCTTAAACACTTTACGTTTTTCGCGATTTAAATCAGATGCCATATTGTCGTTTTATCTAAAAGATCGAACTTTTTTCTATAGGTGTGGCCACCAATTGGAAAGAAGAAGTACGAGACCCTGTCATACCTTCCCGATCTCACTAGGGAGCAGCTCTTGAAGGAAATTGAATACCTTCTCCGCAAGAAGCTCATTCCTTGCCTCGAATTCGAGTTGGAGGTCGATTTTTTTAGTAAATAGTTAATTTTCAGTCCAAACATATATGCTAGCCTACTATAAATATATAATGACTAATTTAAATGTAAGTAACTAGCTAGTAAGTTGCTTGAAGAAAATTTCTTAACTCAGCACTTTTAATTTGGTCATTAACCAATACCTATTCATGCTAAGTTTTCTTTAAATTATCTCGGGTGATTGATTGTATATGTACCCATTCTTATCGTGCTATTGAACATTCTACATGTGAAATATTTAAATGCATGTATCTTTTGTAAAATTCAAAAGGAAGGCTCTACTTTTCTAAGCTTGACTCTTTAAATTTTGCTAAAGGATAGTTAAGTTTACACTCTTAAAGTTTGGTGTAGTTACATAAATTTCTGTTTGCAGAAACCATTCGTGTACCGTGAGCACGCAAGCTCCCCAGGATACTACGACGGAAGATACTGGACAATGTGGAAGTTGCCCATGTTCGGGTGCACCGATGGTGTGCAGGTGTTGAGCGAGCTCGACGAGTGCATCAAGGCTTACCCCACTGCCCACATTAGAATCATCGGATTCGACAACGTTCGCCAAGTCCAGATCACCAGTGTCATCGCATACAAGCCAGAAGGCTACTGAAGAAATTAATACCTGCATGTGTTATTCTTGAAAGTTTCTTTCTTCAATGTTGTTGAAATGATGTTGTTTTTTAATTTTCGTTTTCTGTTAAGAGTTTTTTTGCATTGTACTTGTTTTATGCCTTTCCTTTCGTTCTTTCTCTCGGATGTCCGATGGAAAATGACCAATTGGAATGTATGAGGATAAGTATTATAAATAATTTGTTTTACTTAATTTGTTTATTTCGTGATGTTGCTTCTTCTTTTTTTGATATTTAATTTGGATTGTGTATATGAGTTTCTAGTTATTAGTTCGGAATGTCATCTATATTCCTGAAGTTTAATCTAACTACAGACACATATGATAAAATAATTAAACGGGGTGTACCTAAAATATATAATACAGTAGTATATCCGCAATATATTTAAAACTTCAAGGAGTTTTGTTCTTATTCAAACTTTGAAAGAGACTTGCATTAAACTCTTTTTATTAATTTCCATAGGTTTTTTATTTTAATTGTTAAATAATAGGGAAAGTTTAATAGGTAATCTAAATTATAGGAGGCTATTGTAATCATCTTTTATTTATTTTGAAAATTTTGTTATCTTTATATTTTGCCATTAATAACATATGATACTAATAGATATATACTATATATAATGTGACAATACAATTTTTTACATAAATGATTTAGGACTCAAAGTGTTAGCTTATGTAATAAATTTCTTCTCGTGGGTAGTTGTATAATTTAAATGCGCCTACTTAGATAGACAACAAAAGTATCTGTGTCATTTATCTCAATTATATCAAATAGCTTTTATGAGGAAACTTTTATGGGGAATTTCAGAATTTGGCATGTATTTTTTGCCACTCAAGACATTTACACGTAGACTGAATATTGATACAATTTGTACAAGCGAGGATTTGGACCGGGAGCGTGACTTACATAATATTTTGGTTCAATCTTTGATGTTTGCTGTTTTAGCTCCAAAACTCAGTAAACTAACAGAAAGATTCCAGATATGTGATTACACAGCATCCAATTAATTCCATAAAAGTTGTGGTCGAGGAATCCCATAAAAGTTAATTATTGAAAAAACAAAAGGAATCCCATCAAAGTTGTGGTTAAGATTGAAATAGTATACGTTCTACTTTTACTTTTAGAAGTATTGGATGTTGTTTGTGTTTCACAAAAACATTTGAAAAATAACGATTATTTTCTTTTGAAGTGCTTAAAAGAATTTTAAAAAGTTCGTGTTATTATTATTATTGTTAATTGGTATAATTAAGGCAATAACGAGTCTCTGTTTTCAGAAGAAGCTAATTCAACTTTTAAGGCTTATTGCTCTTTCTTAAAAGCAAAATAAGTGAAAAGGATAAGTCAAGCAAATACTTATATGCACTTATGTGAGTTCATAAATAAATAACATATATTTTCTTAAGTATTTACAAGTAGTTTTCACAAATAGTTCTGCGGGTGTTTAAATATATACGATTTTTCTAGGATAAACTTTTGCATCATCTTTCATTCCATCCTTAGTTTTATCACGTTTCAATAGACCTATTCGTTATCTATATGTATGTAATGAATGTAGAAGTAATTACCTTAGTTTTTGATTCAGCCTTCAGTCCAAAATTAACCGTTCATTTTGGTTGGGGTAAGCGATTACACTTAGTACAACATATCAATGAAAATGTAGGACTAAAAAAAAAAAAAAAAAAAACTAGAAACTGGGGCATACGAATCCCGCGCACATTAATTTTTTTATATTGTAAAGTACTAGATATTTATATTCAATTGTGGAAAATAAAATAAAATCTAGAGAAAAAAAAGGCAAGAATTCTTTCTTGCCTAGATGGAAATAGTTTGAATTAATGAGAGAGTCATAACTGAAGTAAAATGGAAGGAAAAAATCTTTCCTAGATGGAAATAGTTTGAATTAATAAGAGAGTAAATCATCATAATTGGAGTAAAATGTAAGGAAAAGTAATTTCCATCGAAAGAATATGAATTATAAGGAAACTAAAACATCCTTCTTAGTAAACGGTATAGTTAATTTCATCAAACTTATATTGTAGATTTAAATTGGAAAATTAATAATAAGATGTCATAGTGTGACATAAATTATAAAGTTAAACTTAAAAATCAAAAGTTTCATATCACAAATACCGTTTTCTTTATATATTAGTATAAATTATGTGCCATTGAATTCGTCCTAACTAACATAGATAAAAACTAAGTACAGTCCAAATATAATAATATTAACTGCATCAAGTCATAATGCAACAGTGCTTTCGAAAAGGTGATTTTTTTCTTCTTTGTAATATATATCAGACAAATAAAGTAATAAATGATTGTTTCTCACAAGATCAATCACGAAAGTAATTATTCTCCACCATATCATTTGAAGTAAAAAAGGGGTTGACTTGACGTCACCACCCAAATCTATCCCCTTCCATTTCTATCCCAACAAAAAAGTAAATAGCAAAAACAACCCTATGTTCTTTTAATTGGCAAAAGAATCTCCGTATAATTTTGATTGGTCAAACCCCATCTGTTAATATTTGTTAATTAAATAACATTAGGGGGGTTATTTGCCAATTAGCAATAAAACACGGGTGGGTTCCGCAATTAAGTTAAAACCAGACATAGCCTAATTCTTCTCGGAATCAAACAACAATAAAGATTCTTGAGCCTCTGATTTGATTTGTATATATGCTATAAATAAAATCGACAGAAAAAATAAATATTATCTACGGAATTGAACTGTGATATCTCACAAGGTTAGTTAATTAATTTTACTGTTCTTTAACTTCAGTATCAGTACCATACATTGACTCTTTTTGTTTTGTTTTTTTTCTTGTTTGATTTTGAATTTTATTTATTTAGATTGGAACTGTGTGCTCGAATCTCGAGGTTGTTTAAGGTTATTTTTTGTCTGTTTTATGCATTTAGCATATTCCTTGTTGTATGTTTTTGAGCAGCAGAAGTGAGTGATTGATGAATATTTTGAACTTGTCCTGTTTTGGTGTTTTGTGTATACGATTCTCTCATTGGTCCGTGTCTGTAGTATAAATGATTGGGTGTTTGTTGAGAAGTAGGATTGATTTGAAGGTGGTGTATTTATGTGTTGGTTCTGTTGTTATCACTTTTAATCAAGTTTACAGAACAAAGTATACATGATTTGGTGACAGATTGGAATAAGGAGATAATACGTTTTTTCGGTTTATGAAAGAGTTTTTTCTGTTGATGTCGAGAATGGTTGTTGGTAAAAGTGGTTGTTGTTGTTACACTTGCATAAAGTGTATTGCTGCACTTTGTTTTAAAGAAGAATCGAACCGATGGTACGTTTTATGAACACAAAATTGAAATCATGTGGTTTTTGTGTTTCTCGATATTGCCTACGATAGTATGATGTTACACTGGTTTGATCTTTCTTTTGTTCTGTGGTTAGGAGTTAACCGAGGCTGAGTATGGCTCATGATGGTCTTCCCAGTGCTGATTCGCCGAGGAAACGGTCAGGTCTATTAAGGGATCAAGTTCAATTGGTTAAGAAAAAGGATTCTGGTCGTTATGAGATAGCTCCAATTCAAGATCCTTTGTCGTTTGAGAAAGGTTTCTTTATAGTTGTTCGTGCATGCCAGTTGTTGGCTCAGAAAAATGAAGGGATGGTATTAGTGGGGGTGGCAGGTCCCTCTGGGGCTGGAAAGACAATATTTACTGAGAAGATTCTTAACTTTATGCCTAGCATTGCTATTATAAATATGGACAACTACAATGATGCATCCCGTATTATTGATGGAAACTTTGACGGTAAGTATATCAACATTGATATGTTTTCCTCCCTTTCCATAAGAATTTTAGTACACATGTTTTTTTTTTTTTTTTGAAGTCATATCCATCAATTAATGGGTTTACCGAAGTTTGATTTGTAGTGGTGTGCTTCCACTTTATTGGAGGGCATGATATAATTGTTGTGTTGTTTGAATAATATTTGTTCCTTTTGCGGGCTACATTATTCTATCACAACTGTTGTTAAGTAATATATAACTAAATATTCTGATGAGATTTTAAACTATAACGGGTGGATTTTTGCACTATTAGGTCATTGATTGTATACTCTTTAGGGACCAAATCAATATATGTCCGAGAACTTATTTAGTGTTTAATGCCATGTGCTATAATTTTTCACCCAAGTTCAGTTGTGCAATGCTTGGTTATGAACCCCACGTTGCATACTAAGTAAGCCTAAAACCTGCCAGCATGCTTGCTGAAGAGAGCTAGAAATAAGGCTAGAATATGAGAAAAAAAGTGCAAATGTATAGCTCAAATCTGCTTAACGGTGGTGATCACTTTTATGGGACGGCTAGGGATGAAGTTCATACTTCTACTAGTTTAGCTGATTTGTAGTGTTGGACATACATCACTAATTTATAACCTCGCATCAAAGTGGTCAAATATGTAACACCTTGAATGATTGAGGAAAAATTGTTCTGAAACATATGTGTGGTACAGATCATGTCATTTACTCTTCCTACTTGCACTTGTTTCTGTCAACTATTGCGGGAATAATGTGAACTGTAACTATGAGTAAATGTTTAAACACAAGAATCCCTGTTCCCTTATTGATCTTCTTATCTTCTGAACAGATCCGCGCTTAACAGATTATGACACGCTGCTTGAGAATATCCGTGGTCTAAAAGCTGGAAATGCTGTTCAGATTCCAATATATGATTTTAAGTCTAGCTCTCGAGTAGGCTACAGGTTAAGTATTTTCCAACTCTACGGCTTGTCTGCATGGTTGTATTCTGCTTCTTTTGGCATTTCTTTCTTCTTTCTTCCCCAAACATGACAACAGGATGTCGAAGGACCCTATCGAACATTAAAATACTTTGAGAGCTTCGAAGAACTTCTACTTTGCCAAATATCCAGCTTGTAAATTTAACAACTTTTAGAGTCGATACAGAATGTTGGTAACATGCCATGTACAAGTGGCCCTGTGAGATTCCAGAACTAAATGCACTTTGGCACTCTAATTATATTATATATTTGAGTTCGATTATCAACTCAAATTTGAAAATAATAATTAAATAGTGTAGCATAGTTATGTGCGCTGCTGACTACACTTTTCAGAGGTGTTTAAATTACTCTTGCTCTGAATTTTTCCTTTTTTTTTTTTTTTTGTATAATTCCCGAGTGTGAAAGAAAAAAAAAAGAATTAAAGAAAACTGCAATCCTTCTCGGAGCTAACTTACTCTTCAGGCCAATTCTTACCTTAAATCATAGCTTTGTAACTGTAATAGGTTTCTTAATCATAGCCCTGTCTCGACACTTATCAACTTAATTTTCAAAAAATAGGAAACAGAACAAGTTCCTACTTCGGTGATGCATGAAATAACCAAAGTTCCCTCTGCAACTCAAGCCAGGAAACTGAATAGTAATGAATATTATACTTTAGCAGACAGTGCCTGGATTATTAGCTTTCAAAATCTTCTATGTCATGACTTTTGGATATATTCCTCTCCACCTCTTTCATCTTATAGTTCTTTCCCTGTGATTTTAATTATGTTAGTTTTATTGTAGCATTGCGTTCAAGTTGTTTTTATTTATTTATCAAAATTGAAATAGTTATTGCCCCTGGAACCAATTACTATCAATAGCTTATTGGATTTAGCAGGACCATGGAAGTTCCCACCTCTCGCATTGTAATAATTGAAGGGATATATGCCTTGAGTGAGAAATTGAGGCCTTTGCTTGATCTCCGTGTTTCTGTTACTGGTGGAGTGCACTTTGATCTGGTAAAACGCGTTCTGAGGGACATTCAGCGTGCCGGACAAGCCCCCGAGGAAATTATTCATCAGATATCTGAAACAGTGAGCCCACCTTTCTTCCATGATATATAGCTGATTTGCTAAAGTAAAATCTTAGTTTAACTTGAGAGCGCATGATAATAGTCTTGAAGTTTCTTTGGCTTACAGGTATATCCCATGTACAAGGCTTTTATTGAGCCAGATCTACAGACAGCTCATATAAAAATCATTAACAAATTTAATCCATTCTCTGGATTTCAAAATCCGACATATATATTAAAGGTGAATTTTGAACTTTTGGCTACAACTAAACTAATTGCACATGGCTGCCTAACAATTTGACCATGACTTTTCATTCTGCTTCAGTCGACAAGGTCAGTGACAGCGGATCAAATAAAGGCTGTCCTTTCTGAAGATTGTACAGAATTTGCAGAGGAAACTTACGATATATATCTTCTCCCACCTGGTGAAGATCCAGAGGCATGCCAATCCTATCTTAGAATGAGGAACAGGGACGGAAAATACAATCTCATGTTTGAGGTTTGGCTGGTGGCATCTTAAGCTTCCCTTAGCTTTCCTCATACTTTTCTTCCTTACTGAGATCCTCATAATATTACTTCCTGATTAAATAATTTAACTGTAGGCTCTCTCGGCATAGCTCTGCCCCTCTATAGCTAGACCACTCTGTAACATAATCTTCTTCTTCTTAAACTTCTATAAGAGTCTCTTACCGTGATGATTGTATTCGAAGTTAGAAGTTTTAAGATTCCTGAATTCTCATTCTCCACCATCTCTCTCTCTTGAACTGTATACATGTAATTTTCAACCCATGTTAAATCTTCTTTTAGTATTTTAGATAAATTGTGATGCTTACTTCAAATTCTCGGAGTACTGAAGTATATTGGCTATGTTCCTTGGAGGAACTTTCAGCTCTGTAGCTCATTCGAGATATGAGGAACATTGGTTAACAATGAGAAGATCTAGCTAGAACTAAGAACTCCTATCCAACTTGTTCCAAAGACAAAGTAACAGACATAGAATTGAATACTTGTATCTTTCTTTTTCAGTTTTATAATTTTTCATGTTTTGCAGTCTATGATTTTTATTTTCTAAAATTCTTGAAGCTTCATTAGGAAAACATGTATTCTCATTTTGTTTGTTTGATAGAAAAAGAGTGATAAAGAAACAAGAAGTTTATGATGTATTTGGAGATATCAAGCCATAATATATATTACTTTCAGGAATGGGTCACCGATAGTCCCTTCATTATATCACCAAGGATTACTTTTGAAGTTAGTGTTCGCCTTCTTGGTGGCTTGATGGCACTAGGATATACAATCGCATCCATCCTGAAAAGAAGCAGCCATGTTTTCTCCAATGATAAAATTTGTGTTAAAACTGATTGGCTGGAGCAACTGAATCGTAAGTATCTCCAGGTATGGTGTTAGTCTACAAGTTTGTTTAAAGTACTACTTTATATTTCTTTATTTATTTATTAAAGCTGGCCCTAGTGTTAGTTACAATTGAGATGCTATTTATTTTGAGTGGAGTAAGAATAATTACAAAATTTATATAGCATTTGTGTCAAGCGAATCAGGCCTTAGTTTTTAATTTTTAGTTTAAGTTTGTTTAAAATACCAATGAGTTACATATTTTGTGTTAATTAGTTGAAATTCTACCATCAACAAATTGTACCATTTATGTTTGATATAAAAGGGTTAGCTTTCTTTCTTGCCGATGGAGCAAATTGTCATCTTATTGGTACTTGACTTTGCTAATTTTGTACGCAGATACAAGGAAAAGACCGTTTATATGTCAAATATATTGCTGAGGAGCTAGGCTTGGATGGTTCATATGTTCCACGTACTTACATTGAACAAATTCAATTGGACAAACTCATCAATGATGTTATGGTTTGACATCTTCTATATTATTAGGATTTTGTTATTCTTTTCATTCTTCGTCTTTTGTCTTATCCCAAAATTTCACAGGCATTGCCTGATGATCTCAAGACACAACTCAGCATAGATGATGATCTGGCTTCGAGTCCTAAAGAAGCTCTATCCCGAGCCTCTTCAGATAGGAGAACGAAGTTTCTCAACCGGTATGCTATAATCCTTCACATAGGCTTCTGATAGGATGTGACAACTTTTGACTGCTGCAGTTAACTCTTCCGGTTCCATTAACAAGTCAATATTCATTTTTGTATTTTCGGTCTTGTTAACTTTATTGTCATTTTGCCTCGTTCTTTGGATATTCATGTATTTAGCTAGGGTGGTATGGTTTAAGAACTTATGCATCAGGAGCTTTGTCGTCTTTCAAATTACAGTCAACTGTTTCTCTGCTGGCAGGGGTGTTCCTCATTCGTACTCCACGCAGCGTGATAAAAACCTACCCAAGCTGACCAAACTTGCTGTCAACAGTAGGAGGTATGATGGAAGAACCCCAGATTCACCAGCATCACTGGCTAATCAGGTCTCTAGTTGAAAACTTCTTTATGGTAGATTTGAGTTGTCCTTGCTCTCTCCTCTATTATTTAGTTGATCAATTAACTACAAACTTCCAATTTTTTCTAGAAATTTAATTTTTGCATCCATAATTTTGCATGTTGAAATTAAGGTGTAATGCACTTAGAGAAGTCAATTTCAAAATTGGAAATTGCAATAAATATTCTTCTCAATATGTGCATTTGGCCTTCATTTAGAATCTGTATCCGATACTATAGGCCTCTGTTTTCTTGATTGTAAACTTGCGATGACTGGAATCGAGCTCCCATTCATTAAAAAGGACAGTCAAAATTGTATTTCTAAGAGTAGCTACCGAACCCTTCACTATACTTGCCCAACATGACCACCAAAGTGACTACTAAATGCACAACTCCGGCTTTAATAACGATACTATTATTCTTGGAAACAATTCAAACAAAAATAAACACATCTCTGTCAGATGTCCTCATCCTGCACTACATAGTCAATGGCAGTGCTAACCTGGTGTTCTCTAATAGTGATAGTCCCCAGGGGCCTGTGGTTTAACTTTTTTCCTGAATCAAACTAACTGGCTAACTCGGTAGCCTACATCCTTGCATTCTAGAGGTGCTTTTGGGTAGTTATAAAGAAACAGAGCAGAAACCTTGTAAAGGTCTTAGCATCTGATGAAAATATGCACGGTTAGGACGGTTAAAATAGACGGGTATTTTATGCTGCATGTACCATCAAATATCAGCACTTCTATATAAAATTTGATGTCTATTTGGTAGTGTTTGTGGTTCAGCGAGTGAATAGTTTGCTGAAAATTGAAACAGTCCCAGATAGATTGTAGTTTTATTTTGAAAATCGTTGTCAACGTAAACATAATTGTTATTTTGAGTTGGACCAGGAACATCTATTTCCATTTCTTGTTTCCTTAAGAATGACCTTGTCTTCATCCTTTGTTCTTGAAATTCTATTGGTACATTCTTTGTCATTTCGTACTAAAAAAGTTTCATAACTAGGTAGCCATTTGAGATAGAGCCAAATCAAGATCTGAAACAATAAATCTTAAAGGCAATCCTGGGAATCGCCAGCAGCTTCAAAACCATTAACTTTAGATAACCCAAAAATAATCCACAAGGGGACAGGATGATAGACTTTATGGAAATGGCAAAAGCACGCCTTAAACTTTTACAGCACCTGAATTTCCATTTTCTGGTATTCAGTATCTTCACGTGTTTCATGGACTAGCTGTATTACTGGATGTGTTATGTTTACCTTTATCCGTGACCGCTTTGTAGGTACCAAGTAACGTGTTTATTTAGATATCATATTGCTTGAAGAAAATTATACCATGGTATTCATGATGTCTGATGATAGTTACAGAAGTTTAGTAATGGTAAAACGACTATAATTGCTGTATCCGCTTTGATACTGTTTCTGCTTTAATGGTCCTGTACTTCTTAAGATGTTGCACGTAATACTACTTCTCATTGATAAGCATGTTGAACAAATATTTCAGGGCATTGTCACTCAGTTATCTGAACAAATTTCTACGCTGAATGAGCGCATGGATGAGTTTACATCACGAATTGAAGAGCTAAACTCAAAATTTTCAATGACAAAAGTGTCTACTAGCCAACAAAATTTGGCATTGCAGGCTGAAGCCTGTAATGCCTTGGGGACGACTTCTTTTTATGGTTCTGGCGTGGGCAATGGCCCAATGAATGGATCACTTATACCAAATTCCTCATCATCTTCTCAATTGGCAAGGGAATCTCCTTTCATGGAAGAGGTAATTTGAGGACTCAACTCTTTTAAATTTCTGGTTTACAAAAAAAAAAAAAATGTTCTTTTTCTATTTTAAGTTCAAGATTAGTATTAGAAGAAGTCATGTGTGTATATATATACAATAGGGAAGCTGGTAGGTGAAAATTCACCCACTCCCATCCCCTACTACTCTTCCAGTGTACAGCTGCACAACCAAACCTTGTTGTGCGGCCGCAATCATCTATAACTGGTTGTTGGTTGATCGACCATTTGTAGTTTGTTGCACAGTGTAGCGACAGCACCTGTCGATCACAAACTCCACGTCGTCACGATGACCCGTCGACAGGTAGCAGGGAGGCTTCAGTGGGGGTGGATTTTTTGATTATTTTCACTTTAAATAAAATAGTGTTGACCTATTTCTTCGACCCATAAAACTTGAATCAATCATGAGTGAATTAATGTCTTCTATAACCCATTATTCTTATTATTTTTTTTATTAATTTGATGAGGCGTATTATTGTCTTCTTCAGCATTCTGTCAGACATTTTTAATGGTAATTAGTTTCTAGGGAGGTCTTTGTACTTTCCTAACGGTAGAGATTTATGTAATTACACCCAACCTCATGGGTGTGTAGCTGTATTGTCCCTGTCTTTTAACAGAAATTTTATAAACTAGATGGAGACAAAGTCATCCTAAAGGCTTAATCATATTCACTAGCAACATTCCAAAACTCTATTTGTTTAGCTGTTCTGGATGTATATGTACAGTTCAATGTTTGGTTTAATTTGTTCTACGTAGTATTACACTTTGTCATTGCAGTTTGTTTCCAATTTCTACCTTTTTCTTAGAATATTTCATTTGGGTACAGGTATTACTTATTGCACGGGGACAACGTCAAATCATGCATCAAATAGACAACCTGAGCAATCTCCTGCATGAACACTATGGAGAGAGGTCTCATCAGGGACGAACAACTCAGACAGGTGGGGGAATGACAGACGTAGGATCCGTTGCAATTCCTCTACTTGTTTCGCTGGCCGTTTGTGGTGTTGGAATCATGTTGTTCAGAACTGTATCTTCTCAGAAGTAATGTGGATTGCACTATAACATAGTGATGGGGGCTTTACTCAAAAGTGTAAATATTACCAAGTGAAATCTTGAGAGAAGTGCGTCATTTGGTTTTCTTTCTCTTGAAATATGTTATTGTGCCCCTTGTGTTTGAGTTATAGTATCTCTTGCTAATGTGGAGAGCACGCGTTTTGTGCATAGTCATGGTTGTGCATCTACGAAGTAAATATTTACATTAGAAGAGCAAAATTCATATATCAAGTTACTTGCCTTGAATTTTGGTTGCTGGTTTACTTTGGAGCCCATATATCTTATGTGCTGCGTGAATACGTGGATAAAAGCAGCGAATAAATTAACATAGCTGAACTCTGTTTTCTCATTCTTTCTCCCTTTTTGTCTCAGGGGATCAGCTTTATTGATGCATAGAAAAGATAGAGTGAAAGCGGAAAGGAAAAAGAAAAAAAAAAACAATTGAGATGGAAACCGAGATTTTATTATACTTATCATAAACACAAATATTACAAAGAAATTGGACTTTCATGCATACCATTTTGCCCATGAAAGGTGGGCAAGGGTTTAACAAGAAAGAGACGGTAAAGTTCAACTATGAATGGGGCAATCTACATTTTACCCTATATTTATAGACATGCTTCCCCTGCATTTGAGCTGTGTAGTAAAAGAAGAATAAAAACAGAAGTATATACCAAGTAATTACTTGTAAAGCACCAGTAAACTGTATTTTTCAAGAACAGATATCACCCCACCTCAGTATCACTGATGCACATCCGTTCCAATCTGCTCTTGGTCTAATGCAGCAGATAAACAAGCAAGATTACTTATGTATCAAAGGGAACTCAGGATATCTTTAATCAGTGTGAAGACAAGATTGGTGTAGGAAGATCCCTCCAGTTGTTGGAAGATGATGCCATCCATACGGGCTTGAATTCCATCCGAAGATGCCATGACTTGAAGCAACTCTTTGATTACTTTGTCTGCTTCAGCAATAGAGCTACCGAAACCACCTAAAATCTCTGTTAATGACGCAGAAGGTCTTGAAAGCTCGACAAGTGTGACCTGGTATTTAGAACACATCAGAACACCAGACGGGAAAAGTTATGAATAAAGAGAATATCATGAGTTGGAGATTGGACATTATTAATTATTAACATGAGTATATATCCCTCCCTCCCCCTCCCCCCCAACACACACACGCGCAAATTTGAAATATAGCTTAAACCAAAGATTAAACATTTGAATAAAGACCGTCAAGAAACATGCAAGAACCAACTGAAAATTATTAGAAGTAACCTGTTCATCCAATGGTAGATTAGCCTTTTGTTTTGCTATTGCTACAGCTCGAGAGAGTCCACCAATAGTATCAACTAGACCTCTAGAAGCTGCATCGTTTCCAGTCCAAACTCTTCCTTGAGCAAACTCCTCCATCTTGTCTACCTATAACATGGTTAAATGAATCCCAATGAACTTGGCAATAGAATAGTTGGAAGGCCAATGAGATGTATATATCACTAAATACATACTGTCATAGATCTAGAGGAGGCTGCTTTGTCTCTGAAACTTTTGTATGCACTCATAGCTGACTTAGCAAAAAGTTCTGCTTCATCAGACCTGAAATCACAAACAAACTAATATTAGATCGGTATCCGTAAATGGTTAGATAGTCATTTAGAAAAAAAGAGATTGACCTTGATTCAGCATATTGCAGGCAAGCAGGAAAAGACGAAACCATCTATACGTAAAAAGTTCATGCAAAATTCATGTGATTACAAATGTTTTGCAACCTCACACTCAACATACCTGAATGGTCTCTGTTCAGCAGCAGTAAGCTCAGCATATCTTCCTCTTGATATGATCTCTTTATTGAAGCCAATTCTATTATATAGTCCCTCCAAATTAAACTTTCCTAGGATCAAAGAAGCAAAATATCATCAAGCCTACCTTGAAAGTGTTGATTTATGTGTTCCATCTATAATCTTAATCCCACACCAATAGAATGTATCTAAGACCAAAAACCAGTATAGACTCAAGCTGAAGATGATGCAGCCTTGACAAGAATGACAAAAGGAAGAGAACAAAGAAACAGTTTTTCGCATTATTACTCATGATATTTATCTGACAAGAATTAAAACCAAAAGATTAGTGAATTTTGGACCTTGTTGAAGGTCTCGATTTCAGTTCCAGAATTTGTTTTTGTGACAAGATACAAATAAAACAGATAAAAGGGTTCACCTGTGACAACTCCAATTGAACCAGTTAACGTGAGATTCTCAGCAACTATAGTTTGTGCAGCCATTGCCATGTAGTATCCACCGCTAGCAGCTACATCAGCCATTGAAGCAATAACAGGTTTTGAGGCAGCCAAAAGTTTGATTTCCCTCCACATTCTGCAAACAAAATGATGACATTAATCAACAAAATCTGCCTTTTATCTTCCTCCAGGATCGTGCTGTTTTGAGCCCAGATGGTGAGTTTTAGTTTCTCGATCAGGTTTTTCATCAATAAGAAGTTGTAGTAAGAAAATATACTACGATCATTGAATGGTGAGAGAACTGCGCCATTTATTACTTGGGTTCAAATTATCTGAAACCCTCTGGAGAGAGAAAACCACACTGAAAACTTATAAACTATAAATACATATAGGTTTTTGAGTGTGGCTGTTTAGAGATAAGCTGTGACGACAATTCAACTCACTCATATTCACATGGTAAAGTGCTAACTATTAATTTTTCACAACTAGGTCTGGTGACTAACTTCAGCCATAGAACATGTGTATGTAAAACAAACTGCAAACTGAGAATATTCAGAAGGTTTGTTTATTTTATATGGGAATAATTACCTTCCCCCCCCCCCCCCCCCCCCCCCCGGAATTTTGCCGTAACTAAAGGTAGATGCTTGTTTGCACAATTATGCCAATGTACCCTACTTCTATAGTTTAATTACAGATTCACCAACTATTGCTTGTCCTTATAAGTTATAACACATGCTAACATCAGCTGAAAAGGCAATGAAAATCATTTTTCCCTGATAGTCAGGGTTCTTTACATAACTGATTTCTTCTTTTATCAGGATTGCTATATTTTCGTGTAGTTTTTTCATGGTAGCTTGGGTTTGCATATTACATGACAATGATTGCCTGCTTTGTTTCTCGAGCAAAACAATGTATGGGAGGGTACAGACGAAGTGGGTATATCAGTGTAAACTTGATCAAATTGTTGTGGTTGCATGTCATCTGACTAATCCTAAACACACGTAGTAGATTTCTAACAGAATAAGAGAAATGAATATTTAAGATAAAAACGAGCTTACAAATCGGAGGCAAGAGCATCTCCTCCAGGACTATCAATACGGAGGACAACAGCCTTGTACCTCTTCGACTCTGCAAAAATTCACGTTAAATCCCATGAATAGAAAAGCATATGATCAATTAATGCTAAAGAATGGAAAAAACAAATTGCATTGGAATCAGAAGATGATGAAGTTTCAACTTAGACAATTCTCTCCGCTTATGCTGGGCTGCTGTAACTTAAATATCAGGAGATCTCCAGATAACTGTTCTTGCTCAATCACTGAACACTAGAAAGCCAATTTCACATGTGAAGTGCAGAATAAAATATTTCCAGAATCCAGATCGAGATTCTATATCTTATGCTGCAATGTTCATAAGGTTTACTAGCTTTAGTGCTACATGGTGAGCAAACTGACTGATATTTGATGAAGTCTTTCGAGTTCAAAGTTTATGTTTAGCTGTCACTTATAACGATCCAAACTTTCCTTAAAAGTGACCACTTGGTGGAAGTGCTACGGCCCGTTGCACGCTTGACAAACAAGCCTTTAGTCCTCCAAGTAATTCAGCACTTTTTCTGCTTTTAACTTTAATCGTGGATTCAGGGTCTCTGATGATGTCTCATATTTGAAAGGTTAATTTATGGAGTTTGTGATAATTAAAGATTTAGGGTTAGAATGAGTGAATGCCTCAGTTGTGCTTACTGACATAGCAGCTTGCTAAAGTTACTGCATTCACATTACTAGAAAAATGAGCATCGGGGGTCTACTGACTAAAGTATTTATGAGTAATGCACTGAATAAAAAGCTATAGCGCTAATTGTCTCTGGTTCACAGGTGCGGTTTACATGAAAAAAAAAATCACAAGGTTTCGGATTAGCTCTTGACAGAGGAGCCAAAAGCTAGATTTGTCCACCCCAAAAAGGAAAAATGGTAATCCTCAGGGTAACTGGTTTAAGGTATCAGATCACTTAATTAAAACAAAGACAGTTTGAATTGTTCTGAAGAGTTCAGTCAGCAACTCCAGTCTATGATCAACATTCCATTCTTGTTTTATACCTCACCAGTTGCATGCATCTTACATCAAACACAAAAAATATACATATACCTCTCACAGTGCGGATCTTCTCAATGAATTGCTCAGCTACAATCCCTGAGCTGGACGTACTCAATGGACCTCGTGCACGGCTAATGCTTCCAGAGGCTCTGATGATGGCTATCTGATTTCTACTACCTGTCAAACCTAAAGTCCATCTCCTAACGCGAGTGTATTTCCTACATGTTTCAGTGAAAAGTATCAAATGAGCACAGATTGACGTCCATTTTAAGGAGGAGAAGTGGAAGCTAGCCATGAAATAATCATCCAAGTAATCTATAAAAGAGGAGAAGTGGCAGTAAGTGACAAAAATGCGAGTATGCATGACAAGGATTTGACTGAATTACTATGAAAACCCATGATGTTAGGCCAAGTTAAAGCAACGACCATTAGGTAAGGAAATTCTGATTCAACAATGATCTTAATGAAATAAAATGACTTGAAGTTGTCTGAAATATACGACAAATAAATGAGAAAGTTTGCATTAGCTTCTTTCTTTCCTCAAACCCATTTTTGTAATTTATTTTATTTTCTTCTCTTTGCAGAAATATTCTCTACATATTGGGCACAACGACATAAGGTGAAGGATGTTTTGTTTGTTCAAGTGCTATTAGCTTATGGAGGTGATTTTGTAATTTCTAATATGTAAGGACTGCCGTCGTAATATGAAACCAAACATCATGGGTTGTTTTCGTGATACACCACACCTTTTAAG
Organism: Misopates orontium; assembly: GCA_946800315.1. NCBI lineage: Eukaryota > Viridiplantae > Streptophyta > Magnoliopsida > Lamiales > Plantaginaceae > Misopates > Misopates orontium. The sequence continues at coordinate 9,575,031 of OX326953.1, read as the reverse complement.
TAACTCGTAACCAACCTGATTTTTGATAATTTGCAGCACGATTATCTTCAAACTCTATGTAGACTGACGAACATGTTTTAGCAGCACAAAGCATATTCCAGATTAATCATCGTCGTCAATCTACTTGCAGACTTTAATGATCACAATGCAATTGCAAAAGAAGAATTTGAGAAAGATGAACAACGATCACCAATAAAAACCAGGATGTTAATAGATTGGAGTGCCAAAGATTTTTCTAATGGCAGAGTTCTAATGGAGTCAAAACAGCTAGGAATGACAGCATGTTTTGTAAGAATAAGATATTTTAGGGAATCTGATGATAAAGATGAATGTAAGAAACGGAAATACCTGTAGTCGACAGTAGGAAGTTTTTTCTCACTTGGAATTCCCAAACGCTCTTTTAGCAGTGAAATAACCTGAAACATGGAAGCTTACCAAGAAATTATATGAATAATCAGTATAACAAACAGAATCTGCATTCAGCTCGCTTGAAAGGAACTGATAGATCTATAGCTTACTCAAAAGAGGCAAGACGAAGGACAAAGATTTCTGCCATAAGTCTATTGTAATTACGACAGGGTAGACATAAGCTAATATAGGACTCCAACTAAGGAAAATTTTACGGAATTAAGGCTAATTTAAGAGATAGTTAATATATAAATCCTAACATATTTCAGATAAACAGTCAGCGATTTATTTAAATTTTTCATATTTTGTTTTGGATAGCTTCATGTGATACGGCATTGAAATTTATTACGCGCATTGAAAGAGAAAAGTGATGGCTATTCCTGGAGCCCCAGAGTCCAGAGTAACACGTTCTACAAACACTGAAATTAAATTAAATGCTACTGACTGCCCTCGGTAAAACCTAACTGCTCTTAGAACCAATCAAATCCTATATGTCCATTCAGTCAAGCACTTGGCTTCCAAAACCCGATGGTGTATGGCAATTCAACTGACTAGGGACCTTCCAATCTCCATCCCCTTCTAGGATGACTGCTAGTGCACGTTTAAGGACATTACCTTTACAAGTACTGACATAGCTTGATACACATTTGAATAAGAAACATTTTTTGCCCCTTTCTACAATTGTCGGCAATTCTTATTTGTTCTTTAAAGCAATGAAATGTCAAACTAAGCAAATACTAGTTAACCAAAGTTGTTAGTTAGTGCTGTTCCCATTTCTTTATTAATTAACATAACTAATTTACTCTATAGAAGTTTTAATGATCCGACACCCATGAGCTGAAAGAATATATGACAAAATGACATAAATCAATTGAGGAAATCTAGTTTGGATGAAGAATTTAAGTCCAAAGCCTATCTATGCACAGATAGATTAAATCTAGGAACTAATGATATATAGACAAGCTCCCAAGAAGTGCAGTAAGAACTGACAGCTAAATATACCTCATCATCATATTTTATATCCGTTATCCAGCCATCATCCTTCAGTCTTTGTACTTCATATACTCCTTCATTTATAAAGTTTTCTATATCTTCTTTTGCCTTTCCTGCATAAGAAAAAAAGATATTATATAATCATATCATATTTGAGCAGGAAATCAAGCTGCCTCGTGAAATTCACCTTTTGTAAGTGAAACTTTGTCTACCCAGTTCCCATAGATATTATCGAGCAAAGCAGTCAGCATCTCACGGTTTTCTTCAGATATGTTTTTACGAGCAAGCTGATCCCCAGCACTCTTATACTTGCCGATACGCTGAACTTGTGGTTCAATCCCAACTTTCTCCAAGACACCTACAAGAAATATGTAAAGAAAGACATTTTACTTATATTTGTCATTTAAAGTTGAAGAGAGTTGTTGAAAAAAATTGCTTCCATAAAAAATGTAGAACACTTCTAATACTTAAAATATTTCAAGAATGACTTTTGAGTCATAGATGCTTCCAAAAGTCTAACAAGAAGGTGTATTTTAAACGCAACCTATTACTAAGTATCTGAATATCTTTTTGATCATTTCTGAGGAAAACCTACCCTTTGTTTGCATCACAATATCAAAAGTTATAACGACATTTCGTTTGGTTACAAATAATATCCTTTCCATTTAGCGCCTGTTGGACCCAATGAAATTAATCTTTCATGTTTACAAAAATGTAATCCATGTTCACTTCTAATTAATGAAGCCTGAACAACCAGCCTATACAACTGAAAGAATGATCAACTCACCTCCAAGGAATGATGCCTGAACTGTCAATCCATACAACTGAAAATAGGCACTCGGTGGGGCATAAAGCTGTTCACAAGCACAGCCAATGTAATATTCTTTCTCTCCGCATGCTGGCACATAACCCACAATAAACTTGCCTACATATCGGAAGAAAATATTACCCCATGAGCTTCTATGAAATATAAGTGAAAAGGGTGACTGTTAAGTAGAATAACCATTTCTTCAAACTCGTGGATTCTATTCTAAGTTTGCAACAAACAACATATTTTACTAGATAGCATCCAATTTCAGACACTAAATCTTAAACTAGTTGAATATGAGACATTAAAGAGATGTCCAACACCTTACGTATGCCGCATGCATACCAGGACAAAAAAAACCTCTTTTGAGTTTTGACAAGAAGAATATGTCGACATGGTCCTATTTTTACGTTTTTGACCCATCCCAACCTTGAGCTACTCCATTCAAAAACCTACAGATGGCCGTGACTCAAATTCTTTTCTCAACTTCCTTTGAAAAGAGAGCTACGCATTAGTTTGCTCCTGGTGTTCTTGTCCCATCCTACCCTTGAGTTTCTCCATTCAAAACCCTACATAAGATATTCATGCGAATCTCTACTTTTAATTCTCATGCAAGATTTTCTATGTTGTGCAACTTCTTACAATGCTAGACCAACCATGTATGAGAAGCATAGCATCTCATTGTAACAAAGAGAGCTATTCAAGAATGCAATACAAATATAACTTGACAACATAAGCTACATTAAAGTATTACCTGATTTCTTAAAGTCTAATATGTGCCTGCGAATTTCTTCAACTTTGCCCCACCCACAACTCAATGGTTCAATGTGGAGATAAATACCCGATACGCGAGGATCATAAGCTGCTTTAACGAAATTCTCGCAGATTTGAGGTAAAGATAATCCAGAGGAGAAGCGGCCCTTCAGTTGATCGGATATCTGAGAAGGGAATAAATATGCATCATCACCTAATCTCAAGTACAGTACCTACCGAATAGATACTTATAAAAGCTAATTTCACCCTATACAGTACAAAAGTCTATAGCATTGCACGACTCGATTGGTAATACTAATACTAACAAACACATCACTCCATAGGCCACTAGTAATTCACCTCTCCGCGGATTTTCATGGTGAGAACACTACCCTTCCTAACACGCTGCCAAGGCAACGTGAACAACATCTTAAGCTTCACGACAAAACTCGCCCAGGGATCGAACTCCGTGTACACAAACTCCCCACTCGGGTACTTGTCATCGTCATATTCGTGAGCACTAGAGCTCCCTTTATCATCATCAGCCAACTCAACTCCGCCGCCAATTTTCCCATTCTCATCGGATAACTTCTCGTTGCTCTCTGTATCGAATGCCTGAGCCGAAATCCTTCCGGAACTTCGTAACAAAGGGCTATGCTTGTTGATTTGAAGTGGATTATGAGGGAAGTGAAGTGAAAAACGTGGTGAGCATTTAATCAAACAGGTTGTGTGGTTGTTGTGTATTGAGGTGAATCCTGGAGTGTGAAGCAGTTGAGCCATTGTAGGAGCAGGATGAAACAGAGGATCAAAAATCAGAGTGCGATCATTTTTTGACAAAGCGTCTTGTTATACAAAGGATAGTGTTACGTTACGTGTTCAAACTTAGAAGCCATAAATTGGATATGAAATCAAAGGTATGCGTTGCATCCTCTGTCTCAGATTTATATTAATATATTGTTATTAACGTCAAATTTCGCGCTATTTAATTCGTACAATAAATTAACTACCTTATGTTTTTTTTTCTATTTCTTTTACAGTTTATTTCTTTCTAGTAAATAGCAGCAATTCACTAATAAACATATAATATTTCTAGAGGTAATAGCAAAAACTACCCGTCGTGTGTTATTCTTGATTAGCAAATTTTATTAGCAAAAACCCCTTTTAGTTGACTTGACAAAGAACTAGCAATCTTTATGCATAAAAAGTTTTATCAAATGTATGCTTATCCCAAAAAAAATTGAAGACTCCTCCACGCGATTATGAGAAATGAAGTCATCAACTTTTTTTTTTTTTTTAATCTTGTAAAAGAAATATGAATATATGAACAAATGTACAAAATCTATAAATAAAATACATACTTCCCTGATTTAACTACTTTTTACTTCAAAGAAAAAATAATATATTTAAATAACATAAAAAGATAATGTGATGTATAACTTTATTAAGTACTAATTTACTATATCTTTTGAGCAACAAGATTAATATAATAATAATAGCCAGCCTTCCCTCGGAGATAAGATACAAAATTCTATTCTCCCTAATTATTGATCAATCGTTTTCAGCTACTAATTCGATAACATTATAATTATTATTATTATCTTTGAGAGAGAGAGAGAGAGATGTGCGTGCTGCATCGAAGGCTGTTCTCAATGATGAACAAGAAGAAGCGGTCTTCAATTCAATCTCTTTACGACCTTTGCAAGGACACTTTTGCAACGAACACACCTCTAGCTTCAAACGCCATTCAAAAGCTCTCATCTTTATTGGGTACTTGTTTTTCAGCTTCCATTTTGCTCTTATGTTTCGTTTTTTTAGCTTATTTTGGGTATTTCTTTAAGTGGGTTTTTGTTGCATTTTTTTAATTTTTAGTGGGATTGGGAAAAAATGGTAATTCTTGTCTATAGCATAGATGGTTTATGGTGAAGGCTGGCATAATTTTCATTCATTGCTTAATTGGATGGATTTTCGAGAGCATTTGCACTTGTGAAAGTGAAAAATGAAAAATGAAAAAATCTATAGTATTTAGAGTCGTTTAAAATTCGTTTTTGAGTTTAGTTATGGTACTAATGTCATTTCTTCAAGTGGGGTTTGCTTGTAATTTAATTTTGTTAAGTTCAAGGATTGCATTTCTGTCGTGGAAACCAAGGGAAAATCTTCATAATTCTCTATCGACATAAATGGCATGTCGGAGGTGAGGTTAGATAGCATAGTATGGTTTCTTGAGTTCTTGGCACAGCACTTGGTGAATATGAAGACTCTGGGAATTTTTTTTATTTCACTTTCCTCTGATTGCACTTAGAGAATCCGTCGTACATACTTTAACCTGGTTGGCCAAACTTCAGATTTGTCCTCAATTCACGAACTACGGATCTTTATGAAGGAGAAACAAATAGCAAAAACAGTGATAATGGAGGAGAGGACCTGGATGGAAATTTTGTTTTACTTCCCAGTTTCGTATTCAGGGTGGTTGGTTATACATTCTCCTCACTGCTTGGAACCTGATCTTCTGCTTTAGTAGAATAATGTCTTCGTGCTCCTACCCTGGATGACTTGATTCAGTTAACCTAAAATTGCTTCTTTTGGTGTTTGTTGGAGATAAACATAGGTTATTCTTTAACCATGCGTAGAATATCAGTTTGAGTTTCTAAATTAGATCCGTCAACCATTGAGCATTTTATATAGCATTGCACGTTCTGCAGATACAATTAGTCCTGCTGATGTTGGTCTTAGTGAGGATAGTAAAGAAGAAGAAAGAGGACACGGTTCTTTTGGAGTTGCATCATTCGCTAGAGTAGATCGATGGACTCAACCTATAACGTATGTGGATATACACGAAGGAGAAGCTTTCACGGTATGCTTATGTGTCTCTCGGCTATTTCTTGTTTTGAACCTCATCTTCTGAATTGAAATCCCCTCATTTGTGTCTTACGGTTATCCAACATCACACATTGTCTTTAATATCGTAATGCTCAAAATGAGACTAAGGCTGTTTTCGTAACGGCAACACCAATTTCAGGCAAGAACTGGGCATTCTCTTTATAAGTCCTTAGATATTCACATCAAGTTGGCACACGAGATCATCACAAATTCATCTTTCTCTTTAGTCACAAATGAACTTATGCTTTAAGAACAGGCCTCAACCAGACAAAGATATATGATCATTGCCAAGTTTGTCATTCATAAATATATCTGTGAAAGATGGTTTACTCCACCAAAATATACCTTAGAATATATGAAATTTGTTTCTGTTGTCTAGGCCGTCAGTCTATAGGTGAGAAACACGAAATCTGCTGAAGGAAGTGTGGAAGCATCTTCTCTCTTTATCCCCCTTATTGATGTCAAACGTTTATTATGAAGTCCAATTGGTTGTTGTGTAGGAAATTTTGTATTCTTAAACATGTTTTCTCTTCCCTTCTCTGGATTTCTATGGCTTTGTTTCCCCTTATATTTTGATACATGAAGGTTAGTTTTAAGTTTCTCAGAATTATAACTTTCTAGTAATTATGTGAACATGATGCAGATGTGCATATTTTGCTTCCCTACTTCCGCTGTCATTCCCCTTCATAACCACCCCGGCATGACTGTTTTGAGCAAAGTATTGTATGGTTCCTTGCATGTCAAAGCTTATGACTGGGTAGAGCCTGCCCGCATAAAAAAGATCGACGAAACTAGTTATTCTACAGGTCGTATTCTACATTCCTTTTTTACTCGTGGAAAATTTACATCGTTAGTCATTTTCTGTTATTTCTCAACTCTGTTACCATCCGTTAATTTAGTTCAACTTTTATTTCTCAATTCAGTGAGATTGGCTAAGTTGGCTGTTGACAAAGTTCTGACTGCACCGTGTAGCACTTCTGTTCTTTACCCAAAGAACGGAGGAAATCTGCATTCTTTTACAGCAATCACTCCTTGTGCAGTTCTAGACATCCTTGCCCCTCCTTATAACGAATATGCTGGCAGGAGATGTACTTACTTTCGTGATTATCCTTTTTCTAGCTTCTGTAAGTCTTTCTTTTTTTATCAGATACTCACCTGAACTCTCCCAAAAGTTTCTCGATTTGTGTCTAGTGCATGGTAGCATGTGTCACAGGAACCAGGATTTAGTTGTTTAAGTTGGCAGATGCAGATGGAGATGAGAATTTAGACGATGAGGAGTATGCATGGCTTGCTGAGATTGATGCACCAGACATCTACATGCGCTCTGGAACATATACTGGTCCTCCAATTGAGATTTGATGGTCGTCGAACATGTCAATTGATCAACAGAAGGCTCAGATGACTTTGCGGAGGAAGTTACAGTGGGGATCTCCAACTTTAGCATCTAATTTACAAACCATTGTGTATTTTAGATGTAGAGCAGTGTTTGAGAATGACATACGACACACTTTGCATAGTTGTAATCTGATCAGCTAAATCTGCGACATTTTTGTAAACTAAGAAAATCCATTTTAGTTAGCTGTTTTTCTTGTATCTATCAGCCCCTATAAGAGAGTTTCTTTTCATTTTTCAATCATTCGATGAAATGATGACACCAGAGTTTTGGATCTGGGACGCCAGATTCTCATTGCCTGCTCGGATACTTGTCCTGCTTGGCGGTGGCTTATGAAAAGTGTCATGCATTTATTTTTACATCTTTTAAATGGCGTGACAAAATTGTGAATTCCTTAATTCTTCTATCATGATACAATATTGTGAACTCTTCTAAGACTTGGTGTGACTAAAATTACCTTTGTTCTAGATTCTGCGAAAGCGTTTATGCTGTTGTAGAATCAAATATTTAGCTTCTTCAGTAAGGCAAAGTCTAATGAATCAAATATTGCACTTTTTTCACCTTCCACTAAAAGAACAGCAACCTTTCAAAAGGACTGAGGAAGAACTTACTGAACTCATGCATGATTTTTCTGTTGTACAACTGATCAATTACGTAACAAACGTACACTGTAACATATACAGGCTCATATGAGATTCAAAAAGTTTGAGCTACCCTCGTAAACGCAAAAATATCTAAAGGACTCCACATATACAGATGCAGCAACTTGATCCTCTTAATCATGGACTCCATACAATTCACTTTCACCTAGACAATGAACTTACTTCAGTTGCAAAAATGGGCAAGCTCATATGCAATATATGTGAGATGGGGCACATACTTGACGGCAATGGCAGGTCATTCTCAAGTTCCGTAACACGTTTGTATGACAAAAGCTAAACACCCCTACTCAGTGTTCCGAGAATGAAAACTTGCAGATGTAAATGGAGTAAAGATGTGATAAATATTAACACGCATATTCCATTAAGCTGTATAGAAACACAACAAAAAAAGAGAGGAAGAAATGTGAGAATTTTGTATTCATATTTTTAAAATCGTGGTGTAAAAAGAATTTACCTCAACCAAAACCAACAAGGGGGAACGTAAAATACAAATTTACAACAAAAGTAACCTCAAAATTTCAGAAGTAAAAGGTGCAACATTCCTGGATGCTATAGATCATAATCTCTTTTCAGTCTGACCATGCTACAAAAGAAAATCTGGGATAACTGGTGATTGTGCTGCCAATGCACTATCCGCTCTTTGTCGCGACTTGTGCTTCCCATGTCGATCACTCTTCTTCTTGTCTTTCTGGTCAGTTTCTTCCTTCTCCTTACCAGAACTTCGATGTCTCCTCTCTTTACCATGACTGCGGTGTTTTCTCCCTCCAGAAGTTGCAACTCGAGAATCTGATACATCATTAGAAGCTATGCTATTGTTTCTTTCAGGCATCCCAACATTTGCCTCCCTTCTCTTACTTGATGTATCTGATGATTTGCTTCTCATTGATGACGTTGTAGCTTCACTACCTAACAGCACTTCTTGCACAGCACCAGAGATTAGATCAGCCTTGACCTCAGGTTTCTTGGCGGCAACGCTTAATCCTTGACCGTCATCCAACTTCACAACCACAGGCCTAGCTTTTACTTGGTTCGGCTTTTTCTTAAAGACAAAGGATTGTTCTGTTAGCTTTACAAGATCTTCACCATCGTCGATGGCCTTACCTTTAGGGTCATGAGCAGGTGGGTAGTCATTGGATATAGTCTCTTTACTTTCTGAAGGAAGGTAATATAGCCCATGCCTTTTACGGTGCTCAGCAAGTAGAGATGTTGACTCCGTTGATGGTTCAGATTCTTCCTTATCGTGTCCCTCAGTAATGCTAGTGATGTCCTTTTCAACTATTTGCGGTTTGACAAGGGAAAATGAAGTTGATAATGGTAGTTTAACATCGCCACAGATGGCTTCCAAGTCACTAAGATTTTCTTTCAGCACTAATCCTTCGGGTATGGGTACCCTCTCTTGAGAATTAAATGAGACAGGACCAAGTTCCTCCGAGAATGCATCAAAAATCATCTTTATCGTTTCAGAAGCATTTCCTTCTTCTTTTGTTTTATCTCCTTCACTAGCAAGGATTTTTGGCTTCATCAACTTAACCAAACCAAGGACATTACTTGCCCTCTCTTTTACTTCTACTTCATTACTCCCGGCTAAGGGTCCCAAATTAGTTTCTACAAGATTTACCAGGCCCATGATAGAGTCTTTTGTTTGATGATGTGTCCTTAAAGAAGCTGATGGTGTCTGCCCATGAGTAATAACTGTCTCATTATCTAATTCACTATCAGACACTGGTTCACTATCTGTTGGTTCAAAGGAATTGGAACTACCATCTCCATTTAACTTGAAATAGGAATATATACAAAATGTCAATACTTTAAAAGCTGATTGAATATATACAGCTCTTACAGATGGAGAAAGGAGACTAGTCCTTGGTTGCAAAAGTGCTTCCATGAGCTCAAACGGGTTTCTTGAGAGCTCAACATACTCCCCTGAAACCCAAGCAGCAGCAGCTAAAACTCCATGTATAGATGGAGTACCAAGTAGTGCAGGATCAATCAACAGATCACGCGCAACATGGACAAGCTCCATTCTAGCATCCTTAACCCTCATACCTATATCAACAAGCTGATTCTCGATCTCCATCCCCTTCTGACACTGTGGAATCCTTGCCATTTCCCCAAGAAACGATACATACCAATCAAAATCAGTAACTATCTCATAATCATTTCTTGAACAAGTCACCAAAATGAATCCCAGAATCTCATTACAAAACTCCGGGTCAGACTTCAGCGCATGACCGATCAAAATCCTGCAAATCTCCATCACATTATCCTCAGAGACCATGGACATCACCAGCCTCAATGCCTCAAATCTAATATTTACATCAACATCACTCAATGCCTTAACCACCAACTCCTTGTTCTCCAAAACAACCCATATATGCTTCTCCGCGACTATGGCAAGCGCCTGCAGCCCAAGATACTTAAGATTCGGATCATCCTCCAACAAAAACTCACGCATCTTCCCAACCGCAAGCTTCACCGCCGAATCATAATCACTCAAACTCGTCACAATCGTCCTCACACACTCAAACGCCAACGACTTCGCCCCCGTCCTCCCCAAATGATCACAAATCGGATCCACCACCCTCTTTGCCAACCTAGGCTCCAACGGAGCCAACCTCGCAAAAATCTTCAAAACCTTAATCAACACCCAATTATTCCTACAATCCACCAAAATCTTATAAAACTCCGGGGCCAGAGGCAAATACGACCTCGGCTCTTTCACCGCAAGCTCACAAAACAATCCGACCACCGCCGACAAAACCCCCACATCACCACCACCACCACCACCACTCTCCAAATTCTCCACCACTCTCTTAAAACAAACGCGCACCGCATCCGGATACCGCTCAAACACCTTCAAAACCGCCGCAATCGCCTTCTTCCTCACAAACACCTTCCCACTCCCCAACAACGTAAACAGCTCCGGCGTCAAATCACGCGCCAAATCGACATTACATATCGACGACAGCGTCGACAGCGCGAGGCTCACATCATACTGATTCGACGACGACAGATCCTTGCGGAGCTGGTGCGTCAGCAGCAGAATCACGTCGGTGGTGTTAGGGTTGAACGACAGCGCCGCGGCGAGGAACGCGACGCGCTTGTGCGAGTGCGAGTGCGACGACGAGAGCTCGACGGAGTGAAACGCCGCCCAGGAGATGTCGACGGCGTGGAGCGAGTGGAGGTAGGTGAGTTTCTGTAGGGCGGTGGATTTGGTCTGTGGATCGGTGGATTTGATCTCGCGGCGGATTTCGTCGACGGATTTGGAGATGAGATTAGGGTTAGCGGAGGGCGGCGAGAGGCGGAGGGATTTGATTAGATCGTCTAAGGAGCGCTGGAATAGGGAGTCCATTAGCGACGGACCGCCCGCCATTGGAGATGGTGATTTTGAGGTTTTTTGGTACAGTGTGTAGTACTTTGGTGGGTTGATTGATTTTGGAGATGACGATTTGAGGACTTTCTTTTAGTTGGTTTTGGTGAACTTTTTGCGACGGTTTTGGGGTTTTCGTCAGCTTTACAGATCATATGAGTTTATTGGTGTTACTGTTAACTACATAACTGTTGAGTGATTTGAATAAAATGTTCATTTTTGTGTTTATAAGTTGTAGTTTAATGAGTTATAATTAAATAAGATTACTTATGTGGTTAATTTATCGAATAATAAAAGTTTGAACTAATTGTGAGTATATATATATATATATAATATTAGACAGTAACTTATGGAAAAGTTTCAAAAATATATACGGGAGAAGGGCTTTTTTATGAGAATGGTGTAAAATAAAGAAAATTATATTGGTTTGGTATTTCTTGTGCAGTTACTGATTTGTGTAATAAAAGTTATTGTTTTAATACTATTTAAAGGATTAAGGATATTTTTTATACGTAGTTATGTATATTATAATATTTTGCCGTTTTACTAATTCAGTAAAACATAAAAGATTTTATGGGTTTTCTACTTTCATTATGAGATTATGCTTATTTTGCGTAAATAACAGAGGGTCTTTATACTACTTAACTTTTAATAAAATATTTGAAGTAATAAACAAAAATATTTATAATTTCTTGACATCTTAAATTTCTTCTAATAGAATACACATGGAACTACTTGTTCTTTTTCTCGCATTATTATCTAACTTGCATCCACGATATATTAAAAAAGTAGTAATTTGGAGAGTAATACGAAAAAATACTTTAAAGTTTGGGAGACAAATTAAAATATATTTCAAATCAAATACAGAGAAACAAGCTATATCTAATTGCCTGAGAAACTTAAAGTCGGCAAAATAACACTTTTGTTGCTCATAAATACTCTGAAATTACATTTAATTTCATAAGAATACTATAATCAACGACAGTCATAATTATTGGATTTGCCATCACATAGTCTCAAACCAATTTCTCAAATGAACGATTGGCATTACAAAGCCTAAAATTGTCGAATGTAGTATATATTTTACGGTGTGTAATTATCTTTATTAAAATTTTAAACTAATAAATAAGTGTCGTAAATTAGTAATAACTTATCATGAAATATATTAGTGTAAGATACTTTAAGCACAGTGCGTGAAAATAACATACTAGTGATCATTTCTTGTGGTGATATAACAAATCTTTAAGCATAGAGTATGAGAATAACAAAGATTGGCATATCTCATGTCGTTGTTAGCTGAATTCGAAGCTTTCAAAATATCACAGGGGTGTCTTCCTTTTAGCTTTTCTTTTTATGCCTCTCTCAAAGATAGTGTATGAAAATAACAAATCAGAGTCTTCGTGATTCAAGAATGAACTTGAGAACCAAAGGTTATCAAATTATATGATTCCTCCATAATCACCACCAAAGACAAAGAGATGCGATTATTTTGAAAGACTGCAATTCAAGAGTTGTAATGGTTCAAGATCACTTCATGTATTTATTAAAATAAAGTAGCAGTTTCTATGTAAGTAAATGTCAACGACCACAAGTTTTGTTGTCCATGTTTTCCAAGAAAAGAAGTCTATGTTTTTTGCCTTAACTTTTTGTTCCCTTCCCTCTTTACTCATTAGAATAGATTATTTAATCGCACTTCCTCAAAACATAATTCATGTTAAAATAACATCAACGATGATTTGCTAATCAAATTATAATAAATACTCAAAGAAAATTTTACTTAATAAGAGATATAATAAAAAATACCATTCTCTGGACAATCATTTGCATCAATTCTCGAAAAATTGACAATTTAGATTGCAAAATGTCAAGTTGTATTCTTTGGTACAAAATTCCAATCGTCTATTTCAAAATTGAGTTGGGATCAAGTATTATGACAAGTCCAAAAAATTTAAAATAATTTTGGATTTTAGTATTCTATTTAAGTAAATGTAATTTCAGAGTAGTCACGTGGGACCAAAATAAACTTTTACTATTTAAAATTTATAAGATTCTAGTGACATTTTACTTTTTACTATCCGTTAGAAATATTAGGGGTACCTTGAAAATTGATAGTTAGTACAATATACTTTTCTGATTTCTCTTTCTTATTTGCACCGTTTACTATAATTTATCATTAAATGTCTAAATTATCAAACTAAGCTAGGCCTAAAGTTTAGTGCAGTGCTGTAGAAATAAAGTACAAGTGATAATGTATTTTTTAAATTATAAAAACTGTTGTATTTTGTGTCATACCCACGGGATTAATTTGGCCGTGACACACTGACACCCAACAATGAATGTTTAAAAAGTACTTATTTGTAAAATATTATTTAAATATCCTACACAATTGATTTCTAATTTGGATGGAAAAAATAGAAATTAAAATCTAAAAGCAATCCAAATGACATGGTAAATAAATTCCATAAATCTCTTAGTACATAATTAGGATAAGAGCAAATAAAACTATAATTTAAAACTACAACTTTTTGTTGATTTTATTGAGCCATGTGCAGTGAAATATTTTCTTTTCTTTTTAAACGTTGATGAATCAATCAAACAACACGATTAATGAAAGTAGCCGTTACAGGTCCCCCAACATTTCAAAATTCCAAATCATCTCTCTCTCTCTCTCTCTCAGACACAAATAACACACACTCTCTCTCTCTAGAACACACACACACTCCCTTCTATTTTTGATTAGTTCAGATCTGATTAAAATCGACTTCCTCTGTTTTCTCAGGTATGTTTAAATCTTCCATATATATGTGTATGAGCGCGTTAATCTGCTAATCCAATTTGAGTCAATTTTTTTGAAATTATACGGTTCAATTTCTGATGCATAACGTACAATCGTCTTTGCTGCTCAGCATATGCTTTATGAACACATTGTTGTTGTGAATTTTCAAGCTAAATTTGAATTGATAGGCTATTTGATTTCAGTTAATTAGTTTATGTGCTTCAGCTAAAGCATAGCTTTTACAAGATCTGTAAGATTTTGTAGACCGTTATTTTACTTAGCTCGATAATTTATCCAAATCGTCTAAACGATGTTACGAGTCTAATCGATGATTTATATGATTTTACTTGTGTTCCTCATTGTGGTATCCTAATATTTGATTGTTATGCACAGATCTTGCTACTTTGCTGAATCAAAGGCCTGTTTAGAACAGAGTCTATATAATCGAGATGACAGTTAGAACGCCGGGCACGCCTGCTCAAAAGATAGACCGGACACCCGCGACAACTCCAGGTGGGCAGAAAGCGAGAGAGGAGAAAATCGTTGTAACTGTAAGGTTAAGGCCTCTGAACAAGAGGGAGCAATCCTCTAAAGACCAGATTGCTTGGGAATGCACCGATGATCATACAATTGTATATAAACCTAGTCCTCATGAGCGTGGTGCTTCGTCCGTGCCTTTCACATTTGGTAATGATATGATATGATACTCATGAATCTTGAAATTTAGTGTTTTTGTTGGTTATAGAGAAACTAACCGAAAATGGACTTATTTTTTTCAGATAAAGTGTTTGGTCCTGATTGTTCAACTGATGTTGTATATGACGGGGTGAAGACTGTGGCTTTATCTGCTCTCATGGGGATTAATGGTAATATATTTTTCCCTCTTAACGAGTACTAGTAGCTAGGGGGTGTACTCAGGACACTCGAATTCATTTGTCTTGACATGCTTCTTGCAGCTACAATATTTGCATATGGACAAACAAGCAGTGGGAAAACTTACACCATGAGAGGAGTTACAGAGAAAGCTGTTAATGACATCTACATGCATATAATGAATGTAAGCTTAAATGAGAATTCTTTGCCTCTTATTTTAGCTGTCAAATTTTATGTAACTTTGACGAATTTGGAGTTAGATGACAACTTTTGACTGTGGTTTTCACTTCAGAGATTGTCACCTAAGAAGATTTCTTATTGAGGCCACATAATGGAAGTTTTAATATCAGAAAATTTGCTTCTGTGAAAAATGCTTTTAGTTTTATGTTTCCGTTTTCTCCTCGAATGCAAAGGGCCCGGGCTTGGTTGTTTGTTTGTTGTCTTAAATGCCCTTGTTTGTCTGTACTCCTGTGTCTTTTTCAAGTTTTTCCAATTGTAATTGACCTCTCGTAATTCCAACTGCTTCAGACTCCAGAACGTGACTTTAAGATAAAGATATCTGGCTTAGAAATCTATAACGAGAATGTCAAGGATCTACTGAACTCAGAATCTGGCCCTAATCTTAAACTCCTTGATGATCCAGAAGTGAGAAACTCTTATCTTTAGTTAACTACATTTTTTGGAATTAAGAGTTTGTTTTCCTCGTGTAATTCCTGCCAAGTCAACTCTTCTGCAGAAAGGAACTATGGTTGAGAAATTGGTGGAAGAGACAGTAAGCAGTGATCGGCATTTGAGAGATTTAATCCACATTTGTGACGGTAAACAACCAGCGAGTTTGACTTAAGTGACTACCTTTCTCTAAGGATTAGAAGCGAATAACTTCTGTTTGAATACTTGTGTCCTTGCAGCTCAGAGACAAGTAGGTGAAACTGCCTTGAATGATACTAGTTCCCGATCACATCAAATTATAAGACTGGTGTGTTTCTCTTATACCTATCTTTTGATGTGGGAGTATTTAAAAATCACGTTCCTTCACTAAATCCATTTTTTTGGCTGTCAATGCAGACCATTGAAAGTACTCTTCGTGAAAGCTCAGACTGTGTGAGATCATATGTTGCAAGCTTGGTAAAATCATTCTTCTGGTTTCATTAACAGCAGATATACATATATGACTTCGTTAATGACTAAGCTCACTCATATTCACATTTTGCAGAATTTTGTTGATTTAGCTGGAAGTGAAAGAGCATCACAGACAAATGCAGAGGGTGCAAGGCTCAGGGAAGGGTGTCATATTAACCTTAGTCTGATGACCCTTACAACAGTAATAAGGAAGTTAAGGTCAGCATTTATATCAATTTAAACAAAAAATAGTGGATTCATGTCACTTGACTTTACATTGAAGCTGTAAGAGTTCATGTTTCTATGCAACTAGCAATGGAGACTGAAACTTGACATAATGTAGATGTCGAAACTCAGAGTGATACTTCCAATACCACTCATTTTCCAAAGATTGCCTATAGTGATAAATAATTGCTTATTTTCTTGATATGACTTACAGTGTCGGAAGACGAAGTGGTCATATACCCTACCGAGATTCAAAGCTCACACGCATATTGCAGCATTCACTGGGAGGAAATGCACGTACTGCCATCATATGTACATTGAGCCCTGCATCAAGTCATGTTGATCAGTCTCGCAATACTCTATACTTTGCTACCCGAGCCAAGGAAGTGACAAATAATGCTCAAGTGAACATGGTAAACTAACTACCATATTTCAGTATCCACAGACTATGTTGGAGGATAACATTTTGTTTTAAAATAGTTCGAAGTTCTCATCTTTATTTTAATCTCTCCATCAGGTAATTTCTGATAAACAGCTTGTTAAGCATTTGCAAAAGGAAGTAGCAAGGTTAGAAGCAGAGATGCGTACACCAGACCCATCTAAGGAGAAGGACATAAAAATTCTGCAGGTTAGCTAACACTGATTTGTAGCACATACTCTAGCTTCTACAAAATGGGCTAGGGTTCTGTTAGGTGCTTATCATACTTAAAAATACTTCATTCTTAGATGGAGAAAGAAATGGAAGAACTGAGGCGTCAAAGAGATTTAGCACAGGCCCAGGCTGATGAGTTACGTAGAAAACTTGAAGTGGAGCAGGTATCCAATTTTCTCTTTCCATCTGTCTCTCTCTCTCTCAGTTGATCCATCTGATGAAATAAAATAGAATTTAGTGACTTGTCTTTCTTAACCTGGTGAGTATCTCATGTTTCATGCATAATTCAGGGGATAAAACCATCAGAGTCACCTAGCCCTCTTGTAAAGAAGTGTCTCTCTTTCTCTTCAACTTCACTGCCAAAATTTGATGGAAGAGAGCTAGATCGTGTGGAGAGAACAAGAAATACAATGGGAAGGATGAGGCAATCATCAACTGCTCCTTTTACATTGATGCATGAAATTCGAAAACTAGAACATCTTCAGGAGCAGTTGGGCGAAGAAGCCAATCGAGCCCTCGAGGTACTACAGAAGGAGGTATCGTGTCATAGACTAGGTAACCAGGATGCAGCAGAGACTATTGCTAAGTTGCAAGCCGAGATAAGGGAAATGCGTGCTATTCAACCTCCTTCCAAAGAAGTTGAAGTTGGAACTGTTATCTCAGTTAACAAAAGTGTTAGTGCAAACTTGAAGGATGAGATAACTAGACTTCATTCGCAGGGAAGCACCATAGCTGATCTTGAGGAGAAGCTAGAAAATGTTCAGAAGTCTATTGACAAATTAGTAATGTCTCTTCCTACCAACAACGATCAACCAATATATGATGCAACTCCAAAGACCAAGAATCCAGCAAAAAAGAAAAAGTTGCTTCCGTTAGCTTCAAGTAATGTTCTCAATAGGCAAAACTTCATAAAATCTCCTTGTTCACCTTTATCGGCTTCTCAGCAAGTAGTAGACCGTGAAGTTGAAAATCGAGCTCCAATTACTGATGAAGCTGTGTTCATTGAAACTCAGTCGGCTTCTGAGAAAGATACTCCAACAAAGAGTGAAGGTGGAGATATCTCATCAAAGGAGAATTCCCCATATAAGCGTTCGAGTTCTGTCAATATGAGGAAAATGCAGAAAATGTTTCAAAATGCTGCAGAGGAGAATGTCAGAAGCATAAAAACATATGTCACTGAACTTAAAGAACGTGTTGCCAAACTGCAATACCAGAAACAGCTTCTTGTATGCCAGGTATGGTAACAGTTTTCCTTTCAAAAAATACCTTAAGAGCTTAATGATAGAATTCTTGCAATTCACTCTCATTTTCTAACCACACTTTGGAAACTTTATTCTTTCAGGTGCTTGAACTCGAAGCAAATGAAGCAGCAGGACACAATTTGGAGGATTGTGAAGACATTCCTGAGATACAAGAGGAGTCACCGGCTTCATGGCATCTGGCTTTTAGGGAGCAAAGGCAGCAGATCATTGAATTATGGGACGTTTGCCTTGTCTCCGTCATTCACAGGACACAATTTTATCTGCTATTCAAGGGAGACCCTGCTGACCAAATATACATGGAAGTAGAGCTTAGACGCTTGACATGGCTGCAGCAGCACCTACAGGAGATTGGAAACGCAAGCCCTGCTCCTGTTGGAAACAACAATCCTTTGATCTCCTTGTCTTCAAGGTCCTCCCTCCCTCCCTCCCTCCCTCCCTCTCTCTCTCTCTCTCTCTCTCTCTCTCTCTCTCTCTCTCTCTCTCTCTCTCTCTCTCTCTCTCTCTCTCTCTCTCTCTCTCTCTCTCTCTCTCTCTCTCTCTCTCTCCATATACATGCTATACATACACGTGTGTATGTGTGCACGCACGCAATAAGTAAAAGTTCGAGTGATTTACTCTTATGCAACTTGTTTTTCAGTCTTCGAGCCTTGAAAAGAGAACGGGAGTTTCTCGCAAAGAGATTGTCTACACGTTTAACAGCAGAAGAACGAGATATGTTGTACATGAAATGGCAAGTACCATTGGAAGGAAAACAGAGGAGACTGCAGTTTGTCAACAAGCTTTGGACTAATCCGCATGATGAGAAGCATGTACAAGAGAGTGCTGAGATAGTAGCCAAGCTTGTAGGTTTCTGTGAAAGTGGAAATCTGTCGAGAGAGATGTTTGAGCTTAATTTTGTACTTCCATCTGATAAGAACCACTGGTTTGTTGGATGGAACCAGATATCAGACCTCCTTCACTTGTGAGAACTTCTTATATTCTTCATGTAAGTAAAGTTTGCGGTTGATTTCCTTGAACATTTTTCTTAGTGTTGTAGAAGCTCCCCATTCTTGGAGTCTTCTGAAGTTGTATTTGATAATTGAGTGTGGCTAGTTGTCCAAACTTTTGTTATCAGTGTTATATGGTTATAATTGTTGTAATAAGGTTATCAGTTTTCAAATTTCATTTCTCTGTTCGTTTTTTCCGTTATTTAAATGCAGTTAAGTATAACCTTGTTGTATGTGAAACTAAATGTCTCGTTTTATAAGAGGATTTGTTCCAACTAATAGATGTTATTTGCAGAAAATGAAAAAGAACAGGTTTAGCTTTATTTCTATATAGCACATTTGGGTTTTCATTCGAACTCTTATGTTAGATTGTAAAATATGAAATTTGAGGGAGATTGAAAAAGAAGGCAGTACATTAGTAATACCATTGCTAGGAGGAATCACCAAAATCAATGGAATTAACACATTCAAAAAAGGAACCAATAGCAGCCAAGTGGAGCACTACATTTTGCAAAACCATAGGGCTCTTTGGAAAATTAAGACCTTAAAATCACGAGTAAGAAGAAAGATAGAAGAACCGAGAACCTAATTCACACCAAACGAATGGGATCGTCCGATCAGCCTTCCAGAAGAAGAAAGACAATGAGTGCAATCAACATGATTTGCATATACTTGATCAGGAAAGTGCACGTGAAAAGTGCGGGTAATATTTTTGCCATCGGCCGAAGTCCTCAAAATCATAGTTTTGAGAATAACTGAAACCTATGAGAAGTGGCAATTGAAAAGATGGAACTAGGCAAGCTAAGTATCATTCAAATTATTTTTTGATAAAACAAGAGTAATGCTATAATAACAGTTTGGGGCATATGAAGTATATTGCATGTTATGTACCAAAAAGGGCAGACAAATGCACATTCCGATTTCTGAACTTTTCACTTTCATATAACTCATCTGTTGGTGTCCCTGGGGCGCAGGGGAGTAAGGGGACAGACAGTTCGAGATCCACAAGACCGGAAAATGTGTATGAACAATACTTGTATACATGAAACTAATTTACAGTTCAATGAGACAGATGTAGAGAAAATCTCGCAGACAAACACTATTTTTAGAAGCATATTAGCTCCTCTAGTTCTCCAAGGAACTCAAACTTGGGGAAGAGCTGGCTCCAAATCTTCAGCCAACCTCTCCTCTTTGAAAGAATGAGCTTCCATATTCCTTGTAAGGTTCGTCGTAGTATCCAAAAAATAGAGAATGAACAACATTACAAAGCAACAAATGAACATGGGTATTGGTCCAAATATCCAAAGGAAGAGTGGGAACGACAAATAAAATGCTCTGAGTCCAAGTGACCAGAAGAAGCTTCCTCGGTTCAAGTTTGTTGCCACATACTCGATAGCATCTCTCTTGCCTTTAGAGGTAGGCACTGTGACTAGAAAGCTAACATGGGCATAATACCTAATCGATTGCACGTTGCAAAGAAAGGCAACAAGAAAGCAGAGCAAGATAGTAAAGAACTTCACAGAAGACACAATTGGAGATTTGTTTCCGTAAACTAATGCCTCCGAAGGGGAACTTGATTTGTTGCTGACATATACGCTAATTAATGAGACGAGAGTGATTGCTATGGTCGCCAAAAGGGTAGACGCCATTATATTGTTCCGTATTGTTTGAACTGCCAAAACACCATTTTTAAGGGGATCCTGTAAAATTTGACAAAGTTAATTCTGGATTAACAGCTCAATCAGAATTATTAGATGATATTCGCAATATGCTGAGCGAAGCAATAACAATTAAAGGTTAAATCTTAATCCCTCCATCTGTAAAAAAACATGGTATAAGCTGCTCATGGCAGTGAACAAAGCAAAGTACCACTCAGACACCTTTATCTGTGAAGCAATAAATATAGTTTCGAAGCACGATATTGTCCTCAGTTAGGCGAAGATGTCATGAATGGAGCCATAAGACGGGATTGAAAGTGAGACTCTGTATAATGGTTGGCTTTCAACTACTGTACATTCATGCTCGTTTCGCAAATGGTTGAGCTGACTTTCTAGAGAAACTTACTAAACACACTAAAGAAGAGGCGAAGACTTCCTCACAAATGACAAAACCAATATAAGACACTACAACAGAAATAGAACATCACCTTCATAGGCTTCAGTAAAACCTTCATTCGTTTGTGCATTCTCGTATTCTTTAACACTATTCCAATGACTATTGTACTGTATGAGTTTCCACAACATTATATGACACACTAAACGGCACAGAGACGATCCATAGATTCTAAGTAGCCTAATACACCAACTATCAGTATAAACATTATGCCAAAAACAATATAAACACAATAGCATACAAGCAGCACGTTGAATTTCTAATCCACAAATAAACAAATTCAACAAAAACACACACACAAACAGTGAAGAATATACTAACATCCATCAAGCAGAAGACCCACTTATGCCGACTCTCAGCATTTAGACCAATCACAGTTCTTCTAGGGTTTCGTTTTATGGTGAACATGAGCCAAACATGATACGCCAACAAAATCCCCATGCCTAAGGGGACAAGCACAAAATCCAATTGAGTTTGCTCCATCACTACAAAACCTTTGATTAAATCCGCTATTGTGTTATCAGTGTTCACAAGAGTGTACAAATCTGTGCCAATTAATAGTGATTTGGCACCCATTTTGCTGCACTTTTGAGTTCATCATTTTTGTCGCAAAAAGGTGGCGCATTTAATAGAGGTGTGACGAATATGTATTGTAACGGAAATTACGTCTCGGTTAAACTTTTTGAGCAGGTAGTGAACTTGTTCAAATTAAAAAAAAAAAAAAAAGATACAGCTAGTGAAAACGTGGACACCATTAGAGAGAGGTGACAAATACAGATCATTTTTTGTCGCTATATAATATAGAGAAAGAGACTGGTTTAGTTAAAAAGGATCTTTTTGATCAAAAATAAAAAGTCCTAATTGCAGAAAACACCCAACCTATGGAGTCTATTGCACTATACCTATGAAAATGTGCAATTTATCTCTCAACTTATTGATTTCTGTGCGATTTGTCCCCTGATGCCATTACTTGTTCAAGTATGGACTGTTGATAATTGATTCATGGGAAAAATCGCACAAAAATTAATATTTTAGGGGGCATATCGCACATTTTAATAGGTTAGGGATCAAAGTGCAATAGACTCCATATATTGAGGGGTTTGCTGCAATTAACCCTAAAAACAATAATGAAGTTGATTTTTCAAAAAGGATAGATGAAAAGGATAGGTTTTAAAAAAAATTGGAAAATTTATGTCTTGTTGATTATGTCTTGTTGTATCGTATTATCTGTTGATTTTCAGCGATAATAACTCAAACATATTATATTATATTA
This sequence comes from Misopates orontium, assembly GCA_946800315.1. Classification (NCBI taxonomy): domain Eukaryota; kingdom Viridiplantae; phylum Streptophyta; class Magnoliopsida; order Lamiales; family Plantaginaceae; genus Misopates; species Misopates orontium. Next base: position 9,552,489 of record OX326953.1, on the reverse strand, counting down.
TATTATATTATAGTATATCATAATATATTTCAAAAGCTACTTACAAGTTAAATACTGCAAACACATTACTAATGTTTTAAGTAGTATGTTCAGAAATCATTAAAAAAAAAGTACTATGTTTAGAAAATTATCAAAATAAATAGTAGGGTAAAATGCATCAAACCCCCCCAATCTGTTGCTCATGTGCAATTTGTCTCCAAAATTATGAAAAGTTACAACGTACTCCCCACCTTTCTAAAAGTGTGTGGATTGCCCGCTGAGTGTTGAACACCCGTTCAATTTGAACGTGTTTCTACATTTTCAATCTTAAATTTGGTCTCAGGAGTAGTTCGCACATTTTGAACAGGTTGGAGTGTACTGCAACTTTTCATTGGTTGGAGTGCAAATTGTACAAGAACAATAAGACGGGGATTCATGCATTTCACCCTAAATTATAGGCATTTTCAAGAATTTGTGATCGCTCTCAACTTTTAAGAAAAATAACTTCTAGTAACACTAGTTAAAAGTGAAAAAGCAATGACTTCAATAAGCTATTAAAAGTATCTCTTGAACACTTGATATATACATATATATATATATATACATATATATATATGTATATATGTATATATATTCAAATTTCAATAAGCTTTTCATAACTTTTCATTAACCACCTTAATATCATCTAAATTTGATACTTAATTATGTAAGGACGTATTCAAGATATGTTTGAAATATAATTTGAATTGGACAGACTACATATAGATACTAATATTGTAAGAAGGAATAAACTAATGGAAACTTTGATTTCAGGACTCAGATGGGATTGAGATTAGGTACCCCTTCCAAAGGGCCGAAGAGGTGACCTTATAGACGCAAACAATTGATATGTTAAAATAAGTGCTCTGGGAAATGGCAAAAGAAATTAAAAAATTCAAGGGCCATTCAGGGTAAAAAAGAAACATTATAATCTGTCATAGAGTTTTTTTCACATGTATGCAGATCAATTTCAACATCAAACTTCCTTTGTTTACTAACGGTATGAAAATCCAAGAAATACTGATATTATAGTACTATTGCCCCTTCCATGGTGAAAAGGACCTTGAGCTACAACAATTGCATTCATAAGGAGCATATATGATAGCCTTTTTATTAAGATAACAAGTGTCGGATTTATGACCACAATTTCGCTCAATCACTCATTCATTAAGCTCATAATATTTGTTAAAGAATAAGTTATATTGACTTGATGATAAGGTAGTAATGACTTATTAAAATCTGGCAAAGTCACACTTGTACTGTCCTAAGTTTTTCACTTATTTTCTCACATAATACATGTATATTGAGTGAACGTGCTTGCTGACGCAATGGGATCGCAATGATATTTCTTTTGTCCAAACGGCCACCCTTTTTATCAAGAAGTGGCGACTGCAACTAGAGTTGCAGTGGCAAAAGAAGCCGAAATTGTCAACATGATGGTACATATTTTAGAGCAACAATGCGCATATCTCTACTCATTCTACACAAATGTGGTGTGCATTAACGCAGCAATGGTGGCGTCCGGCAATGTCAATTGGCCAAATACAATTTTTTCAAATTAAAAAATGATAGGAAAACCTTAAAAAGGTCATAAAAAATAATAAAACATGGATAGGAGTAAAATTAAGGGCATGCTTGTCGTTTACTTCTAACCCATCTTTACAATTATTTTTACAAAACACTATGGTGTGGTGTTTTCAAACTCTTAAAAAAAGTTAATATCAGCCTTTGACTTAAATTAAGCAGTTTGGTGTGTATGCAAATCTAGATTCTATCGTTAGACATTTTTTTATAAGTCAAAAACCCTCACAATCTTAAAGTTGGTAAAGAGGTGCTTATAGTTTACGTTAGTATTTTTAAGGGTTAATTGCAGCAAACCCACCAATCTATGGGGTCTGTTGCACTTTGCCCCCTAACCTATGTAAATGTGTGATATGCCCTCTAACCTATTGGTTTTTGTGTGATTTGACCCATGATGCCAAATCTAGCGGACAAAAACTCAAACACGTGTCCAAAATCAATGGTTGATCAACGCTCTAGAGGGCAAAAAATCAGATAGGTTAGGGAGCATCTCGCACAAATCAATAGGTTAGGAGGCACAATGCAAAAGCACCCATAGATTGAGGGTTTGCCGCAACTATCCCTATTTTTAAAATAAATTAAAATTTAGTTATCCAATTATACCCTTATCTTCTATTATCGTATAACAAAACATATTTATAAGTTTAAACGTTAATACGAAGGAGCCTCGAGTCTTCATTCTATAATATAAAAAGATATCACTTTAGATGTGATTTTTGAGTTTTTTCCTTATTATTCTAATTCTTTTCTATCATTTTGGCGAGTGTAATTTTTTTTTTTAATAATTCATAAAATTGAGTTCCGGATACCTATATAAATTAGTTTATTCTTATAGATTTTCAATAAATTGAAACTCCTAATGTAGTTAAATTACCAAAATTATATTACTATTTACTTAATGTAACAATCTATCAAAATAAATACACAAAATGGATACGAAATGTAAATAGTTCATGTTATCATGTTTATGATTATTGTTTTTATAACTTGATTGTTACTATAATATTTGAAAGTTGTAAGTATTTTATCACAGTAATACACCAGATGTCGATAATGTATAACCTATTGGCATTATAGTCAAATTCTTATGAAAATTCGTAGAATCACTTTCTTTTTGCACACACTCTACCATGAAAAGTCAGCTTTTAAATTTTTTCCCAAACAGATTCATGAGCTTATGAGTTGAATTAGTTTTTTGAGAGATTTATGCATATTTATCTCTTGCAGGAGGAACTTTTTGGCATTTATACAGAAACACAATGATTTTTTGTTTCTTAATTCAAAATACGGATTCCAAAACACAAATATTTTGGGCTAAAAACATGTTAATTATAATCGATTTCTAATCTTTTCTATAATTTAATTTCCCGCCATCCTTTTTGTGTTAACAACTTAACATTCACATCAAAATATAAAATAACGAGTCAGAAGAAAGATTGAAGAACCAAGAACCTAATTCACACCGGCCAAATGGTTCCGTTCGATAAAATTCCAAAAGAAGAAAAATAATAATGAGCGTGTACAACATATTTAGATGATCAACAAAGCGCACGTGAAAAGAGCGGGCAATATTTTTGCCAATGTGATCAGCTACAGCCAAGGTCCTCATAACCCTAGTTCAGAGATCAATAACTGAAACCTATGAGAAGTGGCAATTGAAAAGATATATGGAACTAGGCAAATTAAGTATCATTAAAATTATATTTTGATAAACCAAGAGTAATATCATAATAACCGTTTGGAGCTAGCATATGAAGTATATTGCATGCATGTTATGTACCAAAAAGGGCATACAAGTTCACGTTCGGATTTCTGAATAACTTTGGTATAACTCCATCGTTGGCATGGGGGGGGGGGGGGGGGGGTGGTATAACTTTTGAGATCCTCAAAAACGAAAAATGTGTACGAACAACACTTGTATACAAGAAACCAATAAACAGTTCAATGAAACAGGTATAGAGAAAATCACACAGACAAACACTGTTTTTAGAAGCATTGTAGCACCTCTTGTTCGCGCGGAACTCAAACTGGGGGAAGAGCTGGCTGCACATCTTCAGCCAACGTCTCCTCTTTCAAAGAATGAACTTCCATATCTCTTGTAAGGTTCGACGTAGTATCCAGAAAATAGAGAATGAGCAACATTACGCAGCAACAAATGAACATGGGTATAGGTCCAAAAATCCAAAGGAAGAGTGGGAACGACAAGTAAAATGCTCGGAGTCCAAGTGACCAGAAGAAGCTTCCTCGGTTCAAGTTTGTTGCCACATACTCCATAGCATCTTTCTTGCCTCTAGATGAAGGCGCTGTGACTAGGAAGCTAACATGGGCGAAGTACCTAATGCACTGCACGTTGCAAAGAAAGGCAACAAGAAAGCATAGCAAGATCATAAAGAACTTCACAGAAGACACAATCGGAGATTTATTTCCGTACGCCAATGCCTCTGAAAGGGAACTTGATGTGTTGCTGACATATACGCTGATTAATGAGACAATACTGATGGATATGGTCGCCAAAACGGTAGACGCCATTATATTGTTGCGTAATGTTTGAACTGCCAAAACACCATTCTTGAGAGGATCCTGTAAAATTTGACAGAGTCAATTCTGGATTAACAACTCAATCAGTATAATTAGATGACAGTATCAACTATCAAATATGCTGAGTGAAGCAGTTAGAATTAAAGGACCTGCATATGCCTCATATGTGGCATTAAATCTTAACCTTAATATTAAGAACCTGCTCATGGCAGTGAACATAGCTAAGTACCACAGGAAGGCCTTTACCGCTGAAGTAATAAATATAGTTTCTAAGAACGATATTGTCCTCAGTTAACGCGAAAATGTCATGAATGGAGCAATAACACGGGATCGCAAGTGAGACTCCGTTTTAACGGGTCAGCTATCAACGGCCGCACATTCATGCTTGCTTCCACAAATGGTTGACCTGAGTTTCTAGAGAAACTTACTAAACACACTTATAAACAAGTGAGACTTTTTCGCAAAACCATTATTAGACACTACAACTAAAGTAGGAGACCAAGTATATGGAGGATTTTGAAAACAGTTAAAAAGGAAGCTGCAGCCGTGAAATCAGCACCTTCATAGGCTTCATTAATAAATCAATAAACGGGACCTTCATTCGTTTATGCACTCTCATGTTCTTTAACATTACTCCAATGGTTATTGTACTGTGCTGAGTTTCCACAGCACCATAAGGCTTCTATCAGCAAAGCTGGCAGAAAACATATATACACTCGCACCATATAATCTCTTCCATTAGTCAGCTCTCCTTTTTCAGATTTACGTTTCAAACAAACTACTAGCTAGTCATCATCTTCTAGCTCAAATTGCAAAGTTAGTCGTTTACAATAAGCATTTGAAGGGAATAAGAACCTAACTCCAACTCATTGCTTAATATCTTGGCCGTAAACTTGAAATTGTTTCTCATCAAAAACTTATATAACGTAATGAATCTAAGCTGAAATGATTCTAGTGGCATGAACCGTCTGTGCCACTTAACTGTGACGATGACACGTCTGTCCTGGATCTTAATACACGGCGGGTGACTTATTATATGGCACATAAGGTTGCTTAAACGATCCATTGTATGTTCGAAGTAGCCTTATACGCCAACGATTGTCAAAAACATTATAAACACAATAGCATACTAACAGAATGTTGAATATCTAATCCAAAAGGAAACACATCAACAAATTCAACACACACACAAACTGAAGCAAAAAGCAAAGAATATACTAACATTCATCAAGCAGAAAACCCACTTATGGCGGCTCTCGGCATTGAGGCCAATCACAGTTCTTCGAGGATTCCGTTTTATGGTGAACATGAGCCAAACATGGTACGCCAACAAAAGCACCATTCCTAAAGGCACGAGCACAAAATCCAACTGGTTTTGCCCCATTATAAAACCCTTGATTATTTCTGCTATTGTGTTGTCTGTTTTTACAAATTTGTACAAATCTGTGACACTTAGTAAATATTGTTTTAGGCCTGTCATTTTGCACTTTTTTGAGTTCATCATTAAAAGGTGGCGCCATTTAATAGAGATATGGCGAAATATGAATAGTAACGGAAATTACGTCCCGATTAAAACTCATTGAAACAGCTAGTGAAAAACGTGGATACCATCAAACAGATGATAGATGCAGACCATTTCTGTCACTATATAATAGTAGTATAATACTGATATAAATAAAAACTGATGATCGTTTTAGTTAGTAAGTCGAAAAGGCTCGATGAAATAATCTGAGTTAATGGCAAATTGGACCTCTAAAATCATCTCGTTTTGGCGAATTGCACCCCAAGATTACAAAAATAGGCAACTTGCATGTTTAGATTATAATTTCTTGTCAACTTACACCATGTGTATGTTTTTTTAAGGCTAATTTTGTCATTTCGCTTTTTCTTAATTTAGTTTTGCGATTTACATCTAATTAAGAACTGAGTTGATACCGACGTTTTATCAAGAAAATGCAGCAACAACAGCTTATACAAAAACGTTCACCTTATACAAAAAACGTTTGAAAAATTGGTTGCATTTTATCAAATTAATTCATCTAAAACTTAAAAATGATGAATATAGCCATTAAAACACCCACAAACACAAATAGGATGCAAGTTGACTAGAAATAACAAAGTAAGAGTGTAAGTTGCCTATTTTTGTATCAACGGGAACAATTTGTCAAAATGAGATAATCTAAAGGTGCAATTTGCAATTGAGAAGAATATTCAAGTTGATTTTTCGAAAAGGATAGATGAAAAGGATAGGTTTTTATTTTTTTTTTTCTTTGTCAAATTTTGGCTTGGCTTGACTATATCTTTTTGTGTTGATTTTGAGCGATAATATCTAAAGATATTATATTATAATATATTATAATATATCAAAATCTACTGCTGAATAAAGATTTTAAACACTTTATAAATATTGTTAGTATCTTTAAAAAATTATAAAAAATATTATTATTATTATTTTTTTTTTGAATTTGGATTTGAACGCTCTTGATCAGCTTCTAATAAAGACATCTTGAAGTAACTCTAAATAAAAGTAAAAAGGGATCGATTTCTATAAGGTATTACAAATATCCCTTAAACACTTAAAAAAATACTTATAGCATATTAAAAAAGCAATAAGTTCTTCATAACTTTTTTTAAACACCACCTTATACTATCATCTAAATATGATATTTTTAATTAAAGTATGGTCGCTCTCGAGATATGTTTTAAATATAATATGAACTGGCCAGACTACATATATAGTTATTAATATTGTAAGAAGGAAGTAACTAAAAAAAGAAATAGATTTTAGGACTCAGATGGGATTGAGATTAGGTTCCCCTTCCAAAGGGCCGAAGAGGTGACCTTATAGAGGCAATTGATTTCTAAACAATTCCTGCAAGTTGGGAAATGGCAAAAGAAATATTAAAAAATTTAAGAGCATTCAGGGTAAAAAGAAACATTACAATCTGTCATAGAGCTCATTTATATATAATTTCAACATCAAACTTCCTTTGTTTTCTCACGGTATGAAAATCCAAGAAATGTTGATATTATACTAATATTACCCTTTCCATGGTGAATAGGACCTTGAGCTACAATAACTTATTCACAAGGGGGCATATGATAGCCTTTTTTTAATCAAGATAATAAGTGTCAAATTTATGAACTCAATCACTCATTAAGCTCACAATATTTGTTAAGGAATAAGTGACATTGACTTGCTCATCAGGTACTACCGTAGTAATGACTTAGTAAAATCTAAGTCACACTTGTATTAGAGTTGCAGTGGCAAAAGAAGCCGAAATTGTCAACATGATGGTACATATTTTAGAGCAACAATGCGCATATCTCTACTCATTCTACACAAATGTGGTGTGCATCAACGCAGCAATATATGGTGATTGGTGGCGTCCGGCAATGTTCTTTTTTTTTTTTTTTTTTAGAGACGTCCGATAATGTTTCACTTGGCCAATTACGATATTTTTAAAAAACCTTAAAAAAGTTTATAAAAATAATGAAACATAGATAGGAATAAAATTTAAAAGGAATATTTGTCCTTTACTTTTAATCCATCTTTACACTTATTTCTACCAAACATGAACATTTGTTCTTTACCTTTTGTTTCGTCACCTAAAAATTAAAATTTATGCACATAGTCATCATATACATTACAAATACAAACAGATTAGTTTCACTTTCAACAACTTTCGTCGCAAAAAAATGATATCTTCAGACACCAAACGCCGCTCAAATGAACTCAACGACTCCAATTCCCCCAAAAGATCGAAAATTGAAGACGAATTGAAAACCGAAAGTACAACCAATGATGCACAGCGTACAACCAAGGGTTTCTTCGCGATTGAAGCAGATGCAGCCGAAGATAAAGGGTCCAGGCACACAATGGAAGATGCTTGGGTCGTGATTAATGATGCCACGTCACAAACACCCGATCCTCTCAGGTCTAATCTCTTCATCTAAATTCATTATGAATTTTAGACCTAATTTTGTAATTGATTATGTTTGAATTTAATTTAGCTATAAAGTTAGGTCTTTCTTTATTCAATCTATTTTAGTGAGTTTAATTAAGGGCCTGCTAGTGTTGTGCACAAGAATTATCCAATGTGTTATTTTTTCGAAACGAGGAGCAAATGTGGTTTGTGGTTGTAGATGCTCGCATTTCGCGGTTTACGATGGGCATGGAGGCCGGCTAGCGGCGGAGTATGCGCAGAAGCATTTGCACGCGAATGTACTCTCGGCAGGCTTACCACGTGAGTTGGTCTGTTTGTCTTAAGCATTTAATGGATACACTTACTATTATTGTTTGATTAAGTTTGTGTTGTTGAAGAGAAGCAGTGACATCTATTGCATTTCTTCTTTGGGTTTGGCTTTGATAATGATATCGTTTTGTGAAAATTGCAGTTGGATGTTAAGCAGGCCAAGAAGTCAATACTTGATGGTATGGTTATATTCTTTCATTCCCAATGTTTAAAATGTCTTTTAAAACCTTGATTTCCGTATTAGTAACCTCATATTGTTCCACACTATTAAAAGTGATGACATAATCATCTTTCTTCTGGACAGGATTTCGGAAAACAGACGAGGATCTCCTGAAGGAAAGTGCTCAAGGTATTTAGGCAGTTCTCTGATATCTTTTCCCTCTTGTTTTTTGAGTTGAACCCGTTGCATATGAATATCAAAATTATGAAAAGAAGTATGAGAAGGAAGTATAATGGCACCAAATCCAATGTAAAAAACAGTTCTAAACCTTCATGGTGTGGTGACAAGTGAGGTTATCTTTTTGTGGATTGGTTAAGCTTTTGTTTTGTGAAGCTGAGTATTCTTATTCATTTTGGTAGACCTTCCTCATAGTCTCTTTTTCTTCTCTGTAGTTGCTTCATTTCTTTTCCTAGTTATATTAGTTAAATTACTTTGCTCTTCTCAGCATATGCTAGAACATGATGCGAATATTGCATCTAGTATTGTAAATATCAGTTTAATTTATAATTTCAGTTTTGCTTTCTTATAGGATCATGGCACGACGGTGCTACGGCTGTATGTGTATGGGTATTAGGACAAACAGTAAGTAAAGAAATGATTTAATGTTCCATGTGATGTACAAGCAGTTCCTAAACTGGTTGTGGTGTTTGTTTGTATGTTGTATAATCGTTGGTCCGGGTCAAATAGAGTGAAATGCAGAACATGAATATGGATTGTGTAGCTTCTGTCATTTTCCTTTATTCACTCACATTGGCTGGTTATTTACATGGGTTACAAGTATAAGTGGGAACTTGAAGTAGAAAAAGTAAGAATGAAATAGATATATACATTAACAGCATGCAGTTTGGCATTACACATTGTTTGCATAATACAAGAGCCATCATTATATCTATCCTGTAGGTATAATATGACTAAAGTCACCTTGGAATGTCTTGTCAAGCCTCAGCCAATCTATGTGAACATATAATATTGCAGTTCTTTATTTTCGCAACTAAACAAGTAGTGTTACAAATTTATGCCACCTATAGGTTTCTTCACGTTATAGTTGGTATTTAAAGGTAGATGGCATGGAAAGACGTGCTTGTGGAAAATGATGCTATTTTTCAGACCATGATTAAGTTTGTTAGAATAAATTCCCGTAGATCTGATCCTGGATTTAGCTAGTTTAACCAATCAAGTAAGAAAACTTGCTACAGTAAGAAGAGAACATGTATAGCTAAAAGAAAGCTTTGAATATCTTCTTTGATGGGGCTGTTTTAATTGGTTGTTTCTTCAGTTCCCCATACTGAGGGACAGTTGATACATATTGAGAAAAGATAATTATTCATTTAGATACTGGGGGATGAGAGTTTGTATGCTTGCAGTTGATTGGTCTGTGCTGCATCCATGCCGATAACTTTGTGCATCCTCTTGAATATACTAAGTTTTTTGTTGTATTCACTGCTCAATAGATTCTTTTGTTACCCCCCAACCGCGAATTCTTCAGTAGAATTTTTTTCTGAAGCAAATATCTTTAGATATATTCTGATTCCTGATCCTTTCTTATAATCAATTAGTTGACAGCTAACCTTTTGTTGGATAATCTGGTTGCATATTTAAATTTGCTTCCTTACATACTATGCAGGTATTTGTTGCTAATGTTGGTGATGCGAAGGCAGTGGTAGCACGGACATCTGCAGCAGGTGATTCACAAATTGGTTCAGATAATAATCCAATAAAAGCTATTGTTCTAACACGGGAACACAAGGCCATATATCCACAAGAACGAGCACGTATTCAAAAGGTTCATTGGATTTATCATGACTTCTCACATTTCTATCTTTTAGATGTCTTCTCCTTCCTGTGTGGTCTCTCTAACCATTTTAGTGAACATGTACTTTCCTGAATACAGGTTATAATATCTTAGATCCAGATTTTCTAATTGCCTGATTATGCCAGTGATGCTGTATTAATTACCTCGCTTGAACTTTAGATGTTGGTATTCCGGGTTCATCCGAGGAGGGGTTTGGGGTTGTGGGGAACTGGGGGTTCAATAGAAAAAAATGAAACTTTTTGCCAGATAAGTTATTATGTGTTAGTTGTAACTTTTTAAACGTTTGCAAACACCCTATAGGTTGGGGTTTGTGCTTCTTACCCTAAATTAAATAAGGGCAGTTGACGTGGGTTGAAAAATTCACAATGAAAGCAAAGCTGTCGAAATATAGAAAAAATGGTACTTGGGTCTATGGGAAGGTTTGTAGCATGAAACAAACTTGTCAACTGTCTTATTCTTGGTTGTTGCTTTATATATAATCTAGCTATAGTACCTGGATGGATTATTTGTGCTAATGAATATACTTAATTCTGCAGGCTGGTGGATCTATCAGTTCAAATGGACGAGTTCAGGGACGGCTTGAAGTTTCTAGAGCCTTTGGAGATAGGCAGTTCAAAAAGGTTTCACTCTTGTTCCTTTGGTATCTCCAGTAACCATATGTTTCTTGCATTTGTATGTTTTACTTTCATTATCTTAACCTTCTCTTTTGCTTCTGGGGGGAGACTATTGGAATTAAAAACAACTGGTTTATTCTTGTAATGATGCCACCGTTTGTTTTCTTATGTCTAAATGATTGATGGCAAGTGCCTGTCAGAAAAACTTATGCAACAAACTTTGAACTTGAACTGCAGAAGCGATGCATGAAAACGTAGGATCTGTGCACTCTAGTTTCCTGTTGATTTCTATCCGCTTCTTGGTTTTTCCTTGTGGGATGGGTGGGTGGGTTGCAATGTAGAAAGTCCCCGAACTTGCTTATGAGATAATACATTTTCTTTTAAATGCACCTGACAACTACATGAATTTCAGGTTGGTGTTGTTGCGATTCCTGATGTTCATTCATTTGGTCTTACTGAGAGAGATCACTTCATTATTCTTGGTTGTGATGGCTTGTGGGGGGTATGTCTCTGTTTCCATCAACTGTATCACAATCTTTAGTGTCTCCATATGAGATTTATTCTTCATTGCCTTTAGTTTTTGTTAAAAGTTGCCCATATGAATTGCTCTTCGACTTTTAGGTATTTGGACCAAGTGATGCTGTAGAATTTGTTCACAAACTGTTAAAGGTTTGTCTCCTTTTTTTCACTCTTCAATTCCTTTAATTTAGAGCAGAATCTGGATGCTTAAAGCCCCGAACTTTACCCCGCATTGCAAAGTTGAAATATAAAGTTACGCGGTCAGTTCATGGGCGTTATATGGTATGCATATCTACCAGTTATTAACAAATTTAAATCTAAGAGGATATCTTTCTAGAAATGCAAGTATAAATTATCTGCTCCTTCGTTGCCCTTCCTCTTCTTAATCTATTTGGAGATTGCTGCGAATCTGTTTAGTTTTAGAATGCAAATAGTTTTTAGCAGAAGAATCGAACTATTTTTTTTTTAATTTGTTATTGAAGAAAGTATAAAGTACTGAAATAAGTCATGGAAAATTTAGGGTAGGTAGAAGGAAGAAATTACCCAACATACACGATTTTTTCAAGAATTTAGCTTTGGCTACATTGACAGCACAAACGACTGCATATTGTCACAGGAAGTATATCAGTTAATTATAATAATCTTTTGAGAAATGCAGCAATAATATCTGTTGTGTTTAATCTGCTGCGTGAAATTGACACGCCAGTTTAGTGATTTATCTAAGAAACATGGCCTGGGGCCAATTTGCTATCAATCTTCTCAGTCAGTATATCTTTTTATTTAATTTTGGTGGCAGAATAGGTTAAAGTTTTATGATTAAAGGCTTTTGTCATTTAGTTGCCCGCTCATGTAGTACGTGGACTTTGTGGCAGGAGGGCTTGCACGTTGCAGCAGTGAGTCGGCGTCTTGTGCGAGAAGCTGTCCGTGAGCGCAGGTGTAAAGATAACTGCACTGCACTTGTCATTGTTTTCAAGCAGCAGTAGCAAACAAACACCATCTATACCTACCTACTCAAATCGTGGAGTTAGCCAATGCCAACTAGTGGATCCTTTCTTGCAGTGTATCTTTCAACGTTTGTCATGTGTGGCAAAAAGAAGGTACACCTTGATACTAATGTGTTAAGAGTATTGCTCTGTAATAGATTTAAATTCAACTGGTTGAATTGGTGGCACAAAGAGGTTAAAATTACATTCACATGCATGTTTAGTTAACTTCACTCATGCGAGAACTCTAAACATAGTTTTCACTTGTCAATGTTTTTTGAAGTACTCTCGCTGAAACTTCCCGACATAATATGATGAGGAAAGTGACAGATTATTTATTATGAGTTTTCCGGTGTGTTGTATTGACTGAGTTGAGAGTTTCATAGTCGGGAAGTCATTGGATGTTTACGTAATTGTGTGATGTCTCTGTTACAGCTTTCAAGTAATATTGAATGATTGATGAGTTAAGTTATACTGGATATTTTTAATTATAATGATGTTGCAGTTCAAAATTGCAACAAGATATGATGCCAAGGGACTTGACGAATACATTCTGTGAAATTGGAATGAGTTACATATTTAACCAGGCGTGATATAATTAGTTTGTCGTAGAATTAATTGTATCTTGCTTAAAGTTTCAAAACAATTACATGTTATAAATTTAGGTTCAGTGGTATGAAACCAAAACATTGATCCATGTCTAACAAGGAAAAAATAGAGAAAATGAAGCTACTGGAGAGAGGTTTAGTAGTTGTTTAATAATATTAACTGATGGTAAGAGAGTGGAGTTGTGGCAAATAACAACTGAATAAAGAAACAATTGTTTTTTTGGATGTATAATAAGATTATTTTGGGATAATAACATTTTTCATTCTTGAGATTTACTTTAGTTACAATATTTCTTTCTTAAGATTTGAATAATTACAGACCCACTGAAATTTTGAAAAACGTGAAAATTAGGAGGGAGTTTACTTGGAATATATACCAAGTTTGTGAGAGCATTTATGTAACCATTGAAATTTTAGGGGTCTCCGGCATCTTGTAGAAAAAATATAAGGTTTTGTAACCATGGAATCACATAAAAATTGTATATAAAATATTATGAGCTGTAAATATTATTTTTGAGAAGTACTTAGTTGTGGTTTTTACTTTTTAGAACAACAAAAAGCATTCAGTAAGCGTTAAAGGCTAAGCTTCAACCTACTAATAAGATTTAGTATATCCATTTTTGCAGAAGGTATGTTAAAAAATGAATAGCTATGTACAGGATATAATTTTTTGAAATCGACACTTGAAATTTTTTTTGGGTATTGTTTTGGGTTTCTTTCGTTTGTAATTATTCATTGAATGTCGAACTTAATTTTAAAATTAATAGATGCTCCAAGGGAGATTATTTTGGGTTTAATGCATGTTGGATGGCAAGTGTTTGAACCATGTTCGACATTAAGATCTAAATAAAGATTCCCATTGTATACTTGCCAAAACACCTAATTGATGAGGTATATATCATTAGAAATAATTTCAGAGTCGTTTCTTAAGTATTTATTTTTTGGAGCGACATATAATCTCAACCTGTGTTTGAAAATGAAAAGCAAACAAACAAATGAATCTTATTTAATAAAACAATAGGTGCGATATTTGATTGGCATGTGCAAAAAGAGATTTTCTGACCTGATTCATGAATCATCGATCGACAACTTGGGACGTAAGTTGATTTATGGAACGTGATTCTGCGATCAATTTATCATTATATCTTTAAGAATGACGAAAAAGAACGTTTTTGTCAGAGTCTATTCTACTTTTGCGTTAGAAATTAAAAGAATATATATATATATATATATATATGTATATATAGATGTTAGTGATATACATAGATCAAAATTTTGATTTAGATGTATGCAAAATACGAAACTTTAGGTAGTGTTTTAGGTATGTTTAACGAGAGATTATTAGGATAGCAGCTGAACAATAAAGTGGTGTAATCAATTCGATTATTAATGTACTGTGGTTACTACCTTATAATTTAGGAAATTAGATTAACTCAACGATATATGAAATATTTTTTTCCTTTTCGACATGTCCCGGAATATTCGTTTAATAGTTGTTATAACCAATGGGAAAAATTCTTGAATGTTTTGTTGGTACACAATCGAAAATAAAATTTGTTACGGTACTTTTTGGGAAAAAAAAAATCTTAAATGTTTCGTTGATACATGGTTGAAAATAAAATTGTTTAGGTACTAGTTGCGGAAACATTTAAAAACTTCAGTATGATGATAATTAGTAATAACTTACTATGTTAACTTCATAACTAGTAATCTTATATCAATTTTTGGGTTTTGTCATATGTTTTGATCTGTTAAATATTAAAATGACAATATCTCATAATTTTTGTGACATGCTTTGAAATATTCGTACCAGTTTTTTTTGTAACGAGCGTAGAAAATATTTTTATGTTTCGCCCATAAAAATAAAAAACATTTTGACGAAATCTTGAACGATGGCTAACTTCCGCAGGCCATAGGGTGTAAATACAATGTAAACTGTAAAATCTGATTTTGTCTGATCGATTTTGCCTCCTTCTAGTAAAGAATGCATACTTGTCTTTTCTTGTATGAGATAAATCAAAATTTAACCTTTTCTTCTTCTTGCAAAATCATCATTCATCCTTCGTTTAATCATAATACATGTAGCTCAATAATTATTCATCATTAGACATTACATACTTTTTCCAATATTTCTGATTCTCCAATCATAAGATTCCCAAATTATAAGAGTCACATGTCGTCTGTTTCCTTTCATTTTTTGGTACAACTAGAGTACCATGTTAAAATTTTAGCATGTTCTGGAAAGATATAACTATAATTATCTTGTTTGTTTTGTATTCCTCTCGGTTAACAGTTAAAATCTTCGCTCGCAAAAAAAGAGAACCACCTTGAAAAATAATTTTATATATGAATTGATAACATGTCATAACCAATTAACTCTCGAAGCCTCCATCACACTCGGTACATTCACATTAATAACCGAATTAACTACACCAACTTATGGTCAGCCACTACACACTACAATTACTTGGAGAGAATTACCGTTTTACTTTTATTCACGTAATCTACTCCAAATCGCTGCCATAAACTCGTAACAGATATCTACCGTGCATGATTCTATTATGAACTAAGTTCTGGTAATAATTTTGTCAATTCATTTGAAAAATTGAAACATTTAAAAATTATACTCACAACTCACAAGTTTTACAAAATTAAACCTAGAAAGTAAGAATTTTTCGTTTGACGTGCCACAAATTCGACATTTGACATCAAATTATACTCATTCCTAACTGGAAAACATAAAACAAGTCATAACGAAAAAACAAAATTTATAAGTTCGAACTTAAACGGAAATTGAGCTCGAGTTTGAACGATAATTTGAACTTCGGTTATTTGCGCTGAGAATTAAAATAGGTAATAGGATGATCCTCAAGAATTATTTATTTAAAAAAGAATTATTGAATTCAATAAGAAACCTCTGACTTTGCTGGACAAAGTTTTGAAATCTTTGCATTTGATTGATTAACTTATTATGTAATTGATAATGTTATAGACAAACTGGTTAAACAAACTAATAATAAATTGACATAAGAAAGTGGCCCTTGTCCTAACTACCATGCCAACATGGACAACTGCTGCTTTGTCTCCCAAACCAAGTTCAGATTTTAGTCAACCAACAAAATGGGGATTTTGATAAACTAATAATAGCACAAATAATGCACAAAATACATTGTACAAACACCTTACATTAAAATCAAATAATGAAAATGAATGATTGGTTTGCATATGCTAACCACCACTAACCATCTTCATCAAATCATATACTGCATTAAACTATATCTCAGACTTATATTCATGCACATATATATACACTTCCATGCAATGTAATTGTAACACTTCATAATCTAAATACAAAACAGTCAGAAACAGAAAAAAACATAAGATATGGCACAAGAAAAAGTCTTGCCTGAGAAAATGAAGCTTCTCTTCTCATTGCTGCTTCTGCAGCTTTGCTTTGCAGGCTTTCATATTGTCTCTAGAGTTGCACTAAATATTGGTATCAGCAAAGTAGTTTACCCTGTTTACAGAAATATCCTTGCATTGGCATTGTTGGGACCTTTCGCCTACTTCATCGAAAAGTGAGTCGAAATCTTTTTTTTTTCGAGAATCATTTTGTCATTACAAAAGATTATAAGTACTAATACCACATTGTATGCCTAAATTTCCAGGAAAGAAAGACCACCTCTAACATTCTCCTTACTTGCTCAGTTTTTCCTTCTAGCCTTAGTGGGGTAAGCTAAATATCAATTTAAAAACAATACCATTATAATTTGTTTTATTAATCTCACCACTTTGGATTTCTCCTGCTTCACAGAATCACAGCAAATCAGGGATTTTACATCTTAGGTTTGTACTATGCAGCACCAACTTTTGCATCTGCAATGCAAAACTCGGTACCTGCGATTACCTTCATCATGGCATCTGCTCTAAGGTATGTAGAAGGGCTTCACTTTGTTCCAGCCAGAATAGATTTCTGATAACTAATCCTTAACCTCTACTTATCTCAGGATCGAGAAAGTTAGTTTTACAAGGATAGATGGACTGGCAAAAATCCTAGGGACGTTGGCAAGTGTAGGAGGTGCAACTATTATCACTCTGTATAAAGGTCCTGCTATTTTGCACCAGACATCGGGATCAGAGGGAATTCGTATTACAGAAGAAAGTATGCTATCCTCTTCCACAAAAGTTCAGAACTGGACATGGGGTTGTGTATTTCTTCTTGGCCACTGCCTGTCCTGGGCTGGATGGATGGTCCTTCAGGTAAGCAATATTACTAACTTTTTTCCCTATATGATATTTCTAGTTGTTGCACAAAGATGCTTTTGTCATGTACATTGCCAGACTAAAACTTAAATTCATAAACATGCATTTCTAACGAGATCATCCGAAGGACAAAGCCAACAACTAATTAAGCATCAAAATCTTAACATGCAGGCACCTATTGTCAAGAAGTACCCAGCCAAACTCTCGCTCACGTCATTCACATTCTTCTTTGGACTAATCCAGTTCCTAGCTATAGCAGCTTTCGTGGAAAGGGACCCAAAACACTGGAAAATCCAGTCTGGAGAAGAAATATTCACAATCTTATATGCTGTATAAATTCATACCCACTTGATCACTTTTTAAATGCTAATTATCTCGTATAAGAAGAATGACTCAATTACCATGTACTTGCTGCAGGGAATAATATCTTCAGGTATTGTTATCTCTCTACAAACCTGGTGCATTCAGAAAGGAGGTCCTGTGTTTGTTGCCAGCTTCCAGCCAGTTCAAACAGTATTAGTTGCAGGCATGGCATTCGTAATTCTTGGCGATCAGTTATACTCCGGAGGGTATGTGAGAATAAATTCATAGATTCAGTAACACCGAGGGTAACTAGTTAATATAACAGCTGCATAACATTTCCAATTGTTTCTATTATTGCAGAATCATTGGAGCTGTGCTCATCATGATTGGCCTCTATCTAGTCTTGTGGGGTAAAACAGCAGAAACAAGATACCAAAGCCAGGATACTGAAGAGACATTGACGAAACGTCTACTACAGGACGATAGTAAGGATCAGGTGTCCCATGATGGAAAAGATATTCCATAATTATTTAAGCTGCCATGTGATAGTAAACTCAGACAAGCCCACATCAAAGCTCAAAAAACCATAGTGTGGTTTCTGAGAAACAAACAGGACAGCCTTTAAACATATCTTAACATGTAAATTTATACTGGATTTGCTCAAATTGAAAAGAACACCTGACTTTGGCCTGGAAACATGTTCAAAGGAAGAGAGTTAGCCTGGAGTGGCCTTTTATTTTGAAATATTATGACCAAATTTCAGACCAAATAGAATTTTGGTGTATTGTAAAGTAACAGCAAAAGTAGCAGCAATTTCATTCCCAAAAGTCTTGGGATTCATCGAGTAAATGCACAGTGTGTCTCTTTGCTTTCAAATTTAATGTTCCTCCGCTTTCAAATTTAATGTTCCTCCGTGTATTTACTCACTGCAGTTCAAATAAATATCTTAATATGCACACAGGAGTTCAAAGAAACATCTTTGATTTTAGAATCACCCCCGACACAATAGTACCATAGAGGAAACAGTTTTAAGCAAGAAGTACACGAGGGAAATCGAAAATAATCCAATATTATCTGATTAAAATACTAAGTAGCAGAATACTAATCGAGCAAAACTACATGAACAGCACGATAGGGCTTTCAGATCCATGGATCTTCGCGATTTTACAAATCAAATTTAAATAGTTTGCATAGAACCCTGCGTTAAGCAATATTAAAAACCAAAATCAGTCTGTGACTGAGACATCGAAATTCATCAAGAGCTCTAATCCAAAAGCAACTAATAAAAAGCACACAAAAACGCATAACTAATACAGTGAAACAGTTTCCTCAGACAAACATTTGATTACATGCCAATCACCTCTATCTCACAGTAACAATGTCATCAATCTTCAAGATCATACGAACACACTCTGTGGCCAACGCAATTGCACTTGTGCTCACCAGCAGAGGCTGCACAACATTCTCCTCCAAAATGTTAGTGATTTGTCCCTTCCTCACATTGATACCAGCATTGATCTCACCCTGAGCATGCCTATTCCTTAGTTCAGTGACTATCGCAATTGGATTCAACCCAGCGTTCTCAGCCAACGTGTATGGAATAACCTCAAGAGCCTCAGCGAATGCTCTCACGCAGTATCCTTCCATTCCTTGCAGCACTTTCGCCCATGTACCCAGTTGTCTGGAAAGCTCAATCTCTGGGGCCCCACCACCGGCAATCAGGAACTTCTTGTTAACCAAACACCTCACAACACACAGAGCATCGTGCAAACTCCTCTCGGCTTCATCAAGCACCAACTGGTTCGAACCACGAACAAGCACGCTAGTAGTCCTCCCCATGTCCTTAATCCCAGTAATCTTCACTATCTTTCCTCCATCTCCCAGTGGCACCTCTTCCACCATATCCGCAAACCCTAGCTTCTCAGCACGGAAGTGTTCAATATTCGAAATGGGCAAGCAATTCAAAGTCTTGGTAATAAACTCAATCTCATCCCTCTCAACATCCTTAATTACCAAAATCTTCGCCTTAGCCAAATAATGCAACGACAAGTCAGTCACCGCATCCCTCAAAATACTCTTCTGAATCAACAACACATTACATCCAGTAGCCTTAATCTTCTTAATCATCCCCAAGATGTAGTTCCTCTCCTCCTTCAAAATCCTATCCATCTGAGAATAGTCAGACACCACAATGCTCTGCTCAATATCAGTTTTTGGCGGAGAAATCTGAAACTGTATAACCGCAATTTTCGCATTCTCCACTCTAGTCGGCCCACCGGCAGCATGACTAACCTTCTTATCGAAAATCAACCCTTTCAACATCGTCGTATCATCGACAGTACCGCCTAACTTCTTCACAATCTTAATATCTTTCAAATCAACCAGATCAGGCTTCTCAGGATCCACAACAGACAAAACAGCATCAACAGCCATAGGAGCCAACAGAGTAGAGTACTGCGAAACTACCTTCGAGTTCAGCGACGTCGACGCGGACTTCACCAACGAATCGCGATCCGTCAGCTCCACCGGCACCGCCATAGCCGACAGAATCTCCTCCGCCTTCACCGATGCCTTGTGGATCGAGTCAGAAACAACCGTCGGATGAATACCAGACGTAAGTAGATTCAGCGCCGCTTTCAATAACGCACCTGCAATCACGACGACAGTGGTGGTACCGTCACCGGCGACGACGTCCTGAGATTTGGAGAGCTCGACGAGGAATTTGGCCGCCGGTTGAAGTACCTCCATTTTGTTGAGGATCGTGGCGCCGTCGTTGGTGATGATGACTTCGCCGGAGGCGGTGGAGATCATTTTGTCCATGCCTTTGGGACCGAGACTGGTGCGGACGGCGTTTGCGACGGACTGAGCGGCGGCGATGTTGGCCATGCGTATGTCGTCTTTGCGCTTGTTGTCGACGAAGGTTTCGGTTTGCTTCGTCGTCTTTAACGCGGCGGCGGTAGCCATTGTTGAGTGAGATTTGGGGGTGGTGGCGATGGGGAGTGAGAGATTCGAAATGGAGATGCGAATGTAAAACCCTAGATAGAGAAAGTGAGAGAGGAGAGAGAAAGAGAGTGAGAGAGGGAGAGTGGTTTTACTTGGATCCAAATCGCGGAGAAATCTTAACTTAAAACTTAAAATGAAGCTCTAGAAGATATTTTTTCTTTTTATGATGAAAAGAAAATAGATTAATTAAAAGGAGTTTTAATACCACGTCAAATTGGTGAAATGCTATAATTTTTTATATTTGTAATTTTAGTGTAGGTGGATATTAGCTACTCGTGTGGGCACTATTTAGTGTATATAAAATACAAATATTAGTAAAAGTAAAAGTACAGGACAAAAAGATATATTATATGCTTGAATTTTGGAATACATTAGATGGTGTCTCAAGAGTCAAGAGTAACTAAGAATTTTCTAAATTTGATTCGTGATGACTTCTTCTTGTTATACACATTATTAGAAGAAGTTACTTCGAAGGAGATTATTAAGTGCAGCATGAGGTGGTGCAATCAATTTGATTATTAGTGTAAACGCGGAATTGTATTGGAGTATCGAAAAGTTACCGCCTTTAATTTAAGAAATATATACAATTTAAACCATAAATGACATGTAATATTTTCCCTACTTCACAGAGATTAGTATCACTTGTGCAAAATACCAAATTTATGTAGTTTGAAATGGCAGAATATTTTGAAAAGAAAAAGTGCATAATAGTAGGATTTATTAAGAAAATCAAAGAAGATATGGGCTTGGTTTTGCTACTGGACCAGATCCACTAAAACTCATTTAATCAAAAAAGCCCAAAAGGAATTTCAAATCTATCTTGGACTGTAACACTCAGTTCGTCATTTCTCTTGCTCATCTCTACCGCTGCCGCTTTTATTCAGAGGTAAATTGTTCTTTTTCTCAATAAATTTTGCGCTATTGTGTTTGTTGTTGTGATTATTCTCTTCATTTCTGTTTTCTTTAGCTATTGTTCTTCTCTAGTTTGTTTGTGTTGTAGCTTTACTGCTGTTGTTTTAGGTTTCTGTTTCGTTTTTTAATTACAGTCTATTGTGCTCTGTTTTTAAATTTTGCTCATCTATGCGTTGAATTAACTAGCTAGAGGTGATGATTTTAACTTAAAGATCATTAATATTGAATGATTATGTAGTTCTCTGTACTAAATTGATTTTAATTGGTGTGATTCATTACAATTAACAGTAATGCAGAGCTATGGATGAGTCAGATTATGATATTAATCTGAAATAGCGTAAAATAATTGAAACAGGTGCGTATTTGTTCGTCTTTAGAATCGTGATAAAGAAATCGAGGAGGATGAACAAGAAGGAGGTGTTTAAGTTGGCCAAGGGCTTTCGTGGGAGAGCGAAGAACTGCATTAGGATTGCGAGGGAGAGAGTGGAGAAGGCGCTTCAGTATTCCTACAGAGACCGTAGAAACAAGAAGCGTGACATGCGTTCCCTTTGGATTCAGCGGATCAATGCCGGAACTCGCCAGTATGGGGTGTGTGCCTTTCTATTGTTATTTTTTTTTATATCTGCGTTCTTGATTGTTTATAATTTAGTTGTTAGAAAAACTATGAATGTTCCTTGTTTTGGTCAAAGGTTTCGTGAACTGGGGATGATGGAGCGGTTTGTGGGATTTATTATTTATATTTACTATGCGAATTTCCGCAGAATTTGTTCTTTTGAGAGTGATTATGTTTCTCTAATTTGTTGGTTGAGACTCCAGTGAGATGATGGGTGGACTAGAATAATATAATGGATATGTATGTCATTACATGGGAAGAAGGGCCAACAGCTCAACATCAATATGTGGATTGGTTTGTTATATATTTTTCTTTATGGAAGATTGGTCAATATTTGTAGAATAAGTGAAAGAGTATCCAGATAAATGGTGTGTCCTTGAAAGAAATTGGGGCTCTATTATCAGATTGTTGGGTATCAGTCAGTTGTCATGGTCATGAAAAACTGACATTAACATTTGGAAGAAGGAAAATTGGAACTCAAATAATGATGAAGGGTTCACACCATGGAAATAATCGGAGGTTTTAAAGCGTTGTCATAAGAAAGCTTACAGACACTGGTGGTCAACTTTTGGTTCTGTTGGTGATATTTTTCTCAATATGTTTGGGTTAGTTGCAGCTAGCTTCCTACGTTGAGTTTGACATTGAACTTATGGTTCATTATCGTTTCTGTAAATCGTCTGAGACCTGTGCTCTGAATAATATTTGTACCCATTATTTGCTGCATGAAAGGGAGCTGGTGTTTGGGAATTTGGGGTACTGTGTGTTCTTTCCCCCGCTTCATAGTAGCTATTTGGTTGGTCCTTTTTCTCCCCCCCCCCCCCCCCCCTCATTTTATCCATTCAAATATAGGACAAAGTTGTTATCTGCTATGGTTTCACCAATATTGAGTTGTACAACAAATTGTTCGTGAATCGTAACAGTTCCTTATAGACATCTATAAGATATGGCATGTTTTATAATCAAATTGATATAGCGACTCCTTTCAACCTAAAGTTAGTCCTGTAACATGTGTTTTCAATTTTTCAAGCTTCTGTTCGTTTGGATGTGTTGAGTATTGATTTTCTTGTTCTTTGCATTACAGGTGAACTACGGCAACTTCATGCACGGACTAATGAAGGAAAATATTCAATTGAACAGAAAAGTTCTATCCGAGATATCTATGCATGAGCCATACAGCTTCAAGGCACTCGTAGACATCTCGCGCAGTGCCTTCCCTGGAAACAAAGCCGTTGGACCTCCCAAAAAGGAAGGTCTTGCAATTCTCGTGTAATCATCTCTTTTTTCTATTATGACATTGCTAACGATCACCTTCCATATCTTTAATTGGTTGGGTTGTCTAATGTAATTGTAGCACATGTATACGTACATGTGACATAAATCTAACTGTAATAGCTAAAACGTCAGTAAGTTTTTTAAATGAGCTTCGGGATCGAGCATCTTGCCTATGTTAAATGCCACATGCCCATTAAGTTTGACAAAAAACTCCTCTTAAGGTTTAAATAATTGTCGAGATACTTTTTAGAATTTCAGACAAACATTGCACAGAATTTTTTTTTGTGTAATTTGAAATTATTACAAGAACTCGTGTAGTTTGGAAAAAAATCATGTAAGTTTACTGTCTCAAGTTTTCTGGGGTGTTTCTATCAATTGTTCGTATTTAGGGGCATAATTCTGTAGTTAGATTAAAGTTTATACTGTTGATATAATTACCCCCATTGATTAATTCACTTAATTTCTGGCTGGATCACCCTACCCTTAGGTTCACGAGTAAGAATCGTATGCAGTAAGAAACTTGAATCAAATAGAAGAAAAGAATGGCAAAGCTAGAAACTTAACTATACTTCAAATCCTAATATATAACTACACAATTCCCCTCTCTTGCTAGGAATGAACACAAAACTGAAGTAAAACGCACCACAAATTCAACGGCGTAAAATCTTGAGAGCCTTAACTAATGTACCTTTTAACCTACCAACATCAATCGTGACATTTTGATTGTCCAAGTAGATAGACTTCATAGTTTCCCATCCCTTTCTATGGAAGTACATTGGATCTTTAAGAACTCGATGATTTGACGGATATTGTTGACTCAAAGAACTCTCTTTCATTGTTATCTTGTACTCCAAGTACCTTATGTTCATACCAGGAGAAGGGTTTCCAAAATCGAGTCTTGCATATCCATCAAGGCCTCCAAATGGAACTACCTGGATCAGAACAGCGTTTTCTGGGAGAAAAACCATGTTGGTCAATCCGGCCCCATGAATTCCCATCAAAACATCGCAAGAATTCACTTCTTGCGCGAATCTTGACAGGTTCGTGGACAATTTCGCTTCTGCTAAGACCACATCGAATCCTAGTTTTCTAGCAACTCGCGACACTTCAACCTCGTTCGTCAAGATTCGTGTTCTCTTCCTTGATATGATCATGAGCCGGGGTGGTTTACCATCTCCCTTTCTTGATTTGGTAGCTTTTCTCCTCTCCAGAGCATACGTTTGTCGAAGGAGATGCCTGAAGTTCTGCATTGAAGGTAAGGTTGGATATTCTGTTTCTGACTGATTGAGGATGAGTTCCTTGTGATATTTTAAGCCAGCAACCAAATTATTGTAGCAATGAACTTGGATTTGTTCCCTGTCAATATCCACAATTTCATTTCTCGTTAGACGGTTGAGAATGCCGCTGTACTTTCCGACCCACCATGGCTTATAATCACTGGCAAGAAAATGTACTTCTCTTTTGAAATTTAAGGAAGTTGAGTACAAGGGAAATAGAAGATCAGCAAAATCATGGAAATGGTTTCCTGAATATCCTCCAGTTGAGAAGAGAATAGCTGGGAAGCTATGATTTTGAGTACATTTTGGAATTTTACCGTCTTCATCTTTATATTCGGCTAATTTTACTGTCCAATGCTTGACATTTGACATACCCTTTCTTGGATAAGGCTGAATGCTCCAAGAATTTGTCGAATTCTGGATCTTTTCACGAGGTGCTACAACAAATATAGTGGAGGAATTGGCTTGAATCCTGATGTCACCTTTGATATCGCAATAATCTGCTTTTGAATTTAAGATTCTGCATAGTGGCTCTATCATCTTCTTTACTGCTGGCAGATGAAGATTTGAAAGTTCGGTTACAAAAACCCACGACAAAGAGTAGTTCTTAGGTGTCGTTGCACCAAACAATCAAGAATCATAACATAAGTAAATGTGTTATATCGTGAGACGTTAACCAGATTTAGTTTGTTTTGATTTAGTACCTGAAGGTTTGGAGGTCACAGTTGAGCCATTTACTAAGTGCATATTTTCAGCAGCTTTAATTGATAATTGCAGATTTGTAACACCATTGTTAACTGCAATTAAGATCAAGAATTTGGAATTTGTAGAAAAATCATGATTGTTGGTGTTATACAATGTTGATTTCGTACCTGTTACTGGCTTGGAGTTTTCAGTTGTTTCGTTAGTACTTGCGAGCATGTCTTGAACAGCATTGATAGATAAGTGCAAATTGATAACCTCACCAACTGCAATCAAGATCAAGAATTTGGAATTTGTCAAAATTTCATGATTGTTGGTGTTATACAATGTTGATATCGTACCTGTTGCTGGCTTGGAGTTTTCAGTTGTTTCATTAGTACTTGCGAGCATGTCTTGAACAGCATTGATAGATAACTGCAAATTGACAGCCTCACCAACTGCATCAAAGGGGTAGATTTTGATATAAGCATTCACATGATACTGATTTTCTCCATTATCATTTATCTTTCCAAGCATGGAAGGTCATTGCACAAGAAAATCTCATTAATCAACGATTATTCTCGACCACATTGAAGCAACAGGTAAATGAGGCGGTCAGCTACTGTCCTTTTTCTTGCTTTCCTTCAGTAATTTACGACAACGGAAGTTGATTTTCTTGTAGTGTGCTCGTTAAAATACTGATGAAATAGATAACCAAATTTGGTTGATTTTTGGTGACATGCATATATCAAAATTACAAGACAATGCAAAATAAGAAGACTTACTGAGTGATAATGGATGCAAATGAGGCTTGAAAGTTGAGCAAAGGCTCAATGCCATGATCAAACTCAAAATAAGTGCGCACCATCCAAACTTCTTACGTTCATACCTACTGAAACTTTTAGCCAAAATGGGATCATACATCTTTGCTTGCAAATGAAGTTGCAATCCTAATTATTTTTGATAGCAAAAGTGTGATAAAAGTGGTTCCACTTTACTTAGAATGGTAGCACAAGTGCTTATTATTGAAACCCAAATAGTCTAAAGAAAATGAAGACCTTGGGAACTAGCTATCAACATTTGGCACTTTTTACGTTGTAATGATCTCATTTGCATTGTTTGAGTGAAGTCCCTAATGATTTATTATTGTGAGAGGTGAAGATGACTTTTGCTGATAGTTGTTGAAATTAATCATACTAATTTGCATTGATTCTTTGGGGCGGTAGTGGTTGTTAATTGGATACTATAATGCGTTGAAAGGGCATTTTCAACTAAAGTCCTTGCATAATTAGGGATAACTAATAGTTCTAATAAGAAATATGCATCATATACTTTGCCGTCATAATTTTATTATGATAAATAACACAACAGCAATTACAAAGTTTGTTTAATTTCTCAGACTCAACTACGTACACTTTTTCTATATATATTTAATTTAGCTAATGAAGTAATTACAAAATTGATGACTTGTGAGTCGTTAGTCACTATGATAATAAGACGTTAAGAGCATGAAGTAGAAGAAACCTACAAAGATAGAAAAATATAATAGCCCCCACGCCCATTTCTTGCGTGATTCTCCTAATCTTTTTTTTTAACCAAACAAATCCAAGTCCCTGAATTTGATAAATGGAACTACTTCCTGTCGGTAGACAAGTGACGGATGTAAGAGTAGGCAACTAGTACCAAATCCCAGTTAAACTATTTAAAATATTTTTGTAAACCATGTAACAAATATACTAATTCAAATAATTTTCAACTTTGCATGCAATACATGGAGCGCACTTCATTTAGGGAATTTCATATTAAGAAATCTAATATAGTCTTATATGATGTCAACACATGGTCAAATTCTTTTTATTTTTCTTTGTGCCTGCAAAAAATAAAACGTGTTAACTTATTACTTGGACAAAGTCATTAAATCGTTATACTCTTTCAATTGTATTTATAGGATCTCATCATTTCTGTCACTAATATTTTTTTTATCTAAATTAGATTTCAGCTATAGTTGGAAGAAAACAAAATGGTACTGAAACTAAATCATATCGATCGGTACCATAAAATGGGACTCCTTTGTGAGAGTTTGAAGTACAACGCGACCAATTAGTGAAAGATTAAACAATACTTTATGAGATAAAGTTCTTAGTAAATTTTGTGGCCACAAATTTTCATACATTTAAGTTTGTGATGACACTTGCATCATTTATTTAATATTATTATTTTTTGGATTTTATGGCAAATGTGTACCCTCAAAATTATAATTAGGTTAGCTAAGAATAATTTTGTGAATGACCCATACTGCACAAAGCCACGAGTTAGGGAAGAAAATGTGATGAATCTCATATCATTTCGGTCATCAAATACCCCGCAAGAGTGATTTAATTGGTTAAAAATTACAATTCGTCTTTTTGGATTCAAGTTTGATTTTAACGAAGTGCAATTGGATTCTATGTTTCTAGGATTTATGTCTATCATATTAAGT
This sequence comes from Misopates orontium, assembly GCA_946800315.1. Lineage (NCBI taxonomy): Eukaryota > Viridiplantae > Streptophyta > Magnoliopsida > Lamiales > Plantaginaceae > Misopates > Misopates orontium. The sequence goes on along the minus strand of OX326953.1, from coordinate 9,524,536 downwards.
TGGTAGAATGGTTTGTCCGATTGACATTGTTTACATGTTATTTTGTCTAGTTTAGGTGTTTACTTAGTGCATGCTCTGAAGACATAATGGCATGTTCTTACAACATAATGTTTTGGTCTTGAAATCATTCATAAGCTAGTTTAGGAGTTAATTAGTCCGTGATTTTTGACATCAAACAATTATAAACACACAAGATTCTCATGAACCTTATTCAAATTTCAAAACTTTCATTTCAACACTTGTCTGGCTATATTATTCTCTGGAATTAAATAAAAGCAGATAAAAAAGATGAAAAGAAGAAACGTAAGAGGTTAAAAGGGAAAAGAGATTAATAAAAAAATGTTGCTTGTGACCTGCTCTAATGAAGAAATAGTTGATGGGGCACATGTAGTGAGTATGAGGCATTGACTATTTGAAGGAGTTGGTTAAACATAAAAGGGACGTTTAAACCAATATTTGTCTTAAGCTCCTTGAAATATATCTTTTGCACGATCTAGTTGTTACCAACATCCTTTGATATACACAAAAATCTCAATTTCAATGATTGTTAATAAGTGCACTCGACACAAATTGGAAATTTCTTTTACCTAGTTTTCATGAATGCCTTGTCTTCAAAAAAATATAGTAAATTTTATTGATAGGACTCATAGCTCATTTGTGAGTGTAAACTATTGTATAAGGTATTAATCCACGAGCTAAAGTGAAAATATGTGTTAATGAACTTAGCATTACATCTCATTTTATTCATTTCTTTGAATGTGCGAGAATTGCACATTTCTAAATCTTTCTTTCGGTGTGAATTTTTTTCCACATCTCATCGACCCTTGCCTGGAGTGGAATTTTTACGGAGTACGCTCCAAAAACCACACTAGCCACTACGTGTTCCCTTCATATCGTGAGCCCACACCACCATCGACGTCCCATACACACCTCAAGTTGAACCTTCGACTTCAACACCACTTATTGGGAGCCGGAGAGCCAACTAACGTGAAATTATTAGTTAATTAGTGAAAAGTGAAATTTACATTAGTAAATTTAACTCCACATCTCGACCCCAGAACTTTAATACATTAAGTCTAAATGTCAATTTTGTAATTCGAGATATACTGTACGGATAATTTGTGCAATTTTTATAGAATAACCAGTGTAAATAGCTCATACCGTAGTTCGATTAAGGTGGTGAGATTTGAAGCTAAGAATCTCAAAGCTAATCAACACTAATATTCGATATCACTATACGTAATTTACTCAATGTTTTTGACATAGTTTACATCTTTTATCATTCTAAATGTCTAGCAATGTTTTAGATGCTGCTTTTTCCAATAATTCAGAATTCTGCGTCTTTCCTTCAATTTGGCTGGTGTCCAATATTGTTTTTAGTAAATTGAATAATGGGTACAAAACAATCTAACTTCGAAATTACTAATTTACGAACTTATTGTTTTATTCACAGAAATAAAAAACGAGTAACAAATTTTCGTTGTATAGAGACTATTTCACATTCTCTCGTTTTCATTTTTTTTTTTGGTTGAAAAGGAAAAGAAACAATTTTATTTTCATTTTCTGACGAAGCATCTGGATAAAATCGCAACGAGATCGCTAACAGAAAACTAAAACAAAATGTTGGGCCATTTGAATTTTTTAAAGTAATAATAATAATTCTTTAGCTGCTCCAAGCGTGGCCCGTTTGAGCCCAAACCACATAATAGACTACGCACGTCGAGTTGTTGTTGTTCTTTTTATTTTGTTGTGTTGACTTGGCATGTCAAGTTGAAACTTGAGCGTTTATGATAAAATAAAAAATAACAAAAACAAAAAATAAAATCGCGTGTTATAAATTATGATGTTATGCGAAATAAATAAATAAAAATCCATGTGAAAGGAAACAGGGCAAAAACGTTCTATGTATTTTTTTTTTTTTTTTTTTTTTTTGCTCTAAAGTTTATTACAATTAACTTATAAGTGCATTGCCTCAAAAGAAAAATAAAATCTGAAAAGTGGACTATATTCAAATGTTTTATGTCGATGAGATGAACATCAAGGCGAAAGTTGTTATATATTACATATTTATTGCCGTTTAATTTAAAAAATACATATAAAAAAGGTGAATCATCAAAGAGTTGATTCACATATGATCTGTGTACTTTCTCCTATGCCAAAATAGCACTTAACCGTTACGCAAAATTTCGAGAGCATTAACTAATGTACCTCTAAACCTTTCAACATCAATGGTGAAATTCTGATGATACAAGTAAATCAAACTCATAGTCATCCATCCTTTTCTATGGTAGTATGCTGGATCTCTAAAAACTCGATGATCCAACGGATATTCTCGACTCAACGAACTCTCATTCGGTGTTATCTTATACTCCAAGTACCTTATGTTCATACGGGCAGCAGGGATATCAAAATCGAGTGTCGCGGACGTGTCAATGCCTCCTAACGGAACCACCTGAATTAGGACAGCATTGTCGGGGAGAAAAACCATGTTGGTTAGTCCTGCTCCATGGATTCCCATCAATACGTCGTAGGAATTAACTTCTTGCGCAAATCTTGACATGTTGTTGGACAGTGCCTCATCTGCTACTACCACTTCGAATCCTAGTTTTCTTGCAACTCGCGACACTTCATCCTCATTTGTCAAGACTCGTGTTTTTTTCCTCGATATGATCATCAAACGGAGTGGTTTCCCGTCTACTTTTCTTGATTCGACAATGCTTTTTCTCCTCAAGGCATACGTTTGCCAGAGGAGATGCCTGAATTTTTGCATTGTTGGCTTGACTGGATTTGCTAATTCTGATGGATCGATGAAAAATTCCATGTAAAATTTTAAGCCGGCGACCAAATGTTTGTAGCAATGCACTTGGACTTTTTCTTTGTCGATATCTACTATGTGGTGTCGTGTTAGTCGGTCAAGAATTCCTTCGTATTTCTTCATCCACTCTGGCTTGTAATCGGTGGCCAGAAACTGAACTTCGTTTCCAAAGCGAAAGGATGTCGAGTACAAAGGAAATAGAAGATCAACAAAGTCATGGAAATAGTTTCCTGAATATCCTCCAGTTGAGAAGAGAAGGGCTGGAACAGAGTAATTTTGAGTACATTTTGGAACTTTAACGTGCTCATCGTTGTGTTCGAATAGTCGTTTTACAGTCCAATGCTTGACGTTCGACATACCCAGTCTAGCATAAGGATGAATGATCCACGAATTATTAGTCGAATTTGGGAGTTTTTCAGGTTGAGTGACAACAAATATAGTAGAGGAACTGGCTTGAATCCTGATATCACCTTCCATATCGCAATAATCTGTATATGAGTTTAAGATTCTGCATAGTGGCTCTATCATCTTCTCTACCGCTGTAAATCAAAGATAAAATAGTCAGGTTACAAATGAAATCTTAAAAAGAAAGCACAAATCGTAGCACAAGTAAACTCTTCTTTTTTTTTTTTTCTATCATGAGATGTTAACGAGGATCTTCTGTCTCACTTCGCGTACCAAAATAACCATGGTCTCTCCATGTATTAAGATCAATAACACATGTCATCATCGCAACTACGTGAGACACAAGGTGAGAAAAAACATCCTTGGTTGATGTAAGTTTAGTACCTGAAGGTTTGTTGGAGATCAGAGTTGTAGAATTATTAACAGCTGCAATCAAGACCAAGAATTATAATTAGTTAAAAAAGCACTGATGATTTTTGGTGTTATTACAACGTAGAGTTTTGACCTGTAGGCTTGGAGCAGTCAGTTGTTTCATTAGTACTTGCAAGCATGTCTTGGAAAACATTGGTAGATATCTGCAAATTTACAGCTCCACCAACTGCAGCAAAGGTCCAAGATTTTGAAATAAAGCATTCTACAACAGTTGTCTAAAATTACACAACTTTTTAGAATAAAAGGCTCCTTATCATATCTTTTTCCTTCCAAAAATGGAAGATCTTGCACATGAAGAAAAACTCAATTTTTGACGATTATTATTATTTTTTTTTTTTTTTGAGGAAGTTTTTTGACGATTATTAAAGACCACATTTTAGCATTTCGGTATTAATTTTCGCCATCAAGACCTCCCATGGCGGCCGTCCACCGACATTCTCAGCGGAAACTACCGACCATCAAAGATCAAAGTTTTTACATGTTTTCTCAAAAAGCAACAAACTTTTTCATCTTCGACTATGTGAGAACGGAACGTAGACATGCTTTCTGCAACCATTGCAATTAGAATTTTGAAACAAGTGGAAAAGGTTGTAAAACATTTTAGGAAGTTTCTAATATTTAGCGGACTGAAACAGGCACCGAAAACTGAAGCTTTGATCCACGCCGGCCATTTTCTTTGTTTTCTTGACCGACTTATGGTCAGTGAGCCGATTTTCTCGTGAAAATCCTTGTTTATAGTAAATAAACTAACCGAGAGTCGATTATCTTGTAATATATACATGTATCACAAAGATACGACAATGCAAATTAAGAGCCAAAAAAGAAGACTTACACAATGATAATGGATGCAAATGAGGCTTGAGAGTTGAGCGAATGCTCAATGCCGAGATCAAGCACAAAATGAGTGCACACAATGCGAGCTTCTTACGTTCGTACCTACTGAAGCTTTTGGCTAAAATGGGATCATACATCTTTAGCTGCAAATCATGAAATAGCTTCTAGTTATTTTTGATAGCAAAAATGTAAATTTAGCTGATGAAGTAAGTACAAATTCATTCATGATTCCCATCTTTCTTTTCTAAATCAGGCTTGTGAGAAATTTATAATCATGTCATTTAAAACTCAAATGCTGGCATTAAACAATAGTGGATGAAAGTTTTAGATGCAAATTTGTGTTTAGAATATTAAGATCAGGTCTACAAACAATTTATGAATTGTATAACTACGTACAATTTTACCCTATTAATTAAAAGTTCATGCTTATATAATTATATAGTTGTGACTTTAAGTATTAGTATGGCTCTCAATTCGCCGTCCTACTATCGGTCCATTGGAAAAGTTATTTTATGCAACTGTCTTATTGATGATGTGGTGCAACCAGCGATATTGCCAAAGCACAAAGATCAAAATATTTTTGTATATTATTGGTAATAACATCATCTCAACTATTTGTCTTCACTAATAATAGAATGTCATTATCCAGGTTGCATAAAGTAATTTTTTCCATCATTTGGTGCTTAATCCGAGCCAAGAACCGGCAAAAATCCAATGGAAACCAACGCACAAACATATCGTTTAACCGCCTAGATCACCGGTTCGCAAATATAATCTTTTTTCAGTTTCTACTTTTGAATTTGCCCACGTTTTTAGTTACGGTCATTTTATTTTAATAATTAATACATACACAATCATATTCGAAATTATAAAAAGAAAGAAATCATAAGTAAATCTCACATCACTCCATAATATGCATGGCAAATATGCCTTGAGAGAGTTTCAGATCTTTCTATTTTGGGAACTCCAATATGAGTGTTGGAATCAATCACGTGACTTTCGTTTCACCTAAAGAAAGAATTGAAATAAACAAAAAATATAGTGGAATAAGGAAAATTGGAGGAAAAGAAGAGGGGCTGAAAAGGAAATAAGAAGATTTGAAGGGAATAAAGGAGAAATAAGGAAATGAGAAAACATTAATTGGAAGAGAAGAAAAGGAAAGAAAAAGATATATAAGAAGAAAATGTCAAATGCTGGCTGCGCAAATTGCTACCTGATTAGTGGTGAATTGGTGATTTCCACTTACTTCAATTTTTGTTTATCAATTAATATCTTCATAAGATATATGATCATTTTTATTATTCTCATAATTGATTTTAATAAATTAAAAGAACTTCATTTTGCTATTTAATACATGAATTAATTCCTCCTATATATTCTTAATAAAATTTTAATTGTTTCCTACTAAATTATTCCCCAACAATCGGCCCTTTAATTAGTTGTACATAAAAAGTGCAAGGTTAATATTCTTCTGAAGAAAGTCAATGGTCTAAAAGCTTTTGAGTAGAACTATTGATTTAGCATCCATAACATAAAAAATAAGAAAATTTTTATACGAGGCTCCTGAATGTTGTCGAGAACTTAAGATTGTGATTATAACTACAGCTTGTACGTCGATCGAGTCCAAGTTTAAAAACATTGTCCATGTATTATGATCTAATGTACATATTATAAGTTGGGCTATCAACCTAAAACCCCCATGTGGTTTGGAAAACTTGCACAAAATCTCCCTGTGGTTTGAAAACTACCTAAAATCCCCTTGTGGTTTCAAAAATCCTGCACACATTCCCTTCCGTTAAATTTAATATAACTCCGTTAGTTTTATTTAAGAATGACTAAATTGCCCTTATTTATTTTTAACTTCTTTTAAAAAAAATCTGGATGTTTAAAAAAAAAACAAAAAAACAGGGATTTTATGCAGGGTTTTCAAGCCACAGGGGGATTTCGTGCAGGTTGTCAAACCACAAGGGATTTTCATGTTTTCAATTTTTAAGGGTGAAATAGACTTTTTAATTCGAAAAAGTACACAAAAGTTAAACGCACTCTCACATAGAGCGAGTGGTCGCCACTCTCTGACGGAGTTTAACAGATTAGGGATTTTGTGCAGGGTTTTTGAAACCACAAGGGGATTCTGTGCAGGGTTTCTGAAACCACAAGGGTATTCTAGGTAATTATCAAACCACAAGGGGATTCCGTGCAGGTTTTCAAAACGGGGGTTTTATGCATTTTCCCCTTATAAGTTCAACAATAATGGGCTAGCTATAGTTCTATTTAGTGATTAGTATTTACAATTATCTATATTTGCTTCGCGCGCACCAGATATTTGGAGAGGAAGTTGTGAATGTACTATTTAAACGTCATTATCCAACAAGAAAAAAAGATTTTTTTTCTTTCTCAGGACATATGTTTTCTTCTATGAAACTTTATTTGGATGTTACACTTGTACTCTCTCATGAATAAAAATCGGTTAAAACCGTTAACAGAAGATTTTGTATTTGTCCATCAATCCAAAGTTTTTAAAAAAGTTTAGAGGATTGATAATGTTAAAAGATATATAAAAGGTTAAAACTTTAACCTCTTGAAAGTATATTAAACATTTATACTCGTATTCACAACATAAGATGGGATGTTTTGAATTATGTTCTGTTTCATTGCTAATACTATATAGTTTAGAAAAGTACTTTATAGCTTTGAAATGTAACGTTATGTTATAGAATCTAATCAAGATTCGGGTATGTAGTTGTCACATACTCCACTCGTATCTCTTCTCATGTTGTGTACATTTTTCAGTCTTATGCTCTCTGTCTTCATATTTTCTCTTGAGTAATGTCATATGCATTCATTTACTTCTAGTTTTTCTTTAATTTCTTCTCGTGCCATCACTTTTTTTTTTATCTCCATATACACATGTAATTAGAAATTAGGCCTTGTACTACAGATTGTATGTCTTAATAGAAAAATATTGTGTGTAGATTAAATCCATAAAAAGATTATTTTATCTTTTAGATGTAATATTAATTAGCAATACATTTACTCCTCTGGAGTATGGCCTTGATTACACAAACATCACGAATCTTTAGTTGAATAATTGCATGAATATGTACGTAACTTAATGAAACATTATAGATAGAACTCTTTGAAGTATGGATTAGAAAGAAACTAAAAGATAAACCTCATACTTCTACATGTTTTTTGAACCTCTGAGGAGTACTGTATCTATATATAACAAGTAGCATGTAATAATTTTGTAGTTGAACCAAAAATCAGTGAGTGTAGATATAAGTCTATGACTATATATCCTCATGTCACTTAACACTATAAAAATAAATACATGGTAATCGGTATAAGCGTGACAATAAAGTAATCTATATTAATTTATATAATTTTAGTTTGAACATATATAATTGACTAGTCCATTCATATATACCTTGGTTACCCTTAATATTCAATTAAAACATATTGAGAGAGCGTACTCCGCAAGCTCTTCAAAAACCTACTTGGACAATAATGTTTCCAAGTATAGAAGACAAGTCAAATCCTAATGGTACTAGAATTTGACTGCCCGAGAAGGAACACAATCAGTGTCCTACTAGGAAATTCTGAAACCTGACCTACGTACTATTTCTCTTTAACTCTATGTATAGTTCCCATAATATCCCAAACTTGTACTTGAAGATTAAGCAACTACTTACATCTATTAATTTGCGGTCAAATTGCTTTCCAAGTTTCCAACATAATAGAACTCCCTGCCCTTTAATATCTAAACAACCTAGTTCAATTTATTGAGTAAAATCTGCAATAACAAGTTTGAGCATGGATTCTCAAGGACTCCCATTAAGCATAATATTCGAGATTTTAACGCGAACTTCCTCGTTAAAAACCTTGGACACATGCAAGACAGTGAGCAAAGAATGGCAACAACTTATTTACGAGTCGAGTTTCTTGCCTACTTACCTCAAGAGAACCAACAACGTGTTCGGGTATTTCATTCAGGACATTACAAATAACCAGGATGTATCCATGTTCGCGTCGCTCGATCAGTCAAACAATGTTTGCATGGAGAGACTACCGAACAATTTGAGAATCTTGGCGACATGCAATCAAGGAATCATGTGTTGTCTGAAAAGAATTGATTATAAGAATTGTCGGTATTATGTCTGCAAGCCGACTACTCGACAGTGGCACGCTTTGCCACATCCAAATACTCGTTCTCGAACAGATGCTGTTGCAGTGACGGTTTTGCAGTCTAGTCCTTACTTGCGGTGCAAAATTATCAGAATATCTTATCGAAGGATTTCTAGGTATGTCTTCTAGCCCTATAAGTTCAAATTCCAATATCTTTTAGTTTGTTCTGGTACATTTTTCAATTGATATAAGTTGATGCAAATCTGTTGCGAAGAATAAGAGTTCCACCAAAGAAGAACTTGATAGCAATAGTTCTTCTTGTGGCATATATATTTGCATCAGTAAGATGGATGTTTACTTAGTTATATATTTCAAAAACTATGGCAATCATGTAATCTTCTAGGTAAAACTGAGTTGTTTAATACATAATTAGCAATCAGCGTACGAAAACACAGAATTTAGAGAATCACATAATGTTGGTTAGGAAGTACAGAGACTATTAAAAAATTACTCTTCATCAACATGTGTAACATAAGCTTTTCTAAGAAATTTCCAATTCTTTGAAGCTCTGCAATATGCTAAAAGAATAATAAACATATGATGTTCCAATAATGTGAGAATTGTTTCTCTGTTTTCCGTAAGTTGGAGATCACTTTAACAAGCTAAAGTTTAAGTGTTTGATAGCTTTTGAGAATGAGCTATGCAGCAATATATATATCCTAAGTTCGGGTTTTGAAATCCTGCAGGTATATGTATGCTCACTACAGATGCGAAATATTTGACTCCAAATTCTGGACTTGGAGGGAAGGAAAAGATGTAATATTGCCGTACGAAGAATTTATAATCAGCAGAAACCAAGCCATCACTGTCAGCAATAATATTCACTGGCTAACAAATCACGACAATGTGCTTGCATTCAATCAATCGAATAACTATATCCACAAATTTCCCTTGCCAGAGCCGGTGCACAAGAACAAGTCGTACGAATGCAAGCAGTTGTTGGAGTATAAAGGAAAACTCGGACTCGTATGCCTAACAGAACAACGTAATATGGAGCTATGGATCGCGGAGGATAGAAGAAGTAAGAGCAAGTGGACTAAGAAAATGTCAGTGAACCTTGAAAATATCGACAAGATTGTGATGTTCCCATCTCCAGCGGGCTTCTGCAATGCAGATATTGCATTCATGAAGTCTTATAACGAAGTTGTGTTTTATAAGCTTCAAGACTGCAGTTACAACATAGTGAAGCTTGATGGACAAATGAATGCAATGGAATGTTTCCAGTTGCGCTCTGATTTAGAGTCGGTAAACCTTCGTGCTCCAAGAATTCCAAGTAGCAAACCTCAGAGATCAAAACATATAGCTCCAAAGATCTACAGAAAGATTCACAAATGATTACTGATTATTCGACCTAATGGTAAATGCAAATCTTTTTCTTCCTTGTAAATTAGTTTCTTTTCCACAGCAAGAACACTAAATAAACACTTTTTAGGTACTGTTAATATTTTAGCTGGTATTGAATATTCTTAAAGTTGTTTGAGGTGCTAAATGGAAGGGAAGTGTGTTAGTTATCCTGCTGTAAGATTAAAATTTCCTAGTAGGATACTGATTGTGTTCTTTCTCGGGCAGTCAAATTCTAGTACCATTAGGATTTGAATAGTCCTATACTTGGAAACATTATTGTCCAAGTAGGCTCTTGAACTCATTATTCCAGCTTGAACTTGCGGAGTAGGCTCTCTCAATATGTTTTAATTGAATATTAAGAGTAACCAAGGTATATATGAATGGACTAGTCAATTATATATGTTTAAACTTAAATTATGAATTAAGACTGAAAAATGTATAAAATATGAGAAGAGATATGAGTGGAGTGTGTTACAACTACATACCCGAATTTTGATTAAATTTTATAACATAACATTACATTTCAAAGCTATAAAGTACTTTTCTAAACTAATATAGTACTAACAATGAAACAGAACATAATTCAAAACATGCCCATCCGATTTATGTTGTGAATACGAGTATAAATGTTGAATATATATATATATATATATATATATATATATATATATATATATATATATATATGATGAGGTTGGGTAAGTGATGAAGTGCTCAAGGGGTTAAACAAGTCTAATCACTCCTTAAGAAACACTCAACGGGAGACAGGTTACAGTTTCGATTTACGTGAAGAACATAAGGAACTAGAGATACCACGTTTAGTTCACTGCCCTTGGGCGTAATATCTCCCTTAGACTTGAAAATTAAACTTCCAAATGAGTTAATTATAGGTACTTATATTAAAAGAATTAATTCAAATTAGGCACCAATAATTTAAGTTTTCCAGCAAATAGTTCATTTTCCATCAAACAAATAATGGGAGAGAAGGATATTGTTTCAATTTCAGTGAAGAACGAATTGATACGTAGACTTTACTGCCCCTTGTTTCTTCTCCCAAAAGAACTTGAAATTCCCACTTCCTGCCACATCCAAAATAGAAGTGAAGGGATTGATTACTGATACTAATTCTCACTTTCTCCAACTCTTCCTCATCTGATTTTATTACTGATATAATATAGTGTTTTTCTCCTTTCACGTGGCAAATTTTCACAAAACAAGCATGCTCTTTTTTCCTTCCTCTACTTTAACCTTGTCACCTTTCGTTTGAGGTTACATATTTCAATGTAGTATTAGGTACTCCACTGAGGTTGTTAGTAGGGAATCATAAATCAAACATATATTTTCAGATAAAAAGACTTCGACAGTCCAAGACAAGGAAAATAATTTAAACTATAGGATCTGAAATAATAAACTTGTCGTGCAAAGATGTGATCAAAATAGAAGTTAAGACAAAAGAAGGGTAACCTGTCTGAAGTTCCATGATCCTTTAACAACTAACGTCAATATGGCGAGTATGACAAAATTTGTGCTACCTGTACAAGAACATTAAAGACTTGATGTCAAAAAAAGCGTACAAAATTCAAAACGCGCCACGAGCAATAAGACATAACAAATTCTTCCCACACATATGAACTCGTCGCCATTTATATACATTTGACATCATATCAAATAAATGCACAAAAACACCATTCCTCAGCTATGAAGTTTTAAATCCAGTCCCCCTGATTCCACCTCCTCACTCCCCACACCAGAACGAGACACACAATTTCCTAAGTAGTAAGACTCATCCATCGATATAAGAATCAAACGAACCTCACAAATTAATAAATAAGCACTCAGATTATAACCAATTAATCGAGAAATTGATGCTCCACCAATTTGAGCTTGTCGGCATACGGACAAGTTCCTGAATTTCAGTTTCAACAATATTTATCATTTCCATTGCTCTATACCAATTTCATACTGCATTATTAAATCTTTTTAACACCCACATAAACCATTTAACTTCCTAATGCACAATCCCTTTAGCGTTCATCACATATGGCATATCAAACATTCATTACTAATCTCAAAATCTAACTCAATTTCATCACATACCCAAAAGAAACACACAAAAACAGGAAGAATTTACCTGCAAAGTCTGTGACTTTATCAAATTTGAGAAGGGCAGTGATCACAAAGAAGAAGAACTGATAACCCACCTGCAAAAACAACAAAAGAACCCATTTTTACCACTCAAATCTGCCAAATAACAAATAAAAATGCGTTCTTTATTTGTGGTTGGTTCACTCTGCAATTGTGCATGAAAATTTATACGTACAGTGACAATAGCAGTGAGTGCCAAGAAATGGGAATCGATTACGGTTCCCATTAATTAATGATGATATGAGAATTGAAAAATGTACTTTGGCTATTGTTTGTTATATACTTTGTGTTTGCTTGAGAGGCAAACTTAGGAATATTATGCAAAACAGAATATTATTTTCCATTTATGTGTAATGAATATTGAATACCGATGTGTGGTTGAATTTGAATTGGAGTTCAATGCCCTGCTGTGTTATTCCACACCTTATCTTTTCTATTTATTATTTTATTTCTTTTAATTTTATTTTTCGTAAGATAATGACCATTGACCGTTGATCTAATGATTTACGACCTTGAATTTGATTTAATTGCAGATATCTCTTCTAAGATTTGATAGTTAAATATACTTGTACACTAGTTCCGGAGCTTTAAGAATATGGAAGAAATTGAGAGTTTGTTTGTAATATTTTCCAAATTTTTTAGTTTACAAAGTGATTTTATAATTACTCGAGATGTTTTTATAATTAAACTAAATCTTAGGTGTGTGACTGTAGTTATTACTAATGCTCATTGATCTCACGTGAATATCACGAGATCTCTTGTGTTTTTGAGAAAATTATCAACCAAAAACCTGTTTGAGAAGAACACTAAAAGATTTACGTTAAGGGACACAAGAAAATTATAACAATAATTAGTTATCTAACATTTTTATTTTGTAAATGGATTTCATAAAACCACAAGCAAACGATCCAAAACATCAAAGATCACAGCATAGATTTGTCATAACCATTAGGCGACTGGATGAAATAGATCCTTTTAATAATCTTCTAGAAGTGACGCAATACGCATTGCGATGCCAAGAGATTTATTTGGAGAAACATAAGGGAGATGTACCTCATATGTATGTAAAAGATGAGAACATTTATATGAGTATTCTACTTTAAAGGGTATTCAAGAATTTGTCCATGAAATCTTTGATGAGTTTAGAAAAAATGTAATGAGAAGCTGCTTATGTGAAACTTGTGATGCGTCATTGTTGAAATTTGTGTTATAGTTTCAGAAGTTTCGCGCAATTCGCAAAAACAATCTAAAATCAGTCTTTGCTATCCACCAAGCTTTTCTGAAATTATCCTAATTCCCAAAAGCAATAGCAAATTAATAGAGTAACAAATAAGAAGTACAAAACTAACTAATGGCTTGATTTGATATACTCAAGTGGTGCATGCATATATATAATTAAATGTAAAAGAGGTTAAGACTAATTACAAACTCTTTTGTTGCTAGGCGCCTCTATAAACATGCTACTAACACGTATAAACAAGAAACAACAAAAGACCAAATAAATGAATCTAAGCTTAGTACAATCTTCATAGCTTTAAGACATCATCATGCTGGTGCAATCGAAACTTTATCAACTTCAATTACATACTCAAGTGTAGAAAGTGGAGGGATTTGCACACCTTCACCTAAATCTGCACCCTCTCCCCCAAACCCAAGATTAGGAGGAATGATCACTCTCCTTATTCCACCTGCTCTCATATTTTTCATAACATACTCTATCCCTTCACATATTCCTTTACTATAAGGCCTTGATCCCATCACAAGAGCCAATGGCCTCCTCCTTTCACCCCCAAATGTGTCCACAAACACTTCTCCACTGCCTTGTACACTCCCCTTCACATCAATAACCACCAGATCTCCGGACCTCGGAGACGCACCGCCCCCAACTCTCAGCTCAAAATACCTGATCAAGATTTTTTGAACACCCATTTATGAAAAGAACAAGAAAAGTAATCGAGTCCAAACTCTTGAAGTCAAGTCTAAAGTACAAGAATTTCTATGTATATTTGAGAAATTATATAGACACTGTCAAATTATTGGCCTTTGGTAGGAGTCGCGTTAATTGTTGGAAAATGCATGTGAATGTATTTAGGTGTGTGTGCATTTGTTAACTAATTAGCTGGATGTTTAAGGAAATTTATCTTGCCAACTCGCAAAATTGATAACAACATGTCTCGAGTTCCCTCAATGTGATTCACAATAGCATTCCACTTGAGAGCAATTAGTTTCTCGCTAATTCCTTATCAGCGTGCTCGTATAAGTTCGAGAGTGCTGACAATGAGAAGGCTCTATGGGTGTCATTAGGATAAGGAAAAAAATGACAAATCTCAATGGGATATATCTATCATGCAATTCAAGACGTGTATGAAAGAAATTGTTCGTATCCCAAGAATCTTTTTGCGATTAAACCAACTTCATGTGTTCAAAATGTAGTTTTGATCTCTCCTATGATGTTAGATTTAGTGACTTACCTTATCCCATTAGGCAACACAACCTCTTCTTCCTTCCCAACATCTCTGCAACAAACACAAACAACTTAAGAAAATTGCAAAAACACACACATACATATCATAATCCACACAACACACCTTGTGTTTGCCTCTTGTTGTGAAACTTCAAACCTCGTTTTAACTTGTTCAGACACCACACCAACTGCAAGAAAACCAACCCATGCTAGCCCAGCACCGATACCGAACCTTCTCGTTAAAGTTGAAGCAACCCAATCAGTAGACTCTGCATTTGTTTTTATGCCACCTCTGTTAGGCCTTTCAACAAACACTTTGTCGGCAGAACTTTCAGGTGGCGTTTGTGGCTGCGGATTTGGTGTTTGTGAAGATGATAAGTAACCTTTTCTTGTTATTGGGTGCGGAAGAAATGGTGGAGATGCAAAAAAAGATGCCATTTTTATTTTTATTTTATTTTTTGTCACAAAAGAAGAACTTGGATTAGAAAAAAAGTTGCCAGAGAGGAGGATATCTGTTAACTGTATATATCATGGCCCTACATTATCTTGTTTATTTGGCTTCTAAAATTATATAAATCTTTCCCATCAAAAAAATAAATAAATTATGTCTTCACCATTTCTCAACAAATAAAAATTAGAGTTCCACAAAAGAAAATCAAATCTTCTTATAATTTCATCTCAATTCCCCCGAAATTAAGTTTTGTAGTTAATTTTCAGAAAATTAGGATTTGTGAATTAAGAAATCTAACAAAATTGAAGGAAACTGATATTTTTATTGAAATTGAGATTAAATCAAGATGAGCGCTAATTATAAAACGTGAGGAGGTTTCTCTTTTTGGATGTTTATGGGACATCTCAAGAATTACCTCTAAAGATATGGAGAATGAATTTTTTTACCCAATTTCAAAAATAGTTCTAAAATTTTCACATAACAATTAAACATAAGTATATCTATATATTTCATTTTATTTCATACTTCAAGAAAGTTTCATAATATTCATTCTAAATATCAGACATAAAAAATATGTCATTTTTCTGATTCGCTGAGAATATAGTTTTAAACCTTTAAGAAAGGAAAAACAACAAGGTCCACAATTTATTTTTTTATTTTAATTTAAAGAAAAAAACTATAAGATTTTTTTTCTACTTAAACGTTAATATGATAATATTTCTTATATTCTAAACTATAGCAGATGGGTGAATTAGGAGTTAGGAATACAAACTCACCAAATCATGCAATACATTTACAAGATAAAAATGGAAATCTCCATCTTATATATCAGACAGCACAATATAGAAATGTTGGGAGCAACATTCGTGGATGGCTCTACTACTTGTTTTGCTTATTCCAGTGCAACTAGTAACAATAACAAGATTGAGAAAAATCGACATGAATTTTCACGGGAGAAACAAAAATATAATATTGAAGATCTAATCAATAAGGCAACAAGCCTAGAAATAATTTCAAACAGAGCATAGCGATGTACTTGTTTTCTAGCACGAGACAGATATCACAGCTTGGGACGACGCTTTAGGGAACGCCGATAACTCCTGCACGAGTTTCAGCACTTGACACGAAGAACAATACTCGTCTTTTCCTCTTCCAACGTCACACCTCTCCGCCTCGAAGACTTCCTTGATTGATATCACCATTTTTTGTAATTTTGTAGCATTTTTCAGCAGAAACTTTAACATTCGGTCGACATAGAGTAGGTTTACAAACCCATGAATTGTAATGCACTCAAGGCAAGGAAATGTAGCTTCTTGCAAGTTCCAATAGCTTTCCAAGTCAAAACCATGAGCAATATAGCTTGACGCACGCTAGCAGAGTTCATCCATTAACAAAGTTAGTAAGATACATACAAGTGAGATATCAAATAGAAACAGAATGGTGATGATTGAGAAATCATATACCTTAGAAAAGAAACCGTCCTCACTGTGATCAATATGCATGATTAGCGTCTCGAGAAATCGACAACTTTTCAAAAGCCAACAAACTCCGGGATAATGCCATTTTGTCAGTTCCAGCTTTACTATTAGATTCTTCCATTGGTAGGATGCGCAAGGCACACTTCTGAAGCTCCACTGCGACAACATCTGGAACACAAATTACAACACAACTAGCATTGAATTATTGAGCTTCGAACTTTCAAATTGAAAATCTTATCTCCTCGAAAGTTTGTTAACTTAAGTAAGACCGAGAAGACTTGGAAAAATATAAGTACAAAACAGTCATATCTAATCGCCTTCAAGAAAATAAACGGAGACCACGGTTGCAGGCAAGATAAACATTTAACTAGACAAAGTTATTTTAGTTTCAGTACATTATCTTTTCCATCCAATGAAGGTATTAATTTGCTCATCTTCAAGGATGCAATGTGCTCCCATGCATACTACTACTTCAGGTATAGAGACTTAAAGGAGAAATCGCATGAGCCTTTTTCTTCAAATCAATGAATTGAAGTGCATAAAGCCATAAGATTTGATAAACATACCAATATAGCATAATCACTTAAAGTGATAGTTTTGCACAGAGAAATCATCCTCAGAAGCTTCTGATCACCATCATATTCCCTATTATTATGCCTACGAAAAAAAAAGGACTCAAAAGATATATAGGCATCAATTGGAGATGTAGCATCCTCTAATGTTGCTCCCACGGTCCATTCCGTTATTTCCAACGACATAACATGAGGACAAGACACGCGTAGCAATGTCGTCCTCTGTGGGTCCAAATTAAGCATCAGTTTTTTCAAATTGGGGTAGTTTTTACAATACAACTTGCCCAACCCCCAACATTCAACCAAGGATAAATCTTCAAGAAATGGGCTGCCAAGTAATATATTTTCCATTACTTGGTCACTTAAGAAAACACTTTCAAGCAATAAAACTCTTAGCGCCTTCAAACTCATTTCTCTGCATGATCTCATGTCACAACCAGTCAACCTCATGTCTGTTAAGAAATCACTCCTGAAAACATTAGGCAAAACATAAAGTTCCCGGGAACCTACATTCAGACAAGCCATAAAGTTGAGATCTAAAACCTTAACTTTTCCGTTAATGGCGTAACCAACCAACTTATCAATATGGCCTGCTGTAGTCTTGGGTGGCACCGACCTTGGATGGTCATTCACATACACGGTGGAAAAAAAAACTTTGAGGCTCACCTTATCCAGTATAGCTACGTCGTGAAGATCAGAAACATGACGAATTATGGCATAATATATACGTTCTTGGTCGGCATAATTATAAGGTTTAAGCTCTTCATCAGGATCAATGCACGGATGGTACCTGCATGCGTTGATATCTAGCACTGGAACGCTACGCCATAGGTTGCCAAACCTTCGGAGAAGAACAGTCTTAATTGCATCTTCAGTGGGCAGAAACGAAAGAATGTGCACAAGAATATGGTCCTGTAGCTTACTGATGAAGTCTATGGTTTCTTCATGAGTAGTATTCTTTACCCTCTTTGAACTACTAACCATCTCCATCTCCTTTATAATGACTTAAAGGAAGACTATTAAATCATCAATATTGATCACCTAAATTTTTTTAACAAAAACCATCATCAATAAGAGTTAATACCCTGAGAATTAAAATAACTTACTGTGACGTCTAATTCCATCATCAAAAGATCAGAGGGCGTCACGGCTGTCATATTAAAAGAATTGTGAGATTCATGAGACCCAAAGATTGTTAGAGATAATCTTGGTGATCAAAACAGACATATCTTTTTTATCGCCAAGACTATCTCTAACAAAAGAAAAACTATTATATGCAACATATATTGGTGACATGGTGAAACAACAAATAAACAAACAAAATAATAATATTTTCTTAAATTGCACCAATAATCGTAGAAATTAATTTGGACAATGAGAAAATTTTCATATTAATAATTAATATGTGGGAGAAAAAAAAACAAAAAAAAAACTTTGGAATGTGATCCCAGAGGCAATTTAGTGGGCTAGCCCATTCAATCTTATCAAGTTATATGGATTATTATGTTATTCACCATTTTAAGGAAAGAAAGATGATATATACAGTGCAAAATACATATTACAGAACAATTTTTCTTTATTTACTATTTCACCCTTCTTAAATTAATAAACTAATCTATTTTCATTTTTAACTCCTTAATTGCTCCTCCCATATCAACAAACTAATCTACTTTCCTTTCTTAACTCCTTAATTTCTCCTATATTGAACAATCAAAAATAGAAATACTCTTATTTACGATGATTGATGAGATCTTTTTCAAGTATGACTAACAAAATAAACAAAGTTAAATTCTCAATCGATGATTTTTTCCAAAATTAAAATATAAAATCATTCCGGTGCTTGACATTTTCTTCTATTTATGGATTATTATGAATGTTGTTTTTGTTCTTCACTGCATTTTTCCGATTCTTATGCACAAAAGAAACAGATTATTTAATTCCTTAAAATTCAAATTCTCGGTCTTTTTTCAATACTTAATAAATTTTTAACGTGTTGTTTATACTTCTTGAATATGGAGTAGAAGAAAAAGGCTGACTTTACCTAATTAATAGAAAAAAAAAGCCTCTAGTGAACGGAATTTGGAAGACAAAAAAAGAGAGTATTTTCATTAAAATAAGAAAATTATTGTCAAATAAATCAATCACCTTGTATAAATTAACTATTAACAGACCACAAATTAAACGCGACTTCTTTCGTATTGATGTCCATTTTTTTCTTTCTAAATGATGATTATTTATTTAGATTTTAATAGACAGCTTATTCACAAGATTATTTACTATGTTTGTGTAAAGAAATATAATCTTCCAATACGATAAATAGGAAAGAAGACCAACTTAATTGAGTTTCCAAAAAAGGTAAGTTAATTGATCAATTAGATAAAAAGATTAAAGTAGTAAATAAAAAAAAATTTCTCTGTAATTATGAATTTTGCTCTGTATATATCATCTCCCTCCCTTCAGAAAACGAATCCAAAGCCAACTTTATTAGTATAATAATTAACTAGGAGACTAAATTATGTTATTTAGGATTAGAATTAGTCTGTTAATTAAGTATTGGTAATCTCTTCCGCCGCAGTAAGCCCTCACCTTGTCCAGTGAGTTATATTTTTTACATTTTTTTAATTCTAGTTTCTTTTATTGTTTACTCGTGATCTCATTCGTTCATTCGGTTTCATATTGTAATTATTTGTCTGTGACTTCGTTTGATCAATTAACGGGCTCACCAAATAATTTCTTTTCAATAAATTCACTCTGAAAACTGAAGTTCTTTTTTTTTTTTTTTTTTTTTTTCTGTTTTCTGTTGTTACTCCAGTTATAGCTATATATGTTTTCGGCAGAAATATAAATTAACTTAGAAGTATGAACAAGTAAATCTTATTGAGTAAATTACACAAAAATAACTGAAATTAATTACACAAGAAAGCACGAGCCAATTAAAAAGTTAGATGCATAGAAGAGATTTATTCCATGCAACGGTTTCATTTGATGTTGTACAACAAATCGATTATAGAAGCAATTTAAGAAAATATAATTATATCTTATCTACTTGTTGCATCTCATCATCAAGGGTATGTTTGCATAAAATAATTTTTCAATTGCTAGTGAGCATCTTGGACATTGTAATATTAGACTTTCAAGTTTGAACGAGAATGCTTCATCTGAAATGATCTCCAAGTTTTCACTCCAAATAATATAATACTTGGTGGTATGCTTTATTTTTGTGATGCCCTGGGATTTTTTGATGGTTAAATTTGTCTCTATAAATTGTTTTAGTTCTCATGATTAACTCTTTTTGATGGTTTTTGAGCTTTTAGGTGATCGTAGATACTATTTGGAAAATTTAGTAGTCTTCCTGTGGAGATCGATGGAGATGGTTAATCGTCCAAAGAGGCTGAAGAATACTAATTGTGAAGAAACCGTAGACTTTATTAGTAAGCTACCGGACCATATTCTTGAGCACATTCTTTCGTTTCTACCCACTGAAGATGCCATTAAGACTGTTCTTCTCCGAAGGTTTGGCAACCTATGGCGTAGCGTTCCAGTGCTCGATATCAATGCATGCAAGTTCCATCCATGTTATGATTATGGTGATTATGATGAAGAGGTTAAACCTTATAATTTTGCTGACCAAGCACGTATATATTATGCCATAATTCGTCATGTTTCTAATCTTCATGACGTGGGTATATATACTGGATAAAGTTAGCCTCGAAATTCATTTTTTCCACCGTGTATGTGAGTGACGATCCAAGGTCAGTGCCACCCAAGGCTACAGCACGGGTTATTGATAAGTTGGTTGGTTACGCCATTAACAGAAAAGCCAGAGTTTTGGATCTCAACTTAGGGGGTTGTATCCATATTGTTCATTGGGAACTTTATGCATTGCCTGACGTTTTCAGGAGTAATATTGTGACATGAGATCATGCAGAGAAATAAGTATGAAGGCGCTAAGAGTTCTATTGCTTAACAATGTTTTCTTAAGTGACCAAGTAATGGAAAATATCTTACTTGGCTGCCCATTTCTTGAAGACTTATCCTTGGTTGGCCAACTTGTATTGTAAAAAATACCCCAACTTGAAAAAACTGATGCTTAATTTGTACCATTGCTACACGTGTCTTGTCCTCATGTTATGTCGTTAGAAATAGCTGAATGGACTATGGGAGCAACATTAGAGGATGTCACATCTCTAATTGATGCAAATGTATCTTGTGAATCCTTTTCTTTTCCAACGTATAGGGAATATGATGCTCATCAAAGGCTTCTGAAGAAGATTTCTCTATGCAAAACTATCACTTTAAGTGATTCTCCTATACTGGTATGTCTTTATGCACTTCAATTCATTGATTGGAAGTAAAAGGCTCGTCGTATTTCTCCTTTAAGTCCCTGTACATGAAGTAGTATCATTTGAGGACATTGCATCCCCGAAGATGTGAAATTAAAACAACTTTTTGTAGTTAAATGTTTATTTTGCCTGGACATGTGGTTTCCATTTATTTTCTTGAAGAGATTTAACTACGACTGTTTCTTAATTACTTTTTTCCTAGTTTTCTCGGTTTTGTTTGCGCTAATATATATTCGAGGAGCTAAGGTTTTCTAATTAAAGTTCTAAGCTCAGTAGTAATACAATGCTAGTTGTTTGTGGTTTTTCACCGGATGTTGACGATGTGGAGCTTCATAAATGTGCCTTGTGCATCTTACCAATGGAAGAATCTTAAAATAAAGATGAAAGTGACAAAATGGCATTATCCAGGACTTTCTTGGCTTTTGAAAAGTTGCCATTCTCTTGAGACACTAACCATGCATATTGATTGCGACGATGGTGCTTTCTCATCTCAGGTATATGATTTCTCAATCATCATTGTTCTGTTTCTAATTGATATCTCACTTGTATTTTACTAAATTGTTAAAGGATGTACTCTGCCAGGATGCATATAGTATTTAGTTCTCGTGATTTTGACGTGGAAAGCTATTGGGACTTGCAAGAAGCTAAATTTGCTTGTCTTGAGAGCATTACAATTCATGGGTATGTAAACCTGCCCTATGTCGACCGAATGTTAAAGTTTATGCTGAAAAATGCCACAAAATTACAAAAAGTGGTGATATCAATCAAGGAACTCTTCAAGGCCAATAGGTGCAACGCTGGAAGAGAAAAAGATGAGTATTGTTCTTCATGTCAAGTGCTGAAACTCGTGCAAGAGTTATCGGTGTTCCCTAAAGCGTCCTCCCAAGCAGTGATATGCATCTCGTGCTAGAACATATGTACGTCGATTGCATTGCTTTGAGATTATTTATGGGCTTGTTGCCTTTTAATTAGATCTCCAATATTATGTTGTCTTTTCTCCATTTAAACTGCATGCTGATTTTTATCTTCTTGTTCTTACTAGCTGTAAACACTTGTACTGGAAGAAAAAAAACAAGTTGTATAGCCATCCACGAATTTTGCTCCCCACATTTCTATGTGCTTTCTAATATAATATGCAGGTAGATGCCCATTTTAATTTTTTATCTTGTTGATGTATCGCAATATTGCATGAATTTTCTTCTTTAATCTTGTATTAGAATATATGGTGAGATAATTTTCCTTATTCATCCATGTGCTTTAATTTAGAATGTAAGAAATAGGGTTTGTTTAACCCAATAAAAAAAAAAAGAATAAAAGAAATAGGGTTAATTGCACAAACACCCAATCTAGCTATGGGGTTTGTTGCAATATGCTCTCTAACTTTTTCGAATGCGTGAAATGTCCTTCAATTGTTCAATCTATGGAAACAAGTGTGAACTGTTCTTGAGTCCTCGTCAACCCATCATTCTTTGACATGTTTTTACATTTTGGTCGTTAGATTTGACATTAATAGGAAATTTACACATTTTTTCAATAGGTTACGGGGCATTTGACTCATTTTAAAAGGTTAGGAGCCACATTACAACCGGACCTTATTGGTTGGGGTTGCTGCAATCAACCCCAAAAAATATTATCATATTTACGTTTAAGTAGAAAACATCATACAATTCTATTTTTCTTTAAATTAAAAATCACATAAGTAATAGACAAATCTTTGTACTTTTTCTTTATCTAAATATATATAGAGTTTAAAACTAGAATTCTAAGAAAACTAGAAATATAATTTATTCTGGTCCGAAATTCAAGATGAATTACAAAGTAAAATGAAATAAAATATATATTTAGTTATGTTTAATTGTTATGTGAAATTTTTATGGAACTATTTTGCAAAACTGGGTAAAAACTTCAAAAAATTCCATATCCTTGGAGGTCATTCGCATTGAAGGAAGAGACGAAATTTCAGCGGAGTTATATTCTTCATTTGTGAGAAATGCTCAAGATATATATAATTTTAAGGGATAATATCAGTGACACCCCCTGAGGTTTGGTGTAATATCACTCACACCTCCTGAGATTTGAGTAATATCAGTGACACCCCCTGAGGTTTGATTTTCAGGGGAGTGTCACTTTTAGAATGACACTTATACCCTTTAGTTTAATATTAGCTAAAACTCCTCAAAAATAAAAGACACAAGTACCCTTTATTGTTCAAATAATAAAATCAAATAAGAATATAGTTGGTCATCTTGCATACATTAAAACGATTTATATGGATTTATACAAATATTTTTTTTGTACGCTTTACTATTTAAATACCTCTTGATTGAAGATATTTTTTGGACTATAAATTACATGAAAACTTTTGATTACTTACCTTTTTTTCTTTTCTGAAGAGAGTGAAATACTTACTGCTTTTTTTAAGCTTTTATCTAAGAGAAGGGATTTTGTATTGAATTATGAAGAGAATTAGATTTTTCATCAGTTGAGATTTTACTTTTGGATTTTATTTAAAATCTTAGTTTACAAGCCTCAAAAGTTTTAGTTAGAATTGTTTCTATCTTTCTGTCTGTACTTAATATATATCTTTACATATATTGAGGGTATATATATAGCAATAAATAGGCAGAAATATTTTAGGAGGGCTATAGGCCTATACCCCCCCCCCCCCCAAATGTGCATACGCCCTTGGGTGGGTGGGACCTTTTTTTCCTTCTTATAATTATATATATGAATTGTTTTAATTTATTATATTCTAATTTGATTTTATTATTTGAACAATAAAGGGTACTAGTGTCTTTTAATTATTAAGAGTATTTGATAATATTAAATTAAATGGTACAAGTATCTTTTTAAAAGTGACACCCTTAAAAATCAAACCTCAGGGGGTCTCACTAATATTATCCCTAATTTTAAATGCCATATAAAGAAGATAATGTAGTGCCATCATAAATATACACCCTCCTTGCTATGTCAATTTTTTCTAATCAAGTTCTTTTGTGAAAAAACAAAAAATGGCATCCACAATTTCTCTCTCCACATAAAAAGAAAATTACTTATCACAAACTCCGAGAAGCTAATTGCGCTCAAAATGGGATGCTATCTCTATATCTCGTTAATATCCTCACAACGTGTTTGCATCAATACTGCGGGTTGGCATTTGGCAAGATAAAATTCCTACATCATCCAACTACGCTTGAGACACACACCCCTAAGTCCTTGTACTTAGGTTTAACCTTCATGAGTTTAAACTAAATAATTTGTTTTTCTTCTTTTGATTAATTGATGTTCAAATAATCTTGATCAGATATTGCTATTTCTTTTGGCATAGTTTCACAGAAGCTTGATAGATAGTAACGACTTTGATTTCAGATTGTCTTTGGGCGGAACTTCTGAAACTATTAAAATGTGGTGCATTTTCTAAAATAGTCTAAATGTATTTAAGTAAATATAAAAAACAAAAAAAGCATGGATAAGTCTAGAGTAATCCATACTTATCATGTTTTAGAATATTACTAGACTAATTCTAGAAAAGTCTTATAAATTATCTTATAAGAATGTTTTAGAATATTACTAGACTAATTCTAGAAAAGTCTTATAAATTATCTTATAAGGATAATATAGATTAGTGGTGTGGACGGTAGAGGAGGGTCTAGAATTATCTATCCTCGCCTATAAATACCACTTAAAACTCAAACTATTTGAAAAACATTTTCTACTATTTGAAAAACACTTTCTAGTGTATTTGGAGATATGTACTCCATTCTATTAAACCCTAAATCGTACTCCATTCTATTAAACCCTAAATCTAGTGTATTTGGAGAGAAGTGCTCCAATCTATATTCTCTACATTATCTTAAATATATTCTACATCTACTATCCTACAAACACTACTATCAAACTTCTATATTCTAATAGAAACAATACCTATATATGATCCACAAAAATTTTAATAATTTAATTGAAAAGAAAATAACGAAACAAATCAATAGGTTGAGCTAAAATGTTAAATGATCTTCATGAAGAAGCAAGCATTTCTGTTTAATTTCTTCACCAAAGCTAAATTGTTAACATAGATACAAAATCTCCTTCTAGTGTTAACTAACATAGATACGTGCACAAAACAACATAATTTGTCCTAAATCAAAAAACATCATTCAAACAACATAGCTTGAGTCATCTTTCCCTCCTCGTCTAAATCTGCAAAGACAAAAAAAAAAAAAAAAAAAAAAGGGATTAATTAAGTAAAATGATTTAGACAAAAAAAAAAGGGATTAATTAAGTAAAAAACTTGATTTTTAAAATAATGATCAAAAGAAACAATAATTACCTCAATTGATGCTACCTCCTCCAAATCATGAACAGCCTGCACCGCATTGTCTTCATCTTTGAAAAAAGGTTTAATAACCTCTACTGCTTGTTGCACCTTGGCTTTCTGAAAGAAAAAAATATATATATTAATTGAAAAAGTATAAGAAAATCAAATATATAACAACATTAAACTCACCACATGCTCAAACTTTGCCTTGAGAATCTCATGGGCTTCGAACAGTTGGGAATATTCAGGCGACTTGAGAAAAGAAAAAAAAAACAAATTAAATTAAATTAATAAAGTAAAAGTAATCAAAATGTATAAAAATTGTTACCAACGTACCTGCAACATTTTTCTCTTCTTAGAAGAAGATGGCCCTGGAAGTTCAGGCTCATGTTCTTGATTGGGCTCGGGCTCTTGGTTGGCCTCAGGCTCGGACATGCAGCTTGTATTTTCGATTCACCTTCTCAACTTCACCTTCTCCCACCATTATTTTCAGATATTCGAGAACCTCGCCCTCAGCATAGTAAAAATTGCCAATCGGCATAGCATAGCGAGCGCGGATCTCTTCAACCATTTCTCCAACCGAATAATGTGAAAATGCGTGCCTTATCATCTGCAATTGAAATGACTAGTGACTAACGGATGCTTTTACTTTAATACACCTAATAAATAAATGTAATACTATTAATAAAAAGGTGTGACTCACCTCACGAAAATCGTGCTCGCCGTTGGGGTCTACAGGAACAGCTAACCGGTCCATAGTTAAAAAAAATACTTGTGAGGAAATGGTGGCTGACAAAAGTGAGAGTGGGGACTGGGGTGCGAAGAAATAGGTTTTTAATTAGGGTTTTGCGTATTTCATTCCTAGCCCCTAAGGTTTACTGAAATTCAATAATTTAAGACCAAATAACTTTCGTTTCAAAACTAATTTCTATTTGTGTTAGGAATTATAACTTTTTTTTCTTTTTTGTGGCAGGTTAAATGCTTTATCGGTATGATTTTTGTATAGTTATAAACTTTAATGCATAAATTTGGAAATTTGTGTGCTACCACATTTTGACTCTTCACTTTTCTTCCTTGTTTCCTAAGGTTTATATTCACTATGGTTTTTTTTTTTTTTATTATTTTTATTTATATATTAGTTTGAGACTTTTGCTATGCAATATAATATCAACATGAAATCGTAATTGTGGTACAAATTTCTCAAGTTTTGATTGAAATCAATTGGAGTAATTAATTTGCATAAATTCTCAATACATTTTTTTATGATTAAAAAAATCAGATGTAAGTAGTTATAGAGAATTTATGATGTAAATGTACTTTGAGATATGAACAAACAACAAAATACACATTTAAGAAACAATATAACTCGGGAAAAAAAATTTGCCAACAAATTTTCAATTAAATGAATTCTTTAATATGGTTTTCAACCAAGATGGTGAATAATACAATAAATAATTTTTTTTATAATGACATTAGAATGTCAACAATGGATAATGGAATTAGAATCTCCAATAAAAACGAGCAAGGTTGGAAACATGAAATTCGAGGAGGAACACATTTTCCTTTGTTATATAGTTTAACGCAGCATCAGTATATATTTTTTGGGGTTTTTAGCAAAATTAGTCCCTTAATTTTTTCCTTTTGCAGGATTCGTCCTCTAATTATTTTAATTGCAGAATTCGTCCTCTAACTATGCAACTTTTGCAATTTAAATTCTCCGGCGACTGAATATTCCAGTATTCGTCGTAAAACATCATGCGACTAGCAGATGATGCATAAACATTGGCATCTTAGACTTTATACCCAGTCTCACATGAGATAAGAAACGTTAGTTGCACAAGACGTTTGTAAAAAA
Organism: Misopates orontium; assembly: GCA_946800315.1. Classification (NCBI taxonomy): domain Eukaryota; kingdom Viridiplantae; phylum Streptophyta; class Magnoliopsida; order Lamiales; family Plantaginaceae; genus Misopates; species Misopates orontium. The sequence goes on along the minus strand of OX326953.1, from coordinate 9,496,898 downwards.
TTTAAAACAAAAAAACAAAACAAAAAGACTATAAAAAAACACACAATACACACATTACGTACAGTCGTACTCCTTAACAATTCGAATAAGGAAAACAAATCCCCCAAATGAAATACGAAGAACCCTAATCGCTAAATCAACACACCCAATTTGGTACGAGAAGCGACGCAACACCCGCTACGGGATGCAACACCAATCCGCAAACAAAATAGCACAAAACCCCTATCAATTATGCAGAAATCGAAATGAATTGGGTAGATTAGGGTTATGGTTCTTCTTTTTTGGGGGTGGATTTGTATTGGTGAGGGTTGAGATTGGGTTTTAGTATTGTTAGCTGGGAGAAAAAAATTGGGAGAAAAAAACGATTTTGCCACCTGGCAACCTCTCGGAGTGTGTGACATGTAAACTAAAAAAAAATTATTTTTTAATTAACTCCGGCGTCTACATTCGTCGGAAGACTTAAATTGCAAAAGTTGCGTAGTTAAAGGACGAATTCTGCAATTAAAATAATTAGAAGATGAATTTTGCAAAAGGGACGCCGGTAGACGCACACTGGTAGACGCACACTACAAAGCTGGCACTAGGTTCAAGGCTTTCAAAAAGGTGCAATTCATGGTAAAGTCTAAACAGTATAAAGTTACTATATTTTAATGTAGTTGCCAAGTAAACATTTTAGATGTGCTTCTTAACATTAAAAAAAAAAAAAAAGATTGTCTTCTATTTTACTTTTATTCACACAAGTATTGAATAATTTCTTAATTTGCTGAAACCTGTAATAAAACAAGTAATACTATCTTAAACAAATGGCCAAAATCAACAATTGTTGTTGCCATAGCAATTTTCTCCACTTCTCTAATTTGCCCTTCATAATCAACAAATTGTAGTTAAGTAAGTTTTTAAATTTCTATAATACCTCTTTGTCTTAATTAACCACTCCACAATTATAGCAACTTAACAATTTCTATAACATATGGAAAACCATTGAGATTTACTAGCCCTATATATACTTGGTTAATTGACATATCAATAGTTTCTTTCTTGTTTGACACATTCTCTTCAATTGAGGATCTTAAGGAAAAAAAATATTATGAGTTCCAATATCAACATCATAAATCTTACTAAATGATTGGTATTAAATAACAGACTTATTAAAATTATCAAGTGCTCATATTTAAAAGTTGTATTAAGTTTCAAATGTCTACATTTAAAATACATTTATAAAGTTGAATAGTTTCTAAATACTTCCATCAGTTTATGATATTTGTAAAATCTCCTGTATCTAATAATTAGCAATACAATCATTAACGGCATAGGTTACCATATAATCATTTTAAATCGAGCATTGGAGCGCTACACCATAGGTTACCAAACCTTTGAAGGAGGACAGTCGTCTAAACGGCTCTAGAATGGGGAGAAACGAAAGAATGCGCACAAGAATATGGTCCGGTAGCTCACTAATGAAGTCTATGGTTTCTTCATGAGTAGTATTATTCTTGTGCTACCAAATTGTTGCAACAAATAACCCTACTTTGTGTTCTTATTTACTTTTATTCTTCGATGAACAGAATAGAGCCTATGTAAAGCTTAACAAGTTAAATAACATTGGATGGTGACACTTGTTTTTTAAAATTTGAGAGAATATTCAAACAAAAACCCCTGAAGTATAGGCTAATTCTAGGGACACCTCCTCATGTTTTGGAAAATTACACAAACAGGTGAATCATGTGGCTCATTGCACATATATCCTTTTTAAGTGTGTATCTAATTAGATAGACAATCTTACAACATTAAATCACAAAGAGAAACAATGATTCGTGTTGTGGCAAATAACTTAATAAAGCTTTGTTTTTGACATCATTTTCAACTGTTTAAATAAAATAAATGAGACTTCTTTTTTATTTTTTTTAACAACTTTGGTTCATTTTAATTTTATTATGTATAATGATTGAGGGGAGCAAAATTCAACTATTGCTAAAAAATAACCCCAAGGGGTGTTTTCGTAATTTCTAAATATGAAGGGGGTGTTCCTATAATTACTCAATACCTCATGGGTCTTTTGTGTAGTTTTCCCTTTAAATTAACAATAGAAGATCGTGATGGTTGTTAAATTAACCTTCGAAAGTCAAATAAGTATTCATTTTTCACTTTCAATATCAATATAACATCAGATTAGTTTTTAAATATTAAGATCACTGTTGGGCCTGATATTTTTTTAGCGGCGGTGCGAATATTTTGAAAGGCAATCAATCATTCAACTACTTTCAATCTCTGGAATTGCCCCTACGTCTTTAAATGAAGCATTAAGTTCAATAATTTGACTAAAGTTTATCTCTTCATATTAATATTGGATTAACATTCAACACCCGCACTTAACTTCTTCTCCCATTATTGGGGTATTAATGATGCATTTGGATCTTATAAGTTTCAAATTAATGCTAATCTTTTGGGTGTGATATGTCAAGTTCCAATTTCTTACGTCTTTTACTTTTTTAAAATAACTCCGTTAATCCTCATTATTTCCTTAAAGCTGGTATCTACAATATATTCATCTGTTTGCAAGTTCTAAAAACTCGGAATGAACCTAACACGTTTCTCAAAATTAAAATTATAAAAAAGTCCAAACATTTGTAAAGTTTTTAACTTTCTGTTTTATCTCTAATGATTAAGGATTTTTTCAAGATTCTTGAGATCCCAACAACTTCTATGTTTTGTTTGATTTTAACATAAGTTAATCAAAACTCATATATTATACAATAAATAAATAAACAAGAACTAGAAAAGTGAAGGATGGACATAGTTCAATTTTTCTGTAGGTAAGGTTACAAAATATACTTAATTCCTAATCCATTTGTAGTAATATTTCTTATATTTTTAAGTTCTAACTTATGAATAACAAATTTATCCAAAAAAAACTTATGAATAACAATATATTAGATCCCACAATATTATACCACAAGATCAATACAGAAAGATCCCACAAATATATTTGTAACCTATTTTGAAATACCCAAATAAAATAAAATAAAACTTAAAACTATAATCCATCATTATTTAATTTATTTTTTCTTAACTACACAGTAATCCACATTGTCTTGTTAACTTGTCTTCTTTGTCCAAATCCAGACCAAAAATTGCTTCCATAAAAAGGCCTGACCCCTCAAGAATCGAAAATCTAAACCCACCATTTTCTCTCTCCTCAAAACGCACACACACTTATTAGAGAGAGAAAGAGGGACATTGTTGTGAGGTTTATAGAACATAGTCAAAACCAAGAATCGAAAACTTAGGAAAAAAAGTCGTTAGCTTTGCTTGAAATGGGGGGTGGGACATTTGTGGATGGTGTTCGTCGTTGGTTTCAACGTGGCAATAGCGCTTCATCATTTGATTCTTCTTCCAATATAAGCTCTAATCTTGAGAAAAATCCGCATTCAGTTTTAAGGGACAAAAAACAAGAACAACAACAAGATCAAGAAGATGGGTTCACCACGATTGTTGATGATGAGCTTGATATTACGGGACTTAAGTTGATCAAAGTCCCTAAAAGGGTTAATAATTTTCCTGTTCCAATGGATCCCCAAAAGAAGGTCACAGATTAATTCACTTTTCTTTGTTTGTTTTGAGAATGAATCTAGGTGTGTGGATTTGTTGACTATAGATGATTAGACATATAAAGATTGGATTTTTATTCACTTTCTTTATCAGGTCATTTTTGTTTTGAAGGGATTGACATAAATGTTAGATGGATCCCAATTAATAAATTTTGTTATCTGTTCTTTTGCATTTATGTAGTTGGTCTAATCATTGCATTAATGTAAGATCTGTATGTGTGACTGCTTGATTTCTAGATCATGATAGTTGATCTGAATTTGTTTGAGTTTTAGGTTCTTTGGTTGATGAAATACACAATCTGATTCAAGAACTATGAAATTTTTGTATTTGTTTTAATATTCGTGGGTTTTCTTTTGATTGAAGTACGGGTCAACCTCGCTTTCGGATCAACTGCGTTTAATGTGTACTGTAGCTGATTAAGTCCCATCTAGGAAAATAGAAGGAGAATCTTTGTTTTAATGGGCAAGTTAGTATGTAAAGAAAACATGGTGAAAAAGAGTTGCGAGAAAGGAAAAGAAATATTCCTCTTTGATAATTCAAGTGGATGATTCACTGCCCTTGGATCTTGATCTTTTAACAGGGTGAATGATCCACATTGCAGAGATTTGTCATGCATTAGTATTGTTTAATAGTGCATTGTGTTGAGCAGTAAAACTATATGCATTACAGACTATGTACCATTGCTTCTTTTATTATACTGTTGACAAGAGTAGTACCTTTGTTTTATTTCTTCTGTGTCCTACGCTGGACAAGAGTCGATTAATGTTGGTTGTTATTGAGAAAAAACCAATTGGAGACTCCCACTATTTGCAATAATGTCTTGTACTTGTTGATGACAATGCCTGTTGTCTCACTGGCAGGGTGCACTTCAAACAGAATTCTTTACCGAGTATGGAGAAGCAAGTAGATATCAGGTGCAAGAAGTTGTGGGTAAAGGTAGTTATGGTGTAGTAGGTGCTGCAATTGATACTCATACCGGAGATAAAGTTGCTATCAAGAAGATCAATGATGTATTTGAGCATGTTTCTGACGCCACGCGGATTCTTCGAGAAATTAAGCTCCTGCGGCTGCTTCACCATCCTGATATTGTTGAAATAAAGCATATTATGCTTCCTCCATCGAGGAGGGAGTTTCAAGATATATATGTTGTGTTTGAATTAATGGAATCTGACCTCCACCAAGTAATTAAGGCGAATCAAGACCTAGCACCAGAACATCATCAAATTTTCCTCTACCAACTTCTACGTGGCTTAAAGTATATTCACTCAGGTTTTGTTTTTTCTAAATCTACTTACAAATTCTTCACTTATTCGTTTCACTCGAGGAGTGAAATTTTTCCTCACATATTATTCCCATGTATTATTATTTATTATTATTTTTTTGTGACAGCAAATGTGTTCCATCGTGATTTGAAGCCAAAGAACATACTTGCCAATTCCGACTGTAAGTTGAAGATTTGTGATTTTGGTCTAGCTCGTGTGGCATTTAATGATGCGCCATCAACTATATTTTGGACAGTAAGCTTCCCATTAATCTTTCCGAGTTTCTTTTAATTTCTCATTTGCAATGTACTATCACACTTTCTAACCTTTAATTATTGTTTACGTTTTGTAAGGACTATGTTGCAACTCGGTGGTACCGTGCTCCTGAGCTATGTGGTTCATTCTTCTCTAAGGTAGACTTTCTTAATTTGCCGTCGATGCATTTGTTTTTCTCTTTTACTAATAAATTTTGTCATGGAACCTCCAAAGCTCTTAAGTTTCTTAAGTTTATGAATCAACACAATAGTAGCCGTTGGACTAGGGAGTAGACTTTTTCCGGACCCATTTAAGTTTGTAGTATGTCTTACAGGAAAATCCACATTTTATCCTGAATCCAATCTATAGTGATGGCTATTTGAACTCATTTGTTGCGTGAATTATGGCTCCTTGCCCATATACAAGATAGGAATGTTGATCCTGGACTCCACATGACAGACCATGGCTCTCGAAAATCTTTTATCTTTGTCAATATTGCAGTTAGATTCAAATTATAATGCTTGCTAAGGCATGAGAATCAATGTTCTGTCGGTTACTGTAAGCGACTAAAGTTGCGGTGATTTGTTTTACCACTTAGTTATTTGTTTTATTATTTTAAAGTTGTTATTGCAGTTACTATCCATTACTTTATTTTTATAGGTAGCATAATTTTGTGTATACCATATGATATGTTTTGTATGCTGCCTGATTGCAGTACACTCCTGCTGTTGATATTTGGGGGATTGGATGCATATTTGCTGAGATGCTAACTGGAAGACCTCTGTTCCCTGGAAAAAATGTTGTTCACCAGTTAGATTTAATGACTGATTTGCTTGGTACTCCACCTCCTGAATCTATCGCAAAGGTTAGTTTCTTACTCCTGCTGTTTTATTTTAATTTTATTTCGTGGAGTACTAGATCCCGTCATTGGCAAAGGTAGTTACTTAGTCCTGCTGCCTTATTTTTGTTTGATTTCTCGTGAAATCCTAGATTCCAAATGAAGCAGATGTCTTGCAAACGTCATTATAATCTGGAGCTTCTTTAACGATTTAAAAATAATATTAGATTTTAGTGACATATATTCTTGATGATATATAACGACATAAAAACACCGTTAGTCCTATCGCCTTTGTTTCAGAGTTTTATCATTTCAATGGCAGATCAGAAATGAAAAGGCGAGGAGATATCTCAACAATATGCGAAGGAAATCACCTATTCCACTAGCACAAAAATTTCCCAAGGCCGATCCACTGGCTCTTCGCTTGCTGGAACGTCTCCTTGCATTTGATCCTAAAGATAGACCAACTGCTGAAGAAGTACAATATCGAACAGCCTATAGCTTTAATTCATTACTTATTATCAGTCCGGTACTAACATATTCGGATGGTGTGTTTGCAGGCATTGTCGGATCCTTATTTTGACAAGATGGCAAACGTGGACCGTGAGCCGGCCACTCAACCCATATCAAAACTTGAATTTGAATTTGAGAGGAAAAAGTTGACAAAAGACGATGTTAGAGAGCTAATCTATAGAGAAGTGAGCCTTCTATCTTTCATGATTCCATTATTTATTGCGCTTAGAATCGTTACTTATTGTGAGTACATTTATCCTAAGCAATACAGATTCTAGAGTATCATCCTCAGATGCTAGAGGAATATCTTCGTGATGGAGATCAGACCAGCGGCTTTATGTACCCAAGGTTGGGCAACCGACATCTAGTTGTTACCTTCTTTTGTTCTCTAAAAATTGTTATCCTGTTTATATTAAAGCTTTGGTACTTCTATAATGCATCTAAATATGTGTTTTAACTTTTTAGTGTCATTTTGTGGGTGACATTTTAAATATTTTCGTCAACCTCTTTTTGTGACAATTGTGATTTCCCATTCTTTTTCTTTTGTCAATGTAAGTTGGTTTATGAGCTTTTCTTATATATTGATGTTTGATCCATTTCTGTCGGTAGAAGATCTGTTACTATTGTTCATCTGCTATTCTTGAAATCAGAAAACTGATTTGCAGGTATTCATACATTGAGATATATGATGTAAACTAACATATTTCTTCTATTAGCGGTGTTGATCGGTTCAAGCGACAGTTTGCTCATCTTGAGGAGCACGGTGGTAAAGGTAAAAAAAGCAGTCTGCAGAGGCAGCACGTCTCATTACCCAGGTATGTTGCTGTTACTGATAATTCTTTTGGGTAGACAGAAGTACAATTCTGTTTACAAGTATCGTTCAAGATTGGGATGATCATGATTAAATTGGTAGATAAGTTCTATTATAATAATTAATAATTACAAAAAACTACTTGCATACTGCAATATTTTCCTCACATTTTATATTGCTAAGATAAAGTTCTGTATGACATGTATAATGCACTCTTTCTCTCTGCTAAATCATCACTCTGAAAAGTGAAAAGTATCAAACCCGCTTGATATCATTTACCCACTCAACTAATATCTAAAATTGCTTAAGAATCCACACTTATTTATTTTGTTCAGAGTAGTGATACTCTGTCTAAGATGTTCATATGCTTCTAGAGTTAAAAGTAGTGATTTGAATTTCAGTAGATGGGACTGATCATGTAAATGTTTCTAGTTCTGTTACCACGGTATCACAAGTGTGATGCGTGTCTTTTGATTGTGACTTTTAAGCTTCTTTTGTTTGTCAGTTTTTCCCTCTTGAAAATGCACCGGCAAACATGAATGTTTGGAAGTGTCAACTGACAAATTTAGTTCCCCATTAAAAACTGTGTATCCTAATTTATCCATTAAACACCGACCAAATCTGTTAGTGAATTATTAGATTTTTTTTTTTTTTTGAAACTTTGCTAAAATTGAAAGCTTCCTATTGTGATAGAGGAATGGAGAACATTCCAACAGTCAGTGGCCATGCCAAATACTAACTATATACTTTTTTTAGATATTTCTGCATAATCCTTGATCTCCTTGAAATGTCAGAGTCATATGTCACCAAATTTGAAAAAAAATACTCATATCTTTGGTGAAAAAACACGCTACAATCACTTTTCAAATAAACGTTCTTTTTCATAGTTAATACAAAATAATGGGAGCAGGCAAGTTCATCAGATTCTTTAAGAGATTTATGTGACCTGGTCTTGATGTCTGAATGGCTTAGTCACCTTCGGGATATAATTCCAGCTCGATTGGCGATTTCTGGTCGTGTTTGTTGTGCTGGAGTTTGCAATTTTTTGCCTGTAATAGTTTTTGTTACTCTACTGCAGGGAGAGGGTGCCTGCACCCAAAGAGGAAGCTGTTCAGGAGAACGATAATGAAACATCAGCTTCTGATGCTACAACTATTCAGGAACCCACAAAAGAAGGTGAAGAATCTAATGAGTCACAAGATTCACCAAATAAAGGAAACTACAGTGCTCGTAGCTTGTTAAAAAGCGCTACCATCAGTGGTTCTAAATGTATAGGTGATCAAGAAAAAAAAGATTCAGAGGTAATGTCTTGTTCACGTCCTTGTTATTCTTATTTCCTTTGCAAATGACTGAATTAATGTTGGTGTCTGCAACTTCTACCATAATTTAGTTTAAATGAAACGGCAACAGAAATGAACTCGGGTAGGTTTCTTATATGGGCTGGCACCTCTAGAACAATAACCACCATGCCATTAATCTCAAAGTATTTGGGTAAACTGCGTAGGCTATACGAACAATCTAAAATCAAGTTGAGACAAGCTCACAAATTTGCTTTCTCCACTCAATCCGATTGCGTAACACTTTATAGTCCTCTGGCATTCATATCTTTCTATACTATTTCCACCCAGGTTTCTTCGTTCATCTTCTTGTTCTCAGTGTTTGGCCTTGGGAGTTTCAACCCATTGTTGTGGTGCACTTGAGATTCATAGCGACATGGCCAAATCATCATAAATGTTTCTTTTTTTGCATCTTTTCTTGTACCAAGGTTACACTTATTTGGGTGTGTAGATCTGCTTTCTATCTTTACTAAAACTCATCATTTGAGCGAGTCTGATTAAGAGCCTAACGTTCAAATCCATATTGTTCAGCCGTCTAATAGCAGAAAATTTTCTTTTCAATTTTATTTGAAAGTTGCAGCCGCACAATATTTCTATCGCGTTCTTCCATTTAATCAACAAGCTTGAATTAGATAATTGATCTTACTATCTAGTTCACCACATTTCTGGATAAAAGAACCTAAATAGGGTGTTCAATGATATCTATTTGGAACCCTTGATTGGCTGAACTTGCAATTTTCTGTACTCTGTTTTGTATACACCTCTGCTCACATCTCGTCTATTAGGACAATACTGTTCACAAACATCATACACCAAATGAATTTTAGCTATCAGTAACATGTAGAAATGTGAAAGTGTATTTTCTTTCTCATCCGATGCTGAGTTCTGGCATTGGAAATGAATTATATTTTCCTTTTATTTATATGGCATCTCTCTCTTCTCTCTCTCTCTCTCTCCAATTTTGAAGTGAAAGATTTCTGTTTTCCATGGCCTTGAATAAATAAGATTGTTAACCATTTACTTAAACAGGAAGAGCACAACGAAGAGCTCGACGGACTATCAGAGAAAGTTGCTGCTCTGCATGCTTGATTTTCAGTCAAATTTTATTTCAGATGGTTTTTACACCCTTTTTTGTGGATCTTCCTGGTTCTTCGTATGCCATCAAAGATTATTGCTGTACTACAGGTAAAGTTCCAACATTGATATCACTTCAAGAATACAATTGGATAATGAAATGAAGGATAAACGGATCAAACAAGAGCGAGCAATATATATACATATAATATGTGACTTTTTATGAACTAAAAGCATTTGACAGAAGTATTACATCTTTAGGATTTGGTCGAAGCAAACGGTATCGTTCCATTTTCTGTTTCATGGTGTAGAATATTTATGATGAAGATAGTTGAGTGGAATATTTAGTATGATATTGAAGAAGTAAAGTTTTCAGCTTGACACTATGTATTTGGGCTATTCAAGTTCATTAACAAAACGGTACATAGACTTGTAAAAATCTAGTCGAACTGTTGTGGCGTCAAAATCTAAATTTATCAACTTTAACAATGAAATGACAAATTTTATCGAATAAACATGTCAAATAAAATTGTATTTCTTATATTACATGTTTCTGAGGTTTTCTCTGTGTTTGCTTGCATATACACACATCAATAACTATCTATTCTTTGGTCAGCAGGGAGAAATTATTGTCAAGCAGTTAACAGACGGTGTAGATCGATTGTTGGAACGGAGTTGGTGATATTCGTTCTTCGTTCTTACTGTTCGATTTGCTCTTGCAGTTGGTTGTATTGCATCTTGTGGATCTGCATGTATTATTCTTTATAATTATAACCTTTGAGAGAATATGGATGATACGGTAAAATCTGTGTAATGACATCATGTTTTTATGGTTTAGCTGAGATAATATAATCCATAGAGACATTAACGTGAAATGTGCAGTGTTTTAATTTTAAAATAACACGTTTTGATGTTAAGCTGAAACTATGTGGCGACGTTCTTTGTCAGTTTTTGTCAACAAAAAAAAAAAAAAGTTTTAGAACAAGTGTTATATAACACACTAGAGAATGTTGGGGAAAAATTATGTCATTTGTTTACGTAATGTTTACTTTCGTACAATAATATGATGCCAATGGCGTAGAACATTATTGATTATCCAGCCTCTCTCTCTTGGGGTTTCAAGCTAGCTAGGAGTTGAGTTGAATTTGTACATTTTCACCAAATCAATGAAAAATATGTTTTTAGTTTATTCATACTGTCGAAGCAAAAGGTAATTGTTCATCTTCTTCGGCATAGAATAATTTCCGGCCTTTCTGTAGGAATATTAGAAGTTGTTGGATTTGTGAGTTTAGGTCTATAAAACTTTAAATACTAAAAGATTAAAACTTCTATGTTTAAAATGTGGACTAAAGATTATCTTTAAATGCATGTTTTCGCGGTTAAACAGTGGTTTCTTTTTGTTTCTTAAAAGTCTTTTTTTGTACCATTTCCAGCTAAAGTAAAAGACAAGTTGAGGAAACTAACATAAGATAATGAGAAGGATAAAAAATGAAAAAAGTTGATCCAATTAAAATAAGGGGAATGAAACTTAGCCGTAATTATTTCAGTACTAAACTGTGATCGAAGACCAAAAAAGATAAACTAATTAAGGATGTTACTTGTTTCTTTTGAATTATTTTTGTTCTAGTTTTTTCTTCATAAACTTTGGAATAAAATAGCTACTCTTATGTATTGGACATATTCTTTGTCTATGTTACACAGAATATTATAAACTTTTACTTTTAGATATTTAACATTATACTTAGTGTGTGAGGGATACACTTGCTCACAATTTGTTTTTGGTCTTAACCCTAAAACATGGGCAGAAAGGATTTGTCGCACGTAATAATAATTAGAGCTTTGTATTCTAGAGATGCCAACTCCAACTTTTTGCATTCTCCTTTATCAATTTTGGATTTCTTTTACCTCAATAAAAAGTGTACATTCTTTATTCTTTTTCTTTCTAAATTTAATTGCATTGTAATTCTTTAAGATGTATCTGCCGACCTGAAGATGCTAGCTCCTTGCCTCCATGGGGTATCTTTTTTTATTACTAGTTACACCAGTCGTGAAGTAAAGTTTGAATCATCTATTATCCCTGTGACATCGACTCAAGTAAATTTGTTTATCCTCAAATATTGTAAATTAATTATAAAAAAAAGTCATGTTATGTATTATATGTGTTACCAAGTACATTACCTTTTCGTGAAGAAATCGTTCGCGGAGCTCTTATTCAATATTAAGTCTTAAAGAGTGTGTATATACAGTTTTATTCCTGACATTTTTCGTGTATCTAGGCAAGCAAGACAAAATGTTCTCATATATATATATAAAAAAAAAAAGCATCGTATTGTTTGGTCTATTTCATACTTATGTTAGGGTTTGTTAAATTTCAGAGATATCAAGGTTAACTATAATTTTAAATATATATAGATGAGCCTATATGTGTAACACCTTTTAAGTTGCAAGAACGTTTATGTAATTCTTTTAATAGTAACCAAGTGGTGTTTTTCCATACTCAGAGCGCGAAGACAATTTTTTAATTATAGAAATTAATTGTATTAATTAAAAGAGGTTATTTGCGTCTTCTCTTAATAGGAGGTTAGTTTATCATCCGTGTGACAGATATAACAATTGTATCGAAGTTATTTGTAAAAATAAAATAAAAAATAAGAGTCTAATTATAGTCTCAAGTAACCACGAGAGTGCTGTGCTCCAAAGCAAGTGTATAAGAAAAAGTATTACGCCATGCAATACATACAGCAAATCAGTATTCTTTTTCTATATGGGGATTAATTGACATTGCAATATATTATAGGAGTAATTAAGCTGAAATTTGCCTTCCTTATATATTCTTAAGATTATTAAGCTACGTGTTCACATGCCGCTTTAATTTGTACAAAATATTGTTTTTAAGCTGAGTACGTAATTCTAAACGGATGCACCGATTGTAGTTCGAAAAGGCGTCGACATAGGAGAGCCGACAATATGAGGAGCAATATAATTAATTTGTATTGGCTATTATTTCACCAACATTTATAACCGGCATCACATTATAGTCTGTCCACGAATGTGATTTTGTCTGCAAGATCTTTCGGAAGTGAGGAAAAGGTAATTGATCCAAGTGAAACTTTATATGTACCACTACGAAGCTAAGAAATAAGAAACGATAGAAAAACTATTAAATTAATTAGGAATTGTGTTTGTTTCTTAAAATATGTTTTAATTTACCCTGATCTACTCTCTAATTCAACTTTTTAGAATGTTATAAAGGCTCACAACTAAAATTTGTCCAACGTCAGTGTTTTTGTTTTAAGTCTGATCTCTCTAATTTATTTTATTTATTTAAGAAGCATAAATTACGTGCGCGAAGTGATATTCGAGAAGTATTTCACACTGCAAGAGTGATGTTTGGAAGTATCAATGCCCCTAATTAATAATATAATTGAACTTAGAAATAAGAAATTAGCTAGATTGAACTTATACTTTTGACATTACATACGTGAACGATATATACTAGGGTTAGGCAAACATAACAGAGGCAAAATTATAATTCCAAATGTAGTTGGAATGATTGTAAGAGAATAATTTCGAGAAAAGAAAAGGGATTGATGTCTCACCCTATATATATGGGTCATTGAGTAGAAGTGTTTTAATTTGTTAAGCCTTAAGAGAGTTGAAATCTGATAAATGAAGAACTTATTATACTACCAACTTCTACTATTTGCAATATCAGCTCTTGCATTCCCACACCCTTTTCTTTCTTCCAATATAAAGCATTTTCATTTCAATGTAAGTTGCATAAATCATGTATGCGTGTAATTATAAACTTTAATTAATCTCCTTATTTGTGTAATTCTTGTATACAAATTTGCCATAGAATGGTGTAACAAAATATGTTGTATTGTAAATTTTAATGCAGGTTGAGTGGAAGAATGTAACAAGACTTTGTCATACAAAGCCAGTTCTAACTGTGAATGGGAAGTATCCAGGACCAACTATTGCTGTGCATGAAGGGGACAATGTCCAAATAGTGGTCACAAACAATGCTGCAAGAAACACTACCATCCATTGGTGAGTACCTATTTCTGAATTTGGGAAGTTACATTATACCCCTTGATTTTACTTTATATTAATTAAGCTAATAAGTCTATCTTTGGAGAATATATACAAATTAATCAATGTAAATTTTCTACAAGCTGGAGCATTTACATGAGCGACAACTTAGTACGATATCAAAAATCAGACTAAAGAGCATGTCTGCATAATAAATTAAAAGATTTACATTATATATACTTCCTATGCGATTAATTAAATGAGGTTTAATGAAAAATCTAGTTGAACCGTAGCCTCAATTACTCGAAATAAGAAAAATAGTTGCAATTACTTTCCCAAATTAAAGAAGGAAAATTCTGCACCTCGAGGTAGAGGAATTATATCTCCTGGAGTGCCATTTATTATTGCCAATTTGACTTTTAAAAGTAGCTTTTGCAAATACCACCTTAGTTACGTGCCAAATATTTCACGGATGCTATAGTGATAACCTCGTAATAATTAAGGCTGCTCGCCAAAATTTTGGTCTTTAGCTTTTATGACCTCTAATTAATATAGCATGATGACTATTAGTAAAGGGAAAACGTATTAAATTATTGGCTTAAGCAATAACATAATCCTAGTTAGTATTGTATTATATTCATAACCAAAGAGTTCTGGCCTGCTTCGCAATCACCTTTATTCTCGTACGTGATGCATTTTATGTCAAGTAGCGTTGTCATTGTCATTCTATATTTTTGTGTTAATTTCTTTTGTCGTGAATCCCTTGACTACCATAATGTCAATCATTCATTAGAGCAATTAATGTCAATCATTCATTAGAGCAAAATATAATATGAAGATATCCCACGAGTTCGCGACATAATTATTCATAATTACCATTTATCATTTTATGAAAAGTTTACATGCTTTTTAATATACTAACTCCATATGTGGGCTCACGTTAGTTTCTCATGCAAACAAAACATAATTGCGATATGAAAGCCTGTAATTCTAACCAAAAGAAGTTGATCAAGAATTTTGATCAGTCCTAAGCTAAGAGAACTCACATTAAACCTAATCTTTTCCTTTTTTTTTTTTTAAAGTATGATATAAGCGTCAAACGAAAAATAAACGAAAATCTTATAATATGTATAAATAGATTATAAAAAGGGCCTGATCTTTTGATTAATTGGTAAACAGGCACGGAGTGAGGCAATTAAGGACAGCTTGGGCAGACGGGCCAGCATATATAACACAATGCCCCATTGGAGCAGGCAAAAGCTATACATACAATTTCAGCATTATTGATCAAAGGGGTACTCTTTGGTGGCACGCTCATTTCTCATGGCAACGTGCTTCGGTTCATGGCGCTTTCATCATTTACCCTCGCATGCCCTTCCCATTCTCACCAACTACTCCAATCCAAGCAGAAATTCCCATCATTTTTGGTAAACATGATAAGGAATATAATTACATTTTGAACCCCTAAATGTTTGTTCGATTATAGAAACTTCTCATATATATATTTTTAGTAATTAAAGAATTACTCCTTGAAAATGTTATCCAGCAATACGATGGCAGCGAATCATACAGGAAAATGATAAGAGCATAGAGATTTCTTTATTCGGACTTGGTCCGAGGTGGCTGCCAAGTTTGGACCTTTTTTTACCATTTTCGATGAGTTGAATTACTATTACTCATAAGAATATTATAGATATATATATATATACCTTTTCAAATTATTTAATAATGAAGAAGGATAATTACAATTAAGAAGGTCGCGAGGGTGTGGATGTAATTATTTATATTAACAATCATGGTGTTCCCTAGCCCCTCTTTTTATTGCTAATGAGTTCGTGAGTTTTTGGTTGTGTGTGATTTATTATTAGTGTTTGATTAAGTTGTGTTGGAGTGCTTTAATTAAGATGTTTATGCAGGTGAGTGGTGGAATGGAGATATTGAAGCTGTGGAGAATGAAATGATGGTGTATGGAGGTGGACCTAATACTTCAGATGCTTACACTATCAATGCTTTACCAGGGCCCCTCTATCCTTGTTCCATCAAAGGTAAATCTAACTTCTGTAATTAGATGTTTTCTTCTCTATACATGGCTTAATAAATAATTTGTAGATAAATTAGTGAATCACTATGCATGCCTTATATAAAACTATGTCACGTATAATAACTATGATACAAATATTAATAAATTATTCCTTTACCGCGTACATTAAGATCCATAAATTTGCTAATTCCTTTTGAAATGCACTACAGATACATTCATCCAGACAGTCGAACAAGGCAAAACCTACTTACTACGAATCATAAACGCAGCCTTAAACGACGAACTCTTCTTCGCCATCGCAAATCACACACTAACGGTAGTCGAAATCGACGCCGTTTACACAAAACCCTTTACTACATCAGCCATCATGATCACCCCTGGACAAACCACAAATGTTTTGATCACAACAGATCAAGTCCCTACAGATCCTACCGCCATGTTTGTTATGGCAGCAAGACCTTATCTGACCTCAGTCTTTCCCTTCAACAATTCCACCACGATCGGGTTCTTGCAATACAACATGACAACAGCTCCAAACTCCAAAACAAACAGGCCCTTAATCCCACCCCAAACTTTACCTCCCAACCTCCCTCAAATGCAGGACACTCTGTTCGCCACGAATTTCACGAACAATCTCCGAAGCCTCGGATCAAAAGACTACCCTTGTCGAGTCGCTAAAACGATCGATAAACGTGTCGTTACCACAATAAGCCTAAACCTCCAAGATTGCCCTATTAACCAAACGTGTAAAGGGTACCATAACAAACGATTCTACGCCTCGATGAATAACCAATCTTTCGTTCATCCATCAAAATCGATTCTTGAATCCCACTACAAGAACCTGACGCCCAGTTTTTCGACAGATTTCCCTGACAGCCCACAGAACGTTTTTAACTACACCGGGGTGGATCCTTTTACAGAAAACATGAGCACCGAGTTTGGTACTAAAGTGTTGGAGGTTCCATTTGGCACGAGGCTCGAACTCGTGCTTCAGGACACAAATTTCTTGAATCCTGAGAACCATCCGATGCATGTTCATGGACATAATTTTTTTATTGTGGGGAGAGGTTTTGGGAATTTTGATGAGTCTAAGGATCCGAATGAGTACAATCTCGTGGATCCTCCGGAGAGGAATACGGTGGCTGTTCCGGTGGGCGGGTGGGCCGCGATCAGGCTTAATGCGGATAATCCAGGAGTGTGGTTTGTGCATTGCCATTTGGAGGAACATGCTTCGTGGGGTTTGGCTATGGGATTTATTGTGACTAGTGGCAAAGAGGATTTTCAGAGTTTGGTTCCTCCTCCTAATGATCTACCTCCTTGTTGAACATTGGAATTAGATTGATTTTAGTTTTTGAAAGGTTGCTATTCTCAGCTTGTAATACGTTAATTATTAATTTTTTGCAATGTGAAGTGAGATACAATAGTTAATTAAGTTGTTGAATGTAACTCTTCACCAAAGTTCTATTTCACAATCTGCACTAATTAGTATTCCTATGAGGCTAAATGTTATTCATGAGACCAAAATTGAAATTATGTACAACCAACCAAACAACCGGCCTGTCGTGATGTAATGGCCTAAGAGATGGGCCGGTATTTGGACCTCTAAATACACTATCGTTGGTGAGTTTGGGAAATTGTTGGACAACAAAAGATGGTGGGCAATTATTTTCTTGGCCCAACTAAACACAATGTAGTTGAATAATATGCAGTCCAATGATCTATGGCATATAGCGCATGTACTTATTTTAACTTTTATTTACATATTAAGAAAAAATTATTTTACACCGAATGAATGACGTGGTACAACAAACGGTCTACGATAATTCTAAAATGATTGGGAAGCAACTTCTCAAAACTCCATCTCAATTTCATATTCACACCGATAATTGAATTTACTGTACCACTTCATCGTTGCACCAATGAGTTGAGCCAATCTGAAAAAAAAATTGCTTATATAATTTTGACTGCTTGCAGAATTGTTTGGACCAAGCCATCCTTTTGCTTTTGAATTACTTCCAAATAAGTTGTCAGCACTGGTTACCAATAATTCGTCTCTATTCCAACCACAAGATCAAGCTTTCCTCCACAATAAAATATCAATCCTGTGGTCTTAAATTTTGATTCCCTCTCAGTAATAAAACCCACAGCCCATACATACCCTCCTACTCTCCCCAGAGCCCGACGCGTGTCATAAATTTGTATTTTTATAATGTCATTACATTTGTTACACACGTGGTCTCTCGCTTTTTGCATTGCCCTATGCATGTTCTATAGGTTGCAACAATTTCCACCCTATAAATGTACCCCCACACCACCACACTTGAAAATAAAAATCATCACTTAGAAAAATATTATTTTCTTGTGTTTTGATCATTGGAAAAAAATTATGGCTATAAGTGTGGATCCTCTTGTAGTGGGTCGGGTAATTGGAGATGTGGTTGATATGTTTGTTCCAACTGTTGCCATGTCTGTGTACTTTGGATCGAAACATGTCACTAATGGGTGTGACATCAAACCTTCCATTGCAGCTGCACCTCCTAAAGTTACCATCACTGGCCATGCCACTGACCTCTACACTTTGGTGGGCTTTATTTTATTTTTCTTCATATTTATAGCTACATAAAATTTAGGTTTGGCTTAAAATATTAAAAATGAATTTAAAAAAGAAAAACAACAAAAAAGGAACCGATTGGTCTATGGAACCACTTATATAAAAAAGGGTTTTGTGTATGTCAATTTTATTTTTGATTAATTATTCAAATGCATGCATCAAATTAGCTAGGAGAATTTGATTTTTCATAATTTTTGCATGGTGGTTGAGTGCAGGTGATGACGGATCCTGATGCTCCTAGTCCAAGCGAACCAGATCTGCGAGAATGGGTTCACTGGTTAGTAATTATACATAAAAAAAATAAATAAACAAATAAACGGCGTTCGACGGTAGATGTTCATCGCGTTTAACAATTGTAAAGAAAAAAATTAAACTCTTTATTTCTTAATTCATTCATCTTTAATTTGGATCATACAACAAATTGTATCACTGTGTCTTTTCTGTAAATCTACAATTAATGACATAAGAAAGTGATCTACACCGCTAATTTGACACGTAAGAATTGACCAATTATACATGTAATTGTGCATATCGAAATGATCATTTTATTTTACCAAAAGAAATGAGGAAAACGGACTACAGGATATTGAATTTACTAATTTGCAAATTTTTAATTCAATTCTCAATTTGTGGCTGCAGGATTGTCACTGACATCCCTGGTTGCACCAATGTTGCTGAAGGTAAATAATTACTTTCTAATGCACCTAACATTGATCTTCCGTAAACTTCACCATTTTGATATATGTCTTATTGATCTATAGATGTGGTATAAATATTTAATTTGCAAAAAGTTGTACAGTTAATTAAACAATAACAGCTAAATTAAGCAGCCCAAAAAAAAAAAAAAAAAAAAAAAAAGAGTGCGACACACAATTAATTTGATGAAACAAACAATTAAATGTGTATACATGGGTTGGAGCGTGGGCTCTGTCTCTATGTGTATATGAGTCAGGAAATTCTTTGTATGGTTTGTCTAAATGTGAATGTGTTCTGTCTCATGCATGCATGCAAATTCCCAGCAGTAATTTTATTCTCTGACGAACAATTAGCGTAATCGTGATAGAGTAATTAAAGACAAAAGATATTGCCACGTGTCAAGTTTCGAGGTAGGCCCTTACAAATGTCTTAGACATGGTCTTCCACGTACATGCCTCGTTGAGGGCTTATTTTGTTTCTTTGTGATGTTTCTTCAATGATAAGATTAATTATCACAATCATTAAAGAAAACTATGAAGTACTCATAAACTCATTCATATCATTAGTTAATGTATATATTATGAATATAATTGTTTCACATTTTTGCCTATCAACCAATATTTACGAAGAGCATAAACTAAGTTATTGCATGTTTTTTCATGTTTATTTTCAAAAGCAAATGACAAGTTTAATTTGTTACTCTCTAATGTGTGAAATACTCCTCAAATAATCGGATCTTTGGGTTACCCTAATTAGATCATATATATTTAAAAAATAATTCTTAATTATTTATTTATAACCAATTGTTTCATTTATTTCTCAGAAAGTACTACGTTTTCAACTTCATATTCTTGTTTTAGTCAAATTGTTTGATCGCGGCATTGTTATATGGCCAAATCACAATGCCCGCTTAAAAATCAGTTTGTTTTTCAATCAAGATGTGAAATAATTTTGGATTATAGGCAAAAGAATAAACGTCATTTTCTAAAGCTTGAACTCTTAGATGGGGCGATTCGAGGCTGGAATAAGGTGATTTCTCATACGTGGGTTGTCCGCGTATCCTGTAGATTCTCCTCTTTATTGATAGGCGAGGTATAGTATTCGAATCATGACAGGGTTGTCCTGCGTATCCTGAAGATTCTCCTCTTTATTGATAGGCGAGGTATAGTATTCGGATCACGACGTTAATTCACTTGTCAAATATTAGCACGTGTCAAGTATATTTGAAAGACATGTTAAATATATATATATATAGAGAGAGAGAGAGAGGATGTGTTTCGAGAATATATAATGTAGAAATAAATAAATGTTTTCAATCCCTATACTATACATGTCTAAAACTTTAAATGTGACGACGATTTAATACTCTACTTTGTTATTCGTATCTTCTAAATATTGATGAGTGCAGGCCGGGAGACGCTGCCGTACATAGGGCCGAAGCCACCGATCGGAATCCACCGCTACATACTCGTGCTCTACAAGCAGAAAGCACCATTTGGCGACCAGCTCGAGCCGCCGCCGCCATGCCGGGCGCATTTCAATACGAGGGCATTCGCACAGCAGCTTGATCTTGGCATGCCTGTGGCCACCGTTTATTTCAACGCACACAAAGAGCCTCGCAAGCGCCAGAACTAGCAAATCACAATCTACCCTTATACTATTATTATAAGTGCATGCTTATTCACAGCATTCAGGTTTATGTTGTGTACCTGGAGAATAAAGTTTTACAGCAACTTCTGCTGAATAATTGATGTATTATCTTGGTCTTTCTTAAGAATATAAAGCGAACGTTTAATAGTGTTTGCCGATCGACAAATTCCGTTCGAACCTGTATTATATTACGAGTTATATATATGCAAAAACCATCTCTTCGTATATATGTATGTCTAACTGGCAAACATATATATGTTATTTTTGTTACACAATTACCTCGTGTAGTAATAATTAATTGGTAAGAACTCCGCTCTATATATATTGGAATATTTGCTAATGAATTGTGTTCGTAAAATTGCTGTTTGTGTGAAACTCGTGTCGTGGGAATTTTGAATTAAAACAAAATTCGTTCTTATATTATATATATATAAGTTTAATCATGGATCAAAGTTTTTTATTTCCTTGCATAATACAGAACGTTTTTTATTTTTAACTTTATGGAAAATAAACACACGATATTTTCTATGTCTAGTATAATAACAATTTATACGAAGTTTTCGAAATATATCGAGAAGATCTCGAAACATCGCAAAGAGTTTATAATATTTAGTACCCTGGGACATACAGTGGAAACAAAACTTTAATTCATGAGTTTAATTAATAATTAAAAGTCCTTAATAATTTTATTCTGCAAATACTTCTATCTTTTCTAATTAGTTTCTTGTTGTCTGATGATCTTCCTCAGCTTTCATTCATGTAAATTATGTAAATTTTATTTTATAATAACATAGAGGTGTTTCTCTCTCTTGAGTTAATATTTCAACAATACGGTGTATATAATTTGGCAATTTTTACAATAATAATTATGCTATCAACAGAATAATTATGGCTGAGGGTTTTTCTTAATTAATTATTAACACGTGAGGTAATCTATTAATAAAAATATACCAAGTCTTTTGTCAATTAATCATTACGAGATAAAACCATTTTCATACCATAACTTGGCACGATTTTTATTTTCATACCTTAATTTGGCACTCATCAATATGCATACCATGAGTTGAACACTTTGTTCACATTAGGTACTCCAGTGTCGGAAAAGTACACGCCGACATCCCTTGACTCCAAATTTTGGGGATTCTAACCAATTGTGACCCATGTCAACACTCCACCTCAAAGTTTTTTTATGTCAACATTGTACTTTTCCAGTAACGAAGTACTCAATGCGAAAAAAGTGTCCAAGTTATGATATGCAAATTTAAGAGTGTCAAATTATGGTATCAAAATGAAAATCGTGCCAAATTATGATATGAAAAATAATTTTATACCTAATCATAACATCGTGATGGTACTGGTGTTTAACTTATAATAACATGTTCATCGTTTTGTTGGCAAAGCTAAAAAGCCCGAGTCGACCCTAAGATAATAGTTTGGCTTCATTAGTAGAGGCCTAGAGGGGTCTGTTCTTACTTCTTATAGGTAATTTGACGCTGAGAAGAATAGAATTATTAACTTTACTAGGGCTGAAATCTTTGCCGAATTGGTGCCATACTAATGATGCGTAGTATGCCAGATATTGAATATGAAAATGGATAGATAAATAATTAAGAAAAGATGTGAAAAAATTATCATTGAAGATTATTGGATAGTTTCCACAAAAATTGAAGATTATCATTGTTTTCAGGAACCGAGCTAGAGACCCACCCAACTTGTCGAGTTTTGGCTTGTGCTTGGTTTTCCTCAAAAGGTAACAACACCATTTTGCAAACCTAATTAAACCGCTTCTTCAGATTATATATACAAAAAAGAAACATTGAAATATGCACTCTAACTTGAAAACAAAATATTATGTGCACGACTCAGGCATTATATATTTATATTCAAATTTTAATTCGAATAGTCTAAGACGTCAAGCTAAAAACTCAGCATGTACCACCAAAAAGTTTGAAAATGGGGTAGCTTGACTGGTATGTTGACAAAGATTGGGAACAAATCATAAACAGATGCTCGAGTAATTAGACGAGGAAAATTCACGAGTGATGGATGAGAAGGTAT
This sequence comes from Misopates orontium, assembly GCA_946800315.1. Classification (NCBI taxonomy): domain Eukaryota; kingdom Viridiplantae; phylum Streptophyta; class Magnoliopsida; order Lamiales; family Plantaginaceae; genus Misopates; species Misopates orontium. The sequence goes on along the minus strand of OX326953.1, from coordinate 9,474,108 downwards.
ACACCAGTATATAGCTGATATTCAGACATATCCATGCCAATGACACGGCGAGAGGAAGGATGTTCTAGCTCCATTACTTCATCAATTCGTACTATGCCAGCATCTTCATCCTGCGTTTCACCAAAAAGTTTAACTCCGGACTCCTTAACATCGCAACTCATGTCTAAAGAAACAATCACTTGGTCCCCTCCTTCCAACTGATCACCGAAGGTCCAATGGCTTAACCATAATACAGTTTCAGAGGATCCCGAGTGCGGAAAGACCACCGGGCTATATATCCACGCAATTCCCTTCGTCTCGTTTCTGATTACGATGCAATGTTTCTTACAAGGATGGTGCTCATTCTTGTTATGGGTATAAACCACACATATATCCAATTTGTGCCTCTGGAGTTCAGGAATTTGGGGGACAGTTATGGGATGCTCAATGCTATTCTTTCTGAAACCATTTGGGACCATATTCCCAGGAAGAAACGTGCTAAATATACCAAACTCGTATAACACCTGGACTGGATCCTTCTTAATCGTATTTGTCAGATTGTTGAACAACTCCATCTCGATGCCCTCTAAACCTTTCAAGTCGATCCCACCCCATACATTGACGATTGGATCAATGCTTGATAGGGGCATTAGCTTGAAAAGTGTCATAACCTCAACAAGTTCTTCACAGTACCTAAGTTGCAAGTCAAGAGATCTCAGATAGTTCGGCAAGTTAGTAATTCTCTTCAGCGATCTACAACTTTGAGCGTCTAACATCTTCAAGTTCAACGGAAGTTCAGGGAGCATTCCAAGTAGTGTGCAATTAACAAGCACAAGGGACTCCAGTGAAGTGAGAGTTTTGATGCTCTCTGGCAGTGAAGTAATAGGATTTTCACTGAGATTCAAGTATAGCAAGTGATGCAGAAAACTTAAATCACTGGGAATGGCATTTTCTGTTATCTTGCAGGCTGAAAGATCCAGGCTTCTTATAGTACATGGAAAACACTCAATCAAGGAAGATTCTGACTTTGTACTTCTACGTGGAAACACTGAAGAGAGTAAGTTAACAGATAAAATTCCAGAATTCTTGTTCATTGCCACTGAAAAGTCCAGGTTCAAGCAACCAGATAAATTGAGCATTTCAAGTGATTTTAGCTTTTCAATTTCTTTAGGAAGCTTCCGGAGATTCTTACAGCCTCTTAGATTCACTGAAGCAAGTCTACGTAGCAGCCCTATAGATTCATGAATTTTGACCAAATTTACACAATCTTCAAGAATAAGTCGCTTTAGGCTTGGAAGACATGAGAAGTTAGGAGTCCTTGTTAGACGATGTGAATGACTGAGATCCAAAGATTTTATTGATGTGAGAATCTGTAGAAAGTACATAGAGGGAGTTAGTAATTATCAGATGAAACATAGGAATTAACATCAAATAGAGAATCCAAACTTAATCTTCAACCAAAACAGTGAGAATCATCAAACCTTAGTTCCTTCCCAAACCCTGTGTAAGTTGCTGTTATGCATGTCAAGAATAGACAGGTTTGCCATAGGAAAATCCAGGGGTATGGATCTTGACGGGAAATGATGCCAACATAACCATTTTAACTTCTTTGGGAATCCCTCGTAACCTCCAGTTATATGCACTCTATTAAGCTGAAGTAATCTTAAATCACGCATTCCAGAAAATGCACCCGTATGGAGTCCTTTTGAACCATTCTGAACTTCATGCAAGTCGAGACTGATGCCTTCAATAGCTACCTTATCCTAACATAAAACAAATTGCATTGAACACATCATCAATCAGGAAAAAACATATAGTAAGATCCTTTATCCAGAAAAACTTACCGATTTTTCTCTCAATATGTTAAAGGCATCTTCGGAAACCCAAACTCTACTGTATTTCCGAAGTTCAAAATTGGACTCTTGACGGATGACCTCTTTAGCCATCTCTTTTATTAAGTGATGCATAACAAGCTTGTTCCGTTGGTTAACAGTCAAGAGACATTTTTTAACGAGGACTGGGATTCCACTTGTTGCATAAAAATCGCATTCGTCTAGAATTCTCACTACATCATCTTTATATTTCCCAACAAAAAAGCAAGCAATGTCCAGGAATAAATTCTTCTCCAGATCATCATGCAGACAATCATATCCTATTTCAAGAACTTTTGGTATTTGACAGCCAGATATTTTACCAAGTTTCTTGGACGTAAAATCCCATGTATCTATGGTTGTATTGTATAGGGAAGATCCTATAACTTGAAGAGCAAGAGGAATCCCTTGGCAGTACATTACTAACTCCTTAGTCAACTCTATGAAATCCATCGTTGGATGTTCGTGTTGAAAGGCGTGCAAGCTGAACAACTTCATTGATTCATCGTAGTCCAATTCCTTGACCTTGTAAAAGAAACAATTCTCTTGAAGATTTAGCAAGCTCTCATTCTGAGTGGTTATTATGATTTTACTACCAGCTGAAAACCCGTCTCTCGAACCAAGAAGTGCGATACACTGATCCATGTGATCCAAATCGTCAAGAACAAGAAGAGAAGTTTTGCCGCGCAGGGCTTTCTTGATGTCTATTGTTCCTTGATGGACGTCATTGACTTCCACATTTTCTCCCTTCAAGATATCTGACAAAATGTGCTTCTGTAATTCAACTATTCTGTCACTTCTACTTGAAAATCCATTAATATTTTCTATAAAGCTGCTAACTTCAAATCTTCCGTGGTATAAATGGTAAAGAATTTCAGCAATGGTTGTCTTCCCAATCCCAGCAGTCCCATAAATCACAGAGATGGAGTGATCACTTAACTCTTTTTGCAACCATACAGAAATCTCCTTTACACGAGAATAAACTCCGACTAAATTTGGGGCGACATCAAAGACAGTTCGCCCTAACTTAATCCAAGTCTCTTCAACAGTTTTTTGAATACACTCCAACTCCTGCCTGTGGATTTGATGTATAAGAAAAGGTAACTAATTTTACAGATGATAGAGGCTGATCGAGAGCAGTTGTATACAATAAACACACAAAAGTAGATAAATTTCAAGTGACTAATATTTAGGATGCCAAATCATGTCTCTCTACAGTGATTAACCACCAACTTACAACTTTAAGCAATTGTCTCTCTACAGTGATTAACCACCAACTTACAACTTTAAGCAACATTTAAGAATTCTGAAGGGAACAGACCAAACCATTAAGAAAGAGAAGTGATACTAGGAGGGTGAATTATAGAAGTCAGAACGTTGAAATTGGGTGCATCCTAAGTCATATGGGGTGAGTACTTGACCGCCAGTGCGCCAATCAAAACAAAAAAAGAGTATTGGTGCACCATAATGCGTTTATTAGAAATATGAGAACAAATTATAAGATGGAAATAAAATTGTTTATATCTAATACAAGTATTCTCTAAACAAAAAATGTCCCAAATCATTATTATCCTAAAATTCTCATATAAAATTTACAACTAGCGGTTTCTACTAAACATCTAATTCTCATTTGAGAGTCACCTGAATACTATTTTCTTTGACGACAGAGGTGCATCAATATCATCATCTGCCGTAGAAGAAGCTTCTTCATCTTCATGGCTTTCGCTCGTTGTAAACCTGAAACAATGATCCCAAAACGTCATATTCTGAAACCATAAAATAATTGTTTTGCATATCATATTAATTAGTATGCTGAAAAATACGAAAGGTAAAAATGGTGTCACTTAAGAGTCATTATAACACCAAAAGAAATATATTATAAGAATTGGACGGGAAAAGCTTAAAACTAGAATAATGATTAAATCTGATGTACGGCAGATTCCAATATTGCACATATTGATTTCAAGTCCAATCAACCAATAAAATAAACCCTAGAAATCATTAAGGAAAAAGAAAATAACAAAGGAACCGAAAGAAGAAAGACAAAAAAGGTCACTTATTTATTGTGCTTGAACTTTGGAGAATTCTTACATTTCTCTTTCTACAGAATTCAGTTTATTGTTTTTTGTAAGGTGGAAAACAGCACTAAGGGATTTATGCTAATTCGTGTTCTCGTCTCTCTTAACTCACGCCTAATATATATAAAGTCGTACTTTATAAATAATACGTCGCGACTTATATTATTTTAAGTAGAGACTTAACTAAACTTAATGCGCGAGTTAAGAAAAGCCTTCTTAGTTCACTGCACCTGCACTTCATTCGTCTGCGCTCTACCTGGGCGTCAATGAGTGAAAAGGGGTGCACATATTTTGTGACTTAAGGTGCATTCAATGCCAAAAGGTACTTGTTTTTTAGAATGATCATAACTCTACCAATGCTGGGAATAAACATATTTACAGGAGAAAACATAACAAAATTTGTACTGCAGCAGACAAACCCATCTTAACATTACATTTTATTACAACAGTGCTGGTTCTCTCTATGAAACATGATCTTGTCATAACCTTTGGAATTGCTTCCACGTGATGGTGAAGAGCTGAACATTGAAAAACAATTCATGCAGTTGATAAGAACCAGAGTCCTATATCTATATACAATCTCTCAAAGAGAAACGAAAGTGCTAAAACTTATGCAACTGGTGTAGCTGAGCTCTGACCAATCATAGCCCATGGCATGACAAAACAGCCGATTCTATCCAACTTAATGAGTCCCGAAGTCAGTTACGAGTAACACTGTCATGAGTTATTTAGTTGTTGCATAATATCTGGCCAACAGTTGATTACATCATACCATTGGTTACATCATACCTAGAGTGCATCTAAACTATTTAACCAAAACAAAAGGTTATGAACCAGTTTGTTTTTGCTTTCAACTCATAATGTTCGGAGTTGAAACCAAAAATAATTGTTTATATTAAATTTAGAACTGAACAATTTTCAGTTCCTATCGCAAGACCAATTATCAACCTATAGTTAACACAGAAAACAATCACTATAACACAATAAAATAATATTAAATCAACAATTTCTAAAATCACCATCATAAAAAATGGCCTCATACGTACCATCAAACTAAAACATTCAAAATAATTTCAAATGAATCCACAAATTTCCTGAGATACATACCTCCAGTTTCAAATCCAGACATATTCTTTTCATTCCAACATTCAGCAACCTACTATATACCATCATTGCACTTATTAATTCAAACTTTTTTTCTGCACATAAAACGAAGAGAGTCTTGTAGAGGATCTTTTTTCAATCCAAACCACTTTAAACCGAACCAAAACAAATCCAAACTAGCCGTATGTTCTTGAATTGTTCTTCACATCTAGAATTTCAGAAAGTGCAGGGACGCAGTTATTCAAACAAATCCTGTTACGTTTTACTCTATTCACACCGAGGATGAGAGCAGGGCCAGCATCGCTAAGGCTTCAGCTAACAAAACATCAGTTATTCTGGTAGCTTAAGTGGACTCTATAGCGGCCACTCAAAGCTCTTTTCAGCAAAAAGGTTACAAAAAAGAAAAAGAAAAAAAAACACAGAAAATGCGCATGTCTAAAAGGGTTCCTAGACACTCAATTTTCTATCAAACTCGCTCAGGTTCTGTTTGACGTATAATATGCTACAATTTGTTTGACAATAATCTGTTTGATGGAAACATATAAGAAACATAGTGGTTCTGGAAAGGCCTGAATGAAAGTTTAGATACATTTGAATAATCGAGTGTTGAATTTTTCAATAAATTTCAATATACTTCAAGGTAACCACAAACCAAATGAAAGTTAGGATGAAACATTCAATAATGGAAGACACTAACATAATAATTTTAGATCCACTATGAAAGTTCATGAGTAAATTACCCATTCCTTAAGACCATCCCTCCTAAATTTGCAACAGATGTGAGGGCTTCCCTCCACCGCTGCATTCTAGCTATCTCCTCCTTTTTTCTTTCACCGTCCTTCATTTCCGTGATTTCCTTCTCGTAATCAAGAAATGCCTTCTCACAACATCCTCTCTGTTTTCTAAAATCGGAAGGATCCACGTAATGGAAGACTGGCAGGATCGCATGACCCACTTTTTCTTTACGTTCAACAATATTGGCTATTTCATCAAGACACCATTTTGTGTTTGGGTACTCATTTGACAAAATAATTACTGAAACTTTAGACTGTTTGACCGCCTTTCGCATTTCCAGATTGAACCCTTTACCCGTTTCATGTCTCTCACGGTTTCTGAATGTGTGAATCCCAGATTGCACCAAAACTGAATAGAGATCATCAACAAAGGTCTCACAAGAGTCACCGCTTTTGTAACTCAAGAACACGTGATAAGAACATTGAGGAGCGGGTGAGGACATTTTTGCAGCTTCCACAATTGCTATGAGCGGAAGTCCCAGTCTATAAATAAACAGTCATCCCTAAAACATCAATAGAGTTTCCAGTGTTAGGACTCAAAATTAGTAGAGCATGAATACCAAAAAAATTAGAAATAGTCTCCAAACTCGTAAGTTTGATAATGGAGACACAAACACAACCTTCTTCTATATATCATTATCCAGGAATTACAGATTACCTATTAACGAGATTTTGCGCGATTCGACTCGACAAGATCATCCAAATAAGTACTGAATATAATTGTTGTTTCAGACATTTCGACGAACACTAATTACCTATAATTTGCAGAAACAGAATAGCTCCTCAACAAAAGATTGCGGGTCCATCGGTCAACTTCATCTTAATCTTTTGGATGAAACAGTCAACGGCTTTTTCCATTCGAAATGTGGTACGAGTGTGAATGAATTGAGAATTAACGGGAACCAACCGTTTTAGAGATATTGACATTTTGCCGCTTAAGTTTGAGGAAACTAAATATGGGACCCCAGATCTTTTGAATTAGGGCAGTTGAGCTTCCCTCAATTATCTTTTTCTGTCCTTATACACACATGTGCATAAAGGTAGTTTTTTTCTACAAATTTAAGCTTTTAAGTGGAAACGATAATTTGATATGGTACCAGAGCTAGATCAACAAGATGTTTGCCATTCGAATATATTTCACAGTTGGGAGTGTGAAACTATGCAATTGTAATTAGAAAGAAAACAGAGAAGTCGTTTATTTGATGATGGTAAAACTGATTGCAAAAGAGAGTAGTTAGGATACAACATCCAATCATACTTTATATATAGAGTAATTTTAACTAAAAACTAACAAGATAAGAAAGTAACTAACTCTCTAATCAAATCTCCAATTATCTAACCAACTTTTAATACCCCCACACGAGGGGCATGGAGATCAACATACTCATTGAAGCACAATTTAAAAAATCAAACAATTGCAAAGAAACACACTCATGGTTGCAAACATATGCAAAAAGGCGCAAGGGCAACCAAATTCTAACAGGAGTGCAAAGGCACAACAAGGTGATCACACTCGAAGGCACAAACAAACTACGAGATACGTTCAAAGATGCAACAAATGACGAGAGACACTCATCGGCGCAAAAGAAAGTGATCATACGCACAAGAAAAAACAATGGACAATAACGAATAATAAGTGTTCGGCGATACAAGTACTCAAAAGCACGAGAAAGACTCGTAGGTCAATCAATTAACTTGTCCAATTTTTTTTGGGCGAAGTCTTTAGGGAAAAAGTTGAGCCCATGTATGGCCCAAGTTAGGTTGGACTCAACGAGAATCTAGGTCACGATGAGTTGGACAAAAAAATTAAACTGGGCTCAACCAAGTGGACGAGTCGTCTGTGGAAGGTCGAACAAGCCCAATTTCAGTTAACGATAGACTAATTGCCCTTAAAATTAGCAACCAATACTTCTCGATAAATTGTCGTTATGTATTTTCGCACATTGTTCCACATTGTTTTTATTGAAAGGTAAATTTGTTTTATCATTCAACGTCAATTTTTTAAAAAAAAAAAAAAAAACTCGTTAGACCCTGAATGCTTCAGTTAGAAAATTTAAACTTTCGAAAAATTAACTCTACTTTCTTTAGGGCTCACTTTTCTTGTAATGCAAATGAAACACTTAAAATGAGGAATGTCGTCCCATGCAAATTAAAGACATTTCCATTTGTAAACCTCTCTCATGTTTCAAAGTTCTTAAGTAAAAATTGAAATAACAAAACAATAGTGAATAAAAAAGTTAAAGTTGTTTGCAAATTATATTAATTGCAATTCTCCCTTCATATACATAAACGTAATATATATCACTTCTATTGTTTATTTCCGAAAATCAATAATTTAGCTACTCATATTATATACGAAACACTAAAAAACCCATTTTCACATGACCCACTCATACAATAATCACATAAACATACAAGTACTAGTAAATTTAGAATAAAATTACTATTTTTGCATTGTGCCACGTCTACATCACACGAGAAACTATTTCGTGCAATCGTTGCACGATGAGGTGCCACAACATGTCGGTTATTGGTGTAAATACATGATTGTGTTAAGATTGTTGGGTGGTTACATTTTAACACCGTTGGTTGCAACACGCAATCAATGCAACGATGGTAAAATAATTTTTCCTATATCACAAATTTGAAATTCGGACTTTATGAGTGATATAAAAGAGCCCCAAACCCGTTTCTCCAATCCCAACCCATGACCCAAACCCGATACCCCCCCGCCCCCCAAAACCCTAACCCCCACAGACTATATATACACACAACAAACCCCCATCACCTCAAACCCTAATTTCTTCCGCCTCATTTCTCATCCCATTCGCCTCCATCAATCAAATCTCAATGGCGCAAGAGCAGCTGATCCTCCGCGGCACGATGCGGTCCCACACCGACTGGGTCACCGCCATCGCCACCCCCGTCGACAACTCCGACATGATCGTCTCCTCCTCAAGAGACAAGTCCCTGATCCTCTGGTCCCTCACCAAGGACGACAAGACCTACGGCGTCGCCAAGCGCCGATTAACCGGCCACGGCCACTTCGTCCAGGACGTAGTCCTCTCGTCCGACGGCCAGTTCGCCCTCTCTGGCTCCTGGGACTCCGAGCTCCGTCTCTGGGACCTCTCCACCGGCGCCACCGCCCGCCGATTCGTCGGACACACCAAGGACGTTCTCTCCGTCGCTTTCTCCGTCGACAATCGACAGATCGTGTCGGCGTCTCGCGACAGGACGATCAAGCTGTGGAACACTTTGGGAGAGTGCAAGTACACGATCCAGGACGGGGACGCGCATTCCGATTGGGTGTCGTGCGTGAGGTTCTCGCCGAATACGCTGCAGCCGACGATTGTGTCCGGGTCGTGGGACAAGACGGTGAAGATTTGGAACTTGACGAATTGTAAGCTGAGGTCGACGTTGGCGGGGCACAATGGGTATGTGAATACTGCGGCGGTGTCGCCGGATGGGTCGTTGTGTGCGAGTGGTGGGAAAGATGGGGTGATCTTGCTGTGGGATTTGGCGGAGGGGAAGAAGCTGTATTCGCTTGATGCCGGGTCGATTATTCATGCTCTGTGTTTCAGTCCGAATAGGTATTGGTTGTGCGCTGCGACGGAGACGAGTATTAAGATTTGGGATTTGGAGAGCAAGAGTGTGGTGGTTGATCTGAAGGTGGATTTGAAGCAGGAGAGTGAGATGACTGCCGAGGGTGGCGGTGCTGGACAGACCGCTGCTGCCAAATCAAAGGTATACTTGTGTTTTTGTTATGTTATGATTTGTATTGTAATGTGAGTAGTATCGTAATGTGATTTGAATCTATGGATTTTGTTCTTTTGTACTTAGTGAATTGTGCTTTACGTGATTAATAGTGATTTATTGCAAAGGAAGTGCAGCTAAATCCTTCGGGCAGTAGCTAGAAGCAAATTTAAATGATGAAGTTACATTCTGCATATTTGAACATACTTATGAATTGTTTGGTTAGTTTAGTTGTTGTACATGTTTTGCATTTCTTCTACCAGTGAGCTTTTTGAATGGTATGTGGGACTGGCTTAGTTTGCTCCTTGTTGTTGCCTTGACTCCTATGACGACATTAGTATTTGTTATGGAATGAGAATTTGGTATTAAAGTTCCAAGTTAGTATGAGGAGAGTTGGTAAATAGTCATACCTTAACATGTGCGATTCAAGAGTAGAAGTTCTTGAAACTATATTTCATAAATAAATACTCAGAACTCAGTTTATCTTCTCAGCCTTGCTCTCATGTTGAATGATTGTCTTCGTATTTGAAGCATAGAAGCATGAGTTGGTAGAGAGATATCAAATACTTGTATTACCATCTATGGTGAATGGTAATACATTGCATAAACTATGAAGCTCCTTCGTCCTCTTCGCATTTGAGTGATTTGTCTGTGCAAGTGGTATTTAAACTTGCTGGTAAAGATCATCATGGTGCATGTTTGTCATTATTAATTTATATAATGCTGCATTTTGATGTTGTATTGAAGATCAATACATTTTTATGCCACCGATTCTGTTATATATGCCTAAATACTATTTGCATTGTAAAGTAGCTAATGTTTTAAATCTTTTGATGCAGATCAATTACTGCACCTGTCTCGCCTGGAGCGCTGATGGAAGTACTCTTTTCAGTGGTTATACAGATGGAGTTATCCGAGTTTGGGGAATTGGGCGCTACTAGAATCACACTTAGCCCAGCAAGTTACATGCTTTTTGTTACAGAGTCTTTAATTATCTATTAGATATTGAAGTTTAAAATGATGGAATTGTATTTCGATTCTGTGATGTTTTATTTTGTTAGGTACCTTTTTCTTGGCCCAGACTATATAATCTCAGTTGGTTTTGCTTGATTGATATCTTTGGTTTTTGCATATTAGTTGATCTTGTTGAACAAACTTTGAATTGATCCAAAGTATCAAATTTTAGTCTGCCTGAAGCCTCTTTGTTATGGTCACTGTATTTTCACTGATCTCACTATTGTAGTTTGTCAATCATATCAAATGTTTTTGTTCTTTGGAATCAATCAGCTTTGGTTCATGGTATATAGGATTGTGTATTTGCATGTTGAGAATAAGTGAATTGGGTTTGTAACTGTGTTTGGGTGTTCATTTTTTTTGTTGAGATTGTGAACTTCAATTTTACTAGGTGAAAAACAGACAGGCAAGATGCCTACATGTAATTCATCAACAACAAAAAAATGATATCTAATTGTAATATAAATAACTTAAAGATAGTTTGAGTTTTATTTTTATTTTGTACATTTTGTAATTTTTTAGTGTAAAGATAAAAAATGGACGCTCTTTCTAAAGAAAAAGGTTTAAGTGTCTTTTTCATGTAAAACTTACTTATAATCTCAAACTTGGGAGTAATTGTCTATGATTTGCCAAATTAACAAAATATTAGTAATTTATCAGTAGCTATATCTTGCAAAACTGTAGTCGCCCCGTTTCAAGAGAAGTCCTGACAGTTACATTCATAAGCAATCATTTAAATTCAGCGTTGAGGTATATTTGTAGCGTCGATTATCTAGATGCAGCCTTGAGGGCCAACCATACTTGCCGAGAGGTTCTTCAGCCACGGGCAAGGCTTCTTCGGTGAGAGAGAAAAGAAGCCTGAGTATAACGGATGATGAGCATGTGAAAGTATCAGCTGATCCAGGGATAGCTAGACAGAGTATGCCGAGTTAAGTATTCCGATGGCGGCGGATTGGAGCCATAAAAAAACCAACGAGGTTTTGACTTGGGAGGACATGAATGGCTGACTTTTCCAAAGAAAATCATTCTTAAAGGAGAGTTTAATGGATGATGAGCATGTGAAAGTAGGAAAGGGAAGGGTGATATTGACAGTCTCGGAGGAGTTGTCTTGCTGCATGAGGATCAAGAGGGATTAATAATGTTATAAGTTATTGTGTGGGAAAAACTACCTTGATCTTATATAAGGAATAAATCAACATTAACTAACAAAAAGATATTGTACAAACATAATTATGGAATAAACTGAGTAGGAGTCTTAACGTATTGAAATAGAATCATTAACATTCAAAACTCTCCTACAAATTATCAATATAATATAATACAAACCAGGTTTTTCATGGACCCAATTATCAATTTATTAAACTTATGTTGCAGGCAAACTCCTTTTTTTTTTCTTTTTTTTCAGCTACTCATTGTCAAATTTTGCCCATTTTGAAAAGAACACAGGTTAAAAAATGGAAAAAGTATTAAAAAGGGGAAAAGAAAGATTTAATTCCAAGTGAGGTGGAAATTGACGCAAGTGTCACAGGCTGTAATTCACACGTGTGTAGACGGATTTTCCATCAAAATTTGACCTTTAGCCCATAATTATCGGGTCTCTTTTTTATCCACTTTTAGTAGTTTTTGCACTCATATTTATCATATCAAATATAGGGACAAATCCACATTAAACGACAATAGAATTAATTAAAAAATATTGTTACTTAATCCAAAAACTTTCTACAAACTCTTGTTGGTTTATCTTACCATAAACCACGAGAAGAACGAGAACAAGCTCCGCCATTGTTGTGGCCGGATATAAATCCTAAAGAACAACTCAAAGAACAGGATAAAGCAGAGAGTTTGAACGTGGTTCGTCAATTTCATTACCGCAATTTTTTCGTTTTTTTAGTTTCTGCATAATCAAGTACATTGATATATCTTTATGGTCTTATTCTTCATAATTTGTTTTTCTTTTACGTGGTTAAAAGATTAGTAGGCACTGAATTTTGCAGATAAAGATTAGATCTTTTTACCTTTACCTTTTCATGATTAGTTTGTGTTTCTATTTTTTGAATTGGGTTTTTACTGGATTTTGTTTCCTGGATTTCTATTTATCTTCTAAGAACAGCTCCGTATAAGAGTGATCTTCTAGGAATATATCGTTGATTCAACAAGAACTTGGATTTTACTCTCTTGACAGATAGGTTGATCTTACACACCCCAATTTGCCTCCATCCATCCAATGGAGCAAGAACAACTAATCCTCATCGGCAATTGTGTGCTCACACCGATTGGGTGACCGCAATCGCCACCCCAGTCGACAACTCGGACATGATCGTGTCCTCCTCCCGCGACAAATCTCTAATTCAGTGGACTCTCACCAAGGACGACAACAACTACGGTGTCGCAGAACGTCGTTTAACCGGTCACAGCCACTTCGTCCAAGACGTCGTCCTCTCATCCTGCAGTGGGTTTGCTCTCTCCGGTTCATGGGACTCCGAGCTCCGTCTTTGGGATCTCGAAAGCGGCAAAACTGTTCGGCGATTAGTGGGCCACACCGAGGACGTACTCTTCGTCGCTTTCTCCATTGACAGGCGTCGGATTGTCTCAGCATCTCGTGACAACACGATCAAGGTATGGAACACTCTTGGAGAGTGCAAGCACACTTTTCAGGACGAGGACGCGCATTCAGATTGTGTGTCGTGCGTGAGATTCTCGCCGAATGCTCCTAAGCCGACAATCGTGTCTGGATCGTGGGATAAGACGGTGAAGTTTTGGAATCTTAGAGATTGTAGTCTGATATCGACGATGGTGGGGCAAGTCGGGCCAGTGGACACGGTGGTGGTGTCCCCGGATTTTGAGGAAATGAAGCTGTTGCATTCTTTACAAGCTAGTTCGATTATTCATGCTTTGTGTTTCAGTCCGAGTAGGTATTGGATCTACGCCGCGACAGAGTCTGGTATTACGATTTGGGATCTCGAGAGCAAGAGTGTGGTTCATGAACTTATGGTGGATTTGAAGAAGGAGAATGAGATGACTCCGGAGGAGGAGGCTGCCAAAACAAAGGTATACTTGTGTATATATCTGATTATTAGATTTGCTCATGATTCAATTAAATTCTAATGATATCTTATGTATTGTCATTCGTTATGAGATAGTGATTCACTTGACAAGTAGTTGAATTTAAAGTTGTGCGTTTCTGTTAAATCGAATCGAATCGATTAAATCAATTGAGTCTATTCGATTTTGGTAGTGAAAAAATAATATAATACTGCACTTGAAATTGTGTTGAAGATCACAACCTTTTTTGGCCAGAGGCATACGCCTAAATATTATTTTGCATTGTAAAGTAGCTAATCATTTTGTAAATCTTTTGATGCAGATCAACTACTGCACCTGTCTCGGCTGGAGTGCCGATGGAAGTACCCTGTTCAGTGGTTATACAGATGGTGCTATCCGTGTGTGGGGTTTTAAAGCTGCTATAAGTCACACAGTCAAGCAACTTACATGCTTTTTGCTACATATTCTTTTAAGTTTCAATTAGATTTTGACGTTTAAAGTGATGGAATTGTTTTTTAATTATCTGATTTTAGTTTCTTTAAGTCCCCTCTTTTTTGGGCTCAGATATATTGGTTATGCTTGATTGATATCTTTGGTACTTGCATATTAGTTGATCTCGTTGACTAATGTTTACATTTTATTTGCTCTCATTCTCAAGAACTTCAATTGAGAGCCCAGTGCAGAATTGTAGTTTGGTACTGTGATGATTTTCAATTTCTTTTTGTACGAAAATATACATCAAGTTGAGAGAATAACAATTATTATAAACAAACAAAAAGAGGTTGAGATAATAAAACAAGGGCTTTTCAACAGATAGGAAGGCTACTAATTTGGTTGGTGTCGAAATATAAATTGCCATCGGCCCAACAATGTCTATTCAAAATTTAATTCTTCACTCTCAACTTTGGTTCCATCAATTAAATCAATTATTGCTTTTGGAATCCTGATATTGCTAAAATATTAATATTTTTATTTCTTTTAGGTGGCCCAAAGTATTAATTTTATTTCAACGGCCTAAGAATAGAGGTGGCATTGACATAAAATCTAAAAAACAATATATATTTTAAAAAGGAAGATAAAAAATGAAACTTGCGTTATTTCTTTAAGTTACAAAACAAAATTAAAATTGGTGGTAATGATTTTTTATTTAATAATATATTTTTCCTAATTCTCTTAAAAGAAAAAAAGAAAAAGGCTCCATTTGAGAATTGACGACAGTGAGGTCATCAGCTCATCAAAAAAATTTCCCTTTTAACAGTTTTCTCATTAGCTCTTCAAAAACCCTCCTCACAAGTCTTAATTTTTTCTCTGTAAATCACCACAACAAAGTGAAGAAGCTCCGTTTATAGAGCAAAAACAACAACAACTCAAAGAAAAAGGGATAAAGCACACAGTTTGAATGTGGTTCGTCGATTTTAAAACTCTTCTTTTTCTTCTTTTGTCTGTGCATAATCAAGTACTATGACATATATAATGGGTTTAGTCTCCATTGTTTAGTTTTTTATGTTGTTTGAAGTCAACGGGCATTCAATTGTGAAAATAGAGAATGGGTTTTCTTTTTTAATCAAGATAATGATTGTGTTTTTTTTTTTTTTTTTTGCTGCTTAGTCTTCAAATATATCTTTTTACTTTTTTGTGATTTTTTTGTGTTAATTTTGTGTTTTGTGAAGTGGGTTTTTTTCTGGGAGTGGTGTATTTCATTTCTTGTGGAGTATTTTGTGTGGGTGAGTTTTTTGAAGTTTGTTTGATGATGTAATGATAGGGAGTTTTGGAGAAGGCATAAGAGGAAAGTGTATGTTACACTTGGAGTTTTCAGCAGTGGTTATCTGCTGTACAAGCTCTACGATGCTCGGACGCGTAGGCTCGTTGATCTCCAGAGACAGCTTGCGGAAGAGAGGGAGAATGAGGAACTCATTAAAGCCCAGTTACGTTTATTAGATCTTCGAATCTTATAAGTTTATTGTGATTAATGTGACTGTGTTCTGATTGTTTGTTGTTTACTTTCTTGGTCCGATTGATAGAATTCAAGCACATTTTGAGAACGTTCAAAGAATAGCCGATTCCACGACGCTTCCTCATGTTATGCATTTCTTAGATATTCGGTTAGCCGAGAACTTGGATCTTACTCAGTTGACGGAGAGGTTGATTCAAGGGAAAGGCCAGCCAAATACTCTAACTACGGCAGAGAAACTTGAATTATGGGATAAGCTCAAAATTCTCAGTATGGATTCACTACTTTCGTACATGATTAGATGTTATATTACCCTTATTGGACGATATCCTTACTTTTCTTATGTTACTTCTTGTGTTTCTTCCAGGTTTTACTAAAATGGTATCGTCTCTTTGGTCAGTTACAATGCTGAGCCTCTATATAAGGGTTCAAGTCAACATATTAGGAAGACATCTATATATTGATACGGCACGAGATCTTGGAAGTTCTCATTTGCTTGTAAGGATGATATGCTATAGTTTCTTATTCTGCGTCAGTAGTAGACATATTATAGTGTACCAGCCAATTTTCTGACATTGTGATGGCTGATGAATTAAGAAGATATCATATTTTCAGCAGAACCTAAAATTTAATGTATCAGCCATCAAAATGTCAGAAAAGAACATCATACTCTCAAGTTCTGTTTTTGGCAAACTGTTGGTACTTAATTGTGCATCTTGAGTTCAAATTGTACATCTTAATATTGTTGAAAATCAACTTGAGATGGTATAACCCATATGCAATGCCAGAAATGTGGAAGTGGAAAGAATCAGGTGGTAGACCCGAGCTTAGCTTTTATGGTTGCCTCAGGTCTTATTTGCAAAAGCACTCTTATTATCTCTTACTCTCTCTTCCATTGATGCATTGCTTAGTGGAATCAAATATTATAAATAGAGATAATCTGTTAATTATAAATTGGTTGTCCTTGATGTCTGATGGTTTTTTAACTATTAAGTAAAGCAAATCGCACTATTGTAGGTTTATTTCATTTTCTCTACTTTTTTATATTATTCTTTCCTGTTTCTCTCCTTATACTTAAACTTTTACCTAAGGAACCAAACTTCAATTAGTACTGGATAATTTAGAAAAATCCTTCTGTTTTTCACATTAGCAGACTGTTAATTTACTCAGATTCCACTGTTATATATTCTCTCCCTGCCTTGAATCTATTTTGTTATGTTGACCTGCTCCCAACCTTATAGTGATATTGTTAACTCTGTTGGTTCTCCTACTATATAAAATTAGAAGTTATTTGTGTTTATATTTTGCTGAAATACAATTGCATATGTGTTATTGGTTCTCATCAATAGCCTACATAACACACTCTAGCTTCCATCTTGGAGATCGTGACTTCTCCTGATCAGTTCAATTTGTAATTTGCTGCTTGAAATCAGATATCTATACCTATGGCGCACATGACTTTATGTAATAAATAAAATACCTTTCTACTTACCAGAGTAGGACATTATTTTTCTGGCGTGTTTCGTAATTTGAGGAGCGAGTAGACATTCTGTAGAAACTACTCTACTGATGAACTTTAATATGTATCAGAAATGGAGTCCAAATTGAGCCTCTAAATAGTCTTATTTTATATGCCATTTTGATTATTTTTTAGTTTTTACTGAAAAATCTGTTCTTCTGTGTGTTCCAGGATGAAGCTGAACTCATTGACAGGAATGACGAACAACAGTTTTTGGCCTGTGCCGATTACCTTAATAATTATGGCCTACCTGCCTTAATATCTGATACTGAAGCAGCAACGTTGGAAGTCCTCAAGGGGTAGGCCTTAGATATTAGAGTCTACCACTCTACCTTTATGCACATTGATGATCTTTATTCAGTATTGTTGAAGTAATTGTATATAATTTCCAAGTGAATTGCCCCAACTTTAACAATCAGTATGTTACCTTTTTCTAACCTTCACTAATCAGCACAAAGATAATTTTCCACTTTTTTTACAAGGATAACTACATCTACACTCCTAGATGTCTGGTCTGATAATGGAAACCCTCACTAAGGTTGAATAATTAGAGACACTCGTTGAAGTTTTAAACACAACAAAAAGCAGGGTTTCTATCTATACGTTTTTCAGAACTCTATGGGGGGCATCTGGGTTATTTTCAAAATTCTTGGCAATCTAGCTATAATGTTCTTTTATCCGCCAAGGGGTGTTTCTCTAATTATTCAAACAATACGATAAGTTTATGCAATTAACTCAACCTCAATGCGAGGCATAATTATCCCTAATTTAACTCCAATATGCATTTCATACCAAAACTCTTTTTGAATGCTTATGATCTTCTCACATGCAGAAAACAACTGAAAGATTTCTTCAGTGTTTCGGTTCTTCACGATACAATCACTCGCATATTGGACTCTGTAATGAGCATGGGGAGCCCTCGTCACTGGATAAGTTATTTGATGCCAGAAGATGCTGGAGATTACAAACTAGTTGCCCCCTTCAGCAGCAGTGATTCAGAGATTTCTCGAGCTTCAAAATTTGAGTTACTTATGGGGGAAACACGTGCAGTTTTGCAAAGGTATTATACTGTTAATCCATAATGCCTGTTCAGCTATTTCATGCCTCAGTATATAGGGTTATTCTGAACTACATAAGTCTGGACCGTGGTTCCTTATTGAAATTTATTTCAAAAGGATCCTTTTGAAAATTAATTTATATCCAGAAGAAAACTCTATATGATCACACCTGGTGAGTAGTATTTCCTCAGGTGTTAAGGATCATAAATACTTGAAGATGCACTTTTTGTTTATGATATGAGAAAGAGAGAAGAAAATTCTATATGATCACACCTAGTTAAAAGCAAAAGATTGACGAAAACTTTAGATACTAACTCTTGAAAACCTTGGAAGAAATAGAACTCTTGAAAACCCGAGCTTTCTAATTTTGTTCAAAGTTGTCTTTAATTTTGGTGGCTTTGTCTTCTTTTTGAAAAAAATTAGGCATGGACATTAAGTATTCAGAAAAAAAACTAAAACAAGAGTTCTAACTGTCTTTTTACTCGACAACAAACAATTACAATCTCACAGAACTACCAGTTTTTCACTTCCATGTCCAAGTTGTATGCTTTGTGTTAAAATACAGTGAGGGGTGTATTGGTATGTTGTTGGTTTGAGTAGGATGTGGGGTTTAATGCCTTTTGGGGCCTTTGGCTATAGGAGGAAAAGGGAAAAATATAAAATTTCTTTTTTATTTATACTCTTGAAATTACAACAGATCAAGCTTGATGTTTATTGTATAGAGGATCTTGCAGTTATCTTTGGATTAATTCTTAACTTGAACCGGTATAGAGTTATCATTTTCTGCGACCACTTTTTTCATGTGATTGCTAGTAGTCTAAGGTCCAATGTTGGATCTTTTATCTAACTGTTAAAATTCTAAATTGTTTCCAATCTCCAAACAGTAGAATAAAACCCAATTCATCAGCATATGATACATTAGTCTTATAATGTGTGTTTTCTGTCATTGAACAGCGCCGAGTTTGGCAATATTGTGGACATATCACTGAGAACCCTTGTGACTGGGCTATTAGAAGATCCAAGTTTTCAACTCGGAGAAAACAATTTATTGTCCGGAATTCCCCTTGCTAAACTTATACCACGAATTGCTCAGACGGGCAACCTCCTTGTTAAAGAATCCTATAGAAGTAGGTACATCCAAATTATCAGAAGCATACCAGAAGTGGAACTGTTCTTCACTCTTCTATATTCGAGCACGCCCCCTTCATAGCGTAGGAACTTTATCGTAGTTTCCTGAACTTGGCAAATTTAACTTGAGTTTGTGGTGATCTGCAAGGTTTAAAGATAATAAGGAAGATGAAAACTTTGCATTGTTGTAATTTTAAGATTATAGTGCGATTATTTCTGTTGTCATTTGTGATTTCAATGTTTTGAGGGGGCTTTAATAATATTTTGAAGGTATTCTTTGTATTTTCTTGGAACTTATTATCATGGCTAATGCGGGTAACTGTTTTTAAGTATGTTTATGAAAAAATTGTATTTGTAATTTTGTGTGCATTTGTTAATATAGTATTCAATGATAAGGAAACTATAGGAGGCATTGTTTAGTTATGATATATGTAAATAATGTTTACATGGGAGAATTATAGTTTACAGTGAGTTTATGAAAAAGAATTTATATACTGTCGTATAGTTAGGCAGCCAAGCCAGGATAAACGAGGAGGGTTGTGCTGGGCTTGTGGCAGCCTAAATAAAATCTTGTCCGATCTTATGATATGTGACATATAATAAATTTCGTCGGAACCCCTTTATTTGTTCGACTTGATGTGATTCTTGTTTGGTTCGTACGATCCACCGTAATTAATTTAGAGTGTAGGCTGGCTTGTTGTCTTGTAGTCATAATTACGTATTAGATTCGAATTGATCTTTGTTGTTTTCATAATCTGTGCCAGTTATAACTAGGATTATAGATTCTATTGTTGTTGTAGCTATACTAATATATAGATGTCATGGTTTTTCTAACTTCATGACATGAAGTGGTCATTCATGTATTTGTTACAAATTGTATATTTATTGTTACATGTTACGGTTAAGGTTAATTTTCATTTCATCAGTCTGAAACTTGCACAACCTAAAGCTCCAAGTCCTTTTTACGGTGATCGACATAATACCTTCTTCCGTGAACTGAGGCAAATGTATCTAATATCAAATAATGTGCAAGAAAAAGTGTTTATACTTTCTCTTTCTTTTTCTTTTTTTTGCAAAAGAAAATGTATATCTATTATTAGTTATTATTAGCACATTTTAAATCAGAAAAGAAACATAAAATATTTTATGTTTTTGATTTAAGCAACGATCAATCATACATATCGTCTACATTTTATTTATAAACTTTTACTTACAAAAGTTATAAAAAAAATAGCACATTTATAAATTTCAAGTTATAGAAAATAAACATCAGAAATAGCAAAGAGTATTTTGATGTACAAATACAATGTAAAAATAAATAAGTAGACAATATCAAATATAACTTTTTTTAAATCATACATGATATGTTTCACTCTTTATATTTACAGAATTTTTTTTTTTTATTTTATTTTGTCAAATTGAGTAATTTACGAAAAAACCCTTTAAGAAACTCCCCTGTTTCAAGGTTTATTATAGCTTTTGAACAACATAACAAACCCTCGCTCCACCATCACTAATAATCACATCTCCGATTCTCTTCAATTTTTTTTTCTCCATAGTTAAATTTACTGATTTTTTTCACTGTGTGAGCTGTGAGAGAACGAGGTTTTCACTTGTCGAACAATGGCGACGGCGAACGGCGGAACAGGGGACATACTGATGCTCGAGGCGCCTCCGACGCCGGCGCCGGCGCCGTTGATAATCGACGCGCTACCTTACATCGACGACGACTACGGCCACCCGCAGGTTAAAGAAGAAGTCGACCGTTTAGTTGAAGAGGAGATGCGCCGTAGTTCTAAAAAACCTTCCGATTTTCTCAAAAACCTACCTCCTCTGCCAACCTCCAAGTTTCAGGTACCGATATGTGCCCTAATTTTGGATATTTTATGATTTTGTGAAGTTAATTTTGTCAGTTATTTGTATGTGTTAGTGTATTTCTGATCTATTGAGTAATTAGTGGAGTTGACTGTGTGTGTTGGTGTGGTGTTTGTAGTTTTTTATTTTCACAATTAGTTGAATTGATAGTGTTTTTATGTTTGTTTTTTGTGTGTGTATATTGTAGATTAAAAATTCGTGATTACTGGAGTGGAATGTTGTGCGTGTGCGCTCTATTTTGAGCTTTTGTGATTGGTATATTGAGATTGTTTATGTGTGAGTTTGAGAGATGGATACGTATATTTATGGTCTGCTGCGTCTGATTTGTTTCTGTCTATAGGATCACCCAATGCTTGCTAGGGAGTACGAGAGGGTCAGGGCTGGGAAACCTCCGGTGCAAATGGATACGTCGAGATATGGACTTGACATGCCACCGATGAACAAACGGAATGATGAGACTGCTTGGAGACAAGCGCTACAGAAAGCCCAGCGGTTGTTGCAGCATCAAGTTATCAGGTAGTGTATTTTTATTGGATAGTAACTAATTGTGTCGATCAAAATTGTTGCTTCTTATTATAGGTTGTAGTCAAAGAACCCTATTTCAGTAAAGGATGAAAAGTTTAGTTGGAGTCCCAAGACTTATACGAATATTAATCTGGTAGTATACTATCAGCTTAAGTTGCTGATAATCAAATAATGCTCCTTCAGTATCATAATGATAGAAAAGCAAATAAGATATGGCGGGATATGAAGATGTTCATTCATATTTGATGTGTAACAGGCCAAAATTTATGTGTGATTTTGACATTGGTACCGATATTTGCTTGATATTTTCCATGATCTAGAGCAGTAAATGTAAATTGTATTCACTTAACTTCTTCGATCTAAAAAATATGAGATAAAATGTGTTTCAGTCGCTCGTAAGTTCATTCTTGTACTAATAATGTTTTTTAGTCATATTTATGTAATTAAATTTGCTGCCCAACACCCTTTGATTTAGTTATACAGAAAAATGAGTTCTCATCATAAGGTTGGGCTACGACCAAACTCAAATTTCTTCACATCAGTATTAGATAATTCCTCCTACATGTTGTAAAGATTATCGTGCGGCTTTAACTGTATAACAGTTATTATGAATATACTACCTTTGAGTATTTTCAGGGTGATGGTTAGATGTTTTTAGGTGCATACCCTCGTGATTAGATGTTTTAAAGATTTATACCATCATGCATTGGAGTTTCCTAATGACTAAAAACTTTCCCTCGTTGATGCACAAATCCTCTTATCCCTGTATCTATAACATTAGTTCTTAAAGCCTTGAGCATGTTTTGGCTATCCCTCTGATTTAAGTTGTTAGATGTTCTTAAAAATCTATCATACAGATGTTTGTCTGGTCTCAAGATTGAAGACTTATCATTGGACTGTCAAAAGCACATGAATTCCGTCCTCTAATTTATCCAAAATAGAAATTATGAAGCTTGAGTGGCTTTTCCAGTTCGTTTGCTTAATGATATGAAGACATTGATCCTCATCTTAACTTGAGACATTGATAGTCCTTGTTTATGTCCAACTCAATCAGTTAATCTCTCATAGAAGTGCATAGAAAACATCCACAACTGATGAATTTTTATATATTTTTCTTTTATTTTCCCCATAAGAAGCAGTTGGTTTGTCACGTCTCCACACAATGGAGCCAACACGACCTCTTGATAAAAAGCACTCGGGCTGGTTATTTGTTGTCCTATAAGATGATTTAATACTTGAAGTATCTAAAATTTCTTATATTATAGCTTTGAAAGTCTTGTTGTTTATATATAGGTTAGAAAATCTGGATTTGATGTCAAAGCATGGCCCAGAAATTTGGAAGTTGTATAATCAACAGTTGGAAGCGTCTCTATCAAGGTGTGTTCCTCACTACAGTTGACGAATTACCCTTTCATGCAACTCTTTAAGATCTATGTGGTTACCATTTATTCCAGTCATGCTTATTTGTGCAACATCCTTTAGGTTCCAGCACACTGTTCTCCTTTTCTATTTGGGCTGTTTCTTTTTATTATATATGAGTAAGTCTTGTAAGACCTTGACGGAGTATGTGCACAGATGGAAAGCAGGAGTGATTCTGCATTTGACCGTCAGAATAGACTGGTAATCGCTTTTTTGTGGCAAAGAAAATCAAAAGATGCAGTGAGCTTCAGTTAAGATTATTAATGAATTGTATGTGATTGGATCCGGTGGAGATTCAGATTCTTGTAGTCCTCGTAACTGAGTTAAGTCCTTGATTAAGAGTGTTGGGAATTGTTTTTCGCCTGTATGAGGCCATATTAGCTAGTTAAGAAATACACTTAATAGCTCCAGTTCAGTGCATCTTCAGATAAATAGACCTGGTTATCTCTTGTGTGCATGTGTGTATCATCCTCTTTGCCTTTGTTCATTGCTTGCATGCTCTCATATTATGATGCAAGTTTAGTTGCCATGCTCCAGAGTTTGACTTGGAAGGTTTATCAGTTTTGATTTTTGAATTTGCCAAAATGCTTCAATTTATAAATTGGAGGAAAAGTAAATCATATTTCATATGCTAAGATTGTTGCATAGGTTAAGATGCTTGTTTGCCAATTTCATCCTTGAGATCTTTGTTGGACTTACTTTCACGGATTTAAATCTATTGGCCATTTGTTTCGTTACCATACCAAACTTATGGGTTTGATTTGTAGAATGCAAGCTCAAGTTATGGAGCTCAACCAAAAGATTGAATCTGTAAACCGAGAGAGGAAATATCATCAGGTAATTGAAATGAAATAGTCATCATGTTTGTTGCCACCCTCCACTTAAAGGAAGAAAGATAGTTGACCATGACAAACGGTGCATTGGCCTTTTCCTATTGAATTCTGTTAATGCTTATTCCATTAATTGGACAGCAAAACACGGCTTATGAGCTTAATGCTTTATCTACACAATGGAGGGAGCTATGTTTGAAAAATATTGAGATTGAAGCTGCATGTGCTCAAATTGAAGCCCATATGAAAGAACTAAAAGCTGAGGCTGCTGAGAAGTAAGAAATATTTCATCATGTAAATTTCTTTCTACTTGATGTCTGGGTCCTGTGGTTCATTTACATGCTTCTCATTTTTGTCATCAGGGGCTGGAATTTGGATGTAAACCTTGAAAATGGGGCCTCTCAACATGGTGAACAATGAGGTATGTTAGTCCCTTGGGAAATCACTGAAAATGATAACTGTGAATTTTTTTATTCAGGTATATCCTTGACATATGCACATAATAATGCAAATATGCGCATTGTTGATCTCTCTATCTTTTCAATTTGTCCCATTTCGTATGCTTAAGGGTTCACCATTTACGTTTTTGTCGAACCCATTTAGCTTATTTATGTGTCCCACTTAACCATTATGTTTGGATAAAATTGCAGGCCCAGAATGTTCATTGAGTGATTCTGCAAACCAAGCATCCATGTTCATTCATCTAAGTCTATTGTTCACGATGCTAGGTTGAACAAGCCGTGGTTTACAAACAATGAATCAAGCATTTAAGTTAGATTCGAGCTTTCTGCCCCTCGAGATTTGGGATTCTCATCTTGGATTCTGCATCCCATGTAGTAAATTAACGAACGTATTAAGCTCAAGCTTTTTCATGTTTGTTGTAAGACGTACAATAGAGATGTTAATTTTATCATTAGTCTGATCTGGAATCATTTGAACCCTATTATTGAAATGTTCTATATTCTTTTTTTTTTTTTTTTTTTTTTTGTGGCGGAATGCTCAGTAACAAATCTATTCTCGTGTGAATTCGTATATTATTATGTACCTTCAAATGTATACTTTTAAAGAATTATTTGAATTCTAAGTTCTAACACAGTATTGTTCTCAAAAAAAAAAGTTCTAACACAGTACCACTTGTGCTGTTTGTACCATCGTTTGGTGTGCATAGAGATAACAAATGGACGGTAGAGATGGTCCCACCCTATTTCTTAAAACTCTTAAAAACGAATAAGGAGAAATATTTGACTTTGCCAAAGCATTTTGAGAATAAAAAGATAAAACAATGGAAACAAACACTCTCACAACAGACACGCACCCATTTGGAGAAATATGTCATTTGAATGAGATGTAAAACTGGATTTCTTTAGTCCATGGTTGTCATTAAATCTATTTTTATTATTGGACTGTATAATTAAATTTTTTGTTAGTCCAAATTCTATTTCATTTTATCCACATTCAAGGGCGGATCTAAGATTTTAAGTCTCCTGAACTTAATTTAACCCTAGATTCTAATCCTGGAGCTAATCTAATAAGTAATTAAAAATTTAATTTCCTTAAGAAAGATAGTCAAAAGCCAATCAAAAATCAAAGAGCTATACAGAAAAACAAAAACATTTGAGGCCCAAAAGAACAATGCTAAAAGTAACATAACAGTAATCAAGGAAAATAAAAACACGATTTGGTTAATTTATCGTTATCACTCAATAACCAACAAAGAAATTGAAGTGGTGATTTATACAAAACATAATTATAGATATATACTAATCAGATTATGTTATATATATGAAAAGTACCGGGCAACAATATTTGATTTTTATATGCTAAATAGTTATTACTAAGAGTGTCATAATTTTTCTACTTGCTAGAATATGTTGCATGCAATGGAGGGTTACAAGTTACAGTTCAAGTTTCCATAGAAGTGTTGTGCAAGAGATTTAGGTTAAGATCGAACTATTTGTTGAGTCACTGTATATATCTATTATCTTCTTGAACTTGATATGATTTATGAAAAATCTTGGCTCATGTTAAATACGTGAAAAATAGTTTCAATCAATTCAGGACTTATATATTTAACATTCTAAATTAAATTAAAATTACTTTTCTATTCGACTCTTTGTTTTCATTCCGTGTTTAGTATGCTACTAATTGCAGAAAACAAAAGGAAAAAAAAAAATTACCCTATCTCCAACTAGGTCCGCAGTCCGCCATCACATCCGTGATATGTCCCTTGACAAGCAGGAAAAATTATTACATGAAGAGTAACAATTTAGCCCACATGTTCAACAGAAAGACCTGTCTACACTCATTTAAGGAAAATCTAAAGAGAAAGTCAATTTTGCATCAAAAGTAAAAAAGAGAAAGTCAACACTAAGTCGAGGAAAATGCAAAATCGAAATCAACAACCATTTGCCGAAAACCTAGGAAATGGAGTTTTACAATAGGGAAATAGCATTCAGAAACATAGAAAGATATTGAGAAAGAATTTAAAGAGAAGTTCTTTTTGCCCAAAAAGAATAATGTTCTAAACCCTAAACCTAACTTAAATTGAATCTGTCATTCTCCCTCTTTTGTTTTCCCATATGTGTAATAGTTTAGATCATATGGTTACAATAAAGTTTTGTTTTATGTTAAACAGTTAAAATAAAGTTAACTATGACCATTTAATTGAGATTTTGTATCCCCATGCTTTAAGGATTCCATTCATCTCTCTCAATATGTATATCATATATGGAGGAATCGTTAATATGGTATTGACGGGAATAGTTTACTATATTACGTTTTCATATAGGTTAATCATATTCTATGTGTCAGTTAAAGATTTTCGCATATATTTATGGCAATTGCATGTACAATATGATAGAAATTACTTTGTCAAAATAATTTAACTAATCTACATACACCTCATATATCCTGTAAAATCTCAGCAAATGACATACTAATTTGAGAATTCATGTTGAACCTCATATTTGAGAAAATCAGCTAAAATGTATTACGCTCGACTCAACAAAATTTCGGTAATATAAAAAGCACACGCATTTGACATTAGTTATTATTATATTCGTTTATATGTCATGTTAATTAGTGTCTCAATGCCCCATCTTCATTATTTAGTTATCTACACAAATTTAAGATAATTAACTCGGTGCTTTGTACAAATTCATAAACATAAGGATTTGTATTTTGTACACTATTTAAGCAATTTTAGCTTGTTCACTTGCAGAATCTCATTAACTGAGCAAAATAATAGAGTTGGAGTGAAGGAGAATAGGGGAAGGAAAAGGAAAAATGGGACAAGTTCATCTGAATGACTTAGTAATAGATTTCATGATGGTTTCTTTTTATTACAAAATATCAGTAAAATTTCATTACGCAAAGAGCATCATTAAGAGTTCAAGACAAATTGAAGCACTATAAAATCTTAATGGCTTTCGTATTTTCCCAGAAAAAGCCCCACCAACAAGTCATTATAGTTTTTGTATGGAGAATGAGCTCGAGGAGTAATTACATTGTCAGGGAAGTAATCAACCCCCAAATAAATGAACGGAACAGTTGTCAATAACTGCAATTTGCAAAATATTAATTAGTTATATTATCTCTTAAAGCATTAAAGACATGATGCACTACTTTATTTTCATTTTTTATTTATAAAGAGTTAGCTTAAGGTATATTTTGGAATTTACGATTTGTTTTTGAAAGATTAAGAAAAGTGAAATTATGTAAGAAAAAGTAATTTGGTTATTTCTAAAGAAGTTCCCCCTTTATAAAATTGATCCGCCTGCCAACAAAAGCCACAAATATAATTGAACAGTTTTGCATCGTATTTAAAGTGTTTATATCTAAAGGCTGTGTAACAACAGTTATTCAGTGGCTGGCATCAGATCAAATGAGAGTTAATAGAGACCTTAATTACATATATATAGTCCAAAATTGGACTGCACAAAATCGCTAATTTCATTTGTTAATTGACAACATTTGAAACAAGCGAATTTAATAAATCCACCGCGTGCATCATACAATATCTACATCTCGCAGTATACATTCTAAAAATCTATAAAAAAAATAATTACATGACATTAATACATCAACAACAATCCTTTCTGATTTCTATCAAAATATCCTTGAAATAATCAGGCTTACAACTTGAAATGGATGCTAAGAAGCAACTGGACTAGTAAACATCCCTGGAGAAAAACCACAAAGCAACAACAAAAATCTCAAAAAATGGTTTAAGTGCTGCAGCTTTAACCAGCATTTGACTTTCTTCAGGAACCAAAAATAGCAAAGAAGATCTATAGAGCAACACTCCACCAGATTCTCTTACCGTAAATTTCACAAATTTCCATGCAGAGTTAGGGCAAAGATAACAGATCTTAAAGTTACATGTTCTTAATCACATAAAAATCCAAGATCCAAACAACAGAAAACAGACAAAACATACAACAAATATATATATATATATATATTCAGAACAAAAGGGAATAATTAATAAAGTGTAGAGCTCCCTTCAATCCAAACAAGGATCCAACAATGGGTGATAAAAGATCCAGACATATGCAAGCCACAACCATATCCATTTTTGGAAAATTGGATAGGGCTAAGGGATCCATATATTAGCATCTTAATCCTCCCAGTAAGATCCTCTATTGGACCTAAGGAAGCTCCACCCTAGCTCAAACCCTAATAATTAATTATAATATCACCAACAAACATACAATTTCTAACATAGAACCTTCAATAAGTCTTGTTCAACATGTAGAAACATAAGAACACTGATATGGGCTAAAAACTTCAAATATATCTCAGATCTAAACAAGAGAACAACAAGTGTAACAATAACACATGGATAAACTGTACCATATGTAATTAACTTGACCTCAAGTTTCATATGAATTTACTGATATTACACATAAGTAAATAAATATATGGTTGGTGTGTGCAGGTGAAACTATCACAAACCCTAAGAAAAAGAGAGACCTGGAGATGACAATTAGGTGATGGAGTGGGGCACTATATATAAAAGGAGGAATGGCTATTAAGAAATGGCAAGTGGTGTGTAGGGCTGCAGTTTTCTTATATTTATTAATTATTATTGAATACTAGTATTCTTAGGGAGAATTTCACAAACATCCCTGAGATATGAGGTTATTCCAAGAATAGTCCACATGTTTGAAAAACTAACACAAAATGTAGTAGTATTATCTCATTACAAGAGCACGTTTAGTAAAAGATTTCAAGTTTAAGGTAACTACTATATGTTGGTTGTGTAACTTTGAGGGGACAAAATTCCATAAAATCCCCTTGTAGTATAAAAAAAAAAAAAAAAAAGAAACTACACTAAGTTTCTTGTAGTTAGATAATGTCTAGATCGAACCTCCTTGTAGTTTCATAAATTCTGCATAAAATCCCTCAATTTGTACAAAAATTATGTGTGGCTTTATAAAACTTTACACTAAACCCCTTTTGTAGTTAATTGAAAATGAAATTTTGTGTAGAGTTTGTAATATAAAATGAGGATTTTAGGCAATTAATAAATTATGGGAAGTTTTGTGTTTTTAATACTACATGCGATTTCAGGGTGATCAGGGTGTTTGTGTAATTACTCTAAATATCTCAATGGGGATTTTTCTCTTATTCTCCCTTTTGTTACTACATGACTGAAAAGATTAAAAAGTAAAAATCTTGGAAGAAGGGTTTTACTTTACTCGATTAGATTCTCTTGTAAGATCACATGCCCTTGTCGCCAAACAAGAAAGAAAAATATAAGAAGACATCTCATCCGCACAGCTAGCTAGCTAGGCTGATTTATAACCAGAGGATTTTAATTTTAATCGTTAGGTTTGACTGGGAACAGTAGTAGTGGGATGGATCTATCGTGACAACCGAAAAATAACATTAAATAGACTGTACAACATTATGGAATGGGGAAAGTTTCATTTGATGCCCAATTCCCCCTTCCAACTGTATTTCGTTGTCCTAACGCTCACGTGATCAACTTCTGCCTCTCCTCTACTTTCGATGAAGAATAATTAATTGGACCCTCCTCACGTTAACAAGGAATTCAAGATTGCATATAGTGTAGATCATGGTTTTGTTAATATGGTATGTTTCTATGTTATGTTTCGTTTAGTTAAAAACTATTTGGAAGTTTAGGAGGTATGTCAAAATGAAATGAACGTCAATAGTTATGGAGGCAAATCACACAAAAATTAATAAGTTCCTAATTATATCGCACAAAAATCAGTAGGTTAATGGATAGATTGAAAATATCTCCTTAGATTGGAGGTTTTGTTGCAATTGCAATAAATAAATAAATACTCGTGTGTTTCATTTCTATATAATCGAAATTAGAAGCCTTTTGATACTTTTCGTTGAGAAGAAAAGAAACAACTTTGATCCGTGAATATATACTTATGTTGTATTTATAATCGTAGAGATTATGACATAATTATGAATATATGATGATAAAAGTTTATAGATTTTATATCACGAAGATTGATAATATTGAATATATAATCTAATATTATGGGTGGTCACTAATGAAGATCCAGAATCTTGATTCGTATTTGAATTTGAATTTACAGATTGACATTTGTTTACTTCGATTGACTAATAAAGGATTAGAATCTGATAATTTCACACATGATATTCTGTAATTAATTTCCGTTGTTATGAATCTTAATCACAAACTCGTGTCTAGATTTTGAGTATATTATTCATTACTGCACGCGTGTTGGTGGTCCTTGTGGGTTAACATTTTCTTTTTTACGCGTCTAAACTTATTACCAAAATATAGAAAAGGTTTAAAGATATTAAAGAGATACTTAAGTCAGGTCTATGATAAATGTGCATAAATACGCATTTAATATTGTTTGCAACCGTGTGAATTAGTCAATTAATTCTTAAGTAGACCTGTTTCCTTTTTCCTTAAGGTGGGATCCTAGTGCAAAGTGTGACACTGTAGTCACTCAAGGTTCTAACTACATTTTTAGTCTATCAACCACTTAGGAATTATTATTGATAGATACCCTTCTCTTTTATTACGTTTATATGAGCAAATGGAAATGGCTTTCTTAAAGTTTTTTGTTGTATACGGACTAATATGTAATTGTTATTTAGCTAATAGCTATCGAGTTTGGAAATAACAACTGAATACTTTTCTTGATTTCTCATTACATTTCAGACAGAGAAGCCATAAAATATCATTCTTGGTCATATTTACTGGACGGTGGTCAATATAGTTTGGTCAACAATATTAATGATTATTTTCAAACTAAATCGCTTAAACTGTTGGAATACATAATAATAAAAGAGATTATAAGCAAATTATCAACAAATTGTTCCTTATTCTTTTTATGCATATTGTATAGGAATACAATAAACAACAAGTTTTGAAGTTGGTCTGTTTAATTCGAGAAAATTAATCAGTAAAATTCAAGCAGACTTACTTAAGGATAATTTA
The DNA here is from genome assembly GCA_946800315.1 of Misopates orontium. Taxonomy (NCBI): domain Eukaryota; kingdom Viridiplantae; phylum Streptophyta; class Magnoliopsida; order Lamiales; family Plantaginaceae; genus Misopates; species Misopates orontium. The sequence continues at coordinate 9,442,709 of OX326953.1, read as the reverse complement.
GAACTTATTACATGTACATGTATAGCTCCCTATTGATAAATCATTTATCGGTCCCGGCTAGGATATATGAAGCGCAAAGCTCGTTCAAACTAGGCAAATCAGGAAAATTTTGTATATATTGGATGCACAAGTCAACAATGTATATGAGAAAAATATACTTTTGGTATCTGTATTTTCTATTGCAGAATAACGACAATAAGTCAGGTCAGACAACTATTTCCAGCCACTTCTCAAATTAATTCATTTGGTTTCACTCAAAATGTATCTTAAGTGGGGAAAAAACAACAAATAATTGATTTTAGTTATTTTAACTAATTTTGACTTATAAGAATTGTAAATGTGGGAAACTACACCAGTCAAAAGCAAAGAGATGCTGTTAGTGTTAGCGTCAATAATAAATGTTTTAAAACTTAGATGCCGCCTAACAGACAATTCTTAATTACACTAGTAAACCGTATATTCAAACCTCTTATCATCACCAAGAATTTGTTACTCGAGATAACTTCGAAAATAACTATGATGTTTAAAACAGAAAATGTTTATTATTCGGAGTTAAGACATTTTGTAGGGTATTCTTGTGAGATATTTTTCTTTATTGCTCACATATTAAAATTTAGAATATAGAAAATAAAAATAATTGTTTTTTTTTGTTTCACGACTCAGATTGGTGGTGGTAGAGTGGCGAAACAACGGTCTTGGCTTGTCATTTGTTATTTGAGTATATGCTATGTATTTTCTCAAGATTTCCAAATTTCAGTTTTCAGTCCTTTAATTTCAATTTTGTAGTCCTTAATTTCTAGACAATTTTTTTAAGTTTGAGTCGATCAGGAGTCCAAATCATTTTGCCAACCATATAACTTTGTGTTTTGGTCTTAATTGAGTTAATTTACTACTACTTACTTAGTTCTCTTTTCAAGTTCCACTTTTGTTTATACTTGTTTTTATCTCTAGTTCTCACGTAAGTTCCTATAATTTTTTTTTCCATGAGTTAAATCTTAATTTAATGTGTCACTAAAAGTGTATTATAACACTCAGCCTTAGAGTTTGATTGGCTTTTTTGACCCAAATAACTTTGATGTTATTTTTTTAGGCTTAACCTTCACGAAGTTTACGCCTCTTGATGTATGATATATGCTCGAAGGCACAAGACCCCAAGTTGTTGAGCTTAGTCTTCGTAATAGACAAAAAATATAACGCTGATTCAGTAAAAAAAAAAATCATTGTTTATAAATTATGTTTGACAAAAACTACAAGTGTATTGAAAGGCATTTAATATGTTAACTATATTTTTAAAATTTGAAACTTATCTTCTTTTGTTAGTTGCTTTTAATATGTAGATTTCCTTTTTGCTCTTTATTTAGTGTTGTATGCGAATAGGTCTATGGAAATATGTCCATTCAGCTTACATGATATGTAAAGTAAGTTATGTTAAATAATTTCCCGTTTTGACTTATTAGTTTGTATTTTTAACTTTTTTTTTTATTTAGCATGTATTTTTGAAAAAATCAAATATAAAATTTTTGAGATTTTTGAGACTGATACCCCATTTCTAAACAAAATAAAATTCCGTCTGACGCTCAACGTTTTTAAAAATGATCGTCATTGCTTATCATCTCTCATCAAATAGATTTAATATTTTTTTATTTTAAATTTGTAGTTGTTATATTATCAAAATATTATTTGTTGATAGTGATCATATTTGGACTTTAATTATGTCCATTCAATTTGTTTTCACTCTTCTAGTGTTTTATTACCGATCTTTTCTTTGGTTGGTCGTCAAACGGCAGTTGTTCGACATCTCCACTTATCGCTCCTTGTGGTAGTGACTTTGCATCTTAGTGAATATTTTTTAAATCAATAATGTAATTATATTAATAGACTAATTCAGAAAATAACCTCACCCTCCTTTGATCTGTTTACTAATTTAAGCCTTATCATTTAGTTGTTATTTTGAGTGAAGCATAGAGAAAAACAAATGCAACCGACAGCATATGAAATTAAATAATAAAAACAGATGAAAAAAGAAAAGGAAGAAAAGAAAAAGGTCTGGCAACGGGTACATGCATGATTAATGGGTTGAAGAAAAAGGCCAAGGCAAAAGGATTGCGTGAATAATGAAACAAGACAAAAGGGACGTTTCGATGTGACAATTCGTGCAGATGATAGGTCCACTCTTCACACCAAAGTTAATAAGAGTATGTGAAATGTCATAAATTTGACAACGAAAAGATAGGGTCACACATACAAACACGGTACTTTAATCAAAAGCTTATTATATTACTTGTCAAGAAAAAATACAATCTATAGCTTCATTTGAATTTACAAAATGCTTTAGAAAATAATTAAAAAAATGTTTGAAACTATAAGATTGCTTTGCATTGTACAACTAAATTCTAATTAACGAGTGTCATTTGTAACATCAACATCTCCGGAGATATTGGTTTATAATGTTTGAATAATCATAGAGACACTTATATTTGAAGCTTCAGAGTTCAATATCAGGTCGATTTGTCAATGTTTTTCAAAGTTAAGAGGGTGTTTATGTAGGTACCGAAAATCAAATTTCAAAGGGTGCAAGTACTTGTTCTGGCAATTGATAATTTGTATGTAATTAGGCCTATCTTTGGGGGTATATAAATATGTAATTAATTATTCTAAAAATACATTTACACTATTACTCAATAAACTATAATTTCGATCATCTCCAACAAATAAAATGTTACGTGTACCATTCTGTTCTTTTGCCTGCAGCTCTACTTACATCCAGAATTTATTTAATATCTTACAAATTTTCTAAAACAAAATATTCTCTTATTCTAACTGAAAACCCTGACATTTACTTTTTTATGGGGCAAGACTCGAATCGTGCAGCCCAAGACCTAGCTTCTGGGGCTTTTTATACGGATAAATTCAATCGGAGCCTTAATGTTGATTTCGTATCTTACTTTCTATTGGACATTTGGGCTGGCTAAAATGGGCCAAGATATTGGATACGCTGGATAATGAAGTCCACGAGATAAAAACCCGGAGTTTGTCTGATAAAAACTTTTGACGGCAAGCAATTTAGATTTTCATAAAAGTTAGAAACACATCAAAAGTTCCAAACATACATTACTTCTTAGATAGATTAGTAAAATTGATTATTTCTATTTTATGAAAGTTAATTACTAGCTGGTAGTTAACTACCTTCCCATTTTAGTAAGTAAGCCTAAGTTTTTTCTTTCTTTTTTTTTTTCTTTTTTTTTTTTGTGATAATTAAGGCTACCTCTTGTTTTTCATGTATTTTTTCTTCAAGTATATAAGCACAGTTTCAGGTGTACTATTGATTCATTCAATTGTAATTATTGATGAAGAAACTTTCCCAATGTCGATCAAATGTTCCTCTCTCAATTTCAATGGAATCTTTCTTCTTCATTTACTTCAATTACTTCAATCCCAATCAAATTCGATAATTCATTATGGTATCATTCAATTAGGCCGTTTTATTCGACTTTCACCACAACTTCCATTTTGTTTATTTGATTCTAATTCTCTAAATTCATAATAACCCTGTTCTTCGATCTTCAAAAAATAAAGACAACAAGTTGAACATCCGATAGAAAGCCAAACAACCTTTTATTGTAGAAAAGCCGTACATAGTATTTTTTTATTTTTTTTTATGAATGAAAAGCCTTACATAGTTATATCTCAGAAATTGATTCATCACATTGTTCCTTACTCCAAACTTAATAAAATTCTAATGACTCTTACCCAATCACTATTTCGAAAGACGACATCTTTCACACTATGAAAAAAACACATACCTCTCATGTTTTTCTCTGTATTTTAATTTCAACGAGAACAATATTAATTGCACAAATGACATTGTCATTTAAATGCAAGCTTCAACCCTCTTTCTTTTGTTTGACTGCCAATGAACGCATGTAGTCGAGACCAAATTGGAAGTAGTTCACAACATTTTCTTTAGGTGGAAGGCTTTCGTTAATGGATGGAACTTGCACAAAGTTTTGAGTCCACTCACTTAGTGAAGGGAATTTGGCTGGATCAAGAATCTTCATACCACCAACCTCCTCCATTGCACTAAGCCATAGGGACATCCAACCTAGGACTAAATCCAAGTATCCTACCTCGCCTCCTCCGAAAAATTTCTTCCCTTTGATCCGATTCTCGAGTAATTCTAGCGTTTGTTGGGCGGATTTGACCGCATTTTCCTCCCCATCTGATCTCATTGCTTCCCACACACTCAGGACAACCTGATGTCAAATGTCAAATGTCAAAGATGACTGATAATATTTACGTAGATTGTGTCTATAAATTCCATGATTATAATAGTGCAACGTTATCATATGATAGCGAGTAATAATAAATACATGATTTAAATGCATTCAATCTATGTGTAAATTAATTGTGGTCACAACATTTATGGTGAATCTGATTTATGTAAGTATTGTTTGAAAAGACCGAAATGAATCTGGTCTATATAAGTATGGTTTGAAAAGAGTGAAATGACCATAATCAGAGACAGGTTAAAGTCACGATCCATAAGCATAAATTTTCAAGTAATTTGGTTTAATCTGATTTTTTTTTATTTCAATAAACTATAAAAGTTAATAAATGATTACAAATATACTCTCCTAAAATAAAGAAAACTCCTTAACATATTAAAAATATTATTATCCCCAATAAATGTACTAATTATCTCTTGCTTTTATAAAATACACACGCACAAGAAAAACGACAAAGAATAAAACAGGATCAATGAATGTAATGAATTAATTACCTTATCATCATTAAATCTAGCCCAGAAACGAGCAACGGCTCTCTCGTACGGATCTTCAGGACAACCGTTGACCTTCCACGTTTCGTCAATATATTCAAGTATAACTAACGACTCACAAATTGGCTTGTCGTTGTGTATTAAAACAGGAACTTTCTTATGAACTGGATTCATTTCCAATAGAAGAGGACTTTTATTGAGCAAATCTTCCTCAACAAATTCATAGCTTATTCCTTTCAGTTTCAGTGCCCACACGATTCTTGCACAGGGGAAGCTTGATTCAGTTCCCAATAATTTAACTTCGGCCATTATTTGGAAGATTTTTGGTTATGGGATGGCACAAACTAGTGTCCTTAATTATGTAGAGATAAAATGATTTTGACTTGTCTTGTGTTTGATTGGATCTGGAGACTATTCAACGGGGCTATTTAATGGAAACGACTTTTCTATTTTCTCTAGTAAGTACTAATAAAGTAGTCAAGTGAATTTTTTTTGTACTAATTGTGTACCATATACATGAAAACTGATAAGAGTCTTTCGAATAAACGAAGGTCTAGTTTTGATAGGCATGTGATTCGATTTGAGATTGTATTTGGATTGAAGTCTTAAACAACTACGAATCTTACAAGATAATATTAAATCTACGTGATACTTTAGTTACCAATTTATGGATGCGGCATCTTTCACTTATATTGAAATAATTGGGTTAATGCTTGATTTAATTCAAAGGATTTCAAATTAACAAGAGCAACAATAGCATAGATATTGAAATAAGATAACACTTTAGTCTATCGAAAAAAATAGAATTGTTTTCTTGGTCTAACAAATATTAAGCTTAAAGTTTAATTAACTAGATAACAAGTTGGGCCATTATCACCTTGCCCAACCAAATGGGCCTATTTGCCATTCATCTTTTGGCTTCTTGGGCTAGATTTTTCAAGTTTTGTACATTTGAACTTAATTTCTAATATTGTATTTTGTGACTATGGTTACTCTATTGTAACTCTACTTTTTTGAAATAATGAAATTCTAGTTTGACAAAAAAAAAAAAATGGCCTAAGAGAAATGAAAACTATGCGTACACAAAGTAACATTTTGGATCAAAGTTTTTTAGTGTCCGTTAATGTTGGTTGAATATTTAAAGAAAAATTGTAATATTTTGAAGTTCTTTTGATATGCTTTCAAAATATTCGTAAAAATAGATGTTGTCATGGACATAAATATACCTTCGTTTTTATTTACATAGAGCAAAAATGATATAAGCATATTTTCCTCCATTATTAACATACAAAAATGATATAAGCATATTTTTGGTATAAATAACAGAGTGTCCCAATATTTATTTTTACATACACATTTAAAGTGATACAAGTCAGTCCCATCCCTATTTTCTTTTTTAATAGAAAAAACATCTTACCAAGAGATTGCTCATCGTCCTATATTAATTATGGGTATTAATCATGAACAACAAGTTTCGTAATACTTCTGAGACAGCTGATTTTTGGGTGTGCGGGCATTTACTAGTTACTACAGAGTAAATACATGCATGATTCACCAATCATCGATTATTTATGGAGGAAGGTTATCAACTTTAATTATAGACTTCTTTTTTGACAGCTGATATCATAATTGAAAGTCCATTTTAGAAATTCATCAAAAGATTTATAATTAAATTGTTACACTACTATTGATTTCCTTTCATGTGCCTATTCCTTTTTTTCCCATTTTGGTGAATAGACATATGATATATGTTCACACTTCACACTTCTACTAAACAAAAAACTCAATTTCAAATTGGATTGGAAATTTTGGTAATATTTTCTACAATTATTTGCCATATCAAAATGTCTAATTTAAACCATGTATTGATGGACGAGATACAAATTCTTAATCTATAGAAGAACAACTCATCCTATTTCTTCTTAGAAATGCGTCATATACACAAAGTGCAACTCTAATAATACACATAACACGCGTTATATCAGCGGGAGAATAACACGCGTTCGGTATGTTTCAATGTTTTCAAAAGCAAATACGAAAAACACCATATATGACATTTACCGAATTGGACCTAACTTTTGGACCGTTTCTCAATTTGGCCGCGATATCCTTACACATAAACTATGCTAATCTTCTGTGGATCGTTCGAATCGAATCAACTTAAAGACAACCTCACTTATTAACATTAGACCATAGCTTTCCACGATCCAATATTTCATAAATCATAAATAAATAGCCATTGTCAAGTTAAAAGAATAAACTCCAGATTTATGATTTATCAAACTTTCAATATATAAAATAACACTCTTATTTCAATTTTGTTCAATAGTTTTATAATCTTTCAAACAAATTTAAAAATCTTTTATCTTATTTTACCCAAAAGAAGTGAGAGTGGAGAACAGGCACACCCGCTCCACATACAATACGCTCCGCCCCGCCCACCAAAACCAGAATCTGTTCCTTTAAAATCATTCTGCGATTTTTATAATAATCTTTTTCTTCTCCTTTTGGATTTATTAGAGTTTTATACACGCATCCAAAGATTCAAATTTTTGTAATGAAAACTGATTAAATCTGAAAACCCATTAATTTTTTGTACTGAGCTCTTTAATTTTCAAACCAAAAATGGCAGCAGAAGAGGATCAATCGTTAAGTAAAAAAGTAGCCGATCGTTATCTGAAACGTGAAGTACTCGGTGAGGGTACATACGGTGTCGTTTTCAAAGCTATTGACACTAAGGTACAACCCCTATTTGCTAATTTAATAAGTGGGTTTTCTAGGGTTTTGGTTATTTGTGCATTTTCAGGTGTGTTTTAGTTCAGATGATATGTGAAATTATTGATATTAGTGAGTTGTTTGTGCTCAAATTGGGGTTGAATTAAGCTTTGCCCTGTACTAGGTGTTTTTGTAGACTTTGAATTGTGAGTTTTTCAAGAATTTGGTCGAGTTATCGTCGATTGTTTTGTGTTCTATATTATGGGTTTTATGTTGCTGAGGATGTATTTGTATAATGGATAAGTGATTTTTGTATATGGTTATCTTGATTTAGCTGGAATTCTGAAAATTGGGTGGTCTACGAAGATGTTTTATGTTGTCGTTTTTGTTAATTTATGCAGACAGGGCAGACAGTTGCCATCAAGAAGATTAGATTGGGGAAGCAGAAGGAGGGGGTGAACTTCACGGCGTTAAGGGAAATTAAGTTGCTCAAGGAGCTTAAAGATCCGAATATAATCGAGTTGATTGATGCATTCCCTCATAAGGGGAACTTGCACCTCGTGTTTGAATTTATGGAGACAGATCTAGAAGCCGTTATTCGCGATAGAAACATCGTACTTTCGCCTGCTGATATCAAGTCTTACATTCAGATGACGCTGAAAGGGCTTGCGTTCTGCCATAGAAAATGGGTCTTGCATAGGTGCATTTTGTGTATGTTTTGCTTTTGGAGTCTTGGCGTTGCTTCATTTTTCTGACAGTTTCGTATGTTTTTTGAACAGGGATATGAAACCCAATAACTTGCTGATTGGACCTAAAGGACAACTCAAACTTGCTGATTTTGGTTTAGCTCGGTTATTTGGGAGCCCTGATCGAAGATTCACTCATCAGGTAAGTCTCGACAATAAAGACTTACTTCCTATAATAAGTGTGTTCTCTCAGGTTTGTGGAACAGTTATGCAGTGGCCTTGTGCATTTAGTGTTCATATACAGTGGTAGTATGGAATTTGAGTTGACCCTTTTGTGCTTGTATTTTACAAAAAGCTGTAAATTGTGATTTATTCTTAATATTTTCTAAAAGAAATAATTGGAATGACTTTATACTCTTTGCAGCACTTCTATGCAATTAGGAATACTTATCAGTGACTAGAAACTCTGTACATTTACTTTTGTGCCTTTGTTAGTTCTTAAAACTGTGATTCTAGTCACCGCCTATTTGCTATTGCTGAATGCTAGCTTGGCTTGAAACTGAAATGCTGCTCAAGCAATAGCATACTAAGAAAATATTTATTTATTTGGATTCAGGCCTTTAGTTGTTTTTTTTATCGATATTTTTGTTGTAAATTGCATTAAACTGTATCTGTTGTTAGGTTTTCGCTAGATGGTACAGAGCTCCGGAGCTGTTGTTTGGTGCTAAGCAATATGGTCCTGTGGTAGATGTGTGGGCTGCAGCTTGCATATTTGCTGAACTACTCTTACGTCGACCTTTCTTGCAGGTGAAAACTGGATCTTTTCTTGGACAACTACTTGAGATTATTCTTATTACATTTTCTGAGTGACATTTCTAGTCATGTGATGTGTTTTTCTGATTCCCATCGTTTTGCCATGGTTATTAAAAAGTTTTGGCGCATATCTAGTGCCTGCAGATCTAGATACGAATTTCGACATCTGTTGTTGTGTCTGTTGTTAACTTTCTGGTGGCTTCAGTGTTGACCTTCATGATGTCTATCCTGCTAGGTAATCCATACTGGTAATAAAATTAGTGTTCATGGTGAATCTATGGTTTTAAGAAGCCACCTTGAAGTGTATTTAAATTTAGACGTTGCTGTTAGATTTCGGACTTGAGTAGGCATGCGGTCAGCAAGCACCTCACTGTTCTTATCTTATTGCTTTCTGGACTGAAATAAAAGTTCTGGTTTTCAAAACCTATCCTTACGTGCCCTACTTTTTCTCTGTCCGCTATTGCTTTCTATGTTTTAGATTGTCTCTGCTAGTGAACTAACAGGACAAAGATAAACTTCTGCAGGGAAACAGTGATATTGATCAACTAGGAAAGATCTTTGCTGCTTTTGGGACACCAAAGCCATCACAATGGCCGGATATGGTCTATCTTCCAGATTATGTAGAGTACCAATATGTGCCTGGTCAAACACTGCGTACTTTGTTCCCCATGGCTAGTGATGATGCTTTGGACCTTTTAGCAAAGATGTTTATGTATGACCCTAAAGCAAGAATTTCAGCACAACAGGCACTGGAGCATCGGTATGCTTGCTTATAATCTTTGATGGTTAGTAACAAAGGATGTGGATTAACCTATGGTTTTCTGCAGGTATTTTACTTCCATACCTCTGCCAACAGAACCTGCTTTGCTCCCAAGACCACAAAGAAAGAAGGAGTCTGGTGATTCCAAGGATTTGGACTTTAATCCACAGGGCGGCCCAACAGTATTATCACCTCCGAGAAAGCAAAGAAGAGTGATGCCTAATCGTGAGGGGTTTGATTTAAATGCTCAACAGATGGATAAAGTGGATGACCATGGAAATGATAGCAGGCAGACAGGTGGGGAGAGGAGTGGACAGGTTCCGATGTCTCTGGATTTCTCGGTTTTTGGGATGAGGCCACCAAATAGACCTACAATTAACAGGTACTCCTTATGTAGTTTATTTGAATGCAGTTATTGATAATTTTCGCTATAAGATGTAGCTGGGAAAATTTTGTTCAATGTTCTTACCCTGCTCTAATATCTATTAGATACAGTAGGAAAACGTGATCATCAGTCGCTCGGATCGGGTGATAGCTCATAAAATCATCATCATCATATGAATTTGTTAGGATAGCGTACACCACCCTTTGAAAGCAATACCTATTTGAATTTGCCTGGGTGTTTTTCATTTATCTTGGATTAGAGGAAGAACCCTCGTGTCTTTGAAATTCAATCTCCACCTCCATCATACTGATTCTAAAGCTATAGATGCCATGATAAATGTGCTGGCCAACCTATATGAATTTTATTACAGGCTATTGACCTCTTAAACGCCCCTGGACACTCCAGAAATAAACAATCTTTCTTCTAAGAGGCATAGTGAAGTGCATAACTCTCTCTCTCTCTCTCTCTCTCTCTCTCTCTCTCTCTCTCTCTCTCTCTCTCTCATCATGTGTAGAAGTACCGAGGCAGTCCATGCATTTGCATATTTAAACTTAATGTGATATAATCTCAAACAGTTTTTTCAATATATATATATATATATATATATATATATATATATATATATATATATATATATATATTATACCTTTTGTTCTTTGTTCCAGTGCTGACAGATCACATCTAAAGAGGAAATTAGATCTTGAGTTTACACTTCCTGAAGAAGAATAATTTGTGGACAAGTATGTCTGGATTTACAATTTTGTGTACCGTGCAAGAGTTTTACTACTTGAGGTTCGTGCCTTTATGAAACTAATTCTCGTTCGGTTTTGGATCATTGCGTTTCTGATTTCCAGCTAATCTTAGTAGTTCTTTTGTGGCATTGCCAGGACCGGAGAGGTTCATTCTTCAGAAGACCAAGTCATCAGCTGAACCAATGTTAATGAATAGAACTATAGCCCCTTATTGTTTAACTGATAATATGTACATTAGATCAAAGTACCTGATTTTTTCTCACAGTTAATCATATTTAATCAGTTATTCATGATCCGAATGTTTTTTTTTTTTTTGATAATTGCACGATCCGAATGTTGACATTCAACGTACAAGTTGTTTGTTATTGTAGCGTGTGAGAGAGATATTAGCTGTTTGCGGCAACATTGAGACAGCATAAGTTTGAAAATTTTGTGCTTAAAATTTTCAATCATTATATTGTTTAGTTGTTGTTCATCATTTCATCAGTGATTATCTTCATTTATTTACCAGTTAAAGTTACTACATACTGCAGGCTGTCTATATTAGTTAAACATGCTTTGTTCTGAAGAGTTGCAGGTCTCTCTGCCTCTATTATCTATCTCAGAGAAATTGTGAAGTCGTAGCCTCTTTCTTTGCCTTTTTTAGCCTGAAAGATCAGAAATTTTAATGAAAATAAAGAATGCTCTTATTTGATAAAGTTATGTTCTTGAAAATGGAATCATATCATTCCAATAAATCCATTTTTTATTTTCTTATTTACAGTTCACCATAGTTCAAATTACAATATGTAAATTGATTCAGAAGTGGAGTTTCCCAACACAACAAATTCCTTAATCAATTCCAGTTCTTCTGAGGATATAAGGGGTTTGAACCTAAATCAATCCTTCTCAATAAGTATTGAACATGATTGATTCTGTTTCCCTCTCGATAGGATAATTAACAGCGACCAGGGTAGGTACTCCCAGCGACGCCCAGTGCACGACAAAAGGTTGACGTGTACAGATCACCACTCAACGCAAAATTTGAACCAAATACTTCTATTGTCAAAGAATGAGGTGAAGAAGAAACTATTATAACAAGGATGTATAACTGAGCCATCATACAAAGACTACATACGCACAGCCTCTAATACCCTTTCAGCCAAATCCATTGAAACTATTGCTATAAAAGTTCGATCAAAATTTTGGAATATCTAGCAAACTACTCATGTGGTACATGTTATATACTACAATCTAATTGTTACTCAAGCAAACCAGCATCTCTTGTATACAGAGCACGAATAGTTGAACCACCTCTTCTCTTCCGGATAAATTGAAATATAGCAGTAACAGTTGTATCAAAACAGTATTAAGTACAGTATTTAGCTCATTGTTCATACAACTAGAAAATTCAAATTGTTCCATTCTGAAAAAGCAATATTACATGAATCAAAGAGAAACATGTTGCTCCCTAGATCAATGCAGACTGTCTAAGGAAACTTTTACATAAGAAAAAAAAAAGAATTAAGTCCTCTCTTCAGTCATTCTCCTATCAATCAAACACAACAACATCAACAACATTTCATTCTCTAGCTGCATCAGCAGGTTACGTGCATATATCATCACAAATCGTCGTCATCAGAAAAAACGTCAAAGCTTACATTCTCTTGGATGAATTTCTGGATTTCAGAATCTTCTTGGTCCATATTCAAATTGTTGCTTGTCAATTCGGCTTCCACCCGAAAAACTTGAGCATGACAAACTGGATAATCTTCTCCCCCAAGATTGGAGTTGTTGAATACATTAGAGTTATCTAGATTGAAATTGTTGCTTCTGGAAGAGCTCTCCGCTTGAAAAACTGGATTGTTTACTCCCCCATATGGATCAGGATCGACAACATGATCTTCAAGCCTATTGGTGACACCATAATCGTAAATCCTGCCTTCACGATCAGTATTCTCATTGTTGGAAGCGTTCTCCGCAGGAAAACTAAGATTACTTTCTCCCTTATATGGCAGAGGGTCGAAATAGTTGAATTTAGGAACATGATCTTGAAGCGAATTGGTCACACCGTTATTGCAAATCCTGCCTTCAAGATTGATAATCTCATTGTTGAAAGTGTATTCCGCTGCAAAAGTTGGATTATTTTCTCTCCCATATGGCAAATGACTGAAGTTGTTGAGTTCAAGAGCATAATCTTGAAAATTGAGCACACCATTATTGCAAATCATGCCTTCAAGATTAATGTTCTCATGGTTGGAAGTGTTCTGTGCTGCAAAAGCTGGATTATTTTGATCTCCCCCATACAGCAGAGGATCGAAGTTGTCGATTTCATAACCTTCTAACCAATTAGTCACACCATTATTATTGCAATTAGTTATGCCTTGAAGATTATTGTCTCCAATCACCATAACAGGTTCAATAAGCTCTCCACCTTGAATATTATTGTTTCCAATCACCAGAAAAGGTTCAGTACGATCTCTGCCTTCAAGATTATTGTTCTCAGTCACTGGAAAAGGTCCGATGCGTTCTCTATCATCCGCAACCTCTTTTTCTTTACCTTTTGATGAATCCACTTCTCTGTTGTAAATCCGACACAGGGCGAAATCATCAAACTGCGAAAATAAAGAATCTTGTTATGTATCTCCTAAGATGCACATGAAAGTTAATTAAAGTATGAATGGAATGGAATGATATTAGGCATGCGTTCGGACTTATCTAAATACCTTCACATCAGCAGCTCTCTTAACCTTATATTCATGCATGATCCAAGTAGTATTCTCTTCATTTCCATGTTTGCCTAGATAAAACTTCAACACTTGTTTGAATCCAACGACTTCGCCATTGTGTTTCACTTCCTTTTCGCCTGAGGTGGACTTCTAATAGCCATCATCTGTCAGTCGACTAGGACGTCCGCCATTTTGATGCATTTGATTTCTTGGAGTGAAGAAATACCACACCTTTTCCCCCAGTGCATGATGTTTCTCTGCGCAAATTAAGAAAACATAGTCAAGTATTATTCATATATATGGATTTGCATAGTCTATTCTCAATTCATTAATTAACAACATGAAGATATATCTACATCTATAGTCATAATTATTGTCTATCTCTGCCCAAATTAAGGGAACATCGTAACAAAGACAGATTTTAGAACTAATCACATGTCCAAATTAAGTGCTACAGTACTACTGCCGGATTGTTTTTAACGTAAATTATACCGTAGCGGATTTAAAAAAAAATAAAAAGGAACAATAGATAATTCATGTCGTGGATGTTATTGTTCAAGAATTGATGCATGTCATAGCTTATTTATTAATTTATAAAGAGTTTATTACTTTTTAACTAAGGATTAGGTTTCCTAGGATTTGAATAATTTGATATGTTAGATGAATGCTACCACATCCGGTCTTTTGAGAAATTGCAAATTGTTATATAATTATTTAATATATTAGAAAAGTCCTTAATTCACAACATTAACCACGCAAGAAACAATGAATAAGATAATAAACATTAAAACCATGCAATTTGAAAAAAAGAGTAGAACGTAAAAATATGTACCTGTCAAGAGTTGTGGACCGTGACGGTAAACATTAACCTCTTCGATTTGGTTGCACGGCATCTTCTCATTCATCAATTTCTTCTTCAGAAAATAACAAACGAGTTCCACATCCGTCGGATCGAACCGAAAACAGGGCGGTATGCGTAGCTGATCATGAATCGGAGCTGCCATTATACGAAACTAAAGAGAGCGTTTAAGAAAAGTGTTTAATTGTTTGTAGTGTGTTTACTGCGTTTGGTTGAAGCTTATGGTCTCTATATATAGTTGTTTGGGTTTTATATATGATTTTGGGAGACATTTTAATAATAGATATATATTTTGAACTTGATAGGAGATTTTTCTCCTAGATCTCCGTAACTGAATACACAGATCTACTGTCTTTCCTAGCTAGGAAATGATTTTACTTCGTAATATCAAAAACATTATCAATATATACCATGCAGTGAATATATATATATATATGTGTGTGTGTGTAGGAGATGCATGCTAATTAAAATAGGGAGATTTTTATGAAGTAGCACTGTTAACTAACCCCCCTTTTATTTTTGCAAGAACGACAGCGTTATAAAATTTTATTCGTTACCAGATGAAGGGCAAGTGTACCAATCCTTTATTTACAAGAATTAGATCTAAAAAAGGGCTGATCTTTATTGAGATAAAACAAGTCGAATTAATGTTATCATAATTCCTCATTGACAAATTGACCCACGGATAAATTGTTTAAACAATGACCCCCTTAAAAAATTAAAATTTTAAAAAAATATCATTAATGTATTTTGTTTCTACAGATATACGAAGTAATATTCTTTTCAATATATATCTACAATTCAATTTGAACAACATCAATAGTTTGTGCATCACGTACGTAAACACTTCGTGCAGATTAATAGTTTAGAAGCCGGGTTTTTTATTTATTAATATTTAAATTTCAAAGCGAGTCTTTGCTAATAAAACTTATGCAGGAGTTATTTGACAATAAGGAATGACAGGTGTAGTTTTTGCAATTACGTCAATTTAATATATATGTTTAAATCATTAAGAGTTTATTGCATGTGCTATATTTAGGGCTGTTCATGGTCCGGTCTGAAACGGGTAACCGGACCGGACCGTGCTTAATGGTTTACCCAAACCGAACCGTTTCCAAACGGTTCGGTTAACGGTTCACAAAAAAAAAGGCCTAACGGGTTTACTGGGTTTAGAAAAACCCAAACCGTTAGGTTAACGGTTAAACCGTTAGGTTAACGGTTAAACCGTTAACCGTTATCATTTTTTTTTTTTTTTTATAACTTGTAATTGTAAAAAACGTGGGTGCTTTAAGGTGATTTGGAGATGTAATGAAACTATTCTTTTTGTTGTTGATGATTATCCTTTTAGTTGTGTATGAATATTATAGAATTATGCATTTATATTGCTTTGAATATTTTGAGTTGGAGATGTCATGAAACTATTCCTTTTATTGTTGATGATTATGCTTTGAGTTGTGTATGAATATTATGGATTTATGCATTTATATTGCTTTAAATATTGTGATTTGGAGATGTAATGAAACTATTCTCTTTGTTTGTTGATGGATATACTTTAAGTTGTGTATGAATGTTATAGAATTATGTATTTATATTGCTTTGAATATTGTAATTTGGAAAAGTAATGAAAACTATTCCTCCTCTTTGTTGATGATTATGCTTTGAGTTGTGCATGAATATTATTTGATTGTGTATAAATTTCGTTTTGAGATTTTATTGGATAATTTTTATTTTTTTTTAAAATAGGAAAAATTGTTAACGGATTTGGCCAAAACCCGTTAACCGGACCGTTAACTAACGGTTTGGGTTTTTTGGCTTAACGGGTTTACTGGTTTTTAAAAAACCGGACCGTTGGTCCAAAAACTCGGACCGTGAACAGCCCTATTAAAATAGGTAAATGTGGAATTTGTCCCAAATTAACAATAATTAGATATTTAACTAAACTTCTTTAAATATGATAAATATTAGAAATATATGTTTATTGTTGTAAACTTGTGAGCAAACAATTGATTATATCTTTTGATTTATTTTAAGGTTATGCAATTATCGACGTTAATCAAGAATTTCCCGTACGGTAAAAGGTGAGGTTTGATTTCTGATTTGTTCAAAACTCCGTTTGGCATCCGGCCCTGAGAAACTTGGACATAACAATTGTGATTCTTTGTTTCGAATCACGAGCAACATTCTATCACCATTTTAATGCTTTTATTTAAAATTGTTAATTCTTTACATAATCAGTTTTCTTGCCTATTGTTAAATCAAAATCTCATTTAATTCATAATCGAGAATTTTCTTCATAATCATAATTAACCTGAAATCGTGATCACCCAATCAGTTCTTGAATTGTGCAATGAGCAACGAACTATGTTCGGTCTATGTAGCTAAAAAACGAGCAACGGATATTGTCCGGATTACTAGCTCATCTGATAATTCTGTTTCACCCATTGGGACGCCTTTGGGAAGTTGGGCCCAGGGATTGAGATGATTTACTGCTGGGCAGCAAAGGGCTGTCGGTTTAAGTAATTCTGATTAATACCCATTCTGTCTAAGCGCCGCTTGCAGCCAGGAGTTGGTTGTGATCCGCGCGTTAGATTGACATGTACTCGAGCATGTCTTCCGTTCTGTTGCGAGGTAGCTCCTCGTAGGGAGATATACAGTTGAATTTTGGGAGTTAAGGTTGGATCTGTTATATGTAACTGCACAAGTTCATTTTCTCGTTATTCTGGATATTCCAGTATTATCGTTAAACCGATAATTTCAGTTCAATGATGCAGATGTAATTATTCTGGTCATTCTTGTTCGTTTTGTTCTGATTTACTGTTTGATTATTGTCATGATCTAAGAATTTCACTAAGTCATTAAAGACTTACTCCTCTTTTATTCTATATGTCTTTTTCTCAGAGTAAGATTGGTATAGCAGCACGGATAGAACGAATGATCGACAAGTCCGCTTTTGGAAACTTTGCAAAAATTGTTAAGTGTTTCATTTTGTATTTACATCATTTTAAAATTGTAAATGTATTTGTATTCCAAAGACTTCCGCTGTATTTTAAAGTAAAATTATTTTATAATGCTATGGTTTTGATCCTGGTCAGTGAGACCACTTCCTATGGGCTACAGTTCGGTCTGAGTTGAGTTTGTTAGGTGACCAACACCGGACCAACTCGGATCGAATTGTGACTCGTGGGGCGCGGTCCTCACACTTGGAGTAAAGAAGTTCTTCAAATCCTCTCCCCCAAGTTCATCATCTTCAAAGGCGTTCATCCAAATACTCAAATTGTTCGTCGCGAAGGTCAAAGAAATTCTCATTTGGATTCGGGATCAAGCTCTCACGGCCTCGAATTAAAGTTTTTCAAGTTCAAGTCAAATTCAACGAAGATCAAATTGAAGAATTCAAAAATCTTAAATATTGTTGTTTTTGAAGAAAAGAATCAGAGGAATTCTAGAGATTGTAACTCTAAATTTCTTTAAATTTATATAAATTTTATTTGTACTAATTTTTCTTGTCTTTTATTTTTTAGAGGACTCGAAATTTGTTGTTACAACAACATTCTTGGATGGCTCTACAACTTGTTTTGTTTCTTCCAGTACAAGTGTACAGCTAGTAAGAACAAGAAGATAAAAGTCAGCATGCAGTTTAAATGGAGAAAAGACAACATAATATTGGAGATCTAATTAAAAGGCAACAAGCCCATAAATAATCTCAAAGCAATGCAATCGACGTACACATGTTCTAGCACGAGATGCATATCACTGCTTGGGATGACGCTTTAGGGAACACTGATAACTCTTGCACGAGTTTCAGCACTTGACATGAAGAACAATACTCATCTTTTTCGCTTCCAGCGTTGCACCCATTAGCCTTGAAGAGTTCCTTGATTGATTTCACCACTTTTTGTAATTTTGTGGCATTTTTCAGCATAAACTTTAACATTCGGTCGACATAGGGCAAGTTGACAAACCCATGAATTGTAATGCACTCAAGACAAGCAAATTTTAGCTTCGTGCGAGTCCCAATAGCTTTCCACGTCAAAATCACGAGAACTAAATACTATTGATGCATCCTGGCAGAGTACATCCTTTAACAATTTAGTAAAATACAAGTGAGATATCAATTAGAAACAAAACAATGATGATTGAGAAATCATATACCTGAGATGAGAAAGCACCATCGTCGCAATCAATATGCATGGTTAGTGTCTCAAGAGAATGGCAACTTTTCAAAAGCCAAGAAAGTCCTGGATAATGCCATTTTGTCACTTTCATCTTTATTTTAAGATTCTTCCATTGGTAAGATGCACAAGGCACATTTATGAAGCTCCACATCGTCAACATCCGGTGAAAAACCACAAACAACTAGCATTGTATTACTACTGAGCTTAGAACTTTAATTAGAAAACCTTAGCTCCTCGAATATATATTAGCGCAAACAAAACCGAGAAAACTAGGAAAAAAGTAATTAAGAAACAGTCGTAGTTAAATCTCTTCAAGAAAATAAATGGAAACCACATGTCCAGGCAAAATAAACATTTAACTACAAAAAGTTGTTTTAATTTCACATCTTCGGGGATGCAATGTCCTCAAATGATACTACTTCATGTACAGGGACTTAAAGGAGAAATACGACGAGCCTTTTACTTCCAATCAATGAATTGAAGTGCATAAAGACATACCAGTATAGGAGAATCACTTAAAGTGATAGTTTTGCATAGAGAAATCTTCTTCAGAAGCCTTTGATGAGCATCATATTCCCTATACGTTGGAAAAGAAAAGGATTCACAAGATACATTTGCATCAATTAGAGATGTGACATCCTCTAATGTTGCTCCCATAGTCCATTCAGCTATTTCTAACGACATAACATGAGGACAAGACACGTGTAGCAATGGTACAAATTAAGCATCAGTTTTTTCAAGTTGGGGTATTTTTTACAATACAAGTTGGCCAACCAAGGATAAGTCTTCAAGAAATGGGCAGCCAAGTAAGATATTTTCCATTACTTGGTCACTTAAGAAAACATTGTTAAGCAATAGAACTCTTAGCGCCTTCATACTTATTTCTCTGCATGATCTCATGTCACAATATTACTCCTGAAAACGTCAGGCAATGCATAAAGTTCCCAATGAACAATATGGATACAACCCCCTAAGTTGAGATCCAAAACTCTGGCTTTTCTGTTAATGGCGTAACCAACCAACTTATCAATAACCCGTGCTGTAGCCTTGGGTGGCACTGACCTTGGATCGTCACTCACATACACGGTGGAAAAAATGAATTTCGAGGCTAACTTTATCCAGTATATATACCCACGTCATGAAGATTAGAAACATGACGAATTATGGCATAATATATACGTGCTTGGTCAGCAAAATTATAAGGTTTAACCTCTTCATCATAATCACCATAATCATAACATGGATGGAACTTGCATGCATTGATATCGAGCACTGGAACGCTACGCCATAGGTTGCCAAACCTTCGGAGAAGAACAGTCTTAATGGCATCTTCAGTGGGTAGAAACGAAAGAATGTGCTCAAGAATATGGTCCGGTAGCTTACTAATAAAGTCTACGGTTTCTTCACAATTAGTATTCTTCAGCCTCTTTGGACGATTAACCATCTCCATCGATCTCCACAGGAAGACTACTAAATTTTCCAAATAGTATCTACGATCACCTAAAAGCTCAAAAACCATCAAAAAGAGTTAATCATGAGAACTAAAACAATTTATAGAGACAAATTTAACCATCAAAAAATCCCAGGGCATCACAAAAATAAAGCATACCACCAAGTATTATATTATTTGGAGTGAAAACTTGGAGATCATTTCAGATGAAGCATTCTCGTTCAAACTTGAAAGTCTAATATTACAATGTCCAAGATGCTCACTAGCAATTGAAAAATTATTTTATGCAAACATACCCTTGATGATGAGATGCAACAAGTAGATAAGATATAATTATATTTTCTTAAATTGCTTCTATAATCGATTTGTTGTACAACATCAAATGAAACCGTTGCATGGAATAAATCTCTTCTATGCATCTAACTTTTTAATTGGCTCGTGCTTTCTTGTGTAATTAATTTCAGTTATTTTTGTGTAATTTACTCAATAAGATTTACTTGTTCATACTTCTAAGTTAATTTATATTTCTGCCGAAAACATATATAGCTATAACTGGAGTAACAACAGAAAACAGAAAAAAAAAAAAAAAAAAAAAAAGAACTTCAGTTTTCAGAGTGAATTTATTGAAAAGAAATTATTTGGTGAGCCCGTTAATTGATCAAACGAAGTCACAGACAAATAATTACAATATGAAACCGAATGAACGAATGAGATCACGAGTAAACAATAAAAGAAACTAGAATTAAAAAAATGTAAAAAATATAACTCACTGGACAAGGTGAGGGCTTACTGCGGCGGAAGAGATTACCAATACTTAATTAACAGACTAATTCTAATCCTAAATAACATAATTTAGTCTCCTAGTTAATTATTATACTAATAAAGTTGGCTTTGGATTCGTTTTCTGAAGGGAGGGAGATGATATATACAGAGCAAAATTCATAATTACAGAGAAATTTTTTTTTATTTACTACTTTAATCTTTTTATCTAATTGATCAATTAACTTACCTTTTTTGGAAACTCAATTAAGTTGGTCTTCTTTCCTATTTATCGTATTGGAAGATTATATTTCTTTACACAAACATAGTAAATAATCTTGTGAATAAGCTGTCTATTAAAATCTAAATAAATAATCATCATTTAGAAAGAAAAAAATGGACATCAATACGAAAGAAGTCGCGTTTAATTTGTGGTCTGTTAATAGTTAATTTATACAAGGTGATTGATTTATTTGACAATAATTTTCTTATTTTAATGAAAATACTCTCTTTTTTTGTCTTCCAAATTCCGTTCACTAGAGGCTTTTTTTTTCTATTAATTAGGTAAAGTCAGCCTTTTTCTTCTACTCCATATTCAAGAAGTATAAACAACACGTTAAAAATTTATTAAGTATTGAAAAAAGACCGAGAATTTGAATTTTAAGGAATTAAATAATCTGTTTCTTTTGTGCATAAGAATCGGAAAAATGCAGTGAAGAACAAAAACAACATTCATAATAATCCATAAATAGAAGAAAATGTCAAGCACCGGAATGATTTTATATTTTAATTTTGGAAAAAATCATCGATTGAGAATTTAACTTTGTTTATTTTGTTAGTCATACTTGAAAAAGATCTCATCAATCATCGTAAATAAGAGTATTTCTATTTTTGATTGTTCAATATAGGAGAAATTAAGGAGTTAAGAAAGGAAAGTAGATTAGTTTGTTGATATGGGAGGAGCAATTAAGGAGTTAAAAATGAAAATAGATTAGTTTATTAATTTAAGAAGGGTGAAATAGTAAATAAAGAAAAATTGTTCTGTAATATGTATTTTGCACTGTATATATCATCTTTCTTTCCTTAAAATGGTGAATAACATAATAATCCATATAACTTGATAAGATTGAATGGGCTAGCCCACTAAATTGCCTCTGGGATCACATTCCAAAGTTTTTTTTTTGTTTTTTTTTCTCCCACATATTAATTATTAATATGAAAATTTTCTCATTGTCCAAATTAATTTCTACGATTATTGGTGCAATTTAAGAAAATATTATTATTTTGTTTGTTTATTTGTTGTTTCACCATGTCACCAATATATGTTGCATATAATAGTTTTTCTTTTGTTAGAGATAGTCTTGGCGATAAAAAAGATATGTCTGTTTTGATCACCAAGATTATCTCTAACAATCTTTGGGTCTCATGAATCTCACAATTCTTTTAATATGACAGCCGTGACGCCCTCTGATCTTTTGATGATGGAATTAGACGTCACAGTAAGTTATTTTAATTCTCAGGGTATTAACTCTTATTGATGATGGTTTTTGTTAAAAAAATTTAGGTGATCAATATTGATGATTTAATAGTCTTCCTTTAAGTCATTATAAAGGAGATGGAGATGGTTAGTAGTTCAAAGAGGGTAAAGAATACTACTCATGAAGAAACCATAGACTTCATCAGTAAGCTACAGGACCATATTCTTGTGCACATTCTTTCGTTTCTGCCCACTGAAGATGCAATTAAGACTGTTCTTCTCCGAAGGTTTGGCAACCTATGGCGTAGCGTTCCAGTGCTAGATATCAACGCATGCAGGTACCATCCGTGCATTGATCCTGATGAAGAGCTTAAACCTTATAATTATGCCGACCAAGAACGTATATATTATGCCATAATTCGTCATGTTTCTGATCTTCACGACGTAGCTATACTGGATAAGGTGAGCCTCAAAGTTTTTTTTTCCACCGTGTATGTGAATGACCATCCAAGGTCGGTGCCACCCAAGACTACAGCAGGCCATATTGATAAGTTGGTTGGTTACGCCATTAACGGAAAAGTTAAGGTTTTAGATCTCAACTTTATGGCTTGTCTGAATGTAGGTTCCCGGGAACTTTATGTTTTGCCTAATGTTTTCAGGAGTGATTTCTTAACAGACATGAGGTTGATGATAGAAATTGAAGCCCATTTATTTCTCCCCTTAAAAGGCCTTATTAAGTGGAGATGAAACTTCTCTTTATAAATATAAGCCCAGGCTCTTTCCCAAGCGATGTGGGACGATTCTTAACACGCCCCCTCACGTGTGGGCCGGTATTAACTTCGGTCCCATCACGTGGGTAGGTCGCAAGCCCATCATACGTCTTGGGTAGGCTCTGATACCATGATAGAAATTGAAGCCCATTTATTTCTCCCCTTAAAAGGCCTTATTAAGTGGAGATGAAACTTCTCTTTATAAATATAAGCCCAGGCTCTTTCCCAAGCGATGTGGGACGATTCTTAACAGTTGACTGGTTGTGACATGAGATCATGCAGAGAAATGAGTTTGAAGGCGCTAAGAGTTTTATTGCTTGAAAGTGTTTTCTTAAGTGACCAAGTAATGGAAAATATATTACTTGGCAGCCCATTTCTTGAAGATTTATCCTTGGTTGAATGTTGGGGGTTGGGCAAGTTGTATTGTAAAAACTACCCCAATTTGAAAAAACTGATGCTTAATTTGGACCCACAGAGGACGACATTGCTACGCGTGTCTTGTCCTCATGTTATGTCGTTGGAAATAACGGAATGGACCGTGGGAGCAACATTAGAGGATGCTACATCTCCAATTGATGCCTATATATCTTTTGAGTCCTTTTTTTTTCGTAGGCATAATAATAGGGAATATGATGGTGATCAGAAGCTTCTGAGGATGATTTCTCTGTGCAAAACTATCACTTTAAGTGATTATGCTATATTGGTATGTTTATCAAATCTTATGGCTTTATGCACTTCAATTCATTGATTTGAAGAAAAAGGCTCATGCGATTTCTCCTTTAAGTCTCTATACCTGAAGTAGTAGTATGCATGGGAGCACATTGCATCCTTGAAGATGAGCAAATTAATACCTTCATTGGATGGAAAAGATAATGTACTGAAACTAAAATAACTTTGTCTAGTTAAATGTTTATCTTGCCTGCAACCGTGGTCTCCGTTTATTTTCTTGAAGGCGATTAGATATGACTGTTTTGTACTTATATTTTTCCAAGTCTTCTCGGTCTTACTTAAGTTAACAAACTTTCGAGGAGATAAGATTTTCAATTTGAAAGTTCGAAGCTCAATAATTCAATGCTAGTTGTGTTGTAATTTGTGTTCCAGATGTTGTCGCAGTGGAGCTTCAGAAGTGTGCCTTGCGCATCCTACCAATGGAAGAATCTAATAGTAAAGCTGGAACTGACAAAATGGCATTATCCCGGAGTTTGTTGGCTTTTGAAAAGTTGTCGATTTCTCGAGACGCTAATCATGCATATTGATCACAGTGAGGACGGTTTCTTTTCTAAGGTATATGATTTCTCAATCATCACCATTCTGTTTCTATTTGATATCTCACTTGTATGTATCTTACTAACTTTGTTAATGGATGAACTCTGCTAGCGTGCGTCAAGCTATATTGCTCATGGTTTTGACTTGGAAAGCTATTGGAACTTGCAAGAAGCTACATTTCCTTGCCTTGAGTGCATTACAATTCATGGGTTTGTAAACCTACTCTATGTCGACCGAATGTTAAAGTTTCTGCTGAAAAATGCTACAAAATTACAAAAAATGGTGATATCAATCAAGGAAGTCTTCGAGGCGGAGAGGTGTGACGTTGGAAGAGGAAAAGACGAGTATTGTTCTTCGTGTCAAGTGCTGAAACTCGTGCAGGAGTTATCGGCGTTCCCTAAAGCGTCGTCCCAAGCTGTGATATCTGTCTCGTGCTAGAAAACAAGTACATCGCTATGCTCTGTTTGAAATTATTTCTAGGCTTGTTGCCTTATTGATTAGATCTTCAATATTATATTTTTGTTTCTCCCGTGAAAATTCATGTCGATTTTTCTCAATCTTGTTATTGTTACTAGTTGCACTGGAATAAGCAAAACAAGTAGTAGAGCCATCCACGAATGTTGCTCCCAACATTTCTATATTGTGCTGTCTGATATATAAGATGGAGATTTCCATTTTTATCTTGTAAATGTATTGCATGATTTGGTGAGTTTGTATTCCTAACTCCTAATTCACCCATCTGCTATAGTTTAGAATATAAGAAATATTATCATATTAACGTTTAAGTAGAAAAAAAATCTTATAGTTTTTTTCTTTAAATTAAAATAAAAAAATAAATTGTGGACCTTGTTGTTTTTCCTTTCTTAAAGGTTTAAAACTATATTCTCAGCGAATCAGAAAAATGACATATTTTTTATGTCTGATATTTAGAATGAATATTATGAAACTTTCTTGAAGTATGAAATAAAATGAAATATATAGATATACTTATGTTTAATTGTTATGTGAAAATTTTAGAACTATTTTTGAAATTGGGTAAAAAAATTCATTCTCCATATCTTTAGAGGTAATTCTTGAGATGTCCCATAAACATCCAAAAAGAGAAACCTCCTCACGTTTTATAATTAGCGCTCATCTTGATTTAATCTCAATTTCAATAAAAATATCAGTTTCCTTCAATTTTGTTAGATTTCTTAATTCACAAATCCTAATTTTCTGAAAATTAACTACAAAACTTAATTTCGGGGGAATTGAGATGAAATTATAAGAAGATTTGATTTTCTTTTGTGGAACTCTAATTTTTATTTGTTGAGAAATGGTGAAGACATAATTTATTTATTTTTTTGATGGGAAAGATTTATATAATTTTAGAAGCCAAATAAACAAGATAATGTAGGGCCATGATATATACAGTTAACAGATATCCTCCTCTCTGGCAACTTTTTTTCTAATCCAAGTTCTTCTTTTGTGACAAAAAATAAAATAAAAATAAAAATGGCATCTTTTTTTGCATCTCCACCATTTCTTCCGCACCCAATAACAAGAAAAGGTTACTTATCATCTTCACAAACACCAAATCCGCAGCCACAAACGCCACCTGAAAGTTCTGCCGACAAAGTGTTTGTTGAAAGGCCTAACAGAGGTGGCATAAAA
The DNA here is from genome assembly GCA_946800315.1 of Misopates orontium. Taxonomy (NCBI): domain Eukaryota; kingdom Viridiplantae; phylum Streptophyta; class Magnoliopsida; order Lamiales; family Plantaginaceae; genus Misopates; species Misopates orontium. Next base: position 9,416,707 of record OX326953.1, on the reverse strand, counting down.
ACAAATGCAGAGTCTACTGATTGGGTTGCTTCAACTTTAACGAGAAGGTTCGGTATCGGTGCTGGGCTAGCATGGGTTGGTTTTCTTGCAGTTGGTGTGGTGTCTGAACAAGTTAAAACGAGGTTTGAAGTTTCACAACAAGAGGCAAACACAAGGTGTGTTGTGTGGATTATGATATGTATGTGTGTGTTTTTGCAATTTTCTTAAGTTGTTTGTGTTTGTTGCAGAGATGTTGGGAAGGAAGAAGAGGTTGTGTTGCCTAATGGGATAAGGTAAGTCACTAAATCTAACATCATAGGAGAGATCAAAACTACATTTTGAACACATGAAGTTGGTTTAATCGCAAAAAGATTCTTGGGATACGAACAATTTCTTTCATACACGTCTTGAATTGCATGATAGATATATCCCATTGAGATTTGTCATTTTTTTCCTTATCCTAATGACACCCATAGAGCCTTCTCATTGTCAGCACTCTCGAACTTATACGAGCACGCTGATAAGGAATTAGCGAGAAACTAATTGCTCTCAAGTGGAATGCTATTGTGAATCACATTGAGGGAACTCGAGACATGTTGTTATCAATTTTGCGAGTTGGCAAGATAAATTTCCTTAAACATCCAGCTAATTAGTTAACAAATGCACACACACCTAAATACATTCACATGCATTTTCCAACAATTAACGCGACTCCTACCAAAGGCCAATAATTTGACAGTGTCTATATAATTTCTCAAATATACATAGAAATTCTTGTACTTTAGACTTGACTTCAAGAGTTTGGACTCGATTACTTTTCTTGTTCTTTTCATAAATGGGTGTTCAAAAAATCTTGATCAGGTATTTTGAGCTGAGAGTTGGGGGCGGTGCGTCTCCGAGGTCCGGAGATCTGGTGGTTATTGATGTGAAGGGGAGTGTACAAGGCAGTGGAGAAGTGTTTGTGGACACATTTGGGGGTGAAAGGAGGAGGCCATTGGCTCTTGTGATGGGATCAAGGCCTTATAGTAAAGGAATATGTGAAGGGATAGAGTATGTTATGAAAAATATGAGAGCAGGTGGAATAAGGAGAGTGATCATTCCTCCTAATCTTGGGTTTGGGGGAGAGGGTGCAGATTTAGGTGAAGGTGTGCAAATCCCTCCACTTTCTACACTTGAGTATGTAATTGAAGTTGATAAAGTTTCGATTGCACCAGCATGATGATGTCTTAAAGCTATGAAGATTGTACTAAGCTTAGATTCATTTATTTGGTCTTTTGTTGTTTCTTGTTTATACGTGTTAGTAGCATGTTTATAGAGGCGCCTAGCAACAAAAGAGTTTGTAATTAGTCTTAACCTCTTTTACATTTAATTATATATATGCATGCACCACTTGAGTATATCAAATCAAGCCATTAGTTAGTTTTGTACTTCTTATTTGTTACTCTATTAATTTGCTATTGCTTTTGGGAATTAGGATAATTTCAGAAAAGCTTGGTGGATAGCAAAGACTGATTTTAGATTGTTTTTGCGAATTGCGCGAAACTTCTGAAACTATAACACAAATTTCAACAATGACGCATCACAAGTTTCACATAAGCAGCTTCTCATTACATTTTTTCTAAACTCATCAAAGATTTCATGGACAAATTCTTGAATACCCTTTAAAGTAGAATACTCATATAAATGTTCTCATCTTTTACATACATATGAGGTACATCTCCCTTATGTTTCTCCAAATAAATCTCTTGGCATCGCAATGCGTATTGCGTCACTTCTAGAAGATTATTAAAAGGATCTATTTCATCCAGTCGCCTAATGGTTATGACAAATCTATGCTGTGATCTTTGATGTTTTGGATCGTTTGCTTGTGGTTTTATGAAATCCATTTACAAAATAAAAATGTTAGATAACTAATTATTGTTATAATTTTCTTGTGTCCCTTAACGTAAATCTTTTAGTGTTCTTCTCAAACAGGTTTTTGGTTGATAATTTTCTCAAAAACACAAGAGATCTCGTGATATTCACGTGAGATCAATGAGCATTAGTAATAACTACAGTCACACACCTAAGATTTAGTTTAATTATAAAAACATCTCGAGTAATTATAAAATCACTTTGTAAACTAAAAAATTTGGAAAATATTACAAACAAACTCTCAATTTCTTCCATATTCTTAAAGCTCCGGAACTAGTGTACAAGTATATTTAACTATCAAATCTTAGAAGAGATATCTGCAATTAAATCAAATTCAAGGTCGTAAATCATTAGATCAACGGTCAATGGTCATTATCTTACGAAAAATAAAATTAAAAGAAATAAAATAATAAATAGAAAAGATAAGGTGTGGAATAACACAGCAGGGCATTGAACTCCAATTCAAATTCAACCACACATCGGTATTCAATATTCATTACACATAAATGGAAAATAATATTCTGTTTTGCATAATATTCCTAAGTTTGCCTCTCAAGCAAACACAAAGTATATAACAAACAATAGCCAAAGTACATTTTTCAATTCTCATATCATCATTAATTAATGGGAACCGTAATCGATTCCCATTTCTTGGCACTCACTGCTATTGTCACTGTACGTATAAATTTTCATGCACAATTGCAGAGTGAACCAACCACAAATAAAGAACGCATTTTTATTTGTTATTTGGCAGATTTGAGTGGTAAAAATGGGTTCTTTTGTTGTTTTTGCAGGTGGGTTATCAGTTCTTCTTCTTTGTGATCACTGCCCTTCTCAAATTTGATAAAGTCACAGACTTTGCAGGTAAATTCTTCCTGTTTTTGTGTGTTTCTTTTGGGTATGTGATGAAATTGAGTTAGATTTTGAGATTAGTAATGAATGTTTGATATGCCATATGTGATGAACGCTAAAGGGATTGTGCATTAGGAAGTTAAATGGTTTATGTGGGTGTTAAAAAGATTTAATAATGCAGTATGAAATTGGTATAGAGCAATGGAAATGATAAATATTGTTGAAACTGAAATTCAGGAACTTGTCCGTATGCCGACAAGCTCAAATTGGTGGAGCATCAATTTCTCGATTAATTGGTTATAATCTGAGTGCTTATTTATTAATTTGTGAGGTTCGTTTGATTCTTATATCGATGGATGAGTCTTACTACTTAGGAAATTGTGTGTCTCGTTCTGGTGTGGGGAGTGAGGAGGTGGAATCAGGGGGACTGGATTTAAAACTTCATAGCTGAGGAATGGTGTTTTTGTGCATTTATTTGATATGATGTCAAATGTATATAAATGGCGACGAGTTCATATGTGTGGGAAGAATTTGTTATGTCTTATTGCTCGTGGCGCGTTTTGAATTTTGTACGCTTTTTTTGACATCAAGTCTTTAATGTTCTTGTACAGGTAGCACAAATTTTGTCATACTCGCCATATTGACGTTAGTTGTTAAAGGATCATGGAACTTCAGACAGGTTACCCTTCTTTTGTCTTAACTTCTATTTTGATCACATCTTTGCACGACAAGTTTATTATTTCAGATCCTATAGTTTAAATTATTTTCCTTGTCTTGGACTGTCGAAGTCTTTTTATCTGAAAATATATGTTTGATTTATGATTCCCTACTAACAACCTCAGTGGAGTACCTAATACTACATTGAAATATGTAACCTCAAACGAAAGGTGACAAGGTTAAAGTAGAGGAAGGAAAAAAGAGCATGCTTGTTTTGTGAAAATTTGCCACGTGAAAGGAGAAAAACACTATATTATATCAGTAATAAAATCAGATGAGGAAGAGTTGGAGAAAGTGAGAATTAGTATCAGTAATCAATCCCTTCACTTCTATTTTGGATGTGGCAGGAAGTGGGAATTTCAAGTTCTTTTGGGAGAAGAAACAAGGGGCAGTAAAGTCTACGTATCAATTCGTTCTTCACTGAAATTGAAACAATATCCTTCTCTCCCATTATTTGTTTGATGGAAAATGAACTATTTGCTGGAAAACTTAAATTATTGGTGCCTAATTTGAATTAATTCTTTTAATATAAGTACCTATAATTAACTCATTTGGAAGTTTAATTTTCAAGTCTAAGGGAGATATTACGCCCAAGGGCAGTGAACTAAACGTGGTATCTCTAGTTCCTTATGTTCTTCACGTAAATCGAAACTGTAACCTGTCTCCCGTTGTCAATTTGAACGACCTGTTTGTTTGAACTTTTATATTCGTGAAGCAAAAATTTGAGTTAATTCTCTCTAGAGATTCTTTCATGATAAACCTATCTCTCCAAATGATTTTTTGTAACCTTCTGCATACTATTGCATGGTAATTGTTGAAGCAATTAATGCAATTATTGGTATGAAGATGCATTTTAATTATGTCCCAACTTGCGAGTTTGTTGCATGCTTCTGTATAAAGGTTGAACTTTGATTCTTTTTCAGGTGGTTTTGTCCATGCTCGTTGTGATGTGGGGCCTCCGTCTGGGACTCTTTCTATTAATGAGGTCCGACTCGGATAATTCTTTTTACTTATTACGAGGAATTTTGTGACATATAAGATCATTATATTAGTAAATTACCAAAAAAATGGAAAGAAAAAGGTGCTTAATATCAGAAACATTCCTACCATCGTATTTCAGCTGTGTTCTTATTGCTCTTATCAGGATAATACGGTGGGGGGAGGATCGGCGCTTTGATGAAATGCGAACTAATATAGGAAAATTGGCAGTTTTTTGGGTTTTTCAGGTACCAGTCTCTTTTCAACTTCTACACATAAAAACTGATAAACTTTTTGTCTTGTCCTCCTTTACTCATCAACTGTCTTGTTTTTGAATTGATAAAGTCGCTTTTATGCAGGCTGTCTGGGTGTGGACTGTGAGTTTACCCGTAACAGTAGTTAACGCTAGTGACCGAGATCCTTCAGTTCAAGCTGCTGACATAGTCGGGTGGATCATGTTTGCTGTAGGCATTTTTGTCGAAGCAACTGCTGACCAGCAAAAATTGATTTTCAAAAATTCTCCAGAAAACAGGGGGAAATGGTGTAACGTTGGACTTTGGAAGTATTCCCGCCACCCCAACTATTTTGGCGAGGTTAGTTTTTTAATTGGTTTTCTATAGTCTATGTCAAAAGAATATATAAAAATGATCACATTATATAAGAATCTTCATGAAGTTTTTGGTCCTCTAACTCGGAGCCTTACATATATTGGCTCAGATCTTTCTCTGGTGGGGAATTTTCGTTGCTGCAACGCCTGTTCTAGAAGGTGCCGAGTGGCTCGTCATCTTTGGGCCAATATTTCTTACGTTATTGCTTCTCTTTGTCAGTGGTCTACCACTGCTTGAGGTACTTCATGAAGTTTTCTTGATTGCTAGCACTAATTTATATATGAATATAAGGTGGAGTTGTCAAACGCTTATGAAAAATCTCATCGACAACATGGCTCACATGAGCGATTTGTAAATGTTTGTTTCACTTTTTATGCTTTTACTTGTCTTGGTAGAAGCAACGGAAAGCAAGAACCCTAAAAATTGGGTTTGGGGTGCTTCTCAGGGTAGAAGCTGTTTCCATACCATAGTTATGTCACTTAACAATGATAATAACCCATTAACCAAACTTTTAGAAAGTACTTTCAAACACTTCAAAAACCTTTTTTCTTACAGTAAGTAGTTTCTTAAAACTCTTCGTCGTTAGCATCTATTTTTTTTTAAGCAACTTTAAGCGTAAGCTAGAAAGAAACTACTTTAATTAAGCTTCTGCAAACAACAGTTTACTCTAAGAAATCTTTCATTAACAGGAATCGGCTGACAAGAAGTACGGCAATGTTTCTGCATACGTGCACTACAAAAAAACTACGAGGTTGGTTTTCTATTCTTCTTTTGGCCTATCTTCCCTCTCAATATTTGAAGAAAGAAACTCTAACAATTTTCATCTTTTTCAGTCCTCTCATCTTGCTTCCTCCTGCTCTCTATGGAAAGTGCCCATCATGGTTGAAAGCAACGTTTTTGTTTGAGTTCCCTCTCTATAATCGCAATCTTCCAGAGGAAATCTGGTAAAATAATTTCTAATTATGTGCATGTGACATCTCAATCTTCAGTTTCATCTATTGTTCTAAATAAACCATATGATTACCAATTTGGTGTAAATCTGTTGTATTTGTGTGCTGCTATCGTGGTTTAGTTTCAAAATACCATACTGTTTTGTAGTCCCAATTAACAAAAACTTGTTGATGTAAAAGAGAAGATGCAGTCATAGCTGCTCTGGAACGAATTATATGGCTTGATGTCTCGCATGATCAATACATAGTCTTGATCAACTTGTATAATTTTCTCACGGAATGTAATTTATGACATCAAAGATAAACTTATCCTTGAGGTATAATTTGTTGTAATAGAGCTGTTTGACAACATTGAAAAGCCAAGATATTCTGTAGGAGGTCTAAATTTTATAGGGATAACTATATGTAAACCCCTCGAAGTTTGACATAATCGAAGAAACCCCGTTTAAAATTTGAATAATGACAGACTTGCTCTCTCCAAATTTGAAAACATGAAAATATAGTGGGTGCTCATTTATGTTGTTTTCAAACTTCAGGTCTATGTAATTAATCAAACCTCAGAAGAGTCCATCTATAATGTAAGTTCCGAATGATGTTTCTGTAATAACTCAAAACAGTTCAGGGTTTTTCTAGAATTTGACCAAAAACTTCCAGGGCTGAAAATGTTATCATCCTTATTTTCTTCTAGTGTCTCTATCAGGGCTTAAGTCGAGATATTCATGATATACTTCGGCATTTGTATGTTTGCTTCTGCAATCCTCAAAATCTACTGGCACCATGTGTTTTTAGTGCTTTGCCTGAGAATACTCTATTCGCTTGGCATGCCTATAACTGGACTTGTCTGTAACTCGTTTTTCTTTTTTTTTTTTTTTTTGTGCAAGGAGTAGAAGCAGCCAGCAAGGTAGCGATGCACGGAAGATGAGTTAACCGTTGCTAAAAATGTTTATATTCCATGCCTTACTTTCTCTGTAACGCCAATCTATGTAGCTTCATTGCCATAATTACTTGGATTTTGATCATATTTTGAAAGGGTTTCAAAGTGATTATAGAGTTTCCAGCAATAACTGTCTGTTCTAATTTGTGTGGGTGATTTCGAAAGATTGCGAAGTTTGTAGCTGCTGCAGTGTTGACAGATTTTATAAATTCATTCCACCAGAAATAGGATAAGGTGGTGTTTACAAAAGCTCAAAGAAAGTAGCTTCGCATTTGTCATTGTATTAAGGTTGTTTTTAGTTGTTTGTAAGAAAATTAAAGGTAAATGGTTTGTAAAGACTATTAATGTAAAAAGAGTTATTTCTGAAGTGTATGGAAGTATATTCTCTGAAAATTATTTATTTTGTTGTTATAATTGTTAATTAACATAATTAGGAAATAAAAACGGGGCAATGCACAACCCAAACAATAACATAACCAAAACCATACGAATGAATTTAAATGCAAACAACAATACCAATCTCTTTTATCTCAATATAAACAGCAAGTACTAGTTTGTTTGATATCAGATACTTCATCAACAAAAATAATTTCTTTCTTCCCTTGAAGAATAGGGGCAACTATTTCTTCATTTGACTTAACCTCAATGCTCTTTTGGCATGAAATGTCATATATCCTATTGATCATTTGAAGAAAAGCTTCCTCAACATTCAAATTCTCTTTAGCTGAAGTTTCCATGAAGGACAAGCCTTCTGATTCTGCGAATTTCTGTCCATCTTGTAAATCAACCTCTCGTGATTGAATCAAATCTGATTTATTTCCAACGAGAATGACCACCATCTCAGGGCTGCCGAGCTCCTTCAGCTCTTTCAACCATTTCTTCAAACTTTCAAACGTAGACCTTCTTGTTATGTCGTACACTAGTAAGGCTCCTAGAGCTCCACGATAATATGAACTTGTGATGGCTCGAAATCTGTATTAATCAAAAATTTGTGATGGCTCGGAATCTGTATTAATCTAACAATCAACTATCGTTATAACAAGAATGTACGTAACATCTTAGAAGCTCCCACAATTTCTAAAACTTCCATTTTCCTTTATTCAATTGTAAATTTTAGGCTACAAGAGTTCCATTACACAAAAGATGAATCAACAGTGGTACCTTTCTTGACCAGCAGTATCCCATACATGAGCCTTGATGAGCTTATCACCGATCTTAATATTCCGATATGCAAATTCAACACCTATGGTTGGTTTCGACTCTAAACAGAACTCGTTCTTTGAAAACCTCGAAAGTAAGTTCGACTTCCCAACAGCCGCATCTCCGATCAGAACAGCCTTGAAGAGATAATCGCACTCTTCATCAAAAGAACTCGCCATGATCATCGATAGATAATTAATAAATGTGAGTAGAAATGGAGAACCATAAACAAATTAATTTGAAGTGAATGATGTATATGGAATAACCAGTGATGATGAAAATAACATCTAAGAGCTTAGTGGTGGTGCAATATTATCAATAAAGGATGCATATATCATGACATGAGTATGACCACTTTTTGAGACTTGGGTATATATGGAGGATGAGTACATAAGAATTATGACCTGTTTGGCTGAATTAAATCAAAAACATAATCATAACCAATTCAATATTCAGGTTTGTAATAGACATGTTTCACCTGAAGTAGCTTAGGCCAAACGGCTAAATCCAATTGAGTTTCAATTATGTGATAACTAATTGAACTATGTATGGAAGGTTTGAAATACCCTCCAAACTCAACAAATTTACTACCCATGCATCTACCAATGTGAAGAGTACTTTTGTCACTTCATAAATTAGTACTGATCAAGCTTAACTTTTCAAACGAAAAAAAAAAAAGACTAATAACTTTCTCATTATCCTATGTATGTGCTAATTCAACCGAGGCCCTAATTGTGATCATTAATTTGTTCGATGTTCATGTTTTACTATTAGCTATCAGATTTCAATTTCGTCAATTAGGCTTTAGATTAGTTTTTTTAATTATTGTCGGATTTCTCAACTTATTGCCATCATATTGTCGGAGGCGATTAATGTTGGCTTAATAATAAAGTAAGAAAAGCATAATCATATTTGAGCACATCTTTTGGAAAATATTCATCTTGATTTGACTGAGCTGTTGGTAATTATGCAAAAGTTGCTGTGGATCCTTAATTCGCAATCCAAGTCTATGTTGTTGATACAGTTAAGAGTTCTTAAAGAATATGATAATTGAAAAAAAAAAAAAAAGATTATTTATGTTGGTCTTTTTCTCTCTCATTCTCTCTCGTCCGCCCCCTATTATTTTGTAACACGGAGTTGATCTATATTAATTAATATTAGTTCACAAGTTAAACAGTCTACGCAATAATTAGCAATGTCACACTCATTGAAAATAAAATAAATTATCACTATCACCGTATCACGTGTCCCGTCCCAATATTCTAATTTACGCAATGAAGCATGCAGCTGATTGCGCTCATGCACTTTGTTGGCATGCTTTTAAAAAAATAAAATGGAAGGGACAACATGAATGAACCTAGTAAGTAGTAAATATTAATATCATGCGTGTAAAGACCAATCATTTATTTCTCATAATTTACTGGACAGGTAATTCTGAGGTGAATTCACGAGATAGCTTAACTGGTTAACCTAGTAAGTAGAGATTACGGTTATTAATTAGCCGATTAGAATAGTTATTTTATCGAAAAATCATGTCGTTAGTTAGCCGTTAAACAAGTTAGAGATTCTTGTTCCTCCACACGGTTCATCGAACTTCATCATAGGCTCATAGCTCGAGTACCAACTGACCGTTTTAACTTACGTGTCTATGCTACATGGCTTAAATAAATGTTACGTGTAACGGAAGGTGATACAACAAAAAATTTATAGTAGTAAAAGCTGGAATATCTTACCAAATTCTCATACCTGCTTTTCATTCCAGAAAAAAATTATTCAAAAGTTCATTTTTTTTGAAATATATATAAATATAAACACACATATAATAATCATATGAATTAAGAGAATATTTTTTGAAACATACAAACTTATTTCAGAACTAATCGAATTCAGGTCTCTTACTTTGTGACTATGAATGTTGGGCTATTAAGCAATATGACAGACATAAAACAAGTGTAGTTGAACTAAGAATGTTGGTGATATGTGTCGAAGCACGACAATAAATAATATAAGAAATAAAGACATTCACAACAAATTAGGTGTCAGAGATCAACTAGAAGATTTGAGAACATCGCTTATAATAATTCAATCATGAAACGATGCCTCATATATAGACACTCTGGTATAACGTGTTGGGACTCTCGATGTAGGACGTACATATGAATAGAGCAAGATTACGACAAAAGAACGTGATGAAAGTGTCATACGAAGAGAGAGTAAAAGTGGCGTGAAATTATATGCTATTATTATTCTTGTTAGAAACTTACTTATTTTAGTTATCCGAGAAACGTCTATTTAATAAGAATTGAAATACTTATTCCACTCCTACCTAACCTACAAACTACCAGCAGTGAACGCTGATGAATGTATATATGTACTACACGAATATTGGTTCCTTTTGTATATATTCTTTAGGGATAATTACAGCTACACCCCCTGAGGTTTGGTGTAATTACACATACCTCCCCTATGGTTTGAGAAATTACACATACCTCCCCTGAGGTTTGAAACCTTACACATACCTCCCCTCTACAACTTAAGGGTTGTTTGGGTGTAAGTTATGATAAAATTATGCTTATTATGCTTACACCCCTGAAGTTTGGTATATTTGTAAAAGTAATCATTGATGTTACAAAAATTAAAATTAAATACTCCAAATAATTTTAGAAACTACTATATGACTAACCAAAAATATAAATAGTATTTAAATTATTTTTAAAATTTAATCTAATCTTAATATTTTTATTATTTTGTAAAAAAAATTAATTTCTTGTTTTTGTTTGTTTTTTTATTTTTTTATTTTTGTTTTACTTTTAATAATCTCATAAATTTCATTATAGTTCCATATTAAATACTATTACGCGTGCCCACGGAAATTTCAGTTTATCACAACAAAAAAGAAGCATTTGGTAAAATAATAAATATCTATGCAATTTCCGAAAAAAAAGGACAAGAAATAGAAAATTCAATTGTAAAAACTCTCATTTTCAATGAAAATTAACAAATATAACAGAAATAATCAAGATTTTGCATAACCCATTTTAAAAAATGAAGAATGATGACGAAATTACCAGCAACAATGACAATAGAATTATCATCCTTGGATCAGACATGGTCACTGGTTTTAGGTAGCAAGTTTTGTTGAACTTTTTGACAAAATTAACAACCTAAATGCACTATATTTAGTGAAACCAATTTTCGGTGTTTTATTTTCTTCTATTACTAAAATAATTGTTAGTTTAAAATTGTAACGAGAACAAAGGCACAAAGATGAGTAGTAGTTAAGTTTTGACTGAGATTTACGGGAATTGTTTTAAAGAAAAAAAACTAAAAGTTACGTGTTTTGATTCAAAAATATATTTTGGATTAGATTAACTTATTTTTAAATTTAAATTTAAATACTTTTTATATTTGTAGGTAATAATATAATAGTTTATAAAACCTTTTGGAGTATTTAATTTTAATTTTTCAAACATCAAGGATTACTTTTATAAATATACCAAACTTTAGGGGTGTAAGTATAATAAGCATAATTTTATCATAACTTACACCCAAACAACCCTTAAATTGAAGAGGGGAGGTATGTGTAATTTTTCAAACCTCAGGGGAGGTATGTGTAATTTCTCAAACCACAGGGAAGGTATGTGTAATTACACCAAACCTCAACGGGTGTAGCTGTAATTATCCCTATTCTTTATACACAAAGATAAAAGTTACATAACAAAAATTCAATCACAGTTTTAAATATTAAAACGGCTTCATTGAGTATCAACGTTTCAACTAACTCAATTTCAGATGGTAATACGTTACATCTTTAATCAAAAAAAACAGTCAACACGAATCCACAACCATATTTCATTTAAAAAGTTTCGTTTAATACATGTTTTTCATCAATCTCCATCTTAAATTTTAAATATAATACGAGCCAAACCCAGTAACACCAAACATAATCATAATCTTTAATCAATAGTATAAAATTTTCATGTACATATCAATTTCCATATCAACATTAATATCCACATCACATCCCTAATTATTTCAAAAACATTAATATTCATTAGACCAAAAACGACACAGTTTCTCGTCTAATTAAATTAGACATTACTCTTGGTCATCATCGTCTTAAACTCCTCAAAATCAACACACCCATCCCCATCCGAATCAACGGACCTGATCATCCGCTCACAATCCTCCACCGTGCACCTCTCGCCCAATCGCGTGAGGATCTGGTGCAGCTCCGTCGTGCAGATCTTCCCGTTCCGATCCTGATCGTACAGCGCGAACGCCTCCTTCAGCTCCTCCTCCGGCGATCCGTCCGCATCTCCGGCGGCGGCGCAAAAAGCGGCGAACTCGTCCATATTGATGTGTCCGTCTTTGTCGGTGTCGATCTCGTCCATCATGCGCTTGACCTC